>CM065592.1:372728583-373328583 GCA_033119425.1 Bufotes viridis
TTGTTCTTTGTTGACGCCCTGTAGTCACAGATCATGGCCTTTTTACCTGGCCTTCTCGTTTTGACCTGTCCTTTGGGGTCTGACGTCTTCTGTTGGGGGGGGTTGGCCTTCAGACGGCAGGTCATCTTGAGCATGGAGTTATCTATAATGCCTATAGTGTTTACCTTTGAGATACTACTGCTTTGGCGAGTCGTTTTGAATATGGGAAGAGTTGAGCGAACTTCTGTTTTAAGTTCGTTTTCCAAAGTTCGGGCTCAGGTTATCCAAGCATCCCGTTATGGATTCCGCTACCACGGACCATAACGGCATTTGGAATCCATAAGGGGATTCTTCAATGAACCCGAACCTTGGACAACACGGAGGACCTGGGGTGACGTCACCATCATGTGATCAGTGCAGGGGGGTGGCTCAGTACTGGATTAGATAAGAGGTGGTAGCCTACGACCTCTTATCCAATCCAGCACTGAGCCACGCACTGATCACATGACGTTGACGTCACCCCAGGTCCTCTGTGTTGTCCAAGGTTTGGGTTCATTAAAGAATTACCTTATGGATTCCAAATGCCGTTATGGTCCGTGGTAGCGGAATCCATAACGGGATGCTTGGATAACCTGAGCCCGAACTTTGGAAAACGAACTTAAAACAGAAGTTCGCTCAACTCTAAATATAGGGGTACTCATTTCACTTGATATATATTGTCCTTTTTCATTATAGTGATGTTTCCGTTTTATTTCCTGTTCTTCAGCTTACCTTGTGGGGTCTCTATCTGTCCAGGGGGGTAGCTCCTCTGTTGAAAGCTCGTTTCTGCATAGGGACTCTTGTCTGTCTTGACGTGAGATACTATACTCCCCTCTTTGCTTTGTTTCACTTAAGTCTTCTATCGTTTTTCTGTTACTGGATGTAACTTTATATGCCTTCCACATAGAATGTAGTCAGCTAAAAAGAGACTTTCTGTTCTTTTTCCCTCTTCCTATTCATTTCCTTCTTCTTCCCTCCCCCCCCCCCCCCCCCTCCTCTTTTCTTTTTTAGTTCTTAATGGGGATGGCTCTCTTAAAATTTGGGTCCCCGAATGTCCAGGGATTCCGTACATCTTAAAAAAGGTCACAGATTCTCTATCATATGCATAAACAGAGGGTACAAATTCTTCTTTTACAGGAGACACATTTTAAGGAGGGACATGTGCATTTACTCCGGGGTAGGTATTTTACACAATGGTATCATAACCCAAGCCCAGAATCAAGATCTAGAGGACTTCCTCTCCTTACAGATTGTGGATGTCTGGTGGATCCTCCATCCACAAGTTAAAGATTACACATTTTTCTCCGCCCCCCCCCCCCCCCTCGCCACAATTCTTACAGTCGTATCAACCATCTTCTTGTCAGCCACCACACGCTAGCGTGGAGACCTCTGGCCTCCATCGGAGATATTTTGTTTTCTGATCCAGCTATTTTTCGGTAGAGTTGCCCGATGCTGCCCCTAGGCCATGGAATTGTTGGATAAATGATAACCTTTTTAAGGACGCTGTTTGTGTTGCCGACATTTGGAACACAGTAGGTGATTTTTACAGATACACACCACTGCCAATACTTCCCTACCAACGTAATGGGAGGCACTTAAATGCGTCCTTCAGGGGACTTTTATTAAACATGGCACTCGATTGAATATAGAGAGGGCTCATAAAATCTCCAAACCCCTTGCCCATAATCTGGAAATGCATCATAAATGAACGCTTTCCCCTACTGTATATGTTGAATTGCTTAAAGTTAGGGATTCCATTAAAGCATTGATAGACCAGCAGTACAAAAGGTATCGGGATCGGGAGAGACGCTTTTTCTACGAATACTCCAATAAATGTGGAAGGCCGCTCGCTCGTCTTTTGCATCCCAGATCCTTGCATACCTTTATTTCCCATATCAAGAAACCTAATGGCGCTATTACCCACAATCCTATAGAGATTGTGGAGGTGTTTCATTCCTAATATCCCCAACTTTAAGACATCAAGGGCCAATTTTCTGATATGACACCTCCTTCCCTTGGTGCCCGTATAGATGAATACATCTCGGAGACAGCACTACCTACAATGTCTGTCCAGGACAACGATATTTTGGATACTGATTTCTTTGACGCAGACATAAAGGCCATTATTGAGGACTCGCCTTCAGTGAAGAGACCTGGCCCTGAGGCTTCACACCTGCCCTTTACAAATGCTTTAATGACCTTATATTCCCTTTTCTGACCAAAGTTTTAAATAGTATTGGCCCTGAGTCCCCATTTGCTACACAGTCCCTGGAGGCACATAGCGTACTACCCAAACCCGGCAAGGATCCTTCCCTTTCCACAAACTATCGCCCTATCTCGCTAATCAATATGGACATTAAACTATACTCTAAGATTCTTACAGATAGATTGGCCCCTTTGCTTCCACATATTATCCACTCGGATCAGGTAGGCTCCGTGCTTGGGAGAGAGGCTCGGGAGAAATACGATTAAAACCTTGCTGCTAACAAATGTAGCGCGGTCCAATGCCCCACCCTTATGTCTGTTATCAGTAGACGCCGAAAAGGCGTTTAACCGGGCCCACTGGACTTTTTTAGACTCTACCCTGAGACAAATTGGGTTAGATTCTTAGACAGGATCCGCGCCTTATACTCTCATTATACGGCCAAAGTGCAGGTAAACGGGCTCTTATTCCCTTCTATCTCGATCCGGAACGGTACCAGGCAAGGGTGTCCGCTGTCCCCTCTGCTGTAGGTCTTAGTGATGGATTACCTGGCCAACACACTCCAACATAACCCATAAGTACATGGTTTCACAATTCAGGGTTCGCAGTATAAAACAGCTTTATATGCAGATGATCTCCTGCTATATGTCACTCAACTCCACATATCTCTCCGCTCGATACTAAGTGAATTGGAACAATTTAGCCATTTGAGCAACTTTAAAGTTAATTATTTAGAGTCTGAAATTCTCAATATCTCCATCCCTCCGACTGATTTTGCTAGACTTCTTACCTCATTCCCATTTAGGCACCAACCATCTTCAATTAAATATTTGGGGATACAAATTCCAGTGGTCCTGATCGTTTATTTAATCTGAATTATCTTCCCTTACTGGAACGTACATTGAGAGACCTTGCCGCCTTTAATAAATAGGGCTTGTCCTGGTTTGGTCGATTAAATGTCCTAAAAATAGACATCCTACCCAAATTCCTATATATCTTCCAGGCCGTCCCCCTAACTCCACCCTCTTCTTTTTTTCAAAGATTGAAAACAGAAATTATCCGATTTGTGTGGGGCTATCTTAGCCCACGGATAGGCTACTTTAACCAGACCAAAATCCTCCGAGGGGGTGGGTCTTCCGGACTTCAAACTATATCATATGGCGGCGTCCCTTATTAGGTCATTAGATAGATTAAATTAGGCACTATCACGGAGCCTCAAAACAATGGGTAGGGTTAGAACAGACCTTCTATCCCTTTCCTCTTAAACATGCCTCATGGATCGCCCCAGAGGTCCAACCACACTTAGATAAACGGAATGCCTTGCTGCAACAGACTCTTAAATTATGAGACACTCTAACTCAGAAAGGCATTTGTTCCAGAAGACTCTGTCCACTTACTCCGGTTTTTCATAACTCTGCTTTACCCGCCAGTGATTGTAGAGAATCTTTCCTTCGCATGCAGGCTGCAGATGATCCCCATTTCCACCATTCCCTCTCAGGGGCTCCACTGCCTTCTTCGAGAGCGTGCAGACCAGCAAAAAGCTTTTTATATTTTCTCACAAGCTCTCTATGGCCTGTTCTGTTCAGGAAAAAAAACAATAAGATTCTGTCACGTTGGTACAGGTATCCGGTTAGATTACACAGGATCTTCCCCTCTGTCTCTGAGACATGCTGGAGATGTGGTAAGCATGGACGTAGCAGGGTATATATTATTATTTATTTATTTTTCCCCCGTTCTCTCTTTCTTCCTCTCTCTTTCTGTTTCTCTATCTATTTTCCTTTTTCTTTCCGTTCTGGTTTCCAGCTTGTTTTAGGCTAGTTTCACACTAGCAGCAGGGGAGTCCATCAGGCTGTTCCGTTGGGTGAACAGCCTTTCGGATCCGTCCTGCCAGCTAGTTCACGTGTGCGCCCAGACTGCTGCTCTGTCCCCATTAACTATAATGGGGTGGGGGCGGAGTTCTGGCAGCAGCACGGCAGTGCACGGCGAGAGGCAGCCGGACTAAAAGTACTACCGTCGATCATTACTACTGTATGTCCTGTGTAATACACACCTGCATCTGTGTGCTTGATTTCCTCTCTTTTGAGGATTACATCTTGTATGATGATATATTGTTTAAACTGTTCAATAAAAGGCGATTAAACATAACCGTGGAAACAAGCAGTGTACAATATGATGGAAAAATGAATCCAGCCAGCAAAGGAAGCAATATGGACAATCACAATACATTAGTAAGTGCCTTGTATTAAAGGGGTTGTCTCACTTCAGTAAGTAGTATTTATCATATAGAGAAAGTTAATACAAGTGCAGGGATTCGCTCTGGTCTCGGGGATCATTTACACAAAGATTCTTCTTTACCACTTGATTTCCGGTCCAAACAATGTGATATATTTTGGCACACGGCATAACAAAATAAACATAATGCAAAACAAACACCTTGCCTGTCTGGGCTCTTCCTACACATTAGCAGTGGGTCCCTAACTCACTGAAAGCGCTGTTCACATACAGCTTTAACGTGCGGCTTTCCACGCCTCACAGTCCTACAGCCTTACAGGCTATACCAAGTCCATTACCTTTATTGGGGGAGTGTGGCTCAGCAGTCCTCCCGACTCTGGCCTTGTGACCCATCAGCCCAGCTGAGTCCACTCGCACAGAGCCTCTGCACTAGGCCTCTGTGTTACACCACTCTCTCTCCAGAGTGAGCTCCACCCAAGTCCAGCAAGTCCCGGACTAAATTCAATTGCTGGATGTGAGCAAGTCCCGGACTGGAACATGGGAAACAGGCACCCACCCAGCACATTGCCTGTTCCCATTAAATGCCCGCCCTCAACTAGCTGGAACCAGCTATACTATCTATTATGGTGTCCACTAACTACTTTAGTGGACACCTAAACTAGGGCCTTTACTCCACCAAGGCCGGGAACCTTGGTGTCACATTCCTTGGTGACAACCCTGTTCATGCTTCTTTTGGACTTCACAGCCCATAACATTATTCACATTGCCACATATCCCCCCTCTGTTTAACCTTGTGGGGGTGAATACTTGCACCAACTGGATGCTTGTGACAGGGCATCCACATTTTCCTACCCTCCGGCTCAGCGAAAGATGTAGTCAGCATCACACTTTTCCCTCTATTTTGCCACCCCCAGGCTAGCAGAGATTGGTTTTCCATAAACACTGTCACTCTACCTAGGCTACAGGGTCTACCGGCCTTCTCCGACTCCTCTCCACTTGAGAACTTGGCCTTCTGGCTTGCTTCTTTTCCCCATTTCTTCTTCGGTCCACGACCTTTAATGTCCACCACCTTCACAGCGACGTATTCTTCAGAGAGCTCCCGCCTCTTCTTCTTGTTGAAGATATGGTTGGTCAGTTGTAAACCACCCTTCAGCCGCTCTGAAGTCACCTGGTGTTCACATTCACTTTGCTTATTCATTTTATTGACAGATAGCATTTTACTCCCCGCAGGGGTCACATCCGGTTTGGCTTCAGTTTCAAGAGTCTTCTGCTTCTTCAGTGGCTCCTCCCACTTCGGCAGACTCTTCTTCAGCCTTATCTTTGGTCTTGGGAACATCCGAGGATTTCTCCCACTCCAATGCCTCAACCTCAGCTTCTTCAGCCTTTGAGTCTCTTTTGGAGTCTTTAGTCACTTTGTTAGCCTTTTTATCCTTCTCGGACACATCATCACATACTTGCATTCTTAGCTCCTCCTCCTCTTTCTCATCAAAGTTGTAGGCACTGGGGACATCAGGGTCTTCACCAGACTCGTTGTCTTCTGGCAATCCCTCCAGAGGCTCACCTCGGTTATTGTTCCCCATTCGTTTAGGCTCTAGGACAGCCATCTCACAGAAGTGGACATCCCCTGCATACTGGTTGTCTTTTTCCTGGTATTGCTTCCCCAGCAGACTGCTGGCTTTCTGGAAGGCATTAACGGCAGAGGGTACATCTTTCTTGATCCGGTCCTGGCTACACACGGCCCGAGTCTCTGGGCTTTTGCATCCACCTCAGCACCATCAGCTGGTTCAGCAGATACATCTTTCTCTGCTTTGGCTGGCACCACAGCGCCACCAGCTCCAGACCCATTCTTAACGGGCTCTGACTTCTTGGCATCTTTTAGAGGATCTTCCTCTTCAGGTATCTCATTTTTTTCCACCTGTTGCTTAGGAGCACGCTTAGACCTCTCCAACTCATAGACTTCATCTTGAGCTCCTGAGATCTTCCATCTCTGCTCTGAGTTGCTTGTTCAGCCTCTACAATTTATCTCGCTCCTTAAGCGCTTTTTCAAGGGCTCTAGCCAAGGAGATGGCTGTGACGGAACTATGAATGCTGCCCGGACACCCGTAATAATAATAATACAGCTGGACATACAAGGAACCGAATGGCCTGGTACATGGGAATTGTGATATTGTACCTCCCAGCTCCATTTCAGCCGTTCACATGGTCCAGCACAAATCCTTTGTATTAAGTATAGGTGGCGCCATTTGGGGACTTTACACGTGTTCGCAGCCATCTTACGCACGAACAGGGGTGGTTGCCAGCAATTCGCCTGAAAGTAAAAACTGATACGCGAACAGGCGAACACCGCTGAGACCTCCAGGATGACGTAGATTCGTGCGGAAACGACCGACTGACCAGCCGTTCCGCAGAAAGCCTACACCTTACCTGGGGAGTCCAGCGAACATCGAGAGAGCTGTGGATGGCAAGGGTTTCGTGGGGTTTTTATGCACGGATGGAGACCGACCGCAAGGCCAAAACTTGTGGAACTATTCTCAGCCACGAAGTCTGTGCGGTCGGTCAAAACTTCAAAGACCCATAACGCCCGAACCCTTTAACCGAATGAGCTGAATTTCGGATATGTGGTTCCCTTGAACCAGAGCTATCTGGGGATACCAGATTTAAAGGCGTACCCCTAGTTTTGGGGTACATCTAGAACCTGGGTAAAATTGTGTGGGATAATTATGTTAAAGGTTTATCTGAGGGGAGGAGACGTGGGGGTTGTACCATGTATGTGATTGGTTACTGTAATAATTATGTGGGTGTAGCCCTTCCCAGGGCAGTATTGCATAAAAGGAGACTCCTGTCAATAAATCTCAGTTCTGCTTGACCTTCCAAAACGTAGCCTCGTCTCGTTCTTTGAGGGGATCTATCGTACCATTACTCTGTTCCGGTTTACAGCTATGCCTAACTCCACCTTTGGATTACGCGAATGGGATTAAGAGCTCCATTACTACACAGCAACTTGTCAGGAAAAGGATGTCGCCAACGGGTGATACCCCTTCACTACCTGGGATCTATCGTACCATTACTCTGTTCCGGTTTACAGCTATGCCTAACTCCACCTTTGGATTACGCGAATGGGATTAAGAGCTCCATTACTACACAGCAACTTGTCAGGAATAGGACGTCGCCAACGGCTGATACCCCTTCACTACCTGGGTAGCCGTTACAAGGGCCTTTCTCCCTAGCATCAGCCTCCGCTCGGTCACATTCTTCGGCATATCGGGCCGCAACGTATTTCTCTTCAGCCAGGAGCTGGTCAAACTTCTTCTGTTTCTTCTCCAATCTAGACACAGTTTGTCTCTGGTGGTCCAGGTCCACTATTCGATCACGCAACTCTTGATCAAGCTGTGCCATACTGGCTTCCAAATGTCTTTGCTCCTCCAAGACAGCAGATTTTTCTGAGGCGCTGTTTAGAGACCTCATCAGCCAGTTCATCTCTTTCCTGCTCTGCATGAAGTCTGGATCGCTCAGAAACTGCAAGTTTCTTCTTGAAGTTGGAGAATTTCTGCTTCTATTTGAGGTTTCCGCCTCAGCTTGTTGGATGCACTCCCTTTTTTGGCCTCTGGATCCAGCGGCTTTTTACTCTGTTCTGCGGCAGTACCAGACGTAGGGGTATCTCCCAGGACCCCTCCAAGACTTTTGTCAATGTCTACTACAGGCTTGTGTAACTTTCTGGAGACTTTCATCTTCTTCTGGGCATCAGGCAGTAGTCCCTTCGCTATTGTATCTAGGGACCATGTAGGGAGAGAGAAACCATCTTCATGTTTGCAGCTGTACTGACATGTCCTGTCATCTACCCCTGCCTGGGTATGGGTCTCAGACACTAGGCCGCCATCTCCCCACTCGCCTCTCATCACGTCAGGTATAACTTTCGTCTGGTCACTACCAGTATCCACGTCAATTTTGCACGGTCTTGAGAAGCTAGCCTCATTAATTGAGTTGCTATCAGTCCCAGGACATAAGTCACCTATACCTCTCATGTCATTATTAATTCAGTCCTCTAGGGGCACCGCTGAGCTAACTCCTACTTTGGACACATCCCCAGCAACCATAAAACTCTGTGGATACTGCACATCCACTTCTGGTACGTGTGGTACACCCCCTGTGCTCACAACATCAATCAACATTTTGGCATTACATACATTTTTACCAGCAGGGGGCACTTCTCCCCTGATCACACCCTTTAAAGGAGCAGGTATATCATCGTCACACATATCATTAGGCACTTCAAGTAACTTGTTTTCTATGTGCAGCTCCTTCACATTATCCACAATAACATTATGCCTTTAGGCAAGAATGGTATCATCACTTTGCAAGAGAAAAGGCATGTCATCATCATCGCTATCAGATCTTGCACATGACACCACATTTTCATTTTTCATTTCAACTACTTTACTGTTTCCAATGGTCATTTCCCTTACATTTCCCTTACAACTTTACTTAAAGGGACAGGAACGGGTTCTGTAGGAGCGTCACCACTTTCTTCAGAAGTGCCCCCATTGCCCCACATCATGTCATGCACAATCTTATTTGCAACACCAAGTTCATAAGTCCCAGTTCCCACTGGAGCCTCCCTCTCAGTGAGAACCACCTGGATAGTCCTTCTTATCCGCACAATTGTCCTCAGCTTTGATCATGGGCAGCTGAGGTAATACAAAAACACTTTTCCCTGCAGATTCCTGTGAGGGAGTAATCACAACAGGCCTACCCGCCTGTTCAGACACTGCGGTTTCCACAATGTCATACACTTCCGAGACAGTTCCTCGCCTCGGCGATTTATCGCTCACCAGCCCAGCAGGTATCATATAATTACTGACAGGAACAGCTCTACCAAATGTCGTCACAGGCGCAGCACTCTTCTCCGCAATGCCATAGATGCTACGGTAAACACCTTGGAACTGTCTCCTGTCTTTTCCCGGACAGTCACTCCATCCACACCTTTTTGGGCTCTGTGCACAGTCGCAGGGGATATGGGAACTTCTGAGAATTGCACTGCTCGCCATCTCTCTATCTTCCCGACGGTTGCCCTTGGCAAAGGCATATATGCTCTTTTCCTCTGGAACTCTGGCCACACTTCCGACCTCGGGGAACTTTGTGCAGGGTCCATACAGCGTTGAGAAGCCCTTCCTCAGGGCCAACTGCAACTGCGTCTTTAGAGCCTCTCGCTCTCCATCAAACAACATCATTTCTTTTGGACCATAACCCAGCTCCTTGGCCAAGTTTTATAGCCCATATCTGTCGGACGTATTCTTCCCCGAGACCCATGGCAGCAGTTTTGTCAGCAAACACAGTTCACTTCAATCAGGGACCACATCCGAAAAAATAAAAAAATAAAATTCAACTGGTCAGTCTCTTTTCTGGGCTTCTGGCCCTTTAACTCCACACACGAAAAACAGCTTGCAGCAGCACCTGCTGTCTCGTCGTTGCCCCTAGCAACCGACTGTTGCCCTTCTCTCATGGACAACTTGCCAGCATCCTCCACCATATGTAGGGATTAGCTCTGGTCTCGGGGATCATTCACACAAAGATTCTTCTTTACCACTTGATTTCCGGTCCAAACAGTGTGATTTATTTTGGCACACGGCATAACAAAATAAACATAATACAAAATAAACACCTTGCCCGTCTGGGCTCTTCCTACACATCAGCAGTGGGTCCCTAACTCACTGAAAGCGCTGTTCACATACAGCTTTAACATGCGGCTTTCCACGCCTCACAGTCCCACAGCCTTACAGGCTATACCAAGTCCATTACATTTATTGGGGGAGTGTGGCCCAGCAGTCCTCCCGACTCTGGCCTTGTGACACGTCAGCCCAGGGGTCGCGGCGTCCCCCAATGTCTCGGCTAGCACCTAGCCCGTGGCCCCTCAGGCAACCCAGCTGAGACCACTCGCACAGAGCCTCTGCACTAGGCCTCTGTGTTACACCACTCTCTCTCCAGAGTGAGCTCCACCCAAGTCCAGCAAGTCCCGGACTAAATTCAATTGCTGGATGTGAGCAAGTCCCGGACTGGAACATGGGGAACAGGCACCCACCCAGCACATTGCCTGTTCCCAGTAAAAGCCCGCCCTGAACTAGCTGGAACCAGCTATACTATCTATTATGGTGTCCACCAACTACTTTAGTGGACACCTAAACTAGGGCCTTTACTCCACCAAGGCCGAGAACCTTGGTGACACATTCCTTGGTGACAACCCTGTTCACACATGGAACACACATGCTTCTTTTGGACTTCACAGCCCATAACATTTATTCACATTGCCACAACAAGCCACTTACTAATATATTGTTATTATCCATATTGCTTCCTTTGCTGGCTGGATTCATTTTTCCATTACATTATACACTGCTCGTTTCCATGGTTACAGACCACCCTGCAGTCCATCAGTGGTGGTCGTGCTTGCACAATATAGGAAAGAGCATCAGCCTCTCTGTTGGCCAGGACCGTGGGAGCGCACACAGGCTAGTGCTTTTTCTTATAGTGTGCAAGCATAGCCACCGCTAATGAATTGCAGGGTGGATCGTAACCATGGAAACGAGCAGTGTATAATGTGATAGAAAAATGAATCCCGCCAGCAAAGGAAGCAATATGGACAATCACAATACATTAGTAAGTGCCTTGTATTAACTTTCTCTACATGATAAATGCCATTTACTGAAGTGAGACAACCCCTTTAAACCTTACTGGAGCCCACTCACCCCCCACCCCTCTTCTTTCCACCGACGTCATCATGCAGCCGCTCCTTATCTTGCATAGGCTGCTGCCACATGTGCAGTTCACTTGATGAAACTGCTGCCAGCAGAACATAATCGACTACACACAGGGGCTTAGCTGAAGGCTCATGGGCCCAGGTGTAAGAGTTCAGCTTGGGCCCCCCTTCCCTCAGTGCTTTGTGGCCAGGGGCAGGGAAGCGCATAGCCTTCGTGCTGCCTGAGGCAAAAATTGAAACGGCACCTCCTCCCATGACAAATTCTTGACCTAACCTCTTCCCTCCAGCCAGAGGTATAACTTGACTCAGCATGCACTTTCTATAATACTGGTGTCTTCATATGCGGCACAAGGGTCTTTGGGCCCCCTCAGGCTCCTTGGCCCAGTAGCGACTGTTACCTCTGCACCCCCTATAGCTACGCCCCTGACCACATATGTTTCTTTTCCGTGTGCTCCCAGAGCCTGCGTAAGATTTGTCATTAAAAAGATTTTTCAGAAAATACATTTAGTTGGCAAATTTTCAAATTTGGCTACCTGAGGTTCCAAAGTTACGTGTATATGTTGCAGTTGTGAGTACTGCAGGCCTGGCACAAGTACAGTAGGTATTGTACAGTAGGTGTGCATGCTGCCTGTAGGTCCTTTGGTTTTGAAATGCTAATAAAACAGTTTCGAGTGACCTTTCCGCTCACCGCAGTTTTCATTGTACCTGATAAACAAGCCAAATAACGTGTACAGCCATGTTATGTGATAACTACTCGGCTAGGTCTGACCAGTTTGTTGGTTTAGAACAGATTCTCATTCACTATTGTTACATCGGCTATTATATTCAGGAGATCCCATCTGACTTGTTGCTCTGGTTTATTTTTCTCACGTCCAGGTTCTGTGAATCTTTGATTTTTTAGCACTAGTTGGAAACTATAAAGTATAGGAATTTAAAAAATATAAACCGTATATTCCTGTTCTTAGGCCTCTTTCAGACAGGTGGCGTTTAAAGGGAACCTGTCACCATGAAAATGCAGTGTAATCTGCAGGCAGCATGTTATAGAGCAGGAGGAGCTGAGCAGATTGCTGTATGATTTTATAGGAAAAGATTCAGTAAAACTTGTATTTTATACTTTTAAATTCCTGGTCATTCTGGGCTTTGAAGTCAAGGTTTCGGTCCTATCAGTGATTGACAGCCTTCCCTCTATGACTGTGTATACCGAGAGAGCTGTCAGTCACTGATAGGACCTTCCCTCTATGACTGTGTATACAGAGAGAGCTGTCAATCACTGATAGGACCTTCCCTCTATGACTGTGTATACAGAGAGAGCTGTCAATCACTGATAGGACCTTCCCTCTATGACTGTGTATACAGAGATAGCTGTCAGTCACTGATAGGACCTTCCCTCTATGACTGTGTATACAGAGAGAGCTGTCAGTCACTGATAGGACCTTCCCTCTATGACTGTGTATACAGAGAGAGCTGTCAGTCACTGATAGGACCTTCCCTCTATGACTGTGTATACAGAGAGAGAGCTGTCAGTCACTGATAGGACCTTCCCTCTATGACTGTGTATACAGAGAGAGCTGTCAGTCACTGATAGGACCTTCCCTCTATGACTGTGTATACAGAGATAGCTGTCAGTCACTGATAGGACCTTCCCTCTATGACTGTGTATACAGAGATAGCTGTCAGTCACTGATAGGACCTTCCCTCTATGACTGTGTATACAGAGATAGCTGTCAGTCACTGATAGCACCTTCCCTC
This sequence comes from Bufotes viridis, assembly GCA_033119425.1. Taxonomy (NCBI): domain Eukaryota; kingdom Metazoa; phylum Chordata; class Amphibia; order Anura; family Bufonidae; genus Bufotes; species Bufotes viridis. The sequence continues at coordinate 372,741,537 of CM065592.1, forward strand.
TATGACTGTGTATACAGAGATCGCTGTCAGTCACTGATAGGACCTTCCCTCTATGATTGTGTATACAGAGAGAGCTGTCAGTCACTGATAGGACCTTCCCTCTATGACTGTGTATACAGAGAGAGCTGTCAGTCACTGATAGGAACTTCCCTCTATGACTGTGTATACAGAGATAGCTGTCAGTCACTGATAGGACCTTCCCTCTATGACTGTGTACACAGAGAGAGCTGTCAGTCACTGATAGGACCTTCCCTCTATGACTGTGTATACAGAGATAGCTGTCAATCACTGATAGGACCTTCCCTCTATGACTGTGTATACAGAGAGAGCTGTCAGTCACTGATAGGACCTTCCCTCTATGACTGTGTATACAGAGATAGCTGTCAGTCACTGATAGGACCTTCCCTCTATGACTGTGTATACAGAAGAGCTGTCAGTCACTGATAGGACCTTCCCTCTATGACTGTGTATACAGAGATAGCTGTCAGTCACTGATAGGACCTTCCCTCTATGACTGTGTATACAGATATAGCTGTCAATCACTGATAGGACCTTCCCTCTATGACTGTGTATACAGAGATAGCTGTCAATCACTGATAGGACCTTCCCTCTATGACTGTGTATACAGAGATAGCTGTCAGTCACTGATAGGACCTTCCCTCTATGACTGTGTATACAGAGATAGCTGTCAGTCACTGATAGGACCTTCCCTCTATGACTGTGTATACAGAGATAGCTGTCAGTCACTGATAGGACCTTCCCTCTATGACTGTGTATACAGAGATAGCTGTCAGTCACTGATAGGACCTTCCCTCTATGACTGTGTATACAGAGATAGCTGTCAGTCACTGATAGGACCTTCCCTCTATGACTGTGTATACAGAGATAGCTGTCAGTCACTGATAGGACCTTCCCTCTATGACTGTGTATACAGAGAGCTGTCAGTCACTGATAGGACCTTCCCTCTATGACTGTGTATACAGAGATAGCTGTCAGTCACTGATAGGACCTTCCCTCTATGACTGTGTATACAGAGATAGCTTTCAGTCACTCGATAGGACCTTCCCTCTATGACTGTGTATACAGAGAGAGCTGTCAGTCACTGATAGGATCTTCCCTCTATGACTGTGTATACAGAGAGAGCTGTCAGTCACTGATAGGACCTTCCCTCTATGACTGTGTATACAGAAAGAGCTGTCAGTCACTGATAGGACCTTCCCTCTATGACTGTGTATACAGAGATAGCTGTCAGTCACTGATAGGACCTTCCCTCTATGACTGTGTATACAGAGAGAGCTGTCAGTCACTGATAGGAACTTCCCTCTATGACTGTGTATACAGAGATAGCTGTCAGTCACTGATAGGACCTTCCCTCTATGACTGTGTACACAGAGAGAGCTGTCAGTCACTGATAGGACCTTCCCTCTATGACTGTGTATACAGAGATAGCTGTCAATCACTGATAGGACCTTCCCTCTATGACTGTGTATACAGAGATAGCTGTCAGTCACTGATAGGACCTTCCCTCTATGACTGTGTATACAGAGATAGCTGTCAGTCACTGATAGGACCTTCCCTCTATGACTGTGTATACAGAGATAGCTGTCAGTCACTGATAGGACCTTCCCTCTATGACTGTGTATACAGAGATAGCTGTCAGTCACTGATAGGACCTTCCCTCTATGACTGTGTATACAGAGATAGCTGTCAATCACTGATAGGACCTTCCCTCTATGACTGTGTATACAGAGATAGCTGTCAATCACTGATAGGACCTTCCCTCTATGACTGTGTATACAGAGATAGCTGTCAGTCACTGATAGGACCTTCCCTCTATGACTGTGTATACAGAGATAGCTGTCAGTCACTGATAGGACCTTCCCTCTATGACTGTGTATACAGAGAGAGCTGTCAGTCACTGATAGGACCTTCCCTCTATGACTGTGTATACAGAGATAGCTGTCAGTCACTGATAGGACCTTCCCTCTATGACTGTGTATACAGAGATAGCTGTCAGTCACTGATAGGACCTTCCCTCTATGACTGTGTATACAGAGATAGCTGTCAGTCACTGATAGGACCTTCCCTCTATGACTGTGTATACAGAGATAGCTGTCAGTCACTGATAGGACCTTCCCTCTATGACTGTGTATACAGAGATAGCTGTCAGTCACTGATAGGACCTTCCCTCTATGACTGTGTATACAGAGATAGCTGTCAGTCACTGATAGGACCTTCCCTCTATGACTGTGTATACAGAGATAGCTGTCAGTCACTGATAGGACCTTCCCTCTATGACTGTGTATACAGAGATAGCTGTCAGTCACCGATAGGACCTTCCCTCTATGACTGTGTATACAGAGATAGCTGTCAGTCACTGATAGGACCTTCCCTCTATGACTGTGTATACAGAGAGGCTGTCAGTCACTGATAGGACCTTCCCTCTATGACTGTGTATACAGAGATAGCTGTCAATCACTGATAGGACCTTCCCTCTATGACTGTGTATACAGAGATAGCTGTCAGTCACTGATAGGACCTTCCCTCTATGACTGTGTATACAGAGATAGCTGTCAGTCACTGATAGGACCTTCCCTCTATGACTGTGTATACAGAGATAGCTGTCAGTCACTGATAGGACCTTCCCTCTATGACTGTGTATACAGAGATAGCTGTCAATCACTGATAGGACCTTCCCTCTATGACTGTGTATACAGAGATAGCTGTCAGTCACTGATAGGACCTTCCCTCTATGACTGTGTATACAGAGAGAGCTGTCAGTCACTGATAGGACCTTCCCTCTATGACTGTGTATACAGAGAGCTGTCAGTCACTGATAGGACCTTCCCTCTATGACTGTGTATACAGAGATAGCTGTCAGTCACTGATAGGACCTTCCCTCTATGACTGTGTATACAGAGATAGCTGTCAGTCACTGATAGGACCTTCCCTCTATGACTGTGTATACAGAGAGAGCTGTCAGTCACTGATAGGACCTTCCCTCTATGACTGTGTATACAGAGAGCTGTCAGTCACTGATAGGACCTTCCCTCTATGACTGTGTATACAGAGAGAGCTGTCAGTCACTGATAGGACCTTCCCTCTATGACTGTGTATACAGAGATAGCTGTCAGTCACTGATAGGACCTTCCCTCTATGACTGTGTATACAGAGAGAGCTGTCAGTCACTGATAGGACCTTCCCTCTATGACTGTGTATACAGAGAGAGCTGTCAGTCACTGATAGGACCTTCCCTCTATGACTGTGTATACAGAGAGAGCTGTCAGTCACTGATAGGACCTTCCCTCTATGACTGTGTATACAGAGATAGCTGTCAGTCACTGATAGGACCTTCCTCTATGACTGTGTATACAGAGATAGCTGTCAGTCACTGATAGGACCTTCCCTCTATGACTGTGTATACAGAGATAGCTGTCAGTCACTGATAGGACCTTCCCTCTATGACTGTGTATACAGAGATAGCTGTCAGTCACTGATAGGACCTTCCCTCTATGACTGTGTATACAGAGATAGCTGTCAGTCACTGATAGGACCTTCCCTCTATGACTGTGTATACAGAGATAGCTGTCAGTCACTGATAGGACCTTCCCTCTATGACTGTGTATACAGAGATAGCTGTCAGTCACTGATAGGACCTTCCCTCTATGACTGTGTATACAGAGATAGCTGTCAGTCACTGATAGGACCTTCCCTCTATGACTGTGTACACAGAGAGAGCTGTCAGTCACTGATAGGACCTTCCCTCTATGACTGTGTATACAGAGATAGCTGTCAATCACTGATAGGACCTTCCCTCTATGACTGTGTATACAGAGAGAGCTGTCAGTCACTGATAGGACCTTCCCTCTATGACTGTGTATACAGAGATAGCTGTCAGTCACTGATAGGACCTTCCCTCTATGACTGTGTATACAGAGAGCTGTCAGTCACTGATAGGACCTTCCCTCTATGACTGTGTATACAGAGATAGCTGTCAGTCACTGATAGGACCTTCCCTCTATGACTGTGTATACAGATATAGCTGTCAGTCACTGATAGGACCTTCCCTCTATGACTGTGTATACAGAGATAGCTGTCATCACTGATAGGACCTTCCCTCTATGACTGTGTATACAGAGATAGCTGTCAGTCACTGATAGGACCTTCCCTCTATGACCGTGTATACAGAGATCGCTGTCAGTCACTGATAGGACCTTCCCTCTATGACTGTGTATACAGAGATAGCTGTCAGTCACTGATAGGACCTTCCCTCTATGACTGTGTATACAGAGATAGCTGTCAATCACTGATAGGACCTTCCCTCTATGACTGTGTATACAGAGATAGCTGTCAGTCACCGATAGGACCTTCCCTCTATGACTGTGTATACAGAGAGAGCTGTCAGTCACTGATAGGATCTTCCCTCTATGACTGTGTATACAGAGAGCTGTCAGTCACTGATAGGACCTTCCCTCTATGACTGTGTATACAGAGATAGCTGCCAATCACTGATAGGACCTTCCCTCTATGACTGTGTATACAGAGATAGCTTTCAGTCACCGATAGGACCTTCCCTCTATGACTGTGTATACAGAGAGAGCTGTCAGTCACTGATAGGATCTTCCCTCTATGACTGTGTATACAGAGAGCTGTCAGTCACTGATAGGACCTTCCCTCTATGACTGTGTATACAGAAAGAGCTGTCAGTCACTGATAGGACCTTCCCTCTATGACTGTGTATACAGAGATAGCTGTCAGTCACTGATAGGACCTTCCCTCTATGACTGTGTATACAGAGAGAGCTGTCAGTCACTGATAGGAACTTCCCTCTATGACTGTGTATACAGAGATAGCTGTCAGTCACTGATAGGACCTTCCCTCTATGACTGTGTACACAGAGAGAGCTGTCAGTCACTGATAGGACCTTCCCTCTATGACTGTGTATACAGAGATAGCTGTCAATCACTGATAGGACCTTCCCTCTATGACTGTGTATACAGAGAGAGCTGTCAGTCACTGATAGGACCTTCCCTCTATGACTGTGTATACAGAGATAGCTGTCAGTCACTGATAGGACCTTCCCTCTATGACTGTGTATACAGAGAGCTGTCAGTCACTGATAGGACCTTCCCTCTATGACTGTGTATACAGAGATAGCTGTCAGTCACTGATAGGACCTTCCCTCTATGACTGTGTATACAGATATAGCTGTCAATCACTGATAGGACCTTCCCTCTATGACTGTGTATACAGAGATAGCTGTCATCACTGATAGGACCTTCCCTCTATGACTGTGTATACAGAGATAGCTGTCAGTCACTGATAGGACCTTCCCTCTATGACCGTGTATACAGAGATCGCTGTCAGTCACTGATAGGACCTTCCCTCTATGACTGTGTATACAGAGATAGCTGTCAATCACTGATAGGACCTTCCCTCTATGACTGTGTATACAGAGAGAGCTGTCAGTCACTGATAGGACCTTCCCTCTATGACTGTGTATACAGAGATAGCTGTCAGTCACTGATAGGACCTTCCCTCTATGACTGTGTATACAGAGAGCTGTCAGTCACTGATAGGACCTTCCCTCTATGACTGTGTATACAGAGATAGCTGTCAGTCACTGATAGGACCTTCCCTCTATGACTGTGTATACAGATATAGCTGTCAATCACTGATAGGACCTTCCCTCTATGACTGTGTATACAGAGATAGCTGTCATCACTGATAGGACCTTCCCTCTATGACTGTGTATACAGAGATAGCTGTCAGTCACTGATAGGACCTTCCCTCTATGACCGTGTATACAGAGATCGCTGTCAGTCACTGATAGGACCTTCCCTCTATGACTGTGTATACAGAGATAGCTGTCAGTCACTGATAGGACCTTCCCTCTATGACTGTGTATACAGAGATAGCTGTCAATCACTGATAGGACCTTCCCTCTATGACTGTGTATACAGAGATAGCTGTCAGTCACCGATAGGACCTTCCCTCTATGACTGTGTATACAGAGAGAGCTGTCAGTCACTGATAGGATCTTCCCTCTATGACTGTGTATACAGAGAGCTGTCAGTCACTGATAGGACCTTCCCTCTATGACTGTGTATACAGAGATAGCTGTCAATCACCGATAGGACCTTCCCTCTATGACTGTGTATACAGAGATAGCTGTCAGTCACCGACAGGACCTTCCCTCTATGACTGTGTATACAGAGAGAGCTGTCAGTCACTGATAGGATCTTCCCTCTATGACTGTGTATACAGAGAGCTGTCAGTCACTGATAGGACCTTCCCTCTATGACTGTGTATACAGAAAGAGCTGTCAGTCACTGATAGGACCTTCCCTCTATGACTGTGTATACAGAGATAGCTGTCAGTCACTGATAGGACCTTCCCTCTATGACTGTGTATACAGAGATAGCTGTCAATCACTGATAGGACCTTCCCTCTATGACTGTGTATACAGAGATCGCTGTCAGTCACTGATAGGACCTACCCTCTATGACTGTGTATACAGAGAGCTGTCAGTCACTGATAGGATCTTCCCTCTATGACTGTGTATACAGAGAGCTGTCAGTCACTGATAGGACCTTCCCTCTATGACTGTGTATACAGAGATAGCTGTCAATCACTGATAGGACCTTCCCTCTATGACTGTGTATACAGAGATAGCTGTCAGTCACTGATAGGACCTTCCCTCTATGACTGTGTATACAGAGAGAGCTGTCAGTCACTGATAGGACCTTCCCTCTATGACTGTGTATACAGAGAGCTGTCAGTCATTGATAGGACCTCCCCTCTATGACTGTGTATACAGAGATAGCTGTCAGTCACTGATAGGACCTTTCCTCTATGACTGTGTATACAGAGAGCTGTCAGTCACTGATAGGACCTTCCCTCTATGACTGTGTATACAGACAGAGCTGTCAGTCACTGATAGGACCTTCCCTCTATGACTATGTATACAGAAAGAGCTGTCAGTCACTGATTGGACCTTCCCTCTATGACTGTGTATACAGAGATAGCTGTCAGTCACTGATAGGACCTTCCCTCTATGACTATGTATACAGAGATAGCTGTCAGTCACTGATAGGACCTTCCCTCTATGACTGTGTATACAGAGATCGCTGTCAATCACTGATAGGACCTTCCCTCTATGATTGTGTATACAGAGATAGCTGTCAGTCACTGATAGGACCTTCCCTCTATGACTGTGTATACAGAGATAGCTGTCAGTCACTGATAGGACCTTCCCTCTATAACTGTGTATACAGAGATAGCTGTCAATCACTGATAGGACCTTCCCTCTATGACTGTGTATACAGAGATAGCTGTCAATCACTGATAGGACCTTCCCTCTATGACTGTGTATACAGAGATAGCTGTCAATCACTGATAGGACCTTCCCTCTATGACTGTGTATACAGAGAGTTGTCAGTCACTGATAGGACCTTCCCTCTATGACTGTGTATACAGAGATAGCTGTCAGTCACTGATAGGACCTTCCCTCTATGACTGTGTATACAGAGAGAGCTGTCAGTCACTGATAGGACCTTCCCTCTATGACTGTGTATACAGAGATAGCTGTCAATCACTGATAGGACCTTCCCTCTATGACTGTGTATACAGAGATCGCTGTCAGTCACTGATAGGACCTTCCCTCTATGACTGTGTATACAGAGAGAGCTGTCAATCACTGATAGGACCTTCCCTCTATGACTGTGTATACAGAGATCACTGTCAATCACTGATAGGACCTTCCCTCTATGACTGTGTATACAGAGAGAGCTGTCAGTCACTGATAGGACCTTCCCTCTATGACTGTATATACAGAGATCGCTGTCAGTCACTGATAGGACCTTCCCTCTATGACTGTGTATACAGAGATCGCTGTCAGTCACTGATAGGACCTTCCCTCTATGACTGTGTATACAGAGAGAGCTGTCAGTCACTGATAGGACCTTCCCTCTATGACTGTGTATACAGAGAGAGCTGTCAGTCACTGATAGGACCTTCCCTCTATGACTGTGTATACAGAGATAGCTGTCAGTCACTGATAGGACCTTCCCTCTATGACTGTGTATACAGAGATAGCTGTCAGTCACTGATAGGACCGAATCCTGGACGTTAGAGCCCAGAATGAGAAGAAATTTAAATGTATAAAATATAAGTTTTACTGAATCTTTTCCTATAGAACTAAATATAAATCTGCTCAGCTCTTTCTGATCCATAACATGCCGCTGGTAGATTTCACTGCATTTTCACACTGACAGGTTCCCTTTAAGATTGGGTGCTGTTCGAATTTAAAATGGACAGCACCCTAAAGCCTCATTCACACATCAGTGTTTTGGTCAGTGTTTTCCATCAGTGATTGTGAGCCAAAACCAGGATTGGAGGCTCCACAGACATAAGGTATAAGGGAAAGATCTGCCCCTGTCCTGAGTGTAGACCCGAACCTGGCTTTGGCTCAAAATCACTGATGGAAATCACTGACCGAACACTAATGTGTGAATGAGGCATAACTGAGCACTGATTCAATTGAATGGTTACATTCACATTGGCAATTTCCTGCCTGAGACCATAGGTCTGTGCAGAGAATATCGCTGCAGGTTCTAATTTGTCCGCTTTTCCCGCAAAGCTCATTCACTCAAATCTGAGGATAGGCCATCAATATCAAATTCCTGAATAATACTCATTCACTAGCTGTCGGATGAACAATCATTCGGCTGACATCTATCTCTCCCCACTCCCTTTTGGTTCCCCAATACACATACACGTTCGGCAGAACATGTCTGTATTCTATGGAGAGATACTTCCGACATCTGCTTATCTCCTTGGGGAACAAAAGGATGGGGATAAAACATTCATGCCGTCTGATCCTTGTCCCCACTGACATCATCTGTCAGGGGGAAAGTTGGGAACTCCCCATACACATTAGTGTGTCGTCTGAAACCGTCGTTCTTGGTGGGTTTTGCCGACAATAGACTAATGTGCATGGCCAGCTTTAGAGCACATTTCATGCTCAGCATTATGAGCTTTGTAACAATAATACCTAACTAGCAGATTTGGGGTCTAAAATAGCTTTTTTTGTTAAATCCTTTGTCTATGGGTCCATTCACACGAACGAATGGCCACCTTGCCGTGTTGCAGACTGCAAATAGCGGTCCGCAATGCATGTGCACTGGCCGTGTAAACTCCATGCTACAGCGTGTACTCATTGACTTGAAAGGTTTTGCAATCCGCGAAATATGGCAAAGGTTAGCACATCTTTTGTGGTGTGGAGGCACGGACCCGAAAGCCCTTCCGAGTGTTTCTGTGGGCTTTCTATCTGTGCCTCAGCTCCACAAAAAATAGGACATGTTCTAGTCTGTACTGTATCTTGAGGATCGCAGATGCACATGACCGAAATCTGTGTTTTGCGGATTTACGATTTGCGTACTACAATAACGGATACGGCAGTGTGCATAAGGCCTAAGGCTGAGGTTCAAATTGGCTTCAGTTTTCACAAGAGCCATGATGGTGTTATCACTAAGCTACATGGTTTGGGACACAACTAATGCACACTGAAATGTTCATGTTTATTGGATATAACCCATAATAGTAGTAACACTGCGTACAATGTCGTCACATAGCCACAGCCTGGGTGTCACACTTATCTACAAATAGGTGAGACAAAGGAGAGACAGGCCGAGACAATAAGAAAGCTGTGTTGCCAATGAGCTGGCAATTGCACAGGAGTGGCACTGACATCACCCCTTATTTTATTACTTATATACTTACTTTATTACTATACAGGCAGTGCAGCATTTGCTGTTAAGCATTACTTGGCACACCAGAGAAACAGAAGTATATTGGCCGGGATTCACTGCTCTCATCCCCATAGGTAAGGGCTCATGAACACGAGCAATAGCATGTTTGCAGATGCAAACCCATTGACATGAAAGAGTCCGCGATCCACAACATACGGCCAAAGATAGAACATAGAACACTGTACAAGGACATGCGGGCAATGTCTGCGACTGACAATAATGCCGATCGCAGACATTTAAACCTTTAAATGCCGTACTCAACTGCAACCACAGCATCTTAATGACGAAAAATTCAGAAACACTGACTTCAGGGTGAGGACCGGCTCCCTCATGCATCTATCGGGGAAGCAGGGTCCTTAATTCTAATATGCTGAGTGTGTCTGAAGGGACCCAGCGTATTAGAGCTGCAGTTGGCAGGCCAACATAGGATAACCGCAAATGGAGCTTATACTGTAGTTTTATGGGACTATAGTAAAAGTTAAAATAAAATCTAACTACTGAATAATGTAGCCCCCTAGAGGGACTAAGGAAAAGTTAATAAAAAGTTTAAAAACATAATTAAACAATATATTAAAATTAAAATCACCCCCTTTTCCCCCAAATTTAAATAAAAATACATAAATAATAATAAAATCTAAACATCATGGGCATAGCCACATCCGAAAACACCAGTACTATTAAAATATAAAAATATTTATCCCATATGACGAATGGTGCAATGGAAAAAAATTATGAAAATGGCCGAGTCACCATGTTTTCATCGCTTCACATACACAAAAAATGTTTAATAAAATATGAGTCACACACCTAAAATGGTATCAATAAGAACTACAGATTGTCCTGCAAAAAATTAGCTCCCACACAGCACCCTAGACATAACTATAAAAAGTTATGGGGATTAGAATATGGTGATGTATATAGTGATGTAAAAAATATATTTTCTTTTTTTCAGTTTCTATTTTTTTTTTCAGTATTGAAAAACACTAAAAAACCTACAAATATGTGGTATTGTTCTAAACGTACTGACCCAGAGAATGGTCAGTTTTGCTGCATAGGGAATGTTGCAAAGACAAAACCCCTGAAACTGTGTTAGAATTGCGTTTTCTTTTTTTACAATTCCACTCCATTTGGAATTTTTTCCCCCCACTTTCCTCTATTTCCCAATTCCACCATTGTATACCATATTAAATAGTGGCATTAGAAAGTTCAACTTATCCCACAAAAAACAAGCCCTCATACGGCTATGTGAACAGACTCTGTGAAGTCCCCTATACTAGGGATGGACTGCATATGCACTAGTTCCCCTGTCTGTCTGTCAGTGTATGGAGGCCGCTGATGGATGAGATCCTCCATCAGCGGCCATGTTCCCGACACAGCACCAGAAGGGGTCAGGAGACAAACATACAAACATGAATTATTCTTATCAAACTATAGGAAATCAGTGTTGACCATTTGATAATGCTTTTTACTAGCTACATGTATGTGTTGTTTCCAGCACACGTGTAAACAGTAAAATAAACTAGCCAATACCTGTAATCCAGAAGAAGACAAAATTGTGGTAGTTAAATTCAAGTCATGTAAGCCCTGACCCCTGGAACACCCCCACATCTCCAGGGACTGCCCACCTATGAGTGGGGCTAATATAAGCTTTGACCATCTTTGGCCTCAGACTGTCTATGAAAATTAGGTACAATCTTTTCAAATTTGAGACTGTTTGCAACAGGAAGACGGAGATTACTGAGCAGATCCAGTCTTGAAAGATGGATGCCTAAGAGGTCACTTAAAGCACAGAAAATTACAAAAGAGCATAATAGAAAATTAGATGGATCTACCATTAGCAAGATCTACTTACAGTAGGTTGCATTCACACAACCGTATGTATTTTACAGTCTGCAAAACGCATTACAGTCTGGATCCACATTACGGATGATGTTTGTTAGAGATGAGCGAATCGAAGCTGACGAAGTGGAATTCGATCCAAATTTCAGGAAAAATTCGGGGCTGAATTTCCTTGCGATTCGTGATAACGAATCACATTTTTTCCTAAAATGGCTGCTGCACGTGTGAGGACATGGAGCAAGGAACTCTGGGAAGGCTAGATCATCCACAATGGCATGCATGCATGCAGCCAATCAGCAGCCAGACAGCCCTGTGATGTCACAGCCCTATAAATAGCGGCAGCCATCTTAGATTCTGCCATTTACCAGTGTACTTAGTGCAGGGAGAGACGTCTGCAGGTGCTAGGGACAGTGTTAGAAAAAACGTCATTGTGTTAAAAAAAAAAAAAAATGATTTACAAGTGCAGGGAAAGATTATTCAAGGTGTAGGGAAAGGATAGGGAGGAATCATTCCACAACATTTATGTTGAACAGGGTTCAGTCGGGGAGGTTAAAGCCTGGGTAATATGAACAATCCGATTACACCTTGCTGCACTGACTGGGGATCCAAATTGCCATTATACAGCTCTGTAATTCCAGCAAACCGATCTTGTTATTAGGGTACAAATGCTGTTTGATACAGCCATTAACAGGGTTTATTACAAGGAAATATTTCTATATCTTATTTGCCTTTGTGCAGTGCAGTTATATCTTCTAAAGCATTTTTGGGCTTGTATTAGTGGGGAAAATGGGCTTATTATAGTGTGGTGAAGTGATAAAATTGCAGCCCTTTTTCTCGTGTATTAGTGGCAAAAGTAAAATATATTTGCTGATGAGCGGTGCAGTTATCTGTTGTAAAGCCTTTTGTGGCATGTATTTAGTGAGAAAAGAAAATATATATTTGCCACACAGTGCTGCAGTTATCTGTTCTAAAGCCTTTTGTGGCGTGTATTTGGTGGAAAAAGAAAAAATATATTTGTCTGATCAGCAGTGCAGTGAGATGTTGTAAAGCCTTTTGTGGCGAGTATTAGTGGAAAAAGAAAAAATATATTTGCTGCTCAGCGGTGCAGTTATCTGTTCTAAAGCCTTTTGTGGCTTGTATTTAGTGGAAAAAGAAAGGCTTCCGGATGCAATGTACTTTTCGACTGAGGGTTGCTAGGCGATGTTAAGTGTTATTCTTCATACACATGAAAAACGCATCCAAAACTGATTGCATCCGCACAGAAAAAACTAAAACACTGAATGCAATCACAGTCAAAACAGATTCAGCTTGTGTGCAAAACCATCAGTGTTTCCCTGAACACACCCCGACACATTCTGTATTGTTCATGTAATCTGAGACCTAGCTCTCTTATCTGAGACCTAGCTCTCTTCCTTGCAGGGAGAACCTCTCTTTTTGTGTCTATAGGACAAAAAATAATTACAAAGCACGGAGAAGCAAGACTTTCCAACTAAGCTGCATGCAGGACTTTTTCTCCAGTAATAAAAACATATCTCCGATGGAATTGACATAAAGGGATGCAAAATGAGCACAACAGATACTCAAAATAAAAGATCCGTTTTTTTTTCTTTGAATTTTTCTTTTCTTCTGATGTATTAGAAGAACGAAAAATAAAACGGTGATGTGAAAAAAGCCTAAAGATTCCCCCTCTCTGTTGATGGTTAAACCTTCTTTCCTCTAGATCTAGAGAGCACTCTCTTGTCACGGTTGCCGGCCTAGGTATGAAAAGATCATTAGCAAGATCTCTGTACTGTCCGTTCATATACTTGTACATTGTAATGAGTTTCTAAAATGACTAATCCCAAGTTTGATAACCTGTCCACCCATTCCCTTAATTACGTTGTTTGCACTTTACTAGATTTGCTGTGTGCTTCTTATACACTGGTGCACAGCATTGTACACAATATTTCATGTATGGTCTGACTGGCCATGGTTAGACCACACTTGCAAGGTTGCACCTAGCCTTTCTGCTGCCTGAGGCGAAAGTTGAAATAGCGCCCGTCCCATCCCCATGCCAAATTCTCAACCTAACCTCTTTCCTTCTAACATTACATACAGTACTACAAAACATACAGGGTAATACAACGCCCCATACCTCTTAGATCCAGTGACGTCTCCTTTGATGTAGATGTTCTCTTTTCTCATATTCTCCTTTCAGACCAGACGGCCGTGAGGATTTCATTCAGCCATGTCTCGTCTGTTCAGAGTTTGACAGACCTCTTATTTTCCTACTTTTCCATCCTCCTCCTGCCTTCTGAACGCCCCATCCTGCCACCTTCAATACTGTGCCCGCTGTGCACTCCAATACTATACTGCAGAAACAGTCCCCCTGAAAATACTAGTACTACACAGATAGTGCCCTAAAAAAAAAACTGTGCCAAGCAAATAGTGCCCATAACACTAAGGTCCCTTGCTGACAAGTGTGAGCGGATTACGTCTGGATGCGTTGGGGATGCGTTCAGTGAAAAATGCGCTCTTAGCAACCATCCGTGTAAAACACATCGCATCCGCGCTTGCGGATGCAATGCGATTTTTATGTAGCCCCATTCACTTCTATGGCCCCTTTCACACGAGTGAGTATTCCGTGCGGCTGCAATGCGTGATGTGAACGCATTGCGCCTGCAAGGAATCTGGACCTATTCTTTTTAATGGGTCTTTGTAGATAAGCGTTGGTTTTCACGCATCACTTGTGCGCTGCGTAAAACTCGCTGTATATCCATGCAGCTCTTCTTTCCTGTCATGTTATGTCCATGGGTGTGTCAAAGCAGCAACAGGGCAGTGATAAGTGAGTGTCTATGGAACCAGGGGGATGGGAGGAGCAAGCTGGGCATTCGTATGGGCGGTGCTAGAGCTTTGGCAGAGAAAGGAGAAGTGCATCATGGGTTGTGTTCGATATAGCAACAGGAAGCGCTACATACAGGATTAAAAAAACAGAGCGACTTATATACATGGTAATAACGGGTTAGGACAGTCCAAGCCGAAACAAAAGTGGGGAAGATGCACATGATGTACCATACGCGCACGCTGCATAAAATTGGCCTGCATGGATGTCGTCCCAGAAGGAAACCTCTTCTGAAGATGATGCACAAGAAAGCCCACAAAGAGTTCGCTGGGACCACTGGAACCATGTCCTGTGGTCTGATGAGACCAAGAAAAATTAATTTGGTTCAGATGGTGTCTCGGCAACCAGGTGAGGAGTACAAAGACAAGTATGTCTTGCCTACAGTCAAACATGGTGGTGGGAGTGTCATGGTTTGGGGCTGCATGAGTGCTGCTGGCTGTGGGGAGCTACAGTTCATTGAGGGAACCATGAATGCCAAAATGAGATGAAGCCTAGCATGATCCCCTCCCTTTGGAAACTGAGCCACAGGACACTATTCTGACATGATAATGACCCTAAAAACACCTCCAAGACTACCACTGCCTTGCTAAAGAAACTGAGGGCAAAGGTGCTGGACTGGTCAAGCGCATGTCTCCTGACCTAAACCCTTTTGAGCATCTGTGGGGCATACTCAATCGGAAGGTGGAGGAGCGCAAGGTCTCTAACATCCACCAAGTCCGTGATGTCGTAATGGAGGAGCGCAAGAGGATTCCAGTGGCAACCTGTGAAGCTCTAGTGAACTCCATGCCCAAGGGCAGTGCTGGAAAATAATGGTGGCCACACAAAATATTGACTCTTTGGGCAGAATATGGCCATTTTCACTTAGGAGTGTACTTACTTTTGTTGCTAGCGGTTTAGACATCAATGACAGTGACTACTTTACATTGTATCAAAGTGTCAGATCTTCAGTGTTATCCCACGAAAAGATATAATAATATATTTACAAAAATGCGAGGGGTATACTCACTTTTGTGAGATACTGTGTTACTGTGTGAATATATATATATATATATATATATATATTTATAGTGTGTGTATATGTATATATATATATACACACTCACCTAAAGAATTATTAGGAACACCATACTAATACGGTGTTGAACCCCCTTTTGCCTTCAGAACTGCCTTAATTCTACGTGGCATTGATTCAACAAGGTGCTGATAGCATTCTTTAGAATCGTTGGCCCATATTGATAGGATAGCATCTTGCAGTTGATGGAGATTTGAGGGATGCACATCCAGGGCACGAAGCTCCCGCTCCACCACATCCCAAAGATGCTCTATTGGGTTGAGATCTGGTGACTGTGGGGGCCATTTTAGTACAGTGAACTCATTGTCATGTTCAAGAAACCATTTTGAAATGATTCGAGCTTTGTGACATGGTGCATTATCCTGCTGGAAGTAGCCATCAGAGGATGGGTACATGGTGGTCATGAAGGGATGGACATGGTCATAAACAATGCTCAGGTAGCTGTGGCATTTAAACGATGGCCAATTGGCACTAAGGGGCCTAAAGTGTGCCCAGAAAACATCCCCCACACCATTATACCACCACCACCAGCCTGCACAGTGGTAACAAGGCATGATGGATACATGTTCTCATTCTGTTTACGCCAAATTCGGACTCTACCATTTGAATGTCTTAACAGAAATCGAGACTCAGACCAGGCAACATTTTTCCAGTCTTCAACAGTCCAATTTTAGTGAGCTCATGCAAATTTCCTATTTGTAGTGGAGATGAGTGGTACCCGGTGGGGTCTTCTGCTGTTGTAGCCCATCCGCCTCAAGGTTGTGCATGTTGTGGCTTCACAAATGCTTTGCTGCATACCTCGGTTGTAACGAGTGGTTATTTTAGTCAACGTTGCTCTTCTATCAGCTTGAATCAGTCGGCCCATTCTCCTCTGACCTCTAGCATCAAGAAGGCATTATGGCCCACAGGACTGCCGCATACTGGATGTTTTTCTCTTTTCACACCATTATTTGTAAACCCTAGAAATGGTTGTGCGTGAAAATCCCAGTAACTGAGCAGATTGTGAAATACTCAGACCGGCCCGTCTGGCACCAACAACCATGCCACGCTCAAAATTGCTTACATCTCCTTTCTTTCCCATTCTGACATTCAGTTTGGAGTTCAGGAGATTGTCTTGACCAGGACCACGCCCTTGAATGCATTGAAGCAACTGCCATGTGATTGGTTGACTAGATAATTGCATTAATGAGAAATAGAACAGGTGTTCCTAATAATTCTTTAGGTGAGTGTATATTAGTGTTGAATGAAGTGAAGCATTCAAAGCTGGTCCGAAGTTTAGGAAAACTTTGATTTGCAACAAATCCGAATTTCCTCGCGATTCGTTGTAACAAATTTGTTTTTGCTAAAATGGCAACTACATGTGTTACAAAGTGAAAGTGAGAAGCCAAGGAATGTGAGATCACTCATAATGCCGTGCAGCCAGCCAATCCTCTGTGATGTCATAGGCCTATAAAACCCTCATCCTGTCTGATCTCTGCCATTGACCTGTAAGCTGAGCATAGGGTGAGACGTGACAAGCGCTCATGCGCTAGAGACAGTGTTGCTAAAAACAATTATTAGTAGAATATTGGAGAGGGAAAGTGCTGGCTTTAGGGTGCTTTAGTTTGGAAGAAATGGAAATGGAAGAAAAATTAATGGAGGTATGTCAGTTTCACACTGTATTGGTGCGGTCGACGGGAAACATATCCGGATTCAAAAGCCTCAAGGCACCGGATCAGAGTTCTTTAATTACAAGAAATACTTCTCCATAATCCAAATGGCCATCGCGGATGCCCAATATCGTTTTGTTGCCGTGGATGTTGGGGCATACGGACACACAAATGATTCCATGGTTTTTAAGAACTTGTTGATGGGCGGAAGTGTGTACAATAGAAATTTTGACTTTCCGCCACCACAACCACTTCCTGGAACTCATGCACCACCAATGCCATATGTCTTAGTTGCTGATGAGGCATTCAAAATGTCAGGAAATATTGTGAAACCGTATTCTAGCCATGGACTAGACCGGAAAAAACGCACTTTCAGCTACCGTTTAATCAGGGCACGAAGGATGGTGGAATGTACCTTTGGTCTATTTGTTGCCAAGTGGTGCATTTTCTCTACACCTATCCATCTGAAAGTGGAAATGGTTGATGAAGTTGTCAAGTGTGCTGTTGTCCTTCATAACTTTCTATGTACAAAACAAACGCAATTAATGGAACAAATACCAGAGGACAGCCAGATGGCCAGCATTCCAAGTTTTGGCCCACGGTCGACTGTAGCTGTGGCAAGGTTGGAATGGGTGAGGAGGTTAGGATGGGGGATAGGTAGTTTGGGAGGGGGGATAGGTAGTTTGGGATGGGGAATAAGTGTGGGATGGGGGATAAGTAGTTTGGGATGGGGGATAGGTTATGGGTGGTGGATAGGTGTCGGATGGGGATAGGTCACGGGTGGGGGAAGGGGTTGGGGTGGTGTCGCACTTGCCTCCCTGCTGTCTGACTTCAAACAACTGGTCAGGGGTGAATCCTTCCATCAGCGGATTCAACGAGAGCCAATAGTGATGCAGCGGACCCTGCTGTGAAGTCTGCGCCGCCCCCTCCCGCAGACTTTGCACCTCGGCCTCCAAGGCTGCAATACTATTGGTGTATCCACACAAGGACTCGTAAACGAGCCTTGTTAGATCCTTGTAGTCCGCTTGACAGCTCATACTGGACCTCTGGCGATGAATTAGGGCCTCAAATAGGGGAAGGTTTAGGTGCTGACCACTTGTTGGAGCAGGACGAGAGGGACCCGTGGTGGGCGGCTCTTCGGGGTCTGCCTCCGGAAGGACTTCACGAGGAGGGTCCGGCGCCCGAGTACTGCTTGATGCTCTGTAAAGAAAACAAAAATAGAATTAGTATTTACATAACCATATTTTTGAGATGAACAAATCGACTTTGGATGGTACATGTAAAGTGGCAAAAAAAAACTAAAAAATTTGAAAAGTTCTTTTTTTTTACCAACTTTGCATGCATACTCGAAAGCACGCTTTGCTCATCTCTACTAGAAAAAAAATAATAATATGTGGACGTCCCAGACTGAGTGCCAAGTGACAGTCAGCCGGGGATATAAACATACATTTGATAACATATAATGTGTATAAACATAATATCTTACCTTCGCAGTTCAAGGGTTCTTCTTAGGAACCCAAGCGCAGCCGTATAGTGGTAGGGCTGCCGACGGCTTCATCCAGACCCACTCGGGCGATTGATTTCCTCGTTAAAGTCCTTTTTGTAGTGGTCCCTTATTGACCGCCACCGCACCATGATTGCCTGCCCTGAACAAAACAAAAAATTAATTAATATATTACTTAATTTTTTTTTTTTTATCAACAATGGTTTAGTATTTGATTGAAACTGCCACAAAAAGAAAAAAAGTTTTTTATAGTATAGGTGACAATTAACCACTTCAATCAAATAATAAACCAGTGATTAAAAATAACAAAAAAAGTGTATGCTAGATACAAGTATTAAATATACTTACTGATCTTCCGGTTGCCCTTCGTTGAAGTTGCCCCAGTTCGGAACAATAGCCTCGCAGAGGAGCCGGGTCGCATGATGGTCAGCGTGGCGGCGGTCTGTATGGTCCCACAGTGGTGGTTGGTCCTCCACCATATGGATGAGGAGGTCGTTATCTATCCAAAAAACACATATGTCCTCCTCATCCTTTCTGGTGGAGGCCCTCGAGCCCTACAAAAATAAAATAAAATTAATAAATACATAATATAGGTAGACTATGTAAGAAAATTCTCACACAAGCACGACCGCCGCGTGCTCCCCGACGTCTTCTGGTTGCGGCTTGGCGACCTCTATTAGAGGCAACGGGAAGAGGAGGCTGAAAACAAAATATAATAATATTTAATAACATACATATCAAAAATAAAAAAAATTGAAAAAAATTATCGCTTGCTGTCCTCCACCCCGAACTTCCTCCTCTACAACCGCTGCTTGGCCGGGTAGCCTCTCCTCCACAGATGATGGCTATGAAAAATATAAAAATATATTTTTTTATTTATATTGCCCAAAATTTGTGGATGCTTACAAACATAAATTACCGTATCGTGTCGCCTATGTCGGCTTGGAGGTGAGCTCCCGGTCTCACTTGAAGAAGATGTGCCTGTTGAGAAAAGAAAATACATTTAACTACTTTAAAATGACATAATAAAAAAACATGTGAAAGTAATACTTATTAGACACTGTCTGCAAAGTAGGGAATGGCAGGCAGGGAGGCAGTCAGGATGGCAGGCAGTCAGGGCAGATGGCCACGCAGGGCTGAGAGCCTGGCAGGCTCAACTCATGTACCCCAACAATTTCCTTCTCTTTGCATTTTGATAGTAAGCAAATAATTTTTTGGGATTTGGTATTGAATGGCAATGCCACACTGTCGGCTGTGGAGACCAGAGCATATAGAAAGGACCTGGCCGGTAATACAACTTTACATGCTACCTCTTGTCATCCCAAACACGTTATTTACAACATTCCTAGAGGGGAGCTCTTGCGAATTCGAAGGAATTGTTCAGACCTGGCGGTTTTTGAGCAGGAAAGTAATAAGTTAATTGATAGACTGACAGCCAGGGCCTATTCTAAACGTCATATGCTTGAATGCAAGGAACATGTCAAGAAGGCAGATAGATTGTCCATGATTTGTCAAACTGGCCGGGTAGGAGGCGACAATAGGAGAAGGAAGGAGGATGTCCCTATAACCTTTACTACTCAGTATAGTGAGGAGTATTTGGACATCTGGAGTATATTCGCAAACATTTACCCGTCCTCAGATTTGAAGATGAATGGTCTAATATTGCAGGAGGAGGCATAAGGTGTGCGGCTAAACGGGCCCCCACAGTAGGAGGCTTGGTTAGTCCCAGTTTATATCGGGACAAACCTCAAAATGCCCCGACATGGTTGGCAACTAAGGGGTGTTTCAAATGTGGCCACCGTGTGTGTACATGCTGCGAATACTTACAAGTGAGCAAAGTCTTCACGTCCTGTGTAGATGATAGAGTTTATGACATCAAAAGCTACATAAATTGCAATACAAAAAACGTAATTTATGCCATCACATGTGACGAGTGCAAGCTACAGTATGTCGGCTGCACGTCGAATTCTCTGAAAACTCGCATTCGCAAACACATATCAGATGTGCCACACTACCGCAATCGCAATGTATCTGCCGCAAGTGTACACTTTGCGGTAGTGCATAGTGGGGATGTCAGTAGCCTCAGAGTGCAAGGCATAGAAAGG
The DNA here is from genome assembly GCA_033119425.1 of Bufotes viridis. Lineage (NCBI taxonomy): Eukaryota > Metazoa > Chordata > Amphibia > Anura > Bufonidae > Bufotes > Bufotes viridis. The sequence goes on from CM065592.1 coordinate 372,762,399, forward strand.
GTGTTTTTCCCGCCAGAGGAGGAGACATGAGAAGGAAACTGTTAAACCGAGAATCCTTTTGGATGTTTCAATTGAAAACGCACATTCCTACAGGTCTAAATTAAAAGTATGACCTGATTGTCCAATATTGATTTAGTTTTGTTTGCCTTTTTATATATATATATATATATATATTTGTTTTTTTTTCATTTTAATTGTGGACTTGGATATATGTTTCTATTGAGTGTTGAGCCCAATCATCCCCTGGGGATCTGATTGCAGGTGCACGGTCATGTGACACGGCAATCATCCCCCCAGGTGTGAAGGGCTTATATAAATGGTGTTTTTGTACTGAACGTACATGTTATGATGAAGGATCCATATGCTTAGAGATCCAAATCGCGTCACAGTACAGTGTCTGTCCTGGTGTGCATAAGATTTTATCAAGCTTCAATAAAGATACACTCGTTTTGGAGAGCTGGATCAAGTATTTTTTTGTCTACAAAACATAAATTACCGTATCGTGTCGCCTACGTCGGCTTGGAGGTGAGCTCCCGGTCTCACTTGAAGAAGATGTGCCTGTTGAGAAAAGAAAATACATTTAACTACTTTAAAATGACATAATAAAAAAAAACATGTGAAAGTAATACTTATTAGACATTGTTTTAGACACTGTCTGCATAGTAGGGAATGGCAGGCAGGGAGGCAGTCAGGATGGCAGGCAGTCAGGGCAGATGGCCACGCAGGGCTGAGAGCCTGGCAGGCTGGATGGCCATGCAGGGCAGAGAGCGTGGCAAGCTGGATGGGCAGGCAGGCAGGGCAGAGAGACTGGCAGGCAGGCTGTGCTTTTGTTTTGTCTTAGGGGCTACATTCCCCCAAAAAATTATTGCAATTTGAAAAGAAGATTTTTAAAATTAAACTAGTACTCCTATCATCCACCATGCAGTCACCCCAGCCGCAGTCCCCATGCCAAAGTACATAGGGCCTGCAGCTGGGGTGACCGTATGGTGGATAATTGGAGTTGCAGTACCCAGGACTACCACTCCTGTCATCCACCATGCAGTCACCCCAGCTGCAGTCTCCATGCCAAAGTAAATAGGGCCTGCAGCTGGGGTGACCGCATGATGGATGATTGGAGTGGCAGTACCCAGGGCAATGACTCCTATCATCCATCATGCAGTCATCCCAGCTGCAGTCCCCATGCCAAAGTGCATAGGGCCTGCAGCTAGGGTGACCGCATGGTGGATGATAGGAGTGGCAGTACCCAGGACTACCACTCCTATCATCCACCATGCAGTCACCCCACCCGCAGTCCCAATGCCAAAGTACATAGGGCCTGCAGCTGGGGTGACCACATGGTCGATGATAGGAGCAGCAGAACTCAGGACTACTACTCCTATCATCCACTATATAATTCTGACATACAGCTACTATGTATTAAGTACCGTACATAGTAGCTGTTTATTATTGTTTTCCTAGGGGGGCAAAAATAAATAAATTTACACTCACCTCAAATATGGTGAATTCTGTTCTCCCGGACAGGCTGGTAAAAAGTGACAAACAGGAAGTTTCTTCGGTGAAAGAGCCTCCTATTTCCTGGCGCAGACACAGACAGAAACGACAGATCCGTTGATGCACCGAAGCGACGGAAAGCTTTGCGATGGATCCGCATTAATACATGTCAATGGACATTAATGACGGATCCGTCGTTTGGAAAAGTCTTCAGGATTTTTGGACGGAGGTAAATCCGCAGCATGCTGCGGTATTTCCTCTGTTCAAAAAACGTTCAGTGACTGAACTGAAGACATCATGATGCATCCTGAATGGATTTCTCTCCATTCAGAATGCATGGGGATAATCCTGATCAGTATTCCAATCTGATCTTCCAAACGCAAGTGTGAAAGCACCCTCACTTCTTCAAAATCATCTTTCAAAGTCTCCATTTCCTAGAAAAGTCAGCATGATGCAGAGAAAGGAGGAGCTGGATGTTCCTGATGACATATTCTCATCGATATTAGATGATGTGGAAAAGGAGGAAAAGCAGATGGCAGAAGAAGGGCTCCCACCTGAAGAGAAGGAGAGCGCTGGGGTTGGAGAAGTGGGTATGCAAGAGCTGATTAATATTCAGTGTTTACTGTCAAATAACCTGCAGGAGATTGCAGAAAGAAACAGCAATAATATGCATATTGTCCCCCCGCCTAACCAGCCAAACACCTCACCAGCAACAGCCTCTGTTTAAAGGTGCTGCACAGTCATTAACAATGAAGACGGACTGGACAGTGCGGTCTTCATTATTAAATGAAAGGCAGCTGTGGGCTAATATACATGATTTATAATCACGAATTAATTCAGAACGAATCAAATTTTTCAAAACTTCAGTCATCTCTAATAAATATATATATAAATACTAGCAGAAGGACCCGGCTTCCGTTAACAGTGAACTCCACAGTCGTCCCACCCCGTAACACTGACTCCCCCACAGTGCCCCACCATTTTAAAATGGGACCTCTACAGCAGCCCATCCCTTTAACTTTGACCTTCACAGCAGCCCTCCCCTTTAACAGTGAGTTTCACAGCACCCCACTCCCTTGACAGTGACCTCTTCAGTGGCCCACCCCCTTAACAGTGACCTCACAGTACCCTGCTGCCTTAACAGTGACCTCCACAGCAGTTGCCTCTTTAATAGTGGCCCCTGCCCCTTTACAGTGACTTACACAGTGTCCGTCCCTTTAACAGGGACCTCCACAGTGGCTTGCCCCCTTAACAGTAACATCCACAGTAAATGCCTCTTTAACAGTGACCTCCACAGTGCCCTGCCCCTTTAATGCTAGAGCTACACGACGACATGTGTTCTGTGACATTTTGTCTCAACAATTTTTATAATGATAGGCTATGGTGTCGCACTGCGACATGTGACATGCTGCGACTGCGACACGACAGTTGCAAAAAATCCATCAAAGATGGATTTTTCTGCGACTATCACGTCACAGTCGCAGCATGTCACATGTCACAGTGCAACACTATAGACTATCATCATAAAAATTGTCGTGCGACATTGATGCGTCATCAATGTCGCGCGACACATGTAGCAGTGTAGTTGTGCCCTATGTGTTGTGCGACTTATTGTCGTCATGTAGTCCTAGCCTAAAGCTGACATAGAGCAATGAAGAAAAATGGCTGGGTTGTTATGGAAACCTGAAATAAAACTGTGTGTATGTGGAGACTAAGGGCCTGCGAGCTTCTATTGGCTGATAAGGGACATGTGACCGTGTGTATGGCAGTTGGGATATGAAGAGAAAGACTTGCAGGCTTGTATTGGCTAATGCAGGTCATTTTTGGGAATATCTCAGGAACGGTACGTCCTAGAGAGCTGAGAACCGGTCCAAAAACCTTCCCGGACACCTGATCTACCTGTGTTCCAAATTTGATGAAGATCGGTCAAAACGTTTGGTCGCGCATAAAGAACAGACAGACAGACGTCGGGACAGACAGAAACTCATTGTGTACCGGCATGTTACCTCCACAGTATTCTTTCCCAGTCAGTAAGTGATATGTGTACCAAGTTTAGTAGAAATTGATCGATTAGTTTTTTAGTTACAGAGCAATATGTGTGTAGCAAAAATATTTGGAGCATACAAACTCCGTGCAGCTGCTGTGTAGGAGTGTATGACCCCCACAAGTTTTCTTTCCAGGTAGCAAGGGATGGGTATACCAAGTTTCGTTTAAATCGATGGTTAAGTTTTTGGGTGATTGCGGAACATACATACATACATACACATACTGTATACACGTCCTTCTTTATTTCTTAGCTTATAATAATGATTTTCTGTCTGTCCCGACGTCTGTCTGTCTGTTTGTTCTTTATGCGCGACCAAATGACTGGAGCGATCTTCACCAAATTTGGCACACACGTACATCAGGTGTCTGGGAAAATTTTAGACCAGGTCTCAGCTCTCTAGGACGTACCGTTCCTGAGATATTCCCAAAAAATGACCTGCATTAGCCAATACAAGCCTGCAAGTCTTTCTCTTCATATCCCAACTGCCATACACACGGTCACACGTCCCTTATCAGAAGTTCGCATGGCGGTTAGTCTCCACATACACACAGTTTTACTCCAGGTTTCCATAACAACCTAGCCGTTTTTCTTCACTGCTGTAGGTCAACTTTCGGCTGGGGCTACAGGACGACAATAAGTAGCACGACACATAGGGCACAACTACGCTGCTACATGCATCCATCTTGGATGGATTTTTTGCGACTATCGTATCGCAGTTGCAGCATATCGCATGTCACAGTGCAACACCATAGCCTACCATTATAAAAATTGTTGAGACAAAATGTCGCGGGACACATGTCGTCGTATAGCCCTAGCATTAAAGGGGCGGGCACTGTGGAGGTTACTGTTACAGGGGCGTGTGCTGTGGAGGTCACTGTTAAAGAGGCGGGCACTGTGGAGGTCATTGTTAAAGGGGTGGACACTGTGGAGGTCACTGTTAAAGGGGTGGACACTGTGGATGTAACTGTTAAAGGGGCATGCACTGTCGAAATCACTGTTAAGGGGGCAGGCAATGTGGAGGTCACTGTTAAAGAGGCGGGCAATGTGGAGGTCTCTGTTAAATAAGCGGGCACTGGAGGTCACTGTAAAAGGAGCAATGCGCTGTATACGTCCATGTTAAAGGAGCAGGCACTATGGAGGTCACTGTTAAAGGGGTGGACACTGTGGAGGTCACTGTTAAAGAGGCGTTCACTGTGGATGTTACTGTTAAGGGGCAGGCTGCTGCGGTGGTCACTGTTAAAGGGACGGACACTGTGGAGGTCACTGTTAAGAGGGTAGGGAGTGGGGTGCTGTGAAACTCACTGTTAAAGGGGCGGGCTGCTGTGAAGGTCAACGTTAAGGTGATGGGCTGCTGTGGAGGTCCCAATTTAAAGTGGCGGGGCACTGGGGGGGGGGTCAGTGTTAAGGGGTGGGGGACTGTGGAGTTCTCTGTTAAAGGGGTGGGATGCTGTAGAGGTCACTGTTATGGGGGGATGCTGTCGATATCTTTTAACGACACACAGAAACATTAAATGAAATAGTTGAAATATACCTGTCTGAAGCCAGGTCCTTCTGCTAGTGTATATATATATATATATATATATATATATATATATATATACTGTGTATCTAAGTCTATTGTGTGATATTGTCTGCTGAGCTGTGTAGCAATCGCAGCATGTCACATGTCGCAGTGCAACACCATAGACTAATAAAATTGTTGTGTGACACATGTTGTCGTGTCGCCCTAGCCTAAAGCTGACCTACAGCAGTGAAGAAAAATGGTTGGGTTGTTATGGTAACCCGGAGTAAAACTGTGTGTATGTGGAGACTAAGGGTCTGCAAGCTTATATTGGCGGATAAGGGACAAGTGGCCGTGTGTATGGCAGTTGGGATATGAAGAGAAAGACTTGCAGGCTTGTATTGGCTAATGCAGGTCATATTTTGAGAATATCTCAGGAACGGTACATCCTAGAGATCTGAGACTCGGTCTAAAACCTTTCCGGACACCTGATGTACCTGTGTGCCAAATTTGGTGAAGATCAGTCCAGTCGTTTGGTTGTGCATAAAGAACAGACAGACGGAAACTAATTTTATATATATAATGTTGGTTAGAAGCCAAAGTTTGGAGCTGTGATCATGTAGCTAAGGCCACTTTCACATTAGCGTTTTCAATACCACTATTGAGATCTGTCATAGGATCTCAATAGCGGAAGAAAACGCTTCAGATTTGTCCCCATTCATTGTCAACGGGGACAAAACTGAACTGAATGAAACGGAGGGCCCCATAATGCATTCCATTCCGTTTGGTTACGTCCCCATCATGAACAGAAAAACGCTGCAATAGAAAAGAGATCCGTCCCCCATTGACTTTCAATAGTGTTCATGACGACGGATCCGTTATGGCTATAGAAGACATAATACAACCGGATCCGTTCATAACAGATGCATGCGGTTGTATTATTGTAACTGAAGCGTTTTTGCAGATCCATGACGGATCTGCAAAAAAGGCTAATGTGAAAGTAGCCTAAGAAATGTATTATTTATTTTATGCACTTGTGTTTTTTCACCAGTGAACTGTTCGACCCTTTTTATTCATTTGTGAGTAAAGTACTCATCATGTGAAATTACTCCCTGTGTTTCTCTCCTTTATTGCCAACTATAACCCTTACATAAACTCAGCTAACACAAACCAGTAATTTAGCTTCTGATATCATTATATGATGACAATAATATAGGAAACATTTGGGGCTTGAAAATATGTTATGGGAGGAAAAAATAGAAATTGCAAATAGGGGTCTCTTACTTTTGCTTTCTGAAAACCTTTTTAAGAGTACATTTATATTAAAAGGGGGGCTCCATGCTCACCCATTAAAGGGGTTGTCTGACCATAATGAAAAATTAATTGCATGCAGGAGTGTACGTATAACACATATACGTGACAGTATTGCACACTTCACTGCTGAGGCCAGAGATTGGCTGCAGCAGTCACTTAAATAGGAAGGGAATGTTATCGCTCAGGACTTTTGGGAATGCTGCGTGATGTTATTTTGTTTCGTTTTTTGCACACCCTCTTGCCTATAAAGTTTTTCACTTTAGCAGAATAATCCCCCTTAAAACTCAAAGCCGAGAACAGGGGCGCACCATCCAGGGAAGTATCCAAGAAGCCAGTGATCACTCTGATAGAGCTCCATAGTACCACTGTGGAGATTGGGAAACATCACAGAAAACTTTTCATCTCTGCAGGACTCCACTAAACAGGACTTTACAGTGGAATGGCCAAATGAAAGCCATTCCTCAGTAAAGGGCAGTATACGAAAAGGCGCATAGGGGGACATTTATCAGAACTGCTGTAAAGGAAAACTGTCTTAGTTGCCCACAACAACCAGTCAGATTCCACCTTTCATTTTCAGAGCTCCTTTGCAAACTGAAGGGTAGAATCTGATTGGTTGCTATGGGCAACTAAACCAGTTTTCCTTTACACTCTCAAACCATAAGAAGCAAGATTCTGTAGTCCTCTTTGGCTTGAAGGCTAAACACATCTGTTCACTGCTTATCACCATTAACAACTGGAGAAAATCACCAAAAACATCATGTACTCACCTATCTGCACTCCCCCAGCAGCGCCGCCGGCATTGTTGCTTAGTTACCAGGCCGAATCTCCGGCAAGAGCACTGGCCAATCAAATTAAGCACCGGCACATCTGGTGCGATGATGTCATGTGGAACACATAACTGAGATGTCCTATGTGACTGAGGCACAACCTATTTAAAACAGGCCACAGTTCTCAGTTGCCTTTGAATTTGGCCTTCTACCTCACTAGCAATACCTAGATCTATGAACTCCTAGATCTGGACTGTTGACTTGTCTTGACTCAGCTTCTGTTTGATGGTTTTGGCTATTGCGACTCCTGTGTGGTACAGCTGGGATTTTGACTCTACTTTCTGGTTTGTGATTTTGTCCCCGAAACTTCCTCTCAGGCTTTGACCCTGGCTTGTTTTAATGCCGATCTTTGTTGCCTGTTCCATGTCTATGTTGTCCTGGCCCGTAATCTTCCTCTTCTTTCTTTTAGGTCCTTGCACTTAGCAGAAAAGGGACTGCCATCCAGTTGGGGGCCTCCGTTTAGGGCGCATCAACCATGTAGGTAGGGAGAGTGGTGTGATTTTGAGACTAGGTGATGCACTGTTCCCTACTGGACATGATAAAAGATGTGGCAAACTTTTGGTATCCAAGTAGAAAGTTTTCTTTATTCTTAATAAATGTGCACACATTTTGACAAACCTGATTTTGCTTTATTATTGTGTGTTATTGTGTGTAGATTGATGAGAAAAAATATTATCCATTTTAAATTTAAACTATAAGTAATTAAAGGGAAAAAAAACTAAAGGAATCAATAACTACAGGCAATATGGCCAGACAACCCTGAGGAGTCCATGTGATATGTGTGCTTCTCACAAAGTGGGAGCTGAGTGCTTAGGCCTCTTTTAAACGTCTCCATGGACCGCTCACATACACACACTTTAATGTGTGTGTATACACATCAGTGCTTTTCAACAGATACCACAGAAGCATGTCCTGTTTTTGTCCATAATTATGGATCCCTCATGTACATTACAGTCTACGGCTCCATGAAAACCATAGACAAAACACTCATGTTCTGCCATTGTTTTTCATGGACTATTGCTAAGAGATGCTCTGGAAACTCATTTTCAGTCTGGCTGTGTACGTGAAATATAGATGACACAAGGAGGGCAAAAAACGGACACACAGATCCTTCACACACATCTTCACGGATGAAGCACTGACCGCCCTGTCATCACGGATGTGTGAATAAGGCCTAAGCTTCATGAGCATGCTTGTCATTGTGCAGCAGAAGGTTAAAAAGAGTATTCATACAAAATGAATGCAATTTTATTGCTTAAAAATTAGGCTAGTTTTACACTAGTGATAACATTTTCCAGCAGTCTGTTCCAGTAGAGGAACAACCTGCAGGAGTTCACAGTATCCGACATAGCCGGAAAGGGCTGATGCACCAATAGGCACCATTAACTATAATGGGACCCGGCCTCTTTTCAGCCATATCCTAGCCAGAAAAAGGTCCCATTATAGTTAAAGGCCCCAAGCGGGGAAAGGTAGTATCTAGCTATGCCGGGTACGATGAACTCTGGCAGGTTGTTCCTCTGCCGGAACAGCCTGCTGGAAGATTTTATCGCTAGTGTGAAACTAGCCTTACTCTTTATACTTTTTATAAAATATTCTAACAATTTTATTGTGAGATTAAACTTTTTACTAAATAACTGGAATCATGATACCAAAGCGAGGGCATATATACTTGCATTTTTATAAACTCTAATGAGACTCCTTCGCTAATGGGTGTCCTAATAAAATAAAAAAATGGTAGTGGTTTATTGAAACTCTGGGTTAATGAACTCCTAAATGACCATATCACAGCTGCCCGCACCCATCCACATGAAAAATCACAAATCTGTAATTCCTTAAATAACGGAATTTGTACTTGTGAATGGCTGTCTGGGTGCTGGCACATGTCCGGAATTCAATAACCATTTCCTCGGGCTGTTAATATGCTATTTAACATAAACAGGGCTTGAATTGTGAACCCATCTGTCTGATACTAAATGGTCTCTTGAAAGTTTCTCTCACAATCATTCGTTGTAGCATTTTATCATCGTGAACGCGCTGATATTATGCAGTATTTCATGAGCCAGTTCTCAGTACACATAATTATGGTGGCTGCTGAACCTAGCTGTAGATAATGTATCAGAGATGATGTATAGAAGCTTAACTTTTAAACATTGCTTGTTTGCAGGATGTAGATACAGTATGTGCCCCTATCACTGTAAAATTTGGGATTTTTAGGATACTAATTAGGATATATTCACAGCAAGACCTCAGCTATTTTCGGATGTCCCACAGCGGCAAATGGATGGTGGCTTCTCATGTGCTGCTTGGTCATTTACCTAAGGTCTCCTTTCTTGAGATAGAAGTGGTTCCTAGAGGTGGTACCTGCACCTATGGGACATTTATGGCATATCCTATCAATATGCCATAAATCTTTCAGATGGGAATACTCCTTTAAGAACAAAAATAGTGGCCCACATTTATTAAAAAACATATCATTTAGTGTGAATTGCACCAATTTTATTAAAAGGCGGAAGCCTCAATATATAATCAACAGTTATAGATTTGCACAAAAATGTGTACCAATTTCTGGTTTTAGTATTATTAAATCTGTCTAAAAGTTTAAGGCACCTCCTCCCTGGTAAATCACTGACACTTTTTTCAACTTTTTGTGAGCGTGATATAAAAAATATAAATTCTGGACAAATGGCAATTTTTTAAAATTTTTTAAAAAATGTCACGCAGATGGTGACCCCTTGCAAATGTTTGCGTAAAATGTGACTTTTTAGGACTAGAAAACTGCTGCAAAGCTGATGATATATCCTCCCCAGTGTGTTAACTGCAAATTTGATTTACTAAAAGTCTAGAAACCCTTCTAGGAATTAAGGAGTGTTACTTTGACAAAGTGCTACTTATCCAGATATATTTATCATCTAGTACAAACACTCAGCCTCCTTTTCATGCAAAAACGTAAACCGCTGCAAACTACAAAAAAAAAAAAAAACACTTTGTCTAGTCGATCATCTGCAACCTATTCCATCTTGCGGTGGAGGACTACTGAGACAGGCTTTCAAGAAGAACTAGGTTTTGAGGACTACAGGGACCAGATGTTGAAGTCTATTAATCCACAAGAACACAGTTCCTGACTTATTCCAATTAAAATAAATTAAGTAAAATGTACTGGAAAAGATATTTATACATCTCACTCATTGTTATACTGAAGAACTGAAAAACAGTACATCACAACTTCAAGAGAAGAGAATTAATACTACAAGTAATACCCTTCAGACAAAACCATAAGTACATTAAAGCCTATTAATGTATTCCTTGAAGAATGTCGGCTGCTGAATACAAATCCTACATTCTAGTTGGCAGCCACCTTGTGAACCTACGTTACAGAGAGATATCCCAGAAGCACATGTTTGGAAGCATCTTCCTTTATTTGAATTGATACAGCATGGTATAATACCGTTTTATCCTCTGATGTCCCCTTTTCATAGGATTGTAAGCCTCACTTCATCATAAGATGATCTGATATGCATGCAGGGGATTACAGTTTCAAGGAAGCTACTGTAACTTTCTATGTTCACTGGCAGAGAAAAGGGTTGTTCTAATTTTGTAAGGAAAAAATCAATGACAATTTGGTTTTGGTTAATTTGCTTTTCTGTATTTTATTCTTATATAAACCTGGAGATAAACATACAATTGCTAAATATCAAGTTACTATTTTAGATGTGGTGGCAACAGATATTGAATATTCATGAAGTATCTGGCTTCACATATGCAGTAAGCCCTTGAGGTGCTGGAGCAGAGGATGGGAGTGGTAGTGGCTTCTGTTACAAGACACTCTATCACAGCTGTCTACTTTACGTTGCTCCTTAGGGCCAGTGCAGCCAAGAAGGAGACACATCCTAATTCTGGGGCTCCTGCCTGATGTTAGCTGGGTGCCCTTGATGTTAGGTGTTTGGATGGGAGCAAGTTAGGGAGTGTAGAGTGCATTGACTGGCTTATAGTGCAAGAGTCAGTAACCAGGCCAGATTAAATGTCTCTCTTTGCTGTACTGCAAAATAAGAGTTGTAGTACATTCAACTATAGTAAAATACAGCTCCAACTTTCCTTCCTATCTTGCTATCTTGCTAAAGTCTCTCTCAGTAGAATCTATGGATGGTGACTGTACTTTTGCAATGATATCTGTAATGCCATGGTGGCTTACAGGTTGAATGATACGACTGTTCAGGTCAATCCTTTAGTATGTAGGGTGTCTTAACTGTAATCCCTTCACAGCAGTAAAGTTTGTGTTGCCCTCAACATCAATTTACACAGAGATCTGTTCATCTCTGAATCCTGAGGCCCAAGGAGAGGGAGCACATAACAGAACATCCTCCTCTCTCAACTCCCTCCTCAGACTCTCCTAGACCACTGTAGAGCTAGGGATGGAGCAAACCAGCACCCTGCAACCTCCTGCAAAGGGCTGTGTCTGAGTTAGTTAACTCCATCGCTACCATACAGAGCTATGCTGGGAGTATACAAGGCATTACAATACATGGCATAGCATTACATAACATTTAAGAACAAACCATCTGCAGGTTCCCCCTGCTCTGGGGTACTGTGCGTACTTTATCTTACTGTCTAGAGGCAAAATATGTGGCCTATAATTTTTGGGGACACTTGTTTTCAGGAGTCTTGTCTATGTGGCACTATTTTTTGGAGAGGAGATTTCAACTGTAATTCATTGGATATAACTTTGCTGTAATTACTTATATGCTCTGCGGAGAGCCTGTGTAAAATTATGGTCATAATATTGGTTTTTGTACAGTGCTTTCTTAACACTATGGGGGTAATATTCAACCACTATTTAGTGGTATTGATCGTTGTCATGATGTGTTATTAATGGTTGGAGGCAAACTTAGCTGATGACTGTGATTTTCACCCCCAATGCCTCTAAATCCTACTACATGCAATTGTTAGCTATGTCTGTGAAGGTTCTCATTTATCCAGGTCATGGTATATCTGTAAAGAATAAATCAAGGCAACTAGACTTGCTGTAGATTTCTTGAAAACGTTTCACTCGTTCTTCCAACGAGCTTTCTCAATTCTGAGTGACTTGTACAAGAATTCTCTGGGAATAAATATGTAACTGAATCAACATCTGGTAATTAGGTCATTATACCCAGCATGGGGTTAAAGGTGTTGATTCCAAAGTCCTAATTGGAGTCAGTAGGTGATAATGACCTCCCAGAAAAAGGTGTCAAGACAGCATTGTAAGTGGCAGACAATACATCACCGTATGGCACAGCATAGAAGAGACAAAACCTCTGGTCAAGATTTATCTGTGTACTTACATCTAAAAGAAACAGGTCACACCTTTGAAGACAGTCAGGTACGTGTTTTGGATAAGGAGGTACAAACGAGGTGTGAAGGAGGCCATCTACGTAAAAAAGGAGAAGCCAAGCTTGAATAGAGGTGGGGGGGTTAGACATCTATTGTCTGCCACTTACAATGCCCATAGAAGTAAATGGGTCCGCACGGCTCGGATCCGGACCAAAACCACGGTCGTGTGAACGAGCCCTTAGTATGCATTGACACAACCTTATGAATGCACCATTCGAATTCCTTTCAATGGGTCCGCAAAAAAAATGTCCGTTCCGTAGCCCACAAAAAGATAGAACATATCTTAATCCTGTCTGTTTTGCGGACAAGGATAGGCAGTGTCATAATGGATCCGAAAAAAACAAAAAATAGATGCAACACGAAAGTTATACGGATGTCATCCATAGTTTTTACGGATCCGCATTTGCAGACCGCAAAATACATACGGTCATGTGAATGCTCCCTTAGGCGCCTTTCACACGAGTTAGTTTTCCGCGCGGGTGTCATGCTTGAAGTGAAGGCATAGCACCCACATTGAATCCATACCCATTCATTTCAATGGGTCTGTGTACACGAGCGTTTTTTTTCACGCATCAGTTCTACAATCTGTGAGACTCGGAGCATGTTCTGTCTTCTGAGTTTCTCAAGCAGTCCTGGCCCTATAGAAGTGAATGGGGCTTCAGTGAAAAACACATTGCGTCCGGATGTAACCTGGATGCAGTCCAGGACTCAGGAGCAATGTGTTTTTCACTAATGGTTGCTAGGAGATGTTGTTGTTGTAAACCTTCAGGGGTTTTTTCACGCCTTAGGCCCCTTTCACACGAACAATACGGATCGGCTCAGGATGCGTTCAGGGTTCGTTCAGTGAGACTCGAACCATTTTGCAAGCAAGTTCAGTCGGTTTTGTCTGCGATTGTGTTCAGTTGTTCTGTTTTTTCCGCTCGGGTGCAATGCGTTTTTCAAGCGCATGATAAAAAACTGAAGGTTTACACCTCTTAGCAACCATCAGTCAAAAACGTATTTTGCAAGTCCGGATGCAATGCGCTTTTCACTGAAGACCCATTTACTTCTATGAGGCCAGGGCTGCGTGCAAATTTCATTTTTGCCACCCAAGCTTGGTAATAGCTCATTTGCATCCCTTTCTTCCCAAAATTCCAGAGGAGCATGTAGGGCCTATAAGTCTCCTCACGCCGACTAAGGTGCTTAGAGAGAGAGTACCACCAAAAAACTTTTACCATCCGTTCAATGGCATGAATATGAAATCCATAAAAAGCCATAACTGCTGGTTTTCTTCAGTTTCAAACAGCAGAGGCCAAGGGCTAATGTCTGCAATCAGACATAAGACTGTTCGCAGAAATGTAACCCCTCAGAGGCTTCTGAGCAGTAAATATAGGGCTCCATAGAAATACAGTAAAATCCAGAGAGGCTTGGGAAACCACATAATGCCTCAAGGGGGATCCTGTGTGTGATCATATTCTTTTTATCAATATCTTTAAAATTAGCTGAGGACCAGACGTCTATAGAAGCTATCGCAGTGGGTGAAAGTGAAGCATTTTTTTTCTTTAATTTTCCTCTATTAAGAATAGCGTGGTACCAGTTTGAAATGTTATTTGCTTCTAGTTCAGTTTTAATCCAAGGTTTTGGTTCGTCTGGGGCATGGAGTATTTCCAGTGATTGTTTTATTAAATTGGTTTTGTAATATGCTTCTAAGTTAGGCGCTTTTATTCCACCATGTGTGGCTTTTTTATACAAGATCTTGGCAGAAACCCTTGGTTTCTTTTTGTTCCATATGAACTTTGACATTTGATTTTGTAGCTTTGTTATATATTTTTGTGGTATATGAGTGGGCAGTACTCTAAAGATGTATAGTATTTTAGGTAATATAAACATCTTATACAAAGTTAGCCTACCGAACCAGCTCCACATGCCATTTGAGAGTTTTTCAAGGTGATTTTTTAGTTGTTCCCCTAGAGGGACCATGTTGTGTTTAATGATAGTTTTATTGTCAGGTGCTATCTCCACTCCTAAGTATTTAATAGTGGACTGTCTCCACGTATATGAGTAGTCTTCCTTTAATTGTGCTACTGTTTTCTTTTTAACTCCAATACTAAGAATATAAGATTTTGAAGAGTTTATTTTATAGTAAGAAACCAGGCTAAACGCAGCTAGTTCCGTTTGTAAATTTAGAAGTGACTTTTCTGGTTCCCGAAGAGTCAGTAATATGTCATCAGCAAATAGGTTGACTTTGTGGTCTTCTCCTGCCACTGGGATTCCCATTATATGCTTATTGGCTCTTATGCGGGATGCAAGAGTTTCAATGCATAGGGTGAATATAAGTGGAGATAATGGGCAACCTTGTCTCGTTCCATTGGAGATGGTAAATGATTCTGAAAGAACATCGTTACAGTACACTTTTGCTGTTGGGGTGGAATATAATGATGTTATTGCAGTGATAAAGTCTTTGGGCAGATCATAATTTTCTAATGCTAATTTCATAAATTTCCAATTTAGTCTATCGAATGCCTTTTCGGCATCTAATGAAAGGAGGATGGAGGGGATTTTATATTTCTTTGTAATGTGGAGTAAATTAATGACTCTTCGGGTTCCGTCATAAGCTTGTCTCCCAGGTGTGAATCCAACCTGGTCCCAGTGTAATAACCTTGGAAGGATTGGTTTTAGTCTGTCGGCCAATATACGTGCAGAATGGACCAAAGCATCGCTCATACTTAGGAGAGCCACAGCCTGCATATCTCACAGAGAACAACTTTTTAAGATGCACACAAGATGGTATTATACCCCTAAAAAATTGCATGACATCTACCCGGATCATTCAGAACTATGTTGGAGAGAATGTGGAGGGATAGGTTCTATAAAACATATATTCTGGTCCTGCCCAAGACTGAAAAAACTGGGTGAGGATTTGATCAATTTAATAGAAATCCTTACAGGAAAAAGATCTATCTTAACCCCAGAACTTCTTTTACTAAATGTAGGTCTGGAAAAATACCCTCCGCACGAACAAATTCCAATATGCCACATTGCTATCGCTACGCGTCTTCTTATTACAAAAAATTGGAAAAAGACTGACATTCCATGTATAAATGAGGTCATAGCGTTAGTATCTATGAACTGTGAAAATTAGCTGGCTTTTTCATGGCATGAGGGCAGGGGTCACAAATATCAGACCTTTGGAGTAAATGGTTAATACACTATCCGAAGAAAACAGACACATCAAACCAAATTGGTACCATCCCACTGTTGTGTGAGCCGAGGAGGGAACCGGAGCCGGAACAAGATGAAGAGTGAGATAGAGAAAGGTAAATCTCTTTATTTATTAACATATATGTATTCATATACAAATTACCAACAAATTACAGACTAAAGAAGCAAATCACGTTTGATTCGAGCCGCCTGCGGAGTACTACATTTCTTTTTTCTATCTTTAAGTTACTTTATAGTTCCTGTTTATTGATGTAACAACATGGTTATAAAGGATTACATATCCACCATACATTCTACAAATGATTAAGACACAGGATAATATCTCAATAGCTGATACACATATTTCACAATAAATATCAAACTAAAATCCTAATCAGAATATAAAAACTAGAAGCATCTTCTAAAGAATAATAGCTTTATTATATTGATGATAATGCAAATTTGACAACCTTATATGTTACAAATTGTTAAAGATATAACCACTTTCTTATAACTGTATTAATAATACTTGTTATATTACTGTACATGATATTTAAAAATCTGAATATAATATTATGATTGTACAATTCTGCAATATAATTGTTTAATAAAAATAATTGAAAAGTAAGAAATACAGTAAAATCCTTGTAGACTCCAATGCTAATGTGTTGGAGTCTATGAGAAAAACAATCCAATGACTGTAAAAAAAAATATAAAAATTTAAATCACCCCCCCCCCGTTTTCCCAAAAATGAAAAAAAAAGCATGCAAAAATGCCTGTGCCATTACAATCTAAAAAATGTACTCCCATACAGAAAACAGCAAAACGGGAAAAAAGACAAAATGGCCGATTCGTCGTTTTTCGGTCGCTTCTCCTCTGACAAAAAATAAATAAAAAGTAATCAAAAAGTTATACACACCCCAAAATAGTATCACTTAAAAGTACAGATACTCAATCCCACAAAAAACGAATTTTCACACAGCTCCGCACACATACAGTGGGATGCGAAAGTTTGGGCAACCTTGTTAATCGTCATGATTTTCCGGTATAAATCGTTGGTTGTTACAATAAAAAATGTCAGTTAAATATATCATATAGGAGACACACACAGCGATATTTGAGAAGAGAAATGAAGTTTGTTGGATTTACAGAAAGTGTGCTATAATTGTTTAAACAAAATTAGGCAGGTGCATAAATTTGGGCACCACAAAAAAGAAATGAAATCAATATTTAGTAGATCCTCCTTTTGCAGAAATTACAGCCTCTAAACGCTTCCTGTAGGTTCCAATGAGAGTCTGGATTCTGGTTGAAGGTATTTTGGACCATTCCTCTTTACAAAACATCTTTAGTTCATTCAGGTTTGATGGCTTCCGAGCATGGACAGCTCTCTTTAAGTCACACCACAGATTTTCAATTATATTCAGGTCTGGGGACTGAGGTCGCCATTCCAGAACGTTGTACTTGTTCCTCTGCATAAATGCCTTAGTGGATTTTGAGCAGTGTTTAGGGTCGTTGTCTTGTTGAAAGATCCAGCCCCGGCGCAGCTTCAGCCTTGTCACTGATTCCTGGACATTGGTCTCCAGAATCTGCTGATACTGAGTGGAATCCATGCGTCCCTTAACTTTGACAAGATTCCCAGTTCCTGCACTGGCCACACAGCCCCACAGCATGATGGAACCACCACCATATTTTACTGTAGGTAGCAGGTGTTTTTCTTGGACTGCTGTGTTCTTTTTCCTCCATGCATAACGCCCCTTGTTATGCCCAAATGAAGCTGGCTTGTCCAAATGTGCTTTAGCCCACCTCAAGCGGCACTTTTTGTGCTGTGGGCGGAGAAAAGGCTTCCTCTGCATCACTCTCGCATACAGCATCTCCTTGTGTAAAGTGCGCCGAATGGTTGAACGATGCACGGTGACTCCATCTGCAGCAAGATGATGTTGTAGGTCTTTGGTGCTGGTCTGTGAGTTGACTCTGACTGTTCTTACCATTCGTTGCTTCTGTCTATCCGAGATTTTTCTTGGTCTGCCACTTCAAGCCTTAACTTGAACTGAGCCTGTGTTCTTCCATTTCCTCAATATGTTCCTAACTGTGGAAACAGACAGCTGAAATCTCTGAGACAGCTTTTTGTATCCTTACCCTAAACCATGATGGTTAACAATCTTTGTCTTCAGGTCATTTGAGAGTTGTTTTGAGACCCCCATGTTTCTACTCTTCAGAGAAAATTAAAAGAGGAGGGAAACTTACAATTGATCCCCTTAAATACTCTTTCTCATAATTGGATTCACCTATGGATGTAGGTCAGGGGTCACTGAGCTTACCAAGCCAATTTGAGTTCCAAAAATTAGTTCTAAAGGTTTTGTAATCAATAAAACGACAACAGTGCCCAAATGTACGCACCTGCCTAATTTTGTTTAAACAATTATAGCACACTTTCTGTAAATCCAATAAACTTCATTTCACTTCTCAAATATCACTGTGTGTGTCTCCTATATGATATATTTAACTGACATTTTTTATCGTAACAACTAACGATTTATACAGGAAAATCATGACGATTAACAAGGTTGCCCAAATTTTCACATCCCACTGTAATTACAAAAAAGTTATACGGGTCAGAATATGGAGACTAAAACAAAAAATTTATTTTTTTCAAGATTTTAATTTTTTTTCCAGTATAAAAACACAATAAAATATTTGCATATGTGGTATTGTCAGATTCGTACTGACAGTTAGTTTTATAGTCTAGAGAACGCCGTAAAAAGAAAACCCAAAAAACTGTTGCTGATTTCATTTTTTTCCAATTTCACCCCATTTATAATTTTTTCCTGCTTCCCACCACATTGTATGCAACCCTAAATAGTGCCATTAGTAAGGGCATCTTGTCCCACAAAAAACAAGCCATCATACAGCTATGTGAACAGAAAAATGAAAAACTTATGGCTTTGGGAGGGCTGAGATTTAAAAAAAAAAAAAAATGGAAAATCGCCGGTCATGAAAGGGTTAATTACCGGATAACCCCTTTTACATTTTTCTCTCATCAATAGCAGTGATCACGGCAGTGCAAATGCAGGGCTTTCTGTTGGTCAACTTGTTCCGATTGCAGCCCACTACTCCTTTAGCAGTTCCCAATGGTGATTTTGGCCTCGAACTTGCACATCTTGAGCACACCTTTCTAGATGATCCCAAGGGACTTCCAGTGGATTGCAATCAGGAATGGACAAGCCATGGTCCTCAGCACCTGTTGTTGCTTTTTTGATTGAACATATGTTTTGCCAAGACCGGAGGCATGTCTTGGTTTGTTATCTTGCTGGATCAGGATGTTGTGGTCGCACTTGGAGTCCATGGTTCCATCAATTTGTAGTAAGTCTCAAACTGCTCCACCTCCGAAACATCCCCAGACCATAATGAAAAGGAGGGCTCATAGCTAAATAAGCGGCAGGGACCTCCCGTGGTGTCTTGGAGCTTATTTTCTCCCCCTCCAGTTCTATCTCTGTTAGTTTGTCCAAGTTCGGCTGGTTAGAGGATATAATTGGTCATTGCTGGTTTCCTACCTGTTGCTGGGGTAAGATAATTTCTACCCCATATGTTGATTAGAGGAGAAGATGGCGTTCCTTCCTGGCAAACGCCTGCTCGGTAGCAGAGGATACCATTGCTATTACATGCAGCTATCTCCTCCTCAGTATGGGGAGGATCGATGGCTTATGCCATCACTCTTCCATATACCGAATCACTGTTTGCTGCCAGCTGATCATGATTACACGGTACAATCTGCTGCCAGCAAACAATAATTTTTAAACTTGCTAAAAGATTCCAATTACCCGATGAATGAGCGTTTCCTCCCTCATCAGGTAATTGGCGGCAGTATTACACTGCTAGATCATCACAAACGATGATGATCTTCAGGATTATCTGCAGGTGTAATAAAAGCTTAAAGTAGAACTCCCGCCAAAATTTTTATTCTCTGACCTGTTAGGAAGGTACATGATGTAATCTGTAGTAAAGGTAATCTTCTCATCAGTAACTGTATTTGTGAGTTATAACCTCCCTTCTGATGCTGAGCTGTGTCATGTGACCAACTCTCTGATCTCCAACTAACACAGGACAGGAAGCCAGTTACTTCTCTATCATTCCTATGAGATGAGAGTGAGGCTCCCATAGGAACACAGAGAAACTGACTTCCTGTCCACACATAAGATGCTGTATCAGTTGGTGAGTCTGATTGCTGGTCACATGACACAGCTGAGGATCAGAAGGGAGGGGATAACTTATGAATACAGACACTGGTAAGAAAATGACATTCACTACAGATTACATCATCTACCTTTTTAGCAGGTCAGAGAATACCATTTTTTGCGGGAGTTCTTCTTTAAGGCGGGAAATAGAGGTTTAAAGAGAGGTCACCTGGAGCCAGAGTCACCATGGAAGAATAGCAAGCTGCAAGACTTCACCTCTCCCAAGGTTGTCTTGGTCTTTATTAGTGGGAATGGGGACATGGTCAGTCTTCATTGAAGAACAGTTTAGATCTATAGTTGATTAAATGGTTCCTGATTATTACTTATTTATGATTGATATTTTTTAAACCCTTAATAAAGGACCGCAACCAACAGGGGCATAGCTAGAAATGACTGGGCCCCATAGCAAAAAAATGTTATGCCCAACCCCCCCCCCTCCCGGATCTCCCACCCCCACATACATCTCGGACCTTAAGCCTTGGCAGCTGCTGAGCGGGGTCGGCTCAGAGCTGGGCACAGCAGCATCAAAGGTGGGTGATAGGAAAACCTAAGATAATTGTCACATCAAAGAGCATACAGTGTAAACCCTGAGCTATCCCATACAACACAGTATAACCTAGGGTTGGGCAATATACCGGTGGCTGCGATATACCGCGGTATTAAGAAACTGCGATATGGTGATATCACAGTTTCCTAATAACCGCGGTATTTAATGACGTCATAGGAGCGGTCGCACGTGTGCCGACCGCTCCTAAAACATCCATGTCAGGGCCAAATTCCTGGTGCCCGGGACATGTAGTGCCGGGCGCCGGGCAGGTAGTAAGTAGCGGGCTCTGCCGGGAATTTGGCACCTGCCCCGCAGTGAAGTAGCCCGACCTTAATAACTATTGTTGCTCAGGCTCCCCGGGCAGCTCTCTGCTCCTCCATGCGCCGTCTGCCCCTTCATTCATAAAGTGGGCGGAGCAGACAGGCGGAGCAGAGAGCTGCCCGGGAGCCTGCGCAACAATAGTTATTAAGGTCGGGCTACTTCACAGAGATTAACTACATAAATACTGGATAAGAGCTGCGGGGCCGGTGTATTACTGCAGAGTAACACTGCACCGGCCCCGCAGCTCTTATCCAGTATTTATGTAGTTAATCTCTGTTCCTCCATGCTCCGCCCACTTTATGAATGAAGGAGCAGACGGCGCATGGAGGAACAGAGAGCTGCCCGGGAGCCTGCGCAACAATAGTTAATAAGGTCGTGCTACTTCTAAAGAAATTACAGTGTTGGGGGTCTGTGGCTGACATTGTTATGGGGGATCTGTGGATGACACATATATAGCATAAGATGCTATATATGTGTCAGCCACAGTCCCCCCCCATAACAGTGCGTCAGCCACAAAGCCCCCCATAACAGTGCGTCAGCCACAGTGCCCCCCCATAACAGTGCATCAGCCACAGTGCCCCCCCATAACAGTGCGTCAGCCACAGTGCCCCCATAACAGTGCGTCAGCCACAGTGCCCCCATAACAGTGCGTCAGCCACAGTGCCCCCCATAACAGTGCGTCAGCCACAGTGCCTCCCATAACAGTGCGTCAGCCACAGTGCCCCCCATAACAGTGCGTCAGCCACAGTGCCCCCCCATAATAGTGCGTCAGCCACAGTGCCCCCCATAACAGTGCATCATACAGTATAACGTCTCCTTGCGGCTGCCCCGTGCCCCTTACAGTATAACGACTCCTTGCGCTGCCCCCATACAGTATAACGTCTCCTTGTGGCCTCTATACAGTATATTGTCTCCTTGTGGACCCCATACAGTATAATGTCTCCTTGTGGCTGCCCCCATACAGTATAACGTCTCCTTGCGGCTGCCCCATACAGTATAACGTCTCCTTGTCGCTGCCCCCATACAGTATAACGTCTCCTTGCGCTGCCCCCATACAGTATAAAGTCTCCTTGCGGCTGCCCCCATACAGTATAACGTCTCCTTGCGCTGCCCCCATACAGTATAACGTCTCCTTGCGCTGCCCCCATACAGTATAATGTTTCCTTGTGGCTGCTCCCATACAGTATAATGTCTTCATGCATCTGCCCCCATACAGTATAACGTCTCCTTGTGTCTGCCCCATACAGTATAACGTCTCCTTGTGGCCCCCATACAGTATAACGTCTACTTGTGGCCCCCATACAGTATAACGTCTCCTTGTGGCCCCCATACAGTATAACGTCTCCTTGTAGCTGCCCCATACAGTATAACGTCTCCTTGTAGCTGACCCCATACAGTATAATGTCTCCTTGTGGCTGCCCCATACAGCATAACGTCTCCTTGTGGCTGCCCCCATACAGTATAACGTCTCCTTGTGGCTGCCCCCATACAGTATAACGTCTCCTTGCGCTGTCCCCATACAGTATAACATCTCCTTGCTGCCCCATACAGTATATTGTATCCTTGTGGCTGCCCCCATACAGTATAACGTCTCCTTGCGGCTGCCCCATACAGTATAACGTCTCCTTGCGCTGCCCCATACAGTATAACTTTTTATTAGTAGGTGGCTCTGCCAGTACAGAGAGACCTAATTGGTGCTCTATATCCGTTGATACCAGCTTCTATGTATCGGAAATAATATACAATTACTTAACAGAAAAAAGGGATATGGCCTCAAACTCTGAATATCAAATCACAACTAGTTATACCGATAAAGATGAAACCTCATACAATACTTAAAAATAGCAATATAAAACCAATCATGCATCCAGAAAGCAATCTTCAATTCTTCCCAACTATCTATCTATAACCGTAGAATATATCGCATTCGATTTTCTGTATGCGATTTTATCATGTCGATTTTCGCATGTGATATTTCGCATGCGATTTTCTCCACTGAGAAGAGGTCGGTTAAATGTTTACCTCGACGCGTATGGGAAAAACTGTATCCCCGTGACATCAAGTTCACTTAGTGCGCACTAAAGGTAAATTCTGCAGTACTCGATCAAACAGAAGAGAAGCTGGTTACCTGAGGAGACACCTGGCTGCAAAGGAAACTACACAGGAGACTCCAGAAGGTAGTAGGCCCAGCTGAAAAATCTGAGTACTCAAGCCACGAAAATCTGAGACCAGTTGCAGTCAGCCCGGCAAGGTCGGTAGCGATCACACATAAAGAATCGCAAGAGAAGGTAGGAGGAAGAATTTTCCTATTTTGTGGTGGACGCCACCAATTGTTTATTCAATTCCCTACCTGTATCTCTGCATATGATTACGTCTAATACCGTAGCTGGGAAATCGAGATGCAGTGATTGCATATCACTGTGAATTTATAAGGACATACAGGTCTGAAAAGGATACCTGCACTACCGTTAATTGCTGTTTTGAACATTGCTTCTGATAACTGCTGTTTTGAACATTGCTTCTAGTAAACCAAATACAAACCAAATACAAATGAATAGATTATAAATTGGACATAAATAATTAGACAACACCGTGAATATATAAAGACTTTTAGACTTGATGCATGTGTGGCAGATCTTATTCTACTGCATACTACCATGCCGTACGATATATGTATAACTATACACCATGCGGTACAGTATGCAGTAGTAATCCATACACCATGCTGTACAGTATGCAGTATAATCCATACACCATGCCGTACAATATACAATATAGTTCATACACCATGCTGTACACAGTATACAGTATAATCTATACACCATGCTGTACAATATACACAATAACCCCACAGTGTAGGTGTTATACTGTATATTGTACCACATGGTGTATAGATTATACTGTATACTGTGTACAGCATGGTGTATGAACTATATTGTATATTGTACGGCATGGTGTATGGATT
The DNA here is from genome assembly GCA_033119425.1 of Bufotes viridis. Lineage (NCBI taxonomy): Eukaryota > Metazoa > Chordata > Amphibia > Anura > Bufonidae > Bufotes > Bufotes viridis. Next base: position 372,786,191 of record CM065592.1, read on the forward strand.
ATACTGTATATTGTATGGCTTGGTGTATGGATTATCTTGTTCAATAAGTTTTTATTGAATTTTTGTATACGAGAATACAGTTACATAGATCTATGAACATCGAGCATAGGTATAACAATAAAAGGTATCATAAATACAAGAAAACATATCTTGTGGCATGTCAAGGCAAGAATAGGCATATACTGAGATACATGGCAAGACACATGGCAGGGCGAGCTAAGGGTCTGAGGATCACCTTAGCAGGGTCAGGTGAGGTCCACTGATCCAAAGATGGCGTGATAAGTACAATAATGACCTAGAGGGCGATCTAATATTGAGAGACCAAAAAGGCGGAAGGGAGAAACCAGACAGGGTGGCACATCAGGTAAGTTAGGATATTACCACAAGGCTTCTGGCAACTGAGAAGCAAATGTACTAGATATCCATGGCAACCATTGGTTATGGGTTTTAATTCTAGCCAGTGAGTCCGAGGCAAAGGTGAACTCACAGGCTAAGTGAAAGTTCACCAGAGCTTGGACCTCTGCTATATGGGGAGTGACACCTTGTTTCCAGTGCCTGGCAATAACCTTACGGGTTGCAGTTAAGACATGTGCAACTATCCATCTAGAATCACCAGGGAGGTCTCCTAGCCCAATGCATAAGATAGCCAATTCAGGAGTTACTGGGCACTTATGTCCCAGGACATCTTCAAGCATCCTAGTAATGTGAGCCCACAAAGGCTGAATAACAGGGCAGAACCACCACATGTGCGCGGGTGTGCCCTTAAGGCCACAACCTCTCCAACAAATATTAGAATAACTCCCTATCACATGTGCCAACCTATCTGGAGTCAAGTACCATCTTAGCTGTATCTTTCTATTCTGTTCAGCGTGATTGATACAACGTGAAGGTTTGATGGCCCAAAATAGAGCTTTATTCCAGTCTTTAACATGAAAAGTGCGGTTCAGTTCGGCTTCCCATTTAGTCATGAATGTTTTCTTGACAGTAGCCGGAGTGTGGCACAATGCTTTGTATATGATCGATAACCCTTTCTTAGTAAGTCTGGATTTTTCAAAAAGATCGATAGCTGTGAAACCGGGTAAACTCTCTCTGGGAGACAAAGGGAGTTTAGCAGGTGTCGGGCTTGCAGGAATTTATAAAAAGTCCGGTTAGAGATTCCATATTTCTCATGAAGGGACTGAAATGAAAGAAGAACCGAACCGTCATATAAATCAGAAAGTTGGGACAGCCCTTTTCCCTCCAGTGTGATAGATCTAAGTCTGGTATAAGAAGCTCTAATACGTTCAGAGGTAGGAAGCCCCAGGAGATAATAGGTTTAGGCTGGGAGTGAGCAAGTAAATACTTCCAAGCATCTATTGTGGCGGACATGGAGAGGAGAGGTAACTTTAGATGAGTGTCCCTTTTAAGGAGAATGGCTGCCAAATAGGTCTGGAGCGAAACCCCTCCCGATAACTCACCCTCGATCTGTAGCCACCTCTGAGGACCGGCCGCTCTCCACCAGTCTCTGGTAGCTGTCGCCAATGAAGCCCAATAGTATTTATTAATATCAGGTACACCCAGGCCACCATCTCTCAGAGAAGGGTACAGAGCTGAGTGACATATCCTTGGTCTGGTAGCACCCCATATAAATTTAAGCATATCCCTCTGTAATTGTGTGATGGTTGTTTTTGGGAATTTCAAAGGGATGCATCGGAACATATACAAAATCCTGGGTAGAATCAGCATTTTAACAATGTTAATCCTGGCAATCCATGACAGAATATATTTACTGAGACGTGAGTATTCCTTTCGCAAGTCTTGAGACAAGACGTTAGCGTTAACAGATACAACATTTTTTATGGAGGGAGTAAGGAGAATGCCTAGGTATTGGATGTGGTCAGGAGCCCATTGGAATTGGTGAGAGTCTAGAATTTTCTGTTTAAGAGAGTCAGAAATCCCAATGGGTAACACCTGAGATTTTGATACATTTAGTTTGTAGTAGGAAATGTTGGAGAAATGGTGAAGAATCTTCCACACCGCTGGAACAGAGGAAGCTGGGTCCTTCAAGGTCAATATCACGTCATCTGCGTATAACGCTATGACGTGAGATTGGGAACCCACTGTAATACCTCTCACTTCTGGATGACACCTAATAGATTCCGCTAAAGGCTCCATCACTAGGGAAAATAAAAGGGGGGACAGCGGACATCCTTGCCTCGTGCCGTTACCTATCTGGAAGGGCTTTGATAAAAAACCCGAGGCAAGGACCTGCGCTGAAGGAGCTGAGTAAAGACCCATGATGCCCCTAACAATCGGACCCGAAAACCCAAATTTGGAGAGGACCAACTCCAGGTACCCCCAATGTACCCTGTCAAACGCTTTTTCAGCGTCCAGAGACAGGAATACAGTGGGGGCCCCTCACTTTCAGCTAACTGCAGGAGATTGATCATGCGTCTGGTACCGTCTTTGCATTGGCGCTCAGCCACAAACCCGACCTGATCTATTTTGACCAAGCCAGGAAGAATTAGATTAAGCCTGGAGGCTATAATTTTGGCAAACAGTTTAATGTCCGTATTCAGTAAAGAAATAGGACGGAAATTAGCTGGCCGGTCCGGAGTTTTCCCTGGCTTAGGCAAGGTGATTATAGTCGCCTGCAGGAATTCGGAAGGAATACGACCAAATTCCAAAAAAACATTAAACAGCCTCTGCAAAGACGGCACCAGAGTGCGGCTGAAAGTCTTATAGTACTCGCTAATGTAGCCATCCGGGCCTGGTGCCGAATGAGTTTTAGCATTTCTAATGGCCTTGCAAATCTCCTCTGATGAGATGGGAGAGTTGAGGACCTCCAGCTCTGTGTCCGACACTTTAGGCAGATTCAAGGAGTCTAAAAACAATTGGATTGTCTCCCGACTGGGTTGGGGGTTGAGTCGTCGCGTCGTAAGTTATACAGTGAGGTATAAAAATCTGCAAACGCATCAGCTATTTTTGAGGATGCGTAATGATAGCGGAGTTAGGCAAACAGAGATGTGAGATCTTCCCGGATACTGTTCTTTGACTAACTCTCCTGGCCAACAACGCACCCGCCCTATCACCCATACTATAAAATTTCGCCTTAAGGCGCCGCAAGCAACGTTCATGATCATAGAGGAGCAAAGTCCTTAGTTGGGATCTGGCGGCGAATAGTTGAGTTTGGAGGGAGTGTGACGGGTTGGACTTGAAGGCTGTTTCCAATCTAGAAATAGATTGAAGTGCTTCAGACATAGCCTTAGCTCTCTGTCTCTTCAGACGCGCCGCGATTTGTATTAACAACCCTCTCATATAAGCTTTTTGTGTGAGCCAAAGAGTGTCAATGCCTATATCCGGAGTATCATTAGCGTTTAGAAAATCACTAAGAGAATTCTCCAAATGCGTTACTCTGTCAACATTTTTCAGGAGGTAGGCATTGAGTCTCCATCGAGGAGGAGACGGGTGAGGACCAGCGGTCCGAAGGGACAGAGAGACAGGTGCATGATCCGACCACGTCGTAATCCCTATTGCGGCATCTAAGACTCTATGCAACATATCCTGGGAAACCAGAAAATAGTCAATCCTGGACTGTGAGATGTGCGACTGTGACAAGAAGGTATAATCACGTTCAGTGCTATGTAGGTATCGCCAAATGTCATGGAGGTGAAACTCCGTTATTAGTGAATATAATTCAGGGCGGCGCCTAATAGACCTCCTATCACAGTCGAGTCGCACAGAAACAGGAATATTAAAATCACCGCCCAATAGGATAGGGCCAGTAGCAAAATCACGCAACTTTTTGAAGAATTTTCTGAAAAAGGATATCTGATTGGCGTTGGGCCCATATACAGTGGCTAAGGTGATGGCAACATTATCCAGGGAGCCATTAATGATAGCAAACCTACCCTTCGGGTCTATGATCTGGGAGGACAAGGCAAAGGTAACATGTTTACCAACCGCTAAGAGCACCCCCTTTTTTCCTTTTGTATGCTGGGGAGTAAAAAATGTGAGGAAATGAGGGGTGCTTACATCTGTGAACATCTTTTGCCAGTAAATGCGTCTCCTGTACCATCAAAATATCACAGTGAGATCGGACAGCATCTCTCCACAGTTGACTCCTCTTGTAAGGAGAATTTAATCCCTTGGCGTTCAATGAAACACATTTAACCCCCATTAGAGCACATGAAGAGAGATGCTGTAGGAATCACAAGACCCTGAAATACACAAACCCAGCCAACATTGCTTGCCCTAGCATGACATGCCCAATAGTCATAATTGAGTAAACTAAAAACGTAACGCCTGCATAGGCGAACAGTAAAAACGAGAAAGAAAATGAAAAACAATGGAACAAAAACAGATTGCCAAAAAACAAGGCAAGTATTGGGGTCACCCTTTATGAAATGGGTCAAACCCGCAACTAGAAATGCTTAGCGTGAAAACCCTGCAGCACTAGCATAATAATAGTCCAGCTTCAGGCGACAGACCATTCAACAGGAATCTTTTCCATCTTGGAGTGCAGTTCCTCAGCCGGTGTTGTATCACAGGGGAGCAAACCCCAGGACTTAACTTTCAGCATTGCAGCATGTGGGGAATGGCAAACATGAATGGTTCCCTTGTAAAAGATTAGCAGTTTCACGGGGAATCCCCACCGGTAGCGGATCTGTATCTCCCGTAAGATTCCAGTAACTTCGGCGAATTCCTTGCGGCGTGCTAGGGTCCCTGGAGACAGGTCTGGAAAGATCTTCAATCCTTGAAACTCCTCAGAGGGTTGGGGATTTTTGCGGAGCACCTGCAGAAAGGACTCCTTCACTTTATAAAAATGTATACGGGCTATAACATCACGAGGTATTGAGGCATCCAGGCCCGCTGCTTTGGGAACCCGGTGGATCCTGTCAATAGTGAGGTCCATGGCGGACAGATCAGGTATCGCAGCCTTCAGGAGCTCTTGCAGTTTAGTCGCCAGGTCCGGGGGTTCTACCGATTCTGGCACCCCTCGTATGCGGATATTATTACGGCGACTGCGATCCTCAAGGTCGCAAAGTTTATCCTGCATTCTGCTCACCTCTCCTTCTAGGGCCTCGTGTGCGTCGATCAGAGGAGTTATGAGAGGCCGTCAGTTCTGCCATCTTGTTTTCCAAGTGGGAAGTTCTTTCACCCAGTTGAGCAATCTCATGGCGGACTTCCTTCAGGACGCTGTGAAAGTCGTCTTTTATAGAACGGCGGAGGCCCTCAAGCATATAGCGTAGGGATCCCTCAGTAATGGTGGCAGAACTTTCTGTGGCAGACGAGAGCAGAGCCGCTGGAGCTTCTTCTAGCGAGGCAGGAGGTGAAGGCGCGCAAGATGGCGCCTGCGGCGTTCTAGGGCTGCTGCTCTGCGACGGCGGTTTATGGAAGAATTCCGTCAGCTTGGAGGGAGGCTGCCTCTTTTTCACTCGCCCCATGTCAGTATCAAGCGGAACGAAGAGATTCCTCATGAACAGGAATAGCTGGATAGCCGATATGAGCCGGTTAAACGTGCTGTTGCAGGAGCTCACTAACTATGCGACCAGCGCCATGAGCCAGCAGGTCCTTGGTGTATGGATTATACTGTATATTGTACGGCATGGTGTATGGATTATACTGTATATTGTACGGCAGCACATATCTGTCACATCCAGCTCCTCCAGGTGACGTCTCCTCTGATGTAGATGTTTTCTGTCATCATCTTCTCCTTTTGGTCCGTACAGCTTCTTTCTGCCGTGCCTCGTCTCTGCAGGGTGTAACACAGACATCTTAGCTTCCTCACTTTTCTATCATCACCCCCAACCTGGAGTCCCCACAGTGTTATCCTGCTGCTCGCTGCGCCCCCAATACCCCCAAATACTATCCTAAAGAAAAATAACTGCCATACAGATAGCCCCCCCCCCATAGAAACAGTGCTCCTCATAGTCCCACCAATAGTAATTCCCTTCTAGAATGCCCTAGTTAGTAATACTGCCCCCACACTGCCCACATTAAGTAATTTGCTCCCCACACTGCCCCCTGAATTAATTTGTCCCCCACACTGCCCCACATTAAGTAATTTGCCCCCCCACACTGCCCCCATTAAGTAATTTGCCCTACACACTGCCCCCAGTAAGTAATTTGCCCCCCACACTGCCCCACATTAAGTAATTGGCCCCCCAGTCTTATACCAGCTGAACATATCTAATAATATAACAACCGTTTCAACAAGCCTGGGCCCAGGGCCGAAGCAAGGATTTTTGCCGCCCTAGGCAAAAGAAAAGTTTGCCGCCCCCCCCCATGTGACATCACAATGCCCCACCCATATGATCTGCCATATTAAACGGGTTCTGCAGTTTATTTAAACTGATCGGCAGGGGTCCGACACCCGGGACCCCCGCCAATTTGCTGTTTGAGAAGGCAGCGGCGCTGGCAGTAGCGCCTCAGCCTTCTCGCAGTGACGTCACTATTAGTATCATTGGCCTGGGTGGGGCTAAGCTTCATTCAAGTGAACAGAGCTTAACCCCGCCAAGGCCAGTGATACTAGTCGTGACGTCACTGCGGCTGCGGTAAACAGCGAGAAGGCCGAGGCGCTACTGCCAGCGCCGCTGCCTTCTCAAACAGTTGATCGGTGAGGGTCCCGGGTGTCGGACCCCGCCTATCAGTTTAAATAAACTGCAGAACTCCTTTAACTAACGCCAGTTCTCTTTTCCCCCCCATGTCATTCTTCCCCCCCCCCCATGTCATTCTCTCCCCCCCCATGTCATTCTCTCCCCCCCATGTCATTCTCTTTCCCCCCCATGTCATTCCCTTCCCCCCATGTCATTCTCTCCCCCCCATGTCATTCTCTTCCCTCCCATATGTCATTCTTTTCCCCCCCATGTCATTCTCTCCCTCCCCCATGTCATTTTCTTCCCCCTCTTGTCATTCTCTCTCCTTTTCTTGTCATCCCCCCCCCTCTTGTCATTCGCTCCCCCATGTCATTCTGTCCCCCGACCCACACCCCAAATGTCTTTCTCTTTCCCAATCCCCCCCTACCTCTAGTGTAGCGTGGTCGAGCTCTGTATGGTCCACGGGTACAGGAGCTTTAGTTTCCGAATATATATTTATAGTTTTTTAGAATATTCGTCATTTTTTCCAATTTAATGTGAACAGTCATTGGCCCAAATGCAACAGGGGGAATCATGACTTCCAATGGGAAAAAATGACGAATATTCTAAAAAAAAGAACATATAGCACTATATTCCATAGTGCTATATATTCGGGTTTTAGAATATTCGCATTACGCAAATATTTCATTGCCAATTTTTTGCAATCAATAGAATAATCTCAAATTCGAATATTCACGAATATATGACAAATATTCTAACGAATATTCGTAAAATATAATGAATTCCAATATTGCCCCTGCCGCTCATCACTACTCTTCATTTAATTAATAGGCCTAAGTGGTGACTGACACGCTTCTTCCTCATTTCCCTGACGAGATGCCTTCAATCTGTCTCGTTTGGAATACATTCTGATAAATTTGTCCTGTGGTCCATTGAGGTTGTCCATGTTGTGGCTGATCGCCCATACTCACTTTCTAATTGTTAACTCCTTCCTGGGAGCCATTTACGAGACCACTTTCACAAGTTTACCGGGTATAACAAGGCAATATTACATCATTCATTCATTTTAATAATTGTTTATCAAACATGTGTTTATCACCCCATGAACAGACTACCCCTGTTATAATTACTAACTTCAATAGTATATTCCTCTCCCTTTTTTTTACCTTAGTAATATAATGCCTTAGCATTCCCCATTATTCATTTTTCCGCCAATTATTAAAATGAATGAATTATGTAATAAAACACGCCCCTTTTACATCTGAAGAAGTGAATAGGGGTGTGGCTACAGCTCTGAATAGAAAAAACGCTGGACTCATATCAACTGCTGGTCTCAAATCCGTTCATTAGCATATGGATTAAAAGTACTTTTTCTCCACAATAAAGCAACAGATCACCAAGTGAGAGGTATAATTATATTCAGCAGGGTGAGCCCTACAAGGCAGCGTGCCTGGTTTATCAGTGAATTTCCTGGTGACAGGTTCCCTTTATGTCTCATTTGTGATTTGCGACTTCTTCAAAAGTCGGAAATAAGTTATGTCTCCAGGCAACCCCTCCTAGTGTACTTTTACAGACATAGGCGTACACTACATTACACTTGCGCCCAATATATTATTTCTGTGTGCCAAGTCATAAATTTAGTGCAACCTCACTGTCACGGACGTCCCGAGACATACAGAGGTCCCTGCCACAGTCGGGGACAGAAGATCTGTGAGACTGACAACACGTGCTTTGATCTGACAGGTTTCCTTGTGGATCAATAGACGTCTGTGTTGTTTCTGATACTGACCACACCTCTAACCTCCAGGTGTTGCTATTGTGGTCATTTAACTTACCCTATTAATAGTTACTTCTCCCACAATGCTGTGCGGTTTATAGCTTCAGTGGTATCTATGGTCTGCTGGTGTTTGGTTCTCGGCTGAGTTCCTGTTGCTGCCATAGCTACTGGAAAGTTAAGTATTTTCTTTTCCTTTTACATTTTGTTTTGGTTTATCTGTGTGTTGTTTTTCTCCTGCTCTTTATTGTAGGCCTGAGGGAGACTCCTGGTCGTCCTTCCTTTCCAAAGGAACAGGTAGTCTCAGTCCTGTCACTATTGCCAGGGTCTTATAGGGTGAGTTAGGACTCTAGGTACTCCTGCGTATTAAATCTCCTACCTTTGGGGTCTGTTCATACCGATAGCCAGTCAGGACTGTAACTAGGGATTGTATTAGGAGGTGTCCTTCTTTCTTCCCTTGCTTTCCCTCTCTTTTTTCGTCCGATGTGGTGTCTCTCTCCCACACACTGGCGTGACACTCACAAAGTAAAGACAAACTTAAAATGACCCCCTTTATTTCTATATCTACACAAGTAGCCAGATTGAGACAAATAGCTTTACTGCCCTCTACTGGTGTCTATAGAGAATGCCAGGTAATTCGACATCTTTGGCTTTAGTATCTTTTTTGGTCTTGTAATGCATTTTGGTACAGTTAGTTATTCACACATACGTATTCTGGGTGTCCATATTACTCATGTGAGTCATGGTCTAACCTTGGGTTTAACTGACCTGAATTCACAGTGCCATAGATCTATGATGCTGGGAGTTTGGGTCAATTAAACCTGAAGCCAGGCCGTGACACACACAAATAACATATAATATTTAACATATAACATATAATATTTCTAAGCCCCTTAGGTATATTTACTTCATAAGAAGAGTTCCTTACACATTTGTGTACACATGTCATTTACTATAAGTGCAAGATAGTATTGAAGATTATGCAAGCCATATTACTGCACATGAAATATGGGAAGATGGTAAGAGTTGATCTAGAGAACCTGTCATTATATATATACGAAGTTGTGACATTTAGGACAATGGTGTTATACTTTTTTATTAGTTACAGCAAGATGTGAGCCCTGCATGCTAAGAGTCTGATGTATTCATGAGCTGCAGCCCGACTTCCCCCCAAACCAATGTTTCCTATCCCTATGTAACTGATGGGTGGAGTAGTTTGGAACCCGGGCCCTGCTCCCTCTAAGCCAGGCAATACAAAAGTGTAGTAAATAAATATTAACCTACAGCACCCTAATATTTAGCTATACAACAGCCAGTATACAGGGCTACAAGATCTAGGGCAGTGAAAGAGTTGATGTTGATATTTCTGGTGGTCTAGGGCTGTAAGAGGTTAACGTCATAATCCCTGGTAATCCACGACAGTGAAAGCAGTAATACTCTATCAGTATACTTGGTGGTCTAGGAAAGTAAGAAGGTTGATTCTAGCATCCACCATGGTCTTGGCCAGTAAAGGAGTTAATGTAAGGATCCTTGATGGTTTAGAGTAGTAAAAGATCAATATTCTCACAGTATTCAGGGTGATCTAGGTCAGTGAAGTCTTGCGCAGTCTAATGTTTAAATGTAAGTTTCCTGGGGGAGTGGAAGGGTTAATGCTGCATACTTGGGATCCAGCGGCATACACACCTGTCCAGGCTCTAGCTCTATAGCTCCCTGTTTCCTTCCTGGGTGATCATAGAGATTAGTGCATGGACGGTTTGGAGAAAGCTCTGACAAACCACCAGGAAAATGCATTGAGAGGACTCCTCTGCTCAAGCACATAATGTTTGTCGGGCACAATGTTGGAACGCAAGTGAGTTTGAAGATAAAATTGACATAATCGGCATCAGCGTTACACACTGCGTACTCTAGTTTGGGGGGTGTTTTGAGGTTGACAGATTCCCTTTAATGCTGTCTTAAGGCAGCCTATCCATGCTGACAGGTTCTGTGTAAAAATTGGCAAGGACTAGTAGAAGTTTATATACAGTATATCCAAAGTATCACTGCCACTAATGCTACTTTTTATAGGTAAGTGTTGCTTACAATCATAGCTACATGTTATCACCGATTTATCTGATTTATCTATCTAATCTATTATCTATCCGTCTATGGTGTAGTAAAGTGCCCTTTTCTCTTGTTATGGGCAGTGAGCATGGATTCACTGTGCCAACCAACCAGTTTTACTTTGGGCTAGTCCTGAAACTCCTATGTAGAAATCTTAAAGGATAACTGTCACATTTAGACCCTAATTTTAGTTTTCATATATGTAGTTACTAATATGATAATATACCTGAATCAATAACTATTAGACTTACTTACCCCTTATTTAATAAGATTCAGCCCTTAGCAACCAGTCTGCATAAAACTGCAATTTCACTATTCTGTTAAGATGGCCGCCCTCAGCCCTGAGGCTAATCCATAGGACGCCTGCAGTGAAGTTAGTGAAGACCAGCTCTGTATAGGGGGGTCTTGCAGTGAAGTTCCCAGGTCTGGCTGAAGCCTGTAGTCCTTCTACAAGCTCTCCTCCTATCAGATAAGGCTGTCATTTATACACTGAGCAGCCACATTGTCCAGAACTGCTAAGGGAGTGTCTGCCAAGCACAGGCATGTGGAGAAGTTCACACACACAGCCCAGCACTGTTATCTCCTGTCAGGAAGAACCTGGCTTTTTATACATTCCCTTACAATGTTGACTCACTATCAGTTCCCAGTGCACGCAGCGTGCTCCGTCCTCTATCTGGTAGACGGAAGGAGCATAGCAACCTGATTTTATCTCAGGTAACAATAGCCAATACTGGGGACTTTTAGGTGGCTTTTAGGGGTTATTTATTAAACAATCAGAAATTAAAACAGGGCCAACAAGGTGATATTAATCACCAAAATCCAATAGTAAAAAAAAAAAAAATTTGACAGTTATACTTTAACTTTGCTGCAGGGGAGCCACCAGGCCGCTATCTCTTGAAATAGTCCTGGTGTAGCTGACACACTGTCGTCAGAGACACTGCTGTTAAGCACCAAGGGATTAGGCAACACACGTGGTCAGGAAAAAGGCACGGCTCAGGTCAGGCGAGATTATAGCTCTTTGCAGGGCCAAGGAAGTACGTGAAACCAGGATGCTAATGGACTGCTCAGGCCAAGGGGGCAATGAGCTCATAAGTCAAATAACTGAACACTGAGCAAAAAAGGGAAATTAACCCTTGCAGTTCTGCAGGGAGAGGTTCAAGGGCTAGACAGCATGCAGCATGGGACTCAGGCACAAGTTAGGTGATTGATGCAGCGCCTGTGCCCACAACCATCCTGCTACCCAGGGCAGGCACGGGCATCTCCCTAGCTTCTGCCCTCTGCCATGTGTCACCATGACATTTCTTGTCTATATTAAAGGGGTTGGCCACTTTATGACTACCGTTGACAAGTGTGTATGTCAGATGACTATATGACACTGACTAAAATAGTCTTTGTTGAAATTCTGCACCATTTTCTATGTTTCATAAGGTGCACCCACTTGTTTGCCAAGTCTTTTGTGCTGTCCATACAGAGGTCTTGTCCATAAAATGTCTGCTGATGGAGGGTCATGTGACCAGAAAAATCACCTCCATGTGGTTTCTTCTCCATTCACATACACTGCACCTGCTACCTGCACTTTTAGGGTCCATTGAGACGTCCGTGTGTGTTTTGCGGATCCACGAATCCGCAAAACACTTACACTGGCATTGTGCATTCCGCATTTTGCGGACCACACGTCACCGGCACTCTCATAGAAAATGCCTTTTCTTGTCCGCAATTGCGGACAACAATAGGACATGTTCTATATTTTTCGGGAACGCAATTGCGGATGCGGGCGGGACATAGTGTGTCCCCATAGAAATGAATGGGTCTGCAATTCCGTTCCGCAAAATGCAGAACAGAATTGCGGACGGGTGAATGGCGCCTTACTGTGTGGCGATTAGTGCTGGTGCATTGTGTTTGAATGGAGGCGGCTTAGTGATGTCTGCTCACAAAACCCTCCATCAGCGGCCATCTTATGGACAGGACCTCTGTATGGGCAGCACAGAAGATTTGCCTAACCAGGGGGCCTAACGTATGAAATATAGCAAATGGCAGGAATATCAACAAAATTAAAGGGGTTGTCCGAGTTATTTTTTATTAATGACCTATCCTGTTTACCTGATTCCCATTGCAACAGCAGCAGCCTTTCCATGGAGGCACATATATATATATATTATATTATAATACCAATTCATTAACCATTAAAAAACACAATCCACTCAGCTATAGCAGAGTGATAAATCCCACTGATAAAGCACGCGACAGTAAAAATAATATTATTTTAGGGAGGGCAGGCGCAGATCGGGTCCTCTTCAAACTGGCACCCCAGCTCAGCCAAATGCTGCTTTATAAAGGGGTCAGTTTCCCGCCGTTCACAGCTCCAACCAATCAACATCCAGGATATCTCCCCCAGCAACCGGTGGCAACCAATCACCAAGGACCTGGACCCTGCAGCAACTTCAGCCAGCACCACTTCTGGCCAGATTAAACCAGTCTTCTTCTCTGAGGTAAATATCCTGAGGTAGATTTACCTGTCAGATACAAAAACAAGGGGAAAAAAGACAAAAAACCACCACAAAACCTATACCCTAATTACCTAAGGGTGTATGTGCCCCCATGTGTCCCCCAAGCTAAATGCTCTGGCTAGACGATCCCGAGGATACATCATCAATAAAAATAACTTGGACAAACCCTTTAATAAATGCCGCATAGTCATATTTCATACACATTGGTCACCATTCCGCTGCCCCGCAAAAATATAGAGCATGTCCTATTCTTGTCCGCAATCACGTACAAGAATAGGCATTTTCTATATAGTGCTGGCCATGTGAGGTCTACAAAATGCAGACTGCAAAACACTTACAGTCATCTGAACGTAGCCTTAGGCTGAGTTCTCAAATACCCGTGATAGAGAAGAGCAGGAGCGCTCTGCAGACCATAGTACAAGGCATGCGGTACTACTAGGACATATCCTGGCAAAGTTCCCAAGGAGTTATTTCTCCCATATACCGGTAGTATAACTGAATTCTTTATGTACCAACTAGATTATTACAGCCCTATTCTTACGACCGTTAGAAAAAAATTAATTTTGGAAACTCATTCTTCCTAGGTAGATTAATACCTGATAAAGAAAAGTAATTGATGATGGGACTTTACACACCTTTGTCACATCTAAGATAAGCTAATATTTCACATAGTAGATTGTTAGATAATACTTTAGACCAAAACAATATTATTTTCTTTTGAAATCCACCATCCATGGAAAAAGGTCCATAGCTAAAATTTCCACAGTGATTCAGTGTACACTGCTCTTTTTAATCATGGTAAATTTCTACATTATAGTTTTTTTTTTATATATAGGACAGACAAATCAAATCATATTTAAATAAAAATATATATTCTTGCACTACTCTTTTCAACCACCAGATGGCAAAAAGGAGCAGCAGTTATTGATGATGAGAATAGACTATTTCTGCAAAAGTGGCAGTAGTGTGTGCTGGAGGGGGCATTATACTCACTGCAAAGCGCCTATCCCTAGAACAAGAGGGTCACACTCTATGGAGCAGAGTACGTTGCTCAGTTTGGTGCTGTATTATATCAAGGAGTTATTCTCCCCTTAAAGTGGAGATTATCTTTGTCATAAGCCAGTGAAGCATACCATATTTATTATCAGATTCATACAGAATCTGTATGCTACCTTATGAAACAGGAGGTGTATATGGGAACAGTAAGACCCCACAAAAGTCTATGGGTGCCCCATTAGTACCTAAGCCCTTAAAGGGTTATTCCGGTTTCAGCAAGTCTATGGGTGCGGACCTATTCATTCTTTCTCTATGGGGCAGGAATGGATGCGGACAGCACACAGTGTGCTGTCCATATCCACATTTCGGAGCGCACCCCCGAACTTCTGGTCTGCGGCTCCGGAAAAAAATAGAACATGTCCTATTCTTGTCCGCAATTGCGGACAAGAATAGGCAATTCTATGGGGGTGCCGGTCGGGTTTATTGAGGATCCGCAATACACTACAGACATGTGAATTGGACCCTCAGTGTTTTTCTTTTTATCCTCCCAGAGGAAAAGAGATCTGTCCATGATCATCACATCATCAGGACAAAGTTTTCTACATTTTAAGTAACCAGTGATTGCTACTATTGAAACACAGCAAGCAGAGATTTTGAAAACCATGAAAAACCGTTATAGAACTTTTCGTTATGCAAAAAATAACATTTGTTTGCTGAAACAAGAATTCCCCTTTAAGCATATTTCATTTAAATCCACTTTACGATAAACTGCTGATTGATTTGCCTGCAAGGAACAGTTCCTACAGTAAAGTCAATTACAGCCAGATGAAGTGATCAGGAGGAATAAGCAGATAGATGTCGAGTGTCCTTGACCAGACAGTTAGACCAGTCTTCCCTGCGTTGCATCAGTTGACAGGTAACAATATCATGGTGCTTTTGCTGACAGTAATTTATAAAACCATATACATTGAAGTCAGCGGGAAACAGGTAAATTGTGACTACGGCTTGATCCTGAATAGATCATATGTGAAATTGCAGAAAATTATACAATTTTTCTCTTGCAGGAGATGAAAATGACTGTCATGGTGTTTCCTTCTCTGAAAATAACCATGTATCAGTCTGGAAGAAATTGCCTTACTCTAAGAAATGAGGAGAGAAAAAGGTATCCGCTGGAAATAAGGAACCGAGGCAACAGATACCAGCTGAGATAAGGAACACAGACCACCTTGGCGCGGGTAGGCGGGCACAGATGTGTTTTGATCAAAATATATTGGCTGAGAGTCTCCGATTTTATCATATCAGAGTGAGGACTTAGATCATATATAATGTTTGCATCTATTGTGTTAGTGCATTATTTTCTGTGATTTTTCCTTTATAAATGTAGCCATGCACATCCGCCTATTTAGTTAGCATATCGTGCAGGATGTTTTGTATCTTTTTCTGTGATTTTTGTTTAGGAACACATACCGTTGTAGCAAGCGCCAGTTTGCGGGCATGGCACACTGTGAAGGTAAGGTAGCTCACCTACACTAATCAAACTGATTTAACCACTTCATTATCGGAGTGTTTACCCCCCGTCTATACCAGGCCAATTTTTTAGGGCCAATCTAACTGCAAATAACAAATTTCTGAGCCAACCTACATATATTTGATATCATTTTCCACAGGACATCTTAGACACCTTGCTTTGTGCCATTAGATGACAGATATAATATTTTTTTTTAAATAAGGAAAAACTTAAAATTATGAAAAAAATGTATATTTGGCCTTTGTTTTTCAGTTTTTTTTCATTTTTAAATGTCATTTTTTTAAGAAAGCAAAAATGAAAAACAAATGCATCCACGTTTGTATGTTGTACTCACACAGTCTGCTATACTATTTCTAAATCTAGTAACTAGAGTTCTAACTTTTTAATTTTTTAATTTTCTTGATTTTACTTTTTATTATTTTTTTTATTGTAGTTTTATTTATTTAATATTATGTTTTTACATTTTATTTATTTTTTAATGAAAAAAGTGAATGAACCCCTTCCTGTCACAGTCAGGGCAGGAAGGGATTAATTCCCAGGCTTGCAGGCTCTAAAATTAATTTTACAGCCCGCAGGGATTACTCTCATATCAGGAAGAGTGCCCCCCTGATGGCACTTTACACAGCGATGGATCGTTGTAGCCCCCAATGGCACTCAGGGAGACCACTTTGGCTGGTCTCGGCATACCTACTGTTACCAGAGCTGTCTAATGACAGCGCGGTCACAGTGATCTGTAGCGCAATGAGGCACTAGTAGAGCTCAATGTAACCCAGAACCTTTATTCGTCAGGTTAAGAGCCTAATGCCACGACGTATAAAGTTATGCAGCGGTAGGAAAAAGGTTAAAGGGGTTATCCCATTATTGAAAAAGGAAAATAATACAGTACATGACAATCTCTTTCTAACAAAGCTAGAACCAGCCCTGTACTTCACATGGACCCAGAGATATCCCCATTCACTGCTCCAATTGCTCTGCTAGATTTTTTTCAGGCTGCTAGCTCAAGGGGTTGTGTCCTTTCTGCTGCATCTTAAGAAGCGTTTCCTTTCTTAGGGGAGGTGTTCATTCTCCTTCAGCTGTCTCCCTGTAACTGTCACAACTTGATAAAGGATGGAACTGAGCATGTGCAGCCACCTCAGTGAGGAAACAAGCAAACAGAAGGTGGCGCTATTCAGATTTTATTGGCTATACTATATTTTTGATTACATGCAATTACAAAAATTTTCAGCTTCAGGTGCTGGTATGAAAGATATAAAATATTTTTTGTGGGACAACCCCTTTAATGCGTCAAACTTGCATCATCGGTATGTATTGTAGTCATTAGAGCAGGCAAAGAGGACACTTAAAGGGGTTGTCTCATGAACTCAACCACTGTGCTTATGCTTTCCTAGGGCACATGAACATTACATAGCAGTGTCCCCCACTCAAGACCCAATTTATGAGCCAGAACTCTGTAAGAGGGGGGTCCTGTTTTGGCAGACCTGAGCTGTCCACGTATGGACAACCATTCATCTACATACGTGCTGCTGCAGGCGAAATGTCTGACTGGCTACAGCTCCCCCCCGATAAAGTCATCCATTTGCCAGGGGTGCCAGGAGCCGAACCCATGGTGATCAAGCTTAAAGGGGTTATCTGTGGTGAAACAGCCTCAATAATAAAGTATTACATCCGAAACAAGTCAAGGCAAGTGATTCTGAATGTCGTGTGCTGAGGCTAATACCCCGCTGTTAGTAGAGTTTTCCTGTTTTTATGTAAATGAAGCTTTATTGGTAAATTACTACATCATTTTCGCAATCTCTTGCTGTCAGTGAAAAATTGGATAGATACCTCTATAAGCTAAATGAGTATATTTCTAAGTATCCTGATCTAAAATCTCGTGGATTCACAGGTCCACGATGATTGACCTTATGATTTTTTTCCCTTTTGTTTTTCCCTTCCCTTTTTACTCTCACCTCTCACTCTATGATAGAAGGATTTGGGGTTTGGGGGCGGATATTGGGGTGGGAATAGGGTTTTAATATTGATACTTTGTACTTTGTTCTCTGATTACTTGCTGTTTTGAAAGGTAATAAAAATAAACTAAAATGGATACATGATGATACATAGCAGGAAAATATTAAAAGAGGTTATCTCATGAACCAGTCTTGAAAAGTTGTAAATCCAGCTAGTGTACAAAATACCTTTCTTATCATTTTTGCTTCCATGTCTGAGAGCTCTAGGTAGAATCAGTCTCCTTCACCCTCTGGGAGCTATCTCAGAAGGTGTCCTCTCTGCCATAGTACTATGTTACGGCAGAGGCTCTGGTCCTTCTCTGACAACAAGCCTGGCAGAAAGCTACACTATGTGACAGTTTCTGGGCAGAGGCTTGCCTGTGAGGAGAGTGACTGGCCATGCATCTTGACCAAGTGAACACTAGGTGGCACCATACTAGGTAAGTAAATGTCATAACATTTCACTAGATCATAGTTCATGTTAATATTCTGATGAGCTCTACATAGAATATAATAATGGTAGGACAACCCCTTTAATATTTGTCTTTTAGGTCTGTACAGGTTTTCAGCATCTGGGTGTAAATAAGAGTTCTTTCATCCATTATTTTGCATATGGAATGATTTGGGCACATAGAGTGCTTCCTCCCTGTCTCTCCTGGCACTTATTCACACAGCACTAAGCAATGAAAGCAGAAACTTCATGCCAGAAAAAATTACCTTGAATAATTTAATTTGTATAATTTAACTGTTCACTGACCAAATTATGGGGGGGGGGGGGGGAGGGTTTCAAAATGTTTTATGTCGGTTCATTGCATTGGCCCTTCTTCTCAAAATGTCCTTGACTCCAGCAGCAGTACAGGGATACTGTCCAGGGATAAGCAGCTGGATATTATATCTCATGACATACAAGGTCATATTCTTCTGGGGATTGAAAAATACAGTATTCCGAGCAATGATGCCACCAATTCATTCACAGGGTAAATTGGGATTAGGTTGTATTAGCAAACAGCCATGACTTATAAAGTTTTGTCATACAATCAAAATGGGTATCCATGCACAACCCCCCCCCCCCCCCATATTAAAAACAGTGGCTAATGTGAAAGCACCTAGACGTTGTAAATTCCACCAAATTTTGACACAAATTGCCAAAAATTGGCATAATTTGGCACACCGGGTTTTTAAAAAAATCCATTGCACCTAGCTTACCACATGGGCATGGATCGGCGGTCAAAGATGTGACATTTTTCACCAAATTAAAGGAACGATTCTAATGTAAAATTCTGTTGCAAAGCAAACTGACCAATAGTAAGTATAGAGTTAGACCAAATTATCTAGCCATGCACCAAATTCCTCATCCAGCCTGACCATACTGGCCCAGATTTACTCTAGAGAGGGGATCATTATATGCACCCAAATTATCCAAGTGACTCAGGTTGTGTGATGAATCTGGCACATTTATAAACTAACCAACTTTGCTTAGGTGTCATTTATTCATAACACTGGATGTGACTTTTTGTACCAAAATGAGCCAACATTCGGGACAAAATTGAGGAAAAATTGAATCTGAGCCACTGTGAGAAGTCTGGTGCAGGTCTAGAAATCCTAAATTTACACCGCCAACGAATTAGTAAATCTGCCCCTCTGTTAACATTTAATCAATAAGAAAACCATTCTGATGGGAAATTCAGACTGATGGCGCTCAATATTAAGCAAATGGACTTTCCGCAGGTCAATGAGCATTCTGATTTACTGTTAAATAGACATACGGAAAATAAATACCGGTACATAGAGAATGAGATACATACGGTACATATTTTCTTCAATATAGATTATTTTTCCCATGAAAATATTGTATGCTTGGATAGCCTCACATTCATTTTTCTCTATCTCTCAATTAATTTGTCTCACGGCCGCCGGACAGGTACATAACTATCTGATGCTTAATTAATGCTAGTAGCATCGGGTACTTTTGCATCTGGACAGCAGTTTGGACCTCCCTAACGTTTGGGCCACTCGCCCCTCTCTCTCTCTCTCTCTCTCTCTCTGTATATATATATCACTCTCTCTCTGCTTCTCCCTTTCTATCTATCTATCTATCTATCTATCTATCTATCTATCTATCTAAAATCACATTTTCTCTATATCTTCTGTCTCACTATATATCTGTTCCTCTCTCTCACACACACTCTCTCTCCTTCTTCCTTTCTCTCTCTCTGTATATATATATATATAAAATCACATTCTCTCTCTTTATATCCTCCCCCTCTCCCTCCCTCTCTCTCTCTCTATATATAGCACTCTCTCACTCTCTCTCTATATATCTCCGTCCCTCTCTCTCTCTTCCTCTCCCTTTCTCTCTCTCTCTCTCTGTATATACATATCACACCCTCTCTCTCTCTATATATATAGCACTCTCTCACTCTCTCTCTATATATCTCCGTCCCTCTCTCTCTCTTCCTCTCCCTTTTTTCTCTCTCTCTCTGTATATATATCACACCCTCTCTCTCTCTCTCTCTCTCTCTCTCTCTCTATATATATATATATATATATATAACACTCACTCTCCCACTCTATATATATGTCTGTCCCTCTCTCTCTCTTCCTCTCCCTTTTCCCTCTCTCTCTCTGTATATATATATCACACCCTCTCTCTCTATATATATATATATATCCGTCCCTCTCTCTCTCTCTCTCTCTCTCTCTCTCTATATATATATATATATATATATATAACACTCTCTCACTCTATATATATCTCCGTCCCTCTCTCTCTTCCTCTCCCTTTTCTCTCTCTGAATATATATATCACACCCTCTCTCTCTCACTCTCTCTATATATATATCCGTCCCTCTCTCTCTCTCTCTCTCTATATATATATAACACTCTCTCACTTTCTCTATATATATCTCTGTCCCTCTCTCTCTCTCTCTCTCTCTCTCTCTATATATATATATATATAACACTCTCTCACTCTATATATATCTCAGTCCCTCTCTCTCTCTCTCTCTCTCTCTATATACATATATATATATATATAAACACTCTCCCACTCTATATATATGTCTGTCCCTCTCTCTCTCCTCCTCTCCCTTTTCCCTCTCTCTCTTTCTCTCTCTATATATATCTCCGTCCCTCTCTCTCTATATATATCTATATATAACACTCTCCCACTCTATATATATGTCTGTCCCTCTCTCTCTCCTCCTCTCCCTTTTCCCTCTCTCTCTTTCTCTCTCTCTATATATACACACACATAATTATTAAGGGAGTCTGTGTGTCAGGAATGATAATTATGTACTAGCTGTGAAATCAGTGTTTGCTAAAATTCATATACAGTACGGGGAAAAAAACGGGAGAAACACAATCGACAACTATAGCTGTAATTACACAGTAATCATCATCTCATTATTTCTACCACTAATTATCTTAATTGCTTGCCAAATTTGTTAATTTTTTTTAATGCGCCGTGCAACGGCCAGTGACATAGTTGAAGGCAGTGATTGTGGATCGGCTTGCCTCCTGATTCTGACTGTAGCGTTCGTTAACGAGCTGTAATTATATCGAATCGCTTGTTGTTTACATCAGGTAAATGACGACTCGTCTATCTGTGTCTAATTGTCTCCGAGTCAATATTGACGCCGCACAAACCCATCATCTTTTCCCCTTGCACTTCTCCTCAGCGGCCCGATGATGGCAGTGGAGACCACATTATGGAGACGCTGTAGACACGTTAAACCGCCGATTACGTGCATGGCTTCAGCAATCAGCTTTCTGAAATGGATCCACTATAACGTCTAAAGCCACCTATTCCACTGCACAATGTAAATATTAAACCATGCGACAAAGAGAGGCGCAAGCGAGGACAAGGATATTTTAGCTGCCCCTCTTCCCGCTTTCACATGTGGGTATTTTTTTGCTTTCCACTTGTGTGACTCAAATGATACACTTCATCAAAGGATAATATAGATCCCTAATCAGTTCCTATTCATGCGGCTGCAAGTAGAAGAGGAAATTACTGGAAATGGAGCATGTAAATACACTTACCACTATGGGGGAGGGGATTTGTGTGTATAAATACATCCAGCTCGGCAAAGGACATAAGTAATGATAATTGATGGTTCTCAAATTCTCAAAGGGGGAATACAAAGATTTGAGGGGCGCTATATGTTTTATAAATGCAGCTTATGGAACAGAGGACTAAATGGTCTCTATGTTATGATCTTCAAGTGTACACATACGGCCCTGGGGACAAGGAGAACATGTAATTACATGGATATGTATGGATGGAGATACTTTCACTGTATGTGGGTGAGCACGGCTTCCCCATGCCTCTGAGGTTCCTTAAGGTACATTCACACGGTCAGGTTTCCTGATGCAGTTTTGGAAGTCGAAACCAGGAGTGAATTAAAGAAAGGGGAGAAGTCCTAGCTGTCCTTTATACGTTCTCTCGTTTTGTGATCCACTCCTGATTTTGGCTTCCAGAACTGCATCAGGAAACCTGACCTTGTGGTCATGCCCTTAGGCTACTTTCACATTAGCGTTTTCAATTCCGCTATTGAGATCTGTCATAGGATCTTAATAGAGGAAGAAAACGCTTCAGTTTTGTCCCCATTCATTGTCAATGGGGACAAAACTGAACGAAATGGAGAGCACCAAAATGCATTCAGTTCCGTTTGGTTGCGCTCCCATCTGAAAGCAGTGTTTTTCTGTCCGCAATGTGATGCGGAGCTAGACGGATCCGTCCTGACACACAATGTAAGTCAGCGGGGACGGGTCTGTTTTCTCTGACACAATAGAAAACGGATCCGTCCCGCATTGACTTTTAATGGTGTTCATGACGGATCCATTATGGCTATAGAAGACATAATACAACCGGATCCGTTCATGATGGATGCATGGGGTTGTATTATGGTAACGGAAGCGTTTTTGCAGATCCATGATGGATCTACAAAAAAACGCTAATGTGAAAGCAGCCTTAGATCTGTTCTCAGGCACTGAATGTCAAATGCAAACTTAAAAAGGATCCATCAGCTCTCCTGACATCTCTGTTTTAGTATGTACTAAAGGTAGGTATTCTGGAGAATAATATCTTAGAATTCTGCATTGTGCTGTTCCTCTGTTCTCCCTGCTAGAAATGTATGAATAAACTGACAACTGGGTGTTAGCAGTTGGCGGTGTGTCGAACCAGGGAATAGTAACGCCCAGTTATCTGTTTTTTTCATACATTTTTAAGGGGAATGAAAGAGGAACATCACAATGTAGATTTCCAGAAACATTATTTCATGGGGAATGCAAGAATTTCCTAAAACAGACATGTCAGGAGAGCTGACAGGTCCTCTCTAAAGTAAATGTCAACCTTGAAGTCTCCATGCAGCTGAGGTTTTTATGGGGTTCATTGGGTCCTATCTTGGTGTCTTGTGTTGTTTTGATGGAAAAATAGCACTGCAGGCAAATCTGAAGTAAACTGCACCAGAGCCTCTACTGCAGATGTGAATAGAGCCTTAGAAATTTGGACTCCAATTGGGTAATATGGGCAAGGCTAAATGTTGCCAAATGAGAGACAAAAAAATAAAAAACACGCTTATCGATCCTACACCCATCCCTTGGTTGAAATTGATGAACCATGGTAACTATGTAAATCACTATGTAAATCTGTTTCTCGATCCTATCTATCTATCTATCTATCTATCTTTTATCTATCTATTCATCTACCTATTTATCCTTATCTATCTATCTATCTATCTATCTATCTATCTATCTATCTATCTATCTATCTTTTATCTATCTATTATCTGTCATCCCCTTTCCCAAAATTCACATTCCCACCCATCCCTTGAAATCGATGTAAATCTATCAGTTTCTCAGTTTATGTATCCATCCTTATATCTATCTATCTATCTATCTATCTATCTATCTCCTGTCTATCTATCTATCTATCTATCTATCTATCTATCTATCTCATATTTCTATTTATCTTTCTAGAAATTAACCTCTCAATATGTGTAGCAATGGTAATAGAAATTGTATATATAAGTATACTTGTATATTGTGAATAACAATATTATTTATAATAATAATAATAACATAATACATTTCATCATGATTATTATCAGCATTCTGTTTCTATATTTATTACTGTCTCTTTTCTGCTGTCTCCGCTGTAACAGACGAGGGCTATAAGCGGTGATATGGTTCATTCTGTTAAAAGAGGACTTGTAATAACCCAAATAGTCAGTCATCAACAGAATTTAATAACTGTCTCCCTGTAAATTTCTATAAAATCTTCTCTACAGCTTTTGAAATGAATCTCGTGTTTAAAATTCTGCACTAAAACTGAGCGCAAAAAGCTAAATTGTCCTGTGCGTGTGAATCTAGGACTCAGCATATGTAGAAACACAACCGTTTCTTATTATCTAGTGTACATTGTCTTAGTGTTCTCACTGCGCTCTTTTGGCTGTTTGATGTGGGAATTTTAGGACATTATTTATGCCATAATGATATCCGCGTGGAACATCCAGCACTTTCAACAACTTCACAGCCATTTTCAAAATCACTGACTGCCGAAACACCATGATTGCTGCACGCTATCTAAGAACTAAAGTGTCCTTATATTTATTTTTTTCCTGGCATTCTGTAATGAATGACCACATACTGGGGGAGGTCTCTAGGGGAGCAGAAGAAGACAGAGAAACATGAAAAACAAAACGAAATATATTTGTGGAGGCTATGGTGAAAATCACAATTTATATAATGCATAGTTTCCATCATTTCTTTAGCAGCACCATTTATTCCAACTAATACAACCAATGTAGAATGACATATCTTATTATTATTAGTTATCCCATATTTAATAAGATCTATAGGCGGAACCTTCCATCTAAGAGTGAAGCCCTCCAAAATCTACATACATTTATTGTATGGCATGCTGTAATGACTACATACTGGGGAAGGTCACGAATGCAGAAGATAATATATAAATATATATCGTCAACACTTTGGCCAAGTTTAATACAATTAGAAAAATGCTAATTACTATCAGTATTATTTATTGCATATTATCATGTATTATAATGATGGACAATGTGTATATAGCTTTAAAGTGTTTTTTTTTTGTATTTTGTAAGCCTTTTGAGTCAAACCACTTTATGCTTTCCATTGTACTAAATGCCGTGCTATTTTACATGTTTTATATTGTATTTAATAATTCAAACAATAGAATAATCATTCTTCTCTCCTCATCTCCTATTTTTTTCTGCTTGATATCGCTTACATTTATCACAAGATATTTAGTTTAACGCTTCCTAACAAAATTCAACTCTAATTATTCAACTTTCAACTAGTGAATCTGCTCTTACTAAACAGTGTGAAGAGGAATTCTTTTTAATATGCTGTTTATAGACATGTTTGATGTGTATGACTATTATATGGTCAGTTTGGATGAAAACAAAAGTCTTATTCCTATATACAAGGAACACTAGTTAACCATAGTTGATCCAGAGAAAGGGGAGAAGTCTTGATAATTTTGTCTAGATAAGGGAACATACCTTTGGATTTATTATTGTTTAAAAAGATTTCTTAGGCTTGCAAAAATATTTCAGATAAGCAGGATACGTGTCAAAAACTGTAGCTATTTGTCTGGCATCTTTTGCACATACTATGTCTTAGCACTAGCATTTTATTCATGGCATTTTTCCCCCTATATAAAAGGTGTTGGCAAATGCAAGAAGCTTCAGCATGCTGCTTGTTTGAAAAGAAGCCAGAAAGATAAAAAAAAACCATTTATTTACAAAAATGGCAGGAGAAAATAAAATTGTGTGTCCTGTGTTTCATATTTCCCATAGACCTTCAGATAACATGTGGAGCATGGCGTTTTTACAGAAAAAAGACGCCAAAAAATGCAGAAAAAGGCCACTAAATACATGTGGAAGCAGACTTAGAATTCCACATACTCTGTCCCAACTACTGGCTACATTGGTGACATCACCTTAGTGAGTTAGGGTATCTGAAAGGTGAGTTATTAGATATGTAATTAGATAGATAGATAATAGATAGAAAATTAGATACATAGATAGATAGTGAAATTCCCTTTTCGTTACTGTTCTGTGATGCTTAATACTGAATTCAGTCCCAACCACTGGCTACATTGGTGACATCACCATTGTATGTAGGGTATCTGAAAGGTGGGTTATTTCGATGTGTGTTTATATATATATATGTAACACTTTTTCATAAGGTTGGAACTCCCTTTATGTTACTATTCTGTAACAATTAAGATTGAATGTAGAACTTTTTTGATGCAAAAGTGAAGAAAAGTATGCATTTTATTTTACTTAGAAGGTTCCAGTTATCCATAATCTACATATAATGCATTTTAACACTAAAATGCCCAAACAATGTAATAATAAAAATATATCTTGATGAAAAAAAGAAAAACAAGATAAAACAACAGAGCTTTGCAATAACCGTACCTGTTTACCCAAAATATTAAAATAAGCAAAGCGCCCACCTCCCCATTTGCTCTTTCATTGAGAACAGGCACTTAGGCGTACATTGAATATATAATTATATTTTACAGTTACACGTGAGCACTTTGATGGAGCTGCTGAGAACAAGAAGTGCACTACTCATGGCTGAAGCTTTCATTTGTCACACAGAAGTTAATTGTATATAACGCTGTCAATGTGTACTACTAAGTGTCTCTACGCTGAAGTAAAGATTTCGTTACGGAACAGGATTTGTCTTACAATCATCTCCAATATTCTGTAGGGATAGAGGAAGGAATGGCAAGAAGTGAATTTCTGTAGCATATTATGTAACTGAATTCCCTGAAGACCTGGAGACAGTAATAACTGAGGGGTGGAAATAAATCCAGATTCAGGGCTGTTGTAGGTTTGTAATTGTGAAGTTCTCTATGGAGTATCCCTATATCTTTCCATTAATGGAGAGCTGGCACAGGGCAATGTGCTAGAAATCCCTAGAGAGGTTGGTTTAGTGATAAACTGTAATTAGTAGTAGGAAGGTAACATGGTGCTGGAGTGAAAGAGCAGTAATGGGTGCTAATAGCTCAGGTTTACAGGTTAATATGCTTAATACAATTCAGTCACTACATACCCTATAGAAGTGCAATGAAGGTTAGAGATCATCTTGTGAATTGGAGTTTCACAGTATCACTAAGTTTTAACATCACTACTTTAGGAGATTGTATGCAGTCTACCTCTCTAATGTCTGTCTATCTATCTATCTATCTAAAACAGGCAGCGCTCTCAGATAATTGAAAAAATGAAAAACGTTTTTACCCATGTGGACGCTTCCGCTCAACATTATAGTTTTTCTCAAGCCAGGCTCTAATGTTGAGCCGAAGCGTCCACATGGGTGAATAAACTTTTTTTTATTTTTTCAGTTATCTGAGAGTGCTGCCTTTTAGCATTTTTATCTTTTGGGCAATAGTCTAGTCGCTTTAGGCTGGCACCTCAATTGCTTCTTTTTGAACTTTGATTCTGGTGCTGCCATTTTTCAACTTTTTAAAAAAAAACTATCTATCAATCTAATGTCTATCTATCTATCTATCTATCTATCTATCTAATATCTATCTATCTATCTATCTATCTAATGTCTATCTATCTATCTATCTATCTATCTATCTATCTAATGTCTATCTATCTAATGTCTATCTATCTATCTATCTATCTATCTATCTATCTACAGTTGAAACCAGAAGTTTACATACACTATAAAAAAAGACACATATGCATGTTTTTCTCAATATCTGACAAGAAATCAGAATAAACCTTTCCTGTTTTTGGTCAACCAGGATTACCATAATTATTATTAGTTTCCAAATAATAAGAGAGAGGGAATGTTTTAAGGCATTTTTATTACTTTCTGCAAAGTCAAAAGTTTACATACATTTCATTAATATTTGGTATCATTGCCCTTAAACTGTATGACTTGGGTCAAACATTGGTCGGAATTTGGGCCCATTCTGACAAAACTGGTGTAACTGAGCCTTGTTTGTTGGTCGCCTTGCTCGCACCTGCCTTCTCAGCTTTGTCCATACATTTTTAATAGGATTGAGATCAGGGCTTTGTGATGGCCACTCCAAAACATTGATCTTTGAAAACATCTTCCAAAACATTGATTTGTTATCATTAAGTCACTTTGTAACCAGTTTGGCAGTATGTTTCAGGCCATTGTCCATTTGGAAGACCCATTTCCACCCAAGCTTTAACTTCCCGGCTGATGTCTTGAGATGTTGCTTCAGTATTTCCACATAATCTTCTTTCCTCATGATGCCATCTATTTTGTGAAGTGCACCAGTCCCTTCTGCAGCAGAACCACCCCACAACATGATGCTACCTCCCCCGTATTTCACAGTTGGGATGGTGTTCTTAGGCTTCCAAGCTTCTTTCTTTTTCCTCCAAACGTATGGTCATTATGGCCAAAAAGTTCAATTTAAGTTTTGTCAGAATACAGAACAGGCCTCCAAAAATGTAGGTCTTTGTTCCTGTGTGCATTTGCAAACATTAATCTGGCTTTATGTTTCTTTTGGAGTAATGGCTTCTTCCTGACAGAGTGGCCTTTCAGCCCATGTTGATGCAGTTCTAGTTTCACTGTGGATATTGACACAATCTTACCAGCTTCCGCCATCATCTTCACAAGGTCTTTTGCTTTTGTTCTTGGTTTGATATGCACATGTTGGACCAAAGCACGTTCATCTCTGGGACACAGAACCCGTCTTCTTCCTGAGCGGTATGATGGCTGGACATTCCCATCTTGTTTGTACTTGTGTATAATTGTTTGTACAGATGAACGAGGCACTTTCAGGTATCTTGAAATTGCACCCAAGGTTGAGCCAGACTTGTGCAAGTCTAAAATTATCTACCTGATATCTTGGCTGATTTCTTTAGACTTTCCCATGATGCTACACAAAGCAGTGTGTTTCAGGTGTGCATTTAAATACAGTGTGTCTCTAATTAACTCAGATGTTGCCAACAAACCTAACAGAAGCTTCCAAACACATGACATCATCATATGGGCAGTCCAGAATTGTTTAAAGGCATAGTAATCTTAGTGTATGTAAACTTTTGACATTGCAGAAAGTAATAAAAATGCCTTAAAACATTCTCTCTCATTATTCTGACAGTTGGCAAATAATCATTATTATAGTAATCCTAATTAACCAAAAACAGGAAAGGTTTATTCTGATTTCATGTCAGATATTGAGAAAAACAATCATATGTGTCTTTTTATATAGTGTGTGTAAACTGCTGGTTTCAACCGTATCTACCGATCTAATGTCTATCTATCTATCTATCTATCTGTCTAATCTATCTATCTTCCTATTTAATGTCAACCTATTTATTTATCTATCCATCCATGTATCTATCGTCTATCTTTGTATCTAAAATATTTATTGGAAAACATCTTACCACAAAAGAAAGGAAACTACTTCTAATATGACATTCATGGAACCTTGTAG
The DNA here is from genome assembly GCA_033119425.1 of Bufotes viridis. Classification (NCBI taxonomy): domain Eukaryota; kingdom Metazoa; phylum Chordata; class Amphibia; order Anura; family Bufonidae; genus Bufotes; species Bufotes viridis. The sequence goes on from CM065592.1 coordinate 372,815,141, forward strand.
GTGCTAAATTGCAAACTTACATTCATTTATCGCATAGAGAAGTAGAAAATGTTACCTACAAGTAGAGAACATTCAGGATTACAGCTCAAAATACAAAATGTCTCTTCAATGTCACTTCATCCAGATGTCCCATCAAGATAACATCTATGTTCAAAATGAAGAGCTGCTAGAATTGATGGTTCTTGCTGTAGACTTGGTTTGTCCAAGTTTACATGGTTGCCCATTCACTATGCTGCAGGGAAAATGTGTTTGGCTTTGCAGCTTCCTCCATGATATCGGCTTATCATATCTCTGCTCAGTATTCTGCTTCTGGTCTTCTTTACCCCCAAAAAAGTGTGAAAAAATCTGGATTAATGAATGTTGGATTAAAGGGAGTCTGTCTGAAATTTTGACTATTCTAAACTTCTAACAGCACTAGCTAGGGGATGAGTAGAGCAGAACAAAGGTATATTTTGTGAAGCTTTTGTCATCAGGAGTAGTGTGAATATGAACTTGTATTTTGCAAGCCCAGGAGGCAGAGCTTCACTGTGAAGTTCATTCTGTACTGAGCTGCTGCACAGCCTCTCCCATCTGCTCTGAGTGACAGATGTAGCATCCAACCAGGAGACCACTACAGCTGTCACTCAGAGTAGATGGGAGGAGCTATGAAAAAGCTCAATGCAGAGAGCACTTCATAGTGAAGCTCCACCTAGAGAATAAAGTTAATATTCCCACTACTCCTGTTAACAAAAGCTCCTCAAAAATTATATTTGCCTTTTTCACCCCAGCCCCTACCTAGAGCTGTCAGTAGTTTGGCATGAACACTGCTAACAGACTCCCTTTAAAATAAGAACAGATATCAATGGTTATTTATTTCATGCATCCATTTTTTTTTTTCAATTAAATATTTTGATTCATTGTGATGTATGATGATATTTGTTTCCTCCCATCTGGGTAAAAATGCCTTTGCTACCAAAGTCCAACATTACATTGAAACTATAATATGTCTATGAAAGAATATAAAAAGTACATTGAATAAGTTTGTAAGGTTTAGACTGCTCAGATCTACCAAGAAGAGGAACGTTATCATTTATGTAAATGATCCTTTGGTATGTGATGTAAAAACCCAATGAAACTTATTACAGCAGCTACTCCCCACTTCAAAGTAATTAGCAGCTCAAAAAAGCAATAAGGAAAGTGGTATTGAGATGTACTAATTAAAATTACATTAATGCAAGAATATAACAAAACAAGCGGTATCCTTGTGAGGTGCCACAAACTCAACTGTGCAGTCTCTGGCTTAGCCGATAGTTTACGTCCTTTTGTAGGAGAGATAATTTTGCATATTTCATTTTTCCAGGGTGCATTGCCTGTAAGGCCCCTTTCACACGGGCGAGTTTTCCGCGCGGGTGCAATGCGTGAGGAGGACGCATTGCACCCGCACTGAATCCTGACCCATTCAGTTCTAAGGGGCTGTGCACATGAGCGGTGATTTTCACGCATCACTTTTGCGTTGCGTGAAAATCGCAGCATGTTCTATATTCTGCGATTTTCACGCAACGCAGGCCCCATAGAAGTGAATGGGGATGCGGGAAAATCGCAAGCATCCGCAATCATGTGCGGATGCGTTGCGATTTTCCCGCATGGTTGCTAGGATACGATCGGGATGGGGACCCGATCGTTATTATTTTCTTTAAAACATAGTTATAAGGAAAATAATCGCATTCTAATTACAGAATGCAATGTTCCCGGGCTTTAAAGGGTTAAAAATAACAGAGTGAACTTACCTTCTCCCATTGTATGCGCAGAGCCTCAGAACGTCTTCTCTCTTGATAGTTTTGATGCTTGAGGACCTGTGGTGACGTCACAGGGTCACATGGTCCAATCATAGAAGCATTTGAGTGGACCATGTGATCCTGTGACATCACGGCAGGTCCTTTATCCAACAGATGTTGGATGAAGGACCTGCCGTGATGTCACAGGATCACATGGGTCACATGGTCCACTCAAATGCTTCTATGATTGGACCATGTGACCCTGTGACGTCACCACAGGTCCTCAAGCATCAAAACTATCAAGAGAGAAGACGTTCTGGGGCTCTGCGCGTACAATGGGAGAAGGTAAGTTCACTCTTTATTATTTTTAACCCTTTAAAGCCCGGGGAACATTGCATTCTGTAATTAGAATGCGATTATTTTCCCTTATAACTATGTTATAAAGGAAAATAATTACACATACAGAATACTCATCCCGAAACCAGACTTCAGTGATGAAGTCTGACTTCGGGTCTGGGTACCAAGCATGCGGATTTTTTCATGCGCGTGCTCAACGCACTACAAACGTTAGCACACGCGCGGAAAAATCGCGGCGATTCCCGCAACGCACCCGCATCTTATCCGGGCGTCAAACATGACGCCCGTGTGCAAGAGGCCTAAGTCTCCATTCTGCATCTCTTCGATGAGAACTAGCCCCTCCTAGAGCAAGGGAAACGGGGACTTTATAACAATTATGATAATAGTAATGATAAATAAACAAATACAAATAAATATATATAAATAAATATAATTCATAATTCCTATTGGTGCCTATAGATGACAGCATTTATTTTATTTTTCTTAACAATAGGGGAGATTTATGAAACTGCCCAAATGAAATACTATTTTTGTCTTTGTTTTTGGCAACCAATCACAGAGCAGCGTTCATTTTTAAGAGCACTATAAGAAGTGAAAGCTATTGTGCGATTAATATATTATAGGAAGCTATTGGGGGGGGGGGGGATTTATCAAACTGGCTTACAGTAGTTGCCCATTGCAACCAATCAGATTCCACTTTTAAATTTTCAGAGCTCCTTTGAAAAATGATAGGTGGAATCTGATTTGTTGCTATAGGCAACTAAGCCAGTTCTACTTTACACCAGTTTTGATAAATCTCCCCCAAAGAGTGTTTTTTTTTCTAGACATATTATTATTTTCCCGTAATAGTGCCACTTTTTTCCATGGGCTGTTTCTGGTATTGCAGCTCAGTTTTATTCACTTGAACTGCAATACCAGGGACAGAAGTGACACTGTTTCTGGAAAAGAGACCTTTTTTTTCCCCTAACCCTAGACAACCTCATTAATGATAATTGCAAGACTACATAAGGAGCAAAAATGGGGTAGAGTTTGGGCACAATATTCCATATGGTTTTATCACATTTTTTTATTGGTGAATTATGATTTAATTATCTAGAATAGTGCGAAACGCAGTAAAATGGTGTAACGGTGATTATATCCTAAGTTTTATTATCTACTATAGCAAACCCTATTAATCCAGCAGATGGCGCATGGCCTCCTTATGTAAATGCAGCGTCACATGTGACCTTTGGACCACGACTAATAGTCTTTCAAAAAACACAGCTCAGCCAAAAGCGTGTGTCACCCTAAAGCAAACACGGGTTCTGTCCTTTAGTCATGGTGAGTTTAACTGTTGTCCGTCTCCTCTAAGTGGAATTAATCTGATAATTTGGAAGAAAAAAAGTTTTGTTTGATATGATCTGAACGATTAACGAATGACAGCGACAATTTGATGAATATATCTCCCCTTTTTTAGCATTTTTTGTATTATCTCATTGACCAAAGCCACGCTGCAAACTGAGCAACACATTTCCAAAAATGTGCAAAAAAAGCCTACAAAACGAGACTAGCATTTCATTTCTCCCAAAGTCCTCTACAAATGTAGCAGAGCTGAGATTGTGTGTTTGCTATAACTCCTGTAAGCTATTTTAACTTAGAGCACTATGAGTCTTCATAGAGGATGCCAACCCAAAGAGTTAAAAGACAAACCGAGCCCGGCTGCATCTATATTATGACTTTTGGTTATACTTTAGGAATAAAGACTAATAATGTTCTGGAGGTCAGCTACTTTTATATATTCACCAATTCATGAACACTTTATCCCTGTGACTGGATGTAATCTGGATGGGCTGCATTTACAAATCTATCCGCAGCTCTGTAAGATATTCAGTTCTGAAGTGACCAACTGCTCCAATATTTCTGGCCAATGTGTGTAAGAGATTATAGTTGATTGCAGTGGAGATGCAGAATACATTAGTACTCATCCATCATTCCTGCCCAGCCTCAATTTTATTGAAATTATTAGTATCAGTTTTATGTTTCTTTCACTTTTTGTAAGATATATTTATAAATGAGAAATCAAAGATAATTTTGGAATACTTATTTTTTTTTAAATTGATGGCCAATCTGAAATGCAATATGCTTTCTTAAAGGGTTTCTGTCACCACACTTTTCCCTATTAAACAGGCTGATATTATACATGTGCAAATGTCACCTGAAATTAACACTGCTATTCTGTTTTTCAGTGTGCCCCCGTTTTTGTGCAATGATAACTTTTATTATATGCTAATTAGCCTCTAGAAGTGGGGGGGGGGAGGGGGGTTTGGGGGCATTGCACCTGCTCCTAGAGGCTGTGTTCGCCCACCTCTTTCCAATCCCTTCTACTCTTGATTGTCAGGGCCAGGCCAGCATTAGTCTCCTCCTGCCGAATACGTTGCAGTGAGGAAGTCTGCAGCTGGAGAGCGTCCTTCCCTCACTGCGACTGCACCGAATACTGAACGGGATTGCGCAGGCGCGAGATTTCCCCGGCAGACAGGGCAGGCAGGAGGAGACCAACGCTGGCTTGGCTCTGTCAATCAAGAGTAGAAGGGAGTGGAAAGAGGTGGACAAACGGAGCCTCTAGGAGCAGGTGCTATAATTGCACAAAAACTGGGGGAACACTGAAAAAAAAGAATAGTAGAGTTAAATTCAGGTGACATTTGCACATGTATATTGTCAGCCTGTTTAATAGTAAAAACTGTGGTGACAGAAACCCTTTAACCACTTCTGGACTGCTCCTTGACTATATACTGTACATCCAGAAGGTCTGTCTTTACCTCTGCAAGGATATTCCTGAACCACCTTGCAAAGATGGCAGCGGGATATTAACTGTCCAGCTGCAGAAGTCAGGAGCCTGTTGTCAGTGAGAGCCGGACTCCCAGATAGTGAAGGAAGAGACAGCCTTCTCCATTGCTGTATACATGGTTCTTGAAGGGGTTGTTCAGGGGTTTATATTGATGACCTATTCTCAGAACAGGTCGTCAGTATCAGATTGCTGAGGTTCCGACTCCCGATATCCCTGCCTACCAGTTGTTGGAGGAGGAGGTGGTGCTCGGGCAAGCACTTATTCCTCTTCAAGATTACACTGCACGCCGTCTAGCTTGCAGGGTGGTGAAGTGTAGTTACATGTGTTGATCCCATTTGTGCAGAGTAATCTTGAAGAGAAAGCAATGCTTGCACAAGAGCAGTCTCCTCCTCAAGCAGCTGATCGGTAGGGGTGGCAGGAGTTGGATCCCTGTCGATCTGATATTGATGACCTATTGAGGATAGGTCATCAATATAAATCCCCTTTAATGAGTACTTTGTGTACAGATCAGGAATTTGGTCCTAGCAATTATGTCATCACAAGGGGCTGGATAATTGCACGAGCTGCCAGGTTTCGGCAGACCCAGATCAGCTCTTTAGTGAGGCTTGTAAAACATTTGGGGTCTGTATTCCCCCTGTAACTGGGACTAATATGTCACCACAAGTTACAGGAGAAATCAGCAATAAAAAAATCTAATATTAAAAATGTCCCCAAAAGTCTTGTATGACCTTATGGAGGAGGAGGGGGGGGGGGCATATAGATAAAAAAAATGATCATAATAAAGACAGAACTAAATAAAAAAATTAACAATAAATAACATTCTTCACTTTAATTACAGTACTGCTTTTTTTCTTATCTATCTATCTATCTATTATCTATCTATCTATCTATCTATCTCATATCTATCTATCTATTATCTATCTCATATCTATCTCATATCTATCTATCTATCTATCTATCTATCTATCTATCTACCCACCCATCTTACGTCTATCTATTGCATATCTGTCTAGATTTAGAAAGCTTCTACTGTCAGCTTAGTGAGGGTAATGGCACAGAATTCTACACCCTCAGGTGAGTGAGTTTGAATTGTTTTTATTTTGTCCTGACAGAATCCAGTACTTTACCTTTGGTTTTTACTACTTGCTTCAGACACATTTGCCTACATTCAGGTAAGTTTTGAATTATTGTTTTAAATTTAAAGGGGTTTTCCGGGATTTTATTACTGATGATGTATCCTCGGGACAGGTCATTGGTATCTGATTGGTGGGGGTTTGACACCCAGGACCCCTGCTGATCAGCTGCCTCGGCATTCTCTGTGCTTATTAAGCACAGTACCATACATTGTATAGCTGCTGTGTTTGGTATCGTGATGAACCCCATTTCACTTCTATGGTTCTGAGCTGCTCCTAGACCACGTGCCAATGAAAGTGTCGTCTAGGAAAAGCTGTGATAAGGCTGCAGTTCTCACATGATCCCCACTGTTTTCTCAATCAGCTGATCAATGGGCCATCCCTCGACCTCAAACTGTGAAGGAGATCACTGCAGGTAAATGTAGCGGTCTACTCAACTGAGTGAGCAGCCGGTTAATATTTTATTCTCTAGTGGGTAAAAGTGAGGTTCAATACTAGGTACTTGGTCCATGGTATATTAGGGGGTTAATACATTTTCCCTGTTTGTCTAGTACCACTACTACTTTCAAGTCAAGTAGTTTTCTCAGTTCCTCCGGCTCCAACAATGTGCCTTGCAGACTCGGATTTGTAACCTGAAGTTATTAGGTTCAGTATAAATTCAGGCTCCAGCTACCATGTATTTTCTCTAATTCTGATGTCTTCTTAGGCCAGTTTCACCAGAGTGTATTCAGTCTGGGAAACACGCTTGACGTGGGAACAGTAACTCGCAGACTGAACACTGCTCCTCTGAAGTGAACTTGCAGGATCATAATGATTTAGGGGAAGCGGCTGCTTTGGGGCCCTGACCCAGAAGGGGCCCATTCAAGAGGAGGAGAAGTACTAAAAGATTTTTTCAGAGCCCCTCAACATTATTACACAATGAAATGATATACAGTGGCAGTATATACAGTGTAGAATACGGATGGAACAGCTGCCGGGCCTGGTCTGAGAGAGCGATCTTTACTAGCCACAGGAATAGGGGGCGGCATGAAAGGAAGGGGTTGTGAAAAAATTACTGGGGGAGGGGGCCCCATTTAAAAATCTGCTGTGGGGCCCAATAATTTCTAGTTATACCACTGTAAATAAATATGATGCTGCGAGTTAACTTCAGAACAGTCCACACGGCAGTGTGTTTTCCGTACTGAATACACTCATGTGAAACTAGCCTTATGTGTCTGAGGGGTCTTTGGACCCATGTGGCCTGACATATTGATCATCATGTGTGCCAGAAAACTGGATCACATTTAGACCAAGAATCCCAGGAAGCTCCGTTGCTGGCATATATTTCATTTTCTGGCATACTGAACTCCTGACGATATGGCATGATCCACGCTTAAGCTAGCCATACACCTTAGTCTTTTCTCGGCCAAACCTGCCGAGAACGGAGGGCTCGGCCAACTCTTCCTGTCAGATGACGTCGGGGAAGACAAGGATCTGGTGAAATTAATATTTTTGTTTTAGTTATTTATTTATTTTTATTTATTACCTCTTAATATTTCTGGCAGATCATCCACCAGCAAGATTTGCTATTAAGACTGCAGTCTTAATACTGGAGTTTGTGCCTTAAAGAGAAATGATATTATGATTTCATCTCCTGGCCACCTACTGATTTTAATGTTATCAGTACTTTCAACTTGTGGAAATGCGATACGTATCCTCAACATTTTGCACTAAGCACAATCTTCTCACATCTGTACACAAACTTCACACGTAACTGAGTGGAGATCAATTATAGACATGGAAGCATTTTTCATGCGACAAAATAATTTATTTTGCATGCATATTTTTTTTGAAGAACTTATAATTATTTTTGCATTCATGGGGAGAATTGGGAAGTTGAATTGAACAAAGATTAACTGCCTAAAGGAACTTCAAGGCAAGAAAAATGGAAGAAGGAAAATCAATTTTCCCAGCCAGAGAGATTTATATTGCGCTCTTTGTTATTTGAATCAATAGTTCTGTTCCTGTGAATAGCTGAATAATCACTTTTTTGTATAGTGTTGGTATACATGTGGACTGAGTCACTGAACCTTTGGTTGCAGCACTTTTGATCATTAACAGATTTTTGCTGTTATCCTGATTTCTCTACATCTGTGAATTTAAGTTACAGCTTCGAGCAGAGCAATTATTACACGCTGTGTGTCCAGCATGCCTAGCTAAAATAAATTGATTCTTCAAATACGCATTTCCATTAGAAAAAAAAAAAAGCACATGAAATGTAAAGCACAATAGATCTTATAAAATGAGCATGAAGCCCCTAGTCTTGGAGTAAAATGCGTTTAGTGACGTGATTATATTCACAGGGGATCCCACTGATGTTGGCTTTTATGGATTCTGCTATCCTTACGATGTGACACTGAGCTGACATTTCAAACTTTATATAGGAAGCAATATGAAAAGTTTTTATTAAATCTAATATATAAAGCTGAATGTATGTATGTGTGTGTACTGTCGCATTTGCAATCACAGAATTTGGCACACAGGTACGTCAGGTGTCCGGGAAGGTTTTAGACCAGGTCTCAGTTCTCTAGCATGTACCATTCCTGAGATATTCACAAAAATGCAAATATGGCACATTCACATGACCTACATTAGCCAATAGAAGCCTGCTGGTCCTTCTTTTCATATCTCAACCACTAAACACAGGATCACATGTCCCCTATCAGCTAATAGAAGCTCGCAGGTATTTGGCCTCCACATACACACAGTTTTACACCAGGTTTCCATAACAACCCACTGTGAATGACACAGTTAAGGGAGCGGAGTGCTGTGGAGGTCACAGTTCAGGGGGCAGGTAGGGTGGCCATTCAGACCATCTTCAAAAGACAGACTTAAAAACCCCGCCTCAGGTCCCGCTAAGCCACGCACTGGATCCAGTTAGGCCACGCCTCCTCCCACTCTGCAGCCGACGCGGATTGAAAAAATGAAGGTAAAAATCAACTTCTATGAGCTGCAGGGGTAGGAGAGATCGTGACTTTCTCCATGCAGCTCACGCTTAGACAGCACAGTGCTGCTGTCTGAGAGTGAGTTGTTTAAAAGGACCTCCCTGCTTCCGTCCAGGCCATGTGCCGGACGGAGGACAGGGAGTCTGAAAACTGGACTGTCCGGCCTAAAACCAGACCTCTGGCTACCCTAGGGGCAGGCTGCTGTGGAGGTCACAGTTAAGGGGACTATGGAGGTCAGTGTTAAGGGGCGGGGTGTTGTGGAAATCACTGTTAAGGAGATGGGGTACTGTGGAGGTCACTAATAAAGGGGCGGCCTCTGTGGAGGTCACTGTTAAGAGGGTGGGATGCTGTGGAGGTCACTGTTAAAGAGGCAGGCACTGTGGAGATCTCTGTTAAGGGGACAACGAACAGTGGAGGTCACAGTTAAGGGGACGGTCTGCTATGGAGGTCAGTGTTAAGTGGCGGGGTGCTGTAGAGGTCACTGCTAAAGGGGTGGGCCCTTGTAAAGGTCACTGTGAAGGGGGTGGGGTGCTGTGGAACTTACTGTTAAAGGGGCAGGCTGCTATAAAGGTCAAAGTTAAGGGGGTGGGCTGCCGTGGAGTTCCCATTTTAAGGAGACGGGGCACTGTGGGGAGCTGTGGATGTCACTGTTATAGTGGATACTGTCGATATCTTTTAACGACACACACAAACATTAATTGAAGTAGATTAAATATACTCGTGCGTGTTCTACATAGTTACAAGTTTTGTTTTATTTCATATGGTATGATCCACTCTTAAATTGGCCATGCAAGCTGGTCTTTTGTCGGCCAAACCTGCCAAGAGCGGAGGGCTAGGCCAACTCTTCACGTCAATAGTGTTGGGGGAGACAAGGATCGGGTGAAATGAATATTTTTGCCCAATCCTTCTGTTCTCCTGAGGGATCAGCCACTGACAGAAGTGTCTGGCAGCGGCTTTCTCTGCTCTTCCCGTAGAATACACAGACATGTTTGGTTAAGCTGGGGGGCAGTCAGGAGAGATAGATGTACATGGGCTGTGTCTTTTATGGCAGCTCGGAGTTATATTTTAACCTCAGACAACTGCTGATAGATTACAGATTTTCCATATTATTACACTGATGCTTAATCAAACTAAGTTTTAGGGTAGGGCAACACATAAAGACTAGTGGGCGGTTGAGATTAAGCCAAAAACTGCAAGTTGCAGTGGTTTTATAATACATCGTAAAAAATTTATTTTATTTTTTATTGTTAGTGAGTCTGAGATTTTGATGGTAGCCTGTCAAACAGCACAGTTACTAATGCGTAATCAACTGACAATTAGAAAACCTCTGCTCTGTCTGGCAGCCACCATGTTGGTCCTACCCTAGTGCAGGTAACAGATGTATCCAAGTAACCTATGTAATTTGTCAGGACCTTTACCCACTATAAATGCAGCTTGTATTTTTGTCTCTGAGATTAGAAAAAAAAAAAGCTGTTTTTTTTTCCTGATACACGTGCCACATTCACTTGAATAGGGTTGAGCTACAATACCAGATACAGCCCATAGACAAGGAGGAAAAATATACAGTCTCTTCTATCACCTGTTTGAGAATCATAGATTATTGGGTAATTATGGTTTAAAATGATTTTTAGGGCTATTTTGAAATGTATTATCACTGAAGAATTAAATGTTTGAGGATTCTTGCGGGTATTCAATACACTCACAGTCGGCAATAAATCATAAAATATAACTTTTATTAATATACATGGATAAAACCGGTCCTAAGGACCTAACAACATGAACAACCACCTAACAAAGTATATAGTGGATAAAGAACAGGTGGGGATGAAGCTACATACCCCTATGTTGGCCCTGGTTTCTGCTCAGCCCGAGGGCACCCCTTGATGGTAGGAGCCCCTCGTCCTCCTACCTAGGGCTAGCCTGTCCTTAGATGTCCCTTACACTTAATACCCGACGCGTTTCCCCTCAAAATAAAATGAGGGTTCATCAGGGGTCAAAAACGTGTAATTTAAGGAAAAGTTACAACAAATATTTAATATCCTTAAAGTATGCCAATAGTGTGATTAGTACCAGAACAACGATACAACGTGATATAACGATACAAAACGGTACCTTGGAGTCAGTATAGGTCCATGACAGATCTTCCTGATATGAAGAAAACTACTTACGACCTCTGGCTGTAGCAAGTTCACACTGGCTTGGAGCAGATGGTGGCTCATGTGTGCAGTAAATTACCCCAGTTTAAATAGCCCACCCTCCTCAATGATAGGTTCAAGCTGATGTCAGTCTAGTAGGGGTCACACCCTCCCTCCACCCTAATTGTAAGAGCGCCCAATGGTTACCATGTTAATGGTTTGCGGATGTGAGGTAGAGCGGGGGCGGAGCGGGAGATGCACCTGCCTGTGTCGTCACTGAGACCGGAAGTAGATTGGCGCCACATGGTGAAAAGCTCCGGCGTACGCTCCACAGTGGAGCGCATCCCGGAAGTGACGTGTCGCCTGCAGATTTTATGCAAACCGGCCTGCGTTCCACTCTGGAACGCAAGGCGGAAGTGCCCAAATAACACAAACGGCAGGGCCGGTCCCTCTATCATGCTAGTATAAACGAAGGGATATAGTGTTAATCATAAACATGTGAGGAGGTGTAAATGGATACGATGAAAAATACTAAAATAGTGAAGGAATAATACAAACAAGGGGGAATGTACTGCACTGAAATAAGGAGATACACAAAAGATACATAGAAAACAATATATACTCGCTGCCTAAATAGAAAGGAAGCTAATGATATATTAGCAATGACACTTCGCGTGCCGATACATGGATTGACTACATAACGAGGTGAGGATTCCTAATTGCTGGATAGGGAAAAGAGTGGTCAAATAAAACAGGAGAAGGTGAGTCTCTCGTTGAGACCATGGGGGGACTGGGAGCGCAGTCTATATATCCACTGCGTCTCTTTTTGTAAAATTCGTCGATCCCAGTCACCCCCCCTCAACGAAGGTCTCACCAGTTCTAACACGGAAAACCAGATACTATGTGGATTCCCATTGTGGAAGGTATGTACATGGTCGGATATTGGAGTGCATCTGCGATTTTTTATATCGCTCACATGTGCCAAAATTCTAGTATTTCTAGATGATCTATTTACTAAAGGAACATTCTCATCTCTCCTGAGTAACAGAAACAGCGCATTCACTTCTATGGGATTTACAAAAAGAATGTAGCAGAGCGCACTCAGCTTCTTCTATAACCATGGCCACCCCTGGCCACCGCATAGGACAGGTAGTCCAATCTCAGCCAAGAAATGCGGAGATGAGAATGCACATTTTTATAGTCTACAATAATTTCCAGCAAATGTTCTTATAAGGTGCTTGACTAGACAATGTGAGCTGGCTTTCACATGTAGCAATTTGTGGCAGTTTTTGGTGTAATTATTTGAGCCAAAGCCAGAAGTGTGTTGGAGGAAATGATAAATATAAAGGAAGGACTTGTGACATCACTGTATTTCAGTTACATGGCCTAGTTTCAGGTCAATGGGGCTGAGCTGCATTACCAAGCAAAACCGCTATACAATGTACGGCACTGTGCTTGGAAGGCTGTGGGAGCCTCCATCACTCACCATAGCTCCGGTGAGTGCAGCGGCTCTTTGAAACAGCTGATCGGCTGAGCTGCCGGGACTCGGGCCACCGCCAATGTGATAATGATGACCTATCCTGAGGATCAGTGAACATTATCAATTCCTGAATAACCCCTTTATTGCTGGATCCAATTTTGGCTTTGGCTTAAACATAGCATCAAAAACTTCCACAAATAGCTGTGTGTGACACCAGCCTTATGAGTATTGTTTGTGATTCCGGCATAATAATAATAGATATTTCCCATGATAGTAATGATTTTCCCAAATATCACCGCAGACAGATAATGGCAATCCCAGGGTAATTAAATGCTATCACAGTACACAGACAAAAAACCTCTGGCATGACTTATAAATCAAATATAAAATAATCAACATAAACCCTCAATAATTTGAATGGATGTATATTTAGATAACATACATTTTCTTTACATCTCAATATTTCCTTGGATCATTCATAGCATTTAAAGGCAGATTATGTAAAACTAGTATTTCATATACCGGAAAAAAAGAAGATTGTTGGAGAGAAGTTCATCAGTTTATGAAAAGATGTATGTCCCTTAATAAATATGGTCCTGTAGTTAGAAAATGACTATAAGCAGGGGTAGATTAGTGACTCTGTCTAAAAGTTTTCGGCGCTGCGTAGTAAACCACACCGACTTTTTCAACTTTGGGCAAGCGTGGCCCAAAAAAATTTTTTTTTTTTTTGATAATTGCAATTTTTTGGGGCTACTTTATACAAAAAACTGTTGTAAACTGATTAATAAATGTGAGGCTTAGTATTTTCCACTAACAGCTGAGAACAAGTGTACTCGCCGGCGGAGAAGATTTCCATTGATCAGACATACAATAGACATAATTATTATTACCCTTGGATCATAGACAACAATCATCATATCTATGGCCTCCATTTATGCGCCTATTCTTCCTAATGTTGAACTGATAATAATAGGACTGGCTGAATATTCACAATAATACGCCGCTGTGAAATGGAAAGCAGCCCTGTTTGCTCTTTCCGGCTTAGAAGAATTAAGGACATCACAGTTTTCGTTTATTTAACTGTAACAATCTAGGTCACCACTTGTAACCACACTTTAATGGTGGCTACTGATGCATTATATGGTGTTATGTTATATGATGATGTACTGTACAACATACGTGTACTGGTGTGGATGTAAAGGGGCATAGATACATGATGAGAACATAGCTCTACCACTTCACAAATCACTAGTCAGACCACACATGGAGTGTTGTGTAGTTTTAGGTACCAGTGCACAAGGAAGACAGCAGAGCTTGAGCAGGTTCAGAGGAGGGCAACTAAAGTAATATATGGAATAGGTGGACTACAATACCCAGAAAGATTATCAAAATTAGGGTTATGGCTGTGAGGAAATCTAATAACTATGTATAAATATATCAGGAAGTCAGTACAGAGATCTCTCCCTTCATCTATTTATACCCAAGACTTTGACTAGGGAACATCTGTTACGCCTAGAGAAAAGAAGGTTTCTACGCCAACATAGAAGGGCGTTCTTTACAGTAAGAGCAGTGAGACTATGGAATTCTCTGCCTGAGGAAGTGGTGATGGTGAGTTCACTAAAAAAGTTCAAGAGGGGCCTGGATATATTTCGGGAGTGTAATAATATTATAGGAAGTTATTCTGATTGCTTGATTGGTGTCAGGAAGGAGTTTTTTTTTTCACTAAGATGAAGAAAATTGGCTTCTACCTCATATTTTTACTTCTTCTGGATCAACTTTGCTGAGCAAAAAGCTGAACTAGATAGATATGTGTTACTATTTCTAATATGAACACAATGATTAGAATTCCACCAGGATCACAATGGAAAGTCTTATTTATACTTTTATACTTTTTCGTAAACTTGAAACTACAGATCTTCTCCTACTGTATAGATTTTTTTTGGGCTGCACTACTCAACTCTTTCGACAGCAGAAAGAATGAGGGTCAAATCTACATTTTATTTCTGAAAATTCCCAGAAGTACTATGTATATTTCACTTGGCTTAGAAATCATTGTCGTTGATGACCATGAAGACAACCGAAGACTTGACATGAACAACTTTTCTTTGTGATCTATTAACAAATGAGGAATTTAGTGCATGACCCGAACCCCCATGCAGCTGCCTGTCCGGCCTGCCCCTTGTCCCAGTTCAGCAGTTACAGATAATTTGGTAATAATCCCCTGTGATAATGGCTTGGTGTGATTACACATGTCTGTGACCATCTATATTAAATTCAGTAGTCACTGGTCACATTCTGGCTTTCAAGTGTTAATCACTTTTGTTCTCTTCTGCCCTTTGACCTGGTGAGGCGACCTAGCAACCCAATTAATGACATAATTATGCAGAATATTGTTGTGTGCGTGTGTTCATTATTAGCATACACAAGGAAGGGAGGATATGCAGCAATTAGAGGGAGAGGAAGGTGTGTGATTTCCATATTGACTGGAGAAGCATCCAATGTATTAAGTGTGCGTCTTGTCAATCAACGATTCCTAGGGAAAACATTTGGCTGTTACACTTTCCTTTGGGACAATGTGTTACTGATAGGGCATCCAATTACATCTGTGCCAAACAAATGCTACACGAACCAATAATTGTTCCTATTAGCGACTATTTAATGCAGTGGTAAAACATTATTCATAATGGCCATAACCGTACCTGATCCTCTATATAGCGGTAAAATATTTTATATCGACATTTAGTCCCTGGACTATGACAGATTATAATTTAAATTTTCTTGTTGAACGAGCAATTTGCTACCAGTTCTGGTCCCATTTATATATAGCAATCGTCCAATTTGGCTTTATTGTCCCAATGCATCTTAAATAAAGGAATGAACCACCTTCCAAAATAGTCTTGAATTAAAAGGGGTCTACAGCTTCTAAGAAGCCTTAGGTCCAGGTCACACATCAGTTGTTTGATCAGTTATTTCCATCAGTTATTGTGAGGCAAAACCAGTAGTGAAGCCTACACAGAGATAAGGTATAAAGGAAAGATTTGCTAATTCCCAAAAAGTTGAGACATGGCCACCATTTTATAGTAGCCCTTCTTCTTTCAGCAGTCTTCGTATAGTGACCAATTGCTGGAAATTTGGGAGTGGAATGTTGCCCAATATTTGTCTGATGTAGAATTTTAGCTGCTTAAGGGCTCAGTCAGAAGACCATATCTGTTTTTGCCGTCCACAAATTTTGGATTTGCAAAACACGGATACCAGGGTGTGCGTTCCACATTTTGTAGAACGGAACAGCCAACCCTATGATAGAAATGCCTATTTTTGTGTACAATTATAGATAATAATAGGACTTGCTCTATCTTTCTTGCGAGGCCGAGCAACGGAAGCATGCAGACAGCACATGGTGTGCTGTCTGCATCTTTAGTGGCCCTATTGAAATGAATGGGTCCGCATCCGTTGCGTAAAATTGCGGAATGAATGTGGACACAAACATACGCTCATCTGAATGCGCCCTAACAGTTCTCGGTCTTCTCTGTCGGATTTTTCATTTGATGACGCGCCAAATGTTTTCTATTGGTGAGAGGTCTGGACTGCAGATAGGCCAGTTGAGCACCTAGGTCACCACTTGTAACCACACTTTAATGGTGGCTACTGATGCATTATATGGTGTTATGTTATATGATGATGTACTGTACAACATACGTGTACTGGTGTGGATGTAAAGGGGCATAGATACATGATGAGAACATAGCTCTACCACTTCACAAATCACTAGTCAGACCACACATGGAGTGTTGTGTAGTTTTAGGTACCAGTGCACAAGGAAGACAGCAGAGCTTGAGCAGGTTCAGAGGAGGGCAACTAAAGTAATATATGGAATAGGTGGACTACAATACCCAGAAAGATTATCAAAATTAGGGTTATGGCTGTGAGGAAATCTAATAACTATGTATAAATATATCAGGGAAGTCAGTACAGAGATCTCTCCCATCATCTATTTATACCCAAGACTTTGACTAGGGAACATCTGTTACGCCTAGAGAAAAGAAGGTTTCTACGCCAACATAGAAGGGCGTTCTTTACATTAAGAGCAGTGAGACTATGGAATTCTCTGCCTGAGGAGGTGGTGATGGTGAGTTCACTAAAAAAGTTCAAGAGGGGCCTGGATATATTTCGGGAGTGTAATAATATTATAGGAAGTTATTCTGATTGCTTGATTGGTGTCAGGAAGGAGTTTTTTTTTTCACTAAGATGAAGAAAATTGGCTTCTACCTCATATTTTTACTTCTTCTGGATCAACTTCGCTGAGCAAAAGCTGAACTAGATAGATATGTGTTACTATTTCTAATATGAACACAATGATTAGAATTCCACCAGGATCACAATGGAAAGTCTTATTTATACTTTTATACTTTTTCAGTAAACTTGAAACTACAGATCTTCTCCTACTGTATAGATTTTTTTTGGGCTGCACTACTCAACTCTTTCGACAGCAGAAAGAATGAGGGTCAAATCTACATTTTATTTCTGAAAATTCCCAGAAGTACTATGTATATTTCACTTGGCTTAGAAATCATTGTCGTTGATGACCATGAAGACTTGACATGAACAACTTTTCTTTGTGATCTATTAACAAATGAGGAATTTAGTGCATGACCCGAACCCCCATGCAGCTGCCTGTCCGGCCTGCCCCTTGTCCCAGTTCAGCAGTTACAGATAATTTGGTAATAATCCCCTGTGATAATGGCTTGGTGTGATTACACATGTCTGTGACCATCTATATTAAATTCAGTAGTCACTGGTCACATTCTGGCTTTCAAGTGTTAATCACTTTTGTTCTCTTCTGCCCTTTGACCTGGTGAGGCGACCTAGCAACCCAATTAATGACATAATTATGCAGAATATTGTTGTGTGCGTGTGTTCATTATTAGCATACACAAGGAAGGGAGGATATGCAGCAATTAGAGGGAGAGGAAGGTGTGTGATTTCCATATTGACTGGAGAAGCATCCAATGTATTAAGTGTGCGTCTTGTCAATCAACGATTCCTAGGGAAAACATTTGGCTGTTACACTTTCCTTTGGGACAATGTGTTACTGATAGGGCATCCAATTACATCTGTGCCAAACAAATGCTACACGAACCAATAATTGTTCCTATTAGCGACTATTTAATGCAGTGGTAAAACATTATTCATAATGGCCATAACCGTACCTGATCCTCTATATAGCGGTAAAATATTTTATATCGACATTTAGTCCCTGGACTATGACAGATTATAATTTAAATTTTCTTGTTGAACGAGCAATTTGCTACCAGTTCTGGTCCCATTTATATATAGCAATCGTCCAATTTGGCTTTATTGTCCCAATGCATCTTAAATAAAGGAATGAACCACCTTCCAAAATAGTCTTGAATTAAAAGGGGTCTACAGCTTCTAAGAAGCCTTAGGTCCAGGTCACACATCAGTTGTTTGATCAGTTATTTCCATCAGTTATTGTGAGGCAAAACCAGTAGTGAAGCCTACACAGAGATAAGGTATAAAGGAAAGATTTGCTAATTCCCAAAAAGTTGAGACATGGCCACCATTTTATAGTAGCCCTTCTTCTTTCAGCAGTCTTCGTATAGTGACCAATTGCTGGAAATTTGGGAGTGGAATGTTGCCCAATATTTGTCTGATGTAGAATTTTAGCTGCTTAAGGGCTCAGTCAGAAGACCATATCTGTTTTTGCCGTCCACAAATTGTGGATTTGCAAAACACGGATACCCGGGGTGTGCGTTCCACATTTTGTAGAACGGAACAGCCAACCCTATGATAGAAATGCCTATTTTTGTGTACAATTATAGATAATAATAGGACTTGCTCTATCTTTCTTGCGAGGCCGAGCAACGGAAGCATGCAGACAGCACATGGTGTGCTGTCTGCATCTTTTGTGGCCCTATTGAAATGAATGGGTCCGCATCCGTTGCGTAAAATTGCGGAATGAATGTGGACACAAACATACGCTCATCTGAATGCGCCCTAACAGTTCTCGGTCTTCTCTGTCGGATTTTTCATTTGATGACGCGCCAAATGTTTTCTATTGGTGAGAGGTCTGGACTGCAGATAGGCCAGTTGAGCACCTAGACTCCTTTTCTACAAAACCATGCTTTTGTGATGGATGCTGTATGTGGTTTAGCATTGTATGCCTTCCCTGAATGAGACAATTGGATGGGAGCACATGATGTTGTACCTTTTTGAATGTGTAGGCTGCTCAAGCCATATGTAGGCTGCTCAAGCCATAGGTACTAATGCAAACCTAGATCATCAGTGATGCAGGCTTCTAAACTGTGCACTGATAAAAAGCTCTCTAATCTTGAGTCCACAGACACAGCATCCGTGTTTTCCAAAAATATTTAAAAATTTTGACCATAGAATCTAACCATAGAATAGTTTTCCATTTTACCTTAGTACGTGGGGGGGATATCAGGAATCTTTGTTTCTATTGGACTTTATTAAAATTTTCAACCGTTTTCTTATAGAGCTTTCAGATTCTGTGTATTTGCAAAATTCTTATCAGTTTGATAAGAATTTAGCTTAAATGAATGTTTATGAGCTGGCAGGAGTTCAGAGATAGTGGCTACAGATCCAGAAGAATATTGCAGTTCTCTCATGGATCTGATGTGAGGCAGAGATCATGCCATTCTGCATGTGCACTGTAAGTGAAAGCTGTAAAAGAAATACCGTGGAAAACTTTAATAAAGACCAAATGGAAAAAATGATTTTTTTTTTAGTCCAAAATGAGTTGATGAGTAAACGATGCAGTAAATGACTACTGTAATTTGAAATACATTTTGGGGATAAAACCCACAGCAAGAATGGCATGCTTACAGTTACAGTATGTGCTTCATTTTTCCAAATATGCCATATGCCATCAAAACTTTTATAGAGTGACAAATTATTAATTTGCCCCAGAATTATATGTAGTTATATTCTCTTACAAAAAGCTCATGGATATTGTCTTGGCCAATTTGTATTTAAGGATTTTTTTCTAGGAGTAGAATACTAATGTCTTATCCTCAGGATAGGTCATCAATATCTGATAGGTGGGGTCTTACTCCAGCTGTGAGAAGAGGCTGTGGTGCGGCTTCTTCCTAGGCCTGTGATGTCATTCATCGGTCACTTGTCCTATGTGAAGCTCAGTCCCATTAAGTGAATGGGCCTGGGGATAGGTCAACAATATACTACACCCTGAGAAAACATTTTCTCATATTGTTCCACAAGTTCGTGTGCTAAATCAGTCCAGTATAGCACTCTTTATGGTACTGTTCGTTTGGATCTTCATGATGATAACACCAGAACTATTATCTCACTTAATGTGCCCACATATATTAGTCCAGTGATGCCCAACCTGCGGCCCCCCAGCTGTTGCAAAACTAAAACTCCTAGCGTGCCTGGGAAGCCTACAGCTATCAGCCTACAGCCGAGCATGATGGGAGTTGTAGTTTTACAACAGCTGGAGGGCCGCAGGTTGAGCATCCCTGTATTGGTCTATAGTTGGATCAAAAATGTGGAAAATGGTTAGTTATCACTATGGGTTTGAATTTGGGGCAAAGTGCAATGTAACAAATGCTATTCTGCCATTCTTTAAGGCCCATGCACATAGCGGTATTATGGTTCCATATAACCACTGAGTTCTATGAAGCTATAGTCCTGTATGAGCTCCTACAGTACCTCTGTACACCTCTGATTTCATACAGATGCAAATGAGGAAATTTCATGTCTCTAATTGTAGTTTATAAATGATCTGTCTATATTTTATTCCTAATGTGAGTTGATAAGACATTCTACTGGCAAAAAAAGTGAAAAACTTCTGACGGCAGAAACAATTTTTCATTTTTTTTTTTTAATTAATTCCTCTGACTGTAGTCTCAGTAACCATTACTTTTTACATTTGTTTTTCATTGGTTTAATAACCACAAGACAGAGTCTGGACACAATGACGGATTTTGCTCAATTTAATTGTAATAATATTGTGTTACTTCGTGTGTCAAGGTTGCAATTTTCTTATCATGGAAATTGTAGGGTAAATCATCTGCTTAAAAAAAAGTCAGTTAGCCAGTGTACAAAGGCTTTCAGACTAACACAAATAAAATAGCAATTTCGTTGGTTTAATGTGAGTTAAATTCACTGCAGGATCATAACTTTATCTTTACTACATATTTAATTCATCACCAGTGACCTTCAGATGATAGTGTACTATTATGTAAAACTGTATAATGGAAGACATCTATGTTGCTCAGAATAAAGAACACATACAGATACTTCATATTATGTACAGACAGTATTTCCATTGGAAAAATTGTAGCGGAATAAAATACACCAAATAATTCTGAGTAGCTCAATTACTTTAACATTCCTGATCCTTCCTTCCCTATGGGCTGCATGGTGGCTCAGTGGTTAGCAGGGTTGCCTTGCAGTGCTGAAGTCCTGGGACTGAAGCCAACTGGGGCAACATTTTCATTGAATTTGGGACAATCTCTGTACAGCACTGCGGAATATGTTGGCTCTGTGTATATAGGCATACCTCCCAACTTTTGAAAATCACTAAAAGGGACAATAGTGCGCCGTGGCAATTATTTTTAATACTAAGCCATGCCTCTAATTCCTCCCAATGGATATCTATCCCGCCCATTCCCCTTAGTGCCCCCACACAGAAGCTCTATCTACATTGTGCCCCCACACAGGAGTTATACCAATACCGTGCCCCCTTCACAGTAGTTATGCCCACATTGTGCCCCTCGTAGTAATTATGGCCACATTGTGCCCCTTGCACTGTAGATATGCCCATATGGTGTCCCCATATAAAACTGACTGACCTGCAGCATTTGTGCTTGGCAGCTGAAGACATCTGTGTTGGTCCCATGTTCATATGTGCCCACATTGCTGAGAAAATTATGTTTTAATATATGCAAATGAGTCTCTAGAAGCAACAGGGGCGTTACCATTACACCTAGAGGCTCTGTTCTCTCTGCAACTGCCGCAACTTCTCCACTTTGATTATCAGTGTCAGACAGGCGTTATCATGTTTTCACTGCCAGGCCTTGTCAATCAAAAATGGAGAGAACATGGCAGTTGCAGAGAGAGCAGCACCTCTAGGTGTAATGGTAACGCCCCTTTGCTCCTAGGGGCTCATTTGCATATATTAAAACATTTTTTCAGCAATTCAGGCACATGTGAATATGGGACCAGCACAGATGTCTTCAGCTGCCAAGCGCACATGTAACAGGTCAGCCAGTGTCATAGGTACAGAACTGCTGACAGATGCCCTTTAACAATACATTCTAATCTAATTATGAAAGTGCTTTCTAATACACATGTAGAGTTGAAACACATTCTAAGACTTAGTAATGGCAGGATAAGGCATCCACATCATTAGCTTTTATTAGGCGCAATTTTTCAGCCCCATAAAATGTAAAGTACAAAGCAGATATCCCCTGAGTGTGATCATAAAAAGGTGAAAGCAAAAATAAAAATGTATACTCTATATATAGATTTTACATTTATTTTTTATTATAGATCCAAACATTTCAAAGAATGTTTAAACCATGGGTGCATTAACAGATAATTACTCACAATTCATAGAGCATATTATTTCTGTTTTGTATCATGAAAAGAGCCATGTCTTTTCTTTGAGGTTGACCAATGGATACTGATTTATGGCAGAAAAAAGGAACATGGTGGTGTCAAGGCCATGTGCAACTTGGGGTTGTCTAGTGCTGTGCAGCAAATTATATATGCACCAAAAAATGACCCTAACTGGGTATATATATATATCTACATAATGTGCAGAAATGACCTTGTCCAAAATTTTAACTTTTAATCATCGCCTATTAAAACAACACAGATACTGTGAGTCAAACAAAAAAGGAATAAAAAATAAATAAAAAATTGCTCATTTGGTCTATTCATATGTCAATCACATTATGGAGGTTATTTATACCTTGTTTGTGGCATTCCCTTTTCAATGCTGCCCAAACCCCTGAAGAAGCCAGATTAGCTGGTGAAACATGTTAGTGGGGGGGGGGAGTTTTAGATTTACTGTTAGTGTGCCAAATTATTGTCTTATTGAGCTAAATCAGTGGTAGTGACGCATCATATCATAACAGAGTGTGGATGCAGATTCAGTTACATACAAAACCAGTGCTGTAACTGGTAGTGAATGATATGCTATTAGTCAGCGGTTGATCTCAGCAGGGAGAGTGCACACCCTTGCAGGGGTTAAAGACAACAAAATAAATAAAATACACACAGGTCAGCCAGTGAGACAGGGAACTGTTTATTTTTAATTCCTTTTTTGTTTGGCTCACAATATCTGTGTTGTTTTAATAGTCGATGATTAAAAGTTACATTTTTTTAGGGAACCTGTCATCACCTTTATGCTGCCCATACTAACAGCAGAATAAAGTAGAGACCGGTGAGTTGATTTCAGCGGTCTGTCATTTATAAGTTAAAAGTAAGTGGTTGCCGAGAACCAACATCATAATTATTGCAGACTAGGCCTGGAAAAGAGTCCCGGCCACCTGAGAAGAGTCCTGATTATTCATGGATTCCTGCTCTCCTGCCCACCTGCTGATGACTGACAGGCTTCTACATAGTTTTCTCCCTTTCTCTCTAGGAGAGAACTGCCAATCATCAGCAGATGGGTGACAGCAGGAGATTAGGAATAACCATGACTCTTGTCGGGTAGATTTGACTCTTTTCAAAGCCTGAGCTGCAATGATTATGATGCTGGTTCTCAGCAACCACTTACTTTTAGCTCATGAGTGACACACCGCTGAAATCAGCATTTCTGTCACTAATTTATGCTGCCATCAGGGAGGTCGGTATAAAGTTGATGACAGGTTCCCTTTAAACACTATTATCTGGGTAAAGTTGGTACCTAGTCCGCAAGGTCATTTTGCACATTGTTCAGCACATTAAAAACACTAGGGGAGATTGGTGTAAAGGAAAACTAGCTAAGTTTCCCATAGAAACCAATCAGATTCCACCTTTCACCTTTCAGAGCTCATTCGGGGAAATGAAAGGTAGAATCTGATTTGTTTCTATTGGAAACTTAGGCAATTTTCCTTTACAGCAGTTTTAATAAATCTTCCTGCTGATTTCTTGTTACCAGAGAGCAGTGTGTATGGGAGTTGAGATGAATACACAGATAACAATGTTATGCAATAAGCTGTTCGATCAAATGGTTTCCAGTATAAGTAACTAGAAATGACTGGGCCCCATAGCAAAAAAAAGTGATGCCCCCCCCTCCCGGATCTCCCACCCCCACATACCTATTGGACCTCCCACCCCTTCCAGAGCTCCCACACAAACACCCCTCCAGGACCTCCCACCCCAACATCCCACACCCCTCCCTAGATCCCCCTAAGTTTCATCCACATATCCCCCTAAGTGTCATCCACAGATCCCCCATAAGTGTCATCCACAGATCCCCCATAAGTGTCATCCACAGATCCCCCCTCAGTGTCATCCACAGATCCCCCATCAGTGTCATCCACAGATCCCCCCTCAGTGTCATCCACAGATCCCCCCTCAGTGTCATGCACAGATCCCCCTCAGTGTCATCCACAGATCCCCCTTAGTATCATCCACAGATCCCCCTCAGTGTCATCCACAGATCCCCCTAAGTGTCATCCACAGATCCCCAATAAATGTCATCCACAGATCCCCCTAAGTGTCATCCACAGATTCCCCATTAGTGTCATCCACAGATTTCCTCCCCGCCCAGTGCCGCCTCCTAGCTAATTTATTAACTGCACCTGCTTCTGTATAATTGAAGAGAAACGCCGTAATCTCTCACAGGCGCATTGGCAGAGGCCAGGAAGACGGCGCATGCGCCCTTCGATGCCTCTGCCAGAGCGCCTGTGCGAGATTACGGCGCTTCTCTTCAATTTCATAGAGGCAAGTGTAGTGAATAAATTAGCTATGAGGCAGTGCTGGGCGGGGAGGAGCGGCGCCAGTGCCCCCAGCAAGAGTGTTCTCTACGCGGTGGAGTACCTTGGTTATGGGTGGCGCCGGCCCTAAATCCTCAGCCGGCGGCCCGGGCCCCCAGTGGCGTAGGGCCCCATAGCCATTGCTATGGCTGCTATGGCAATTCCTACCCCAGTGTCACCTACTGTGTCCTTCCTCCATACCCTGTAGATTGTGAGCCCTCGTGGGCAGGGCCCCCTCTCCTTCTGTACCAGTCTGTAACTCGTCTTGTTCATGCTTATTGCTATTGTCTGTATTATATATATACGCCTGATAATTTGTACAGCGCCATGGAATGAATGGCCCTTTAACTATAATAAATATAAACAATAATAATGATAATAACAATTATTATAATGATTCTGTTTAAAGAGGTATTATTCTGGCCCAAAACATCTGTCTGGATAGGTGATCAATATTAAATCAGGGCAACCAAGTGCTGGGATCTTCACAATCAGGGCTCATGCACACAGCCGTAAGTGTTTTGTGGCTGGCAAATCATGGATCCGCAAAACACGGATCCTGGCCGAGTGCATGCCACCATATTCCGTGAGGGGTATGGTGAGTTCATGTAAAATTCTATTTTATGTCACAAGTTAGTGGAATATGAGACTTTGTAAAAAACAAAAATAAAAAAAAAAATATCAATTTCCGCTAACTTGTGCCAAAAAAAAAAAAATTTCTGTAAACTCGACATGCCCCTCACGGAATACCTTGGGGTGTCTTATTTCCAAAATGGGGTCACTTGTGGGGTATTTATACTGCCCTGGCATTTTAGGGAACCTAGAGCGTGAGAATCCAAATGCGTAAAAATGCCCTGTGAAATCCTAAAGGTACTCATTGGTTTTAGGGCCCCTTTGCGCATCTTGGCTGCAAAAAAGTGTCACTCATGTGGTATCGCCGTACTCAGGAGAAGTAGGGCAATGTGTTTTGGGGTGTATTTTTATATATACCCATACTGTGTGTGAGAAATATCTCTGTAAATGACAACTTTTATAAAATTTTCATACAAAGTTGACAATTTACAGAGATATTTCTCTCACCCAGCATGGGTATATGTAAAAATACACCCTAAAACACATTGCCCTACTTCTCCTGAGTACGGCGATACCACATGAGTGACACTTTTTGCAGCCAAGATGCGCAAGGGCCCAAATTCCAATAAGTACCTTTTAGGAGGGCATTTTTACGCATTTTTCTTCTCACGCTTTAGGGCCCCTAAAATGCCAGGGCAGTATAAATACCCCACATGTGACCTCATTTTGGAAAGAAGACACCCCATGGTATTCCGTGAGGGGCATGGTGAGTTCATAGAACCTTTTTTGCACAAGTTAGCGGAAATTGATTTTTTATAGTTTTTTTCTCACAAAGTCTCCCTTTCCGCTAACTTTTGACAAAAAGTTCAATTTTTCATGGACTCACTATGCCCCTCAGCAAATACCTTGGGGTGTCTTCTTTCCAAAATGGGGAAATTTGTGGGGTGTTTGTACTGTTCTGGCATTTTGGGTGGGGCTAAATTGTGAGCAGCCATGTAAAACCTAAAGGTACTCATTGGAATTTGGGCCCCTTTGCGCACCCAGGCTGCAAAAAAGTGTCACTCATGTGGTATCGCCGTACTCAGGAGAAGTAGGGCAATGTGTTTTGGGGTGTATTTTTATATATACCCATACTGTGTGTGAGAAATATCTCTGTAAATGACAACTTTTTAAAAATTTTCATACAAAGTTGACAATTTATAGAGATATTTCTCTCACCCAGCATGGGTATATGTAAAAATACACCCCAAAACACATTGCCCTACTTCTCTTGAGTACGGCGATACCACATGAGTGACACTTTTTTGCAGCCAAGATGCGCAAAGGGGCCCAAATTCCAATAAGTACCTTTTAGGAGGGCATTTTTACGCATTTTTCTTCTCACGCTTTAGGGCCCCTAAAATGCCAGGGCAGTATAAATACCCCACATGTGACCCCATTTTGGAAAGAAGACACCCCATGGTATTCCGTGAGGGGCATGGTGAGTTCATAGAACTTTTTTTGCACAAGTTAGCGGAAATTGATTTTTTATAGTTTTTTTCTCACAAAGTCTCCCTTTCCGCTAACTTTTGACAAAAAGTTCAATTTTTCATGGACTCACTATGCCCCTCAGCAAATACCTTGGGGTGTCTTCTTTCCAAAATGGGGTCATTTGTGGGGTGTTTGTACTGTTCTGGCATTTTGGGTGGGGCTAAATTGTGAGCAGCCATGTAAAACCTAAAGGTACTCATTGGAATTTGGGCCTTTATGCACTCAGGCTGCAAAAGTGTCACTCATGTGGTATCGCCAGTACTCAGGAGAAGTAAGGCAATGTGTTTTGGGGTGTATTTTTACATATACCCATGTTGGGTGAGAGAAATATCTCTGTAAATTGACAACTTTGTATAGAAATTTTTAAAAAGTTGTCGTTTACAGCGATATTTCTCACACAAAGTATGGGTATATATAAAAATACACCCCAAAACACATTGCCCTACTTCTCCTGAGTACGGCGATACCACATGTGTGACACTTTTTGCAGCCAAGATGCGCAAAGGGCCCAAATTCCCATAAGTACCTTTAGGATTTCACAGGGCATTTTTACGCATTTGGATTCTCACGCTTTAGGGCCCCTAAAATGCCAGGGCAGTATAAATACCCCACATGTGACCCTATTTTGGAAAGAAGACCCCCCAAGGTATTCCGTGAGGGGCATGGCGAGTTCACAGAAAAAATAAATTTTTGGCACAAGTTAGCGGAAATTGATATATATATATATATATATATATATATATATTTTTTTTTTTTACAAAGTCTCATATTCCACTAACTTGTGACAAAAAATAAAATTTTGCATGAACTCACCATACCCCTCACGGAATACCTTGGGGTGTCTTCTTTCTAAAATGAGGTCACATGTGAGGTGTTTGTACTGTCCTGGCATTTGAGGGTCTCCGCAATCATTACACGTATGGCCAGCATTAGGAGTTTCTGCGATTCTCCTTATATTGAGCATACGGGTAATGAGATTTTTTTTTTCCGTTCAGCCTCTGCGCTGAAAAAAAAAAAAATGAACAGCGCAGATTTCTTCATTCGTATCGATCATCGTGGATGAAAAAATCTCTGCCAAAATCAGTGACTGCGGTGCGGTGGGCTGGGCGCTAACTACCTAACAAGTAGCTAACTGGCGGTGATAAGGGACACTTATGCCCCATTCACACGTCCGCAATTCTGTTTGCAGAACGGAATTGTGGACCCATTCATTTCTATGGGGACAGACTTTGTCCCGCTCGGATCCGGAATTGCGGATCCGCACTTCCGGGTCAGCACTTCCGTTCCGCAAAAATATAGAACATGTCCTATTCTTGTCCACAATTGCGGACAAGAAAAGGCATTTTCTATATAGTTCTGGCAATGTGCGGATCTGCAAAATGCGGAAAGCACATTGCCGGTGTCCATATTTTGCGGATCCGTGCATCCACGGATCCGCAAAACACATATGGACATCTGAATGGAGCCTTACAGGGGTTTGATCAATGACAGGGGGATGATCAAGGAATCTAGATGGGGTGATCAGGGGTTAACAAGGGATTAATAGGTGGGGGGGGGGGTAGTGTAGTGCTTGGTGCAACTTTACATAGCTACCTGGTTCTCTGGTGGTCGATCCCAGCAAATGGGACCACCAGAGGACCATGTAGCAGGTATATCAGACGCTGTTAACAAAACAGCGTCTAATATACCTGTTTGATGCGATTTATTTCGCATCTACAGCCTGCTAGCGATTGATCATTGCTGGCAGGCTGCAGTATAACTGCCGAGATGCGCGTCTCGCGAGATGACGCACGGATGCGTCCAGCCAGAGCAACAGGACCGCCGGCCGGACGCATCCGCGCGTTAGGCGGTCCTGAGGAGGTTAAAGAAAATAAAAGCACCCAGAGCTATTCTACTGCTATATTGCGGACATGCTAGTGGAGATCTAGCCATGCATGTCCGCAGCTCTATAGGGTCAAATGCCGTGACAGAATCCCTTTAAAGAGTCTATTTTCAAAGCTGTAACTGAGAAGCTACTAAGGAGAGTCTGTCTTCAGTCTTCAGCGTTTACTAAGCACAGCTCCTTTGGAAAATGAAAGGTGGAAACCGATTGGTTGCTAGGGACAACTAAGCCAGTTCTACTTTACACCAGTTTGATAAATATCCCCCAGTCTTCTTAACAATGCTGTTGGAGCTTTGCTAAGAAGCCACTTCAAACTCTGTTTTCTAGTAGAAAGAAACATCTTTCCCTAATAAAGTATATTACAAAAATGTTTACAATCCCCGTCCTCCCTACACAATATGAAAAATAAACCGAAAAAAACTGTTACACTTTATATATTATGGTTTTACTGTAGGATGCAAAAATCCTCACCAAAGCTATAACGGTAGCAGCAAGCTTCCAGGCAGTGCCAGCATGTGCAGAATTCTGTTCATCATCCAAAACAGAATGATGGGAGTTATAGATACAGGCAAAATGTTCTGTCTGCACATGACAGACCCCACATAATTAATTACCGGCGTTGAGTCTGTGCCAATCTTGTACAAACTATGATGAAGCGCCAAGTGAAAAAAAAGGCAATTTCATGCTTCATTTTGTCATTAATTCTCTCTTGTACTCTTCGAGGCACTGGATGCCTTTGTTTAAGTTTGGGATAATGGAAGATTTAAGTTTTGATTCCTGTCAAATAAGTCACGGGGGTGAAGAAGAGAGACCCCCATTTATTGTTTGTTTTTGTGCAGATGACTGTAAGGATAAGTAAGTGAGCGTTACAGGTGAATCCTTTCTTGGCAATAAGGTATGGGGCTTCCATTAGGCCATATCAAATGCATTAAGCTGGAAGTCAAAGCCCTGCGCTTTCGGCTTGCTGCTTGTCTATGCCAGAAGACAATCAACCCATAAGGGTCATTTTCTGCATGAACTAACCTTTTCCTCTCTTAAGGTTTGAAGCCTTTGTTGGCAATGAGACGCTCAGTGGGAACATTAAATTAACACTTCATATTCGTGGCTGTAAATTTACTGGCGGGCTGAAGGAAAGTCAAGGAAAACAAACACTCCATCATTTCTGCTTCATTTAGCTCGTGAATGGGGACACTCTCACCTGCAGAGAAAGGAGGTCAGGGCAGACAGGGATAATTTTAATCAGACTCTCAGACTGGTCTTTAGTTGTAGTGGATTGAGTTGCATTGTGTGTTGAACGGAAAGGTGAGATCGAGGTGAGAGCAAGCAAATAGATAATAAGTACTCTGTGGAATATTTAAAAGGGCTCGTTGCGGTAACCAAGGCAAGGAGTCACACTCTAATCGGTTGCCAAGGAAACCGGACGGTGTAAAGATTGTTAATTTTAATCACCGGTGGAAGGAAATGTGTTGTCATCTTAATAAGAGTGTCTGATTTGTATAAACTGACTAGAAAAGAGAAGGGAAGTTTCTCTTCTTGGAAGGTAAATAATGATGACAGATGTCTCAGCTTTTCATTAAATGAGTCCTCTCTTCTTCACAGCTGAAGGTTTTGTATCTGAGAGGCGATGAGCAATTAGGTATATTGACTAGTTCACTCTTTTAAAACTATTATAAGGAAAGTTCTATAGACTTTGAAGCTTTCTATTTTCAACTCTGGATAAACTTAAAGTGACGCTCCGGTTCAAGAAAAAAATAACGCATTAGCTGGGGAACAAACAAAGTACTTACCTGGAGCTCGCCTTTTCATCTTTTCAGCTGCAGATCCATCGATACCTGGGCTTCTCCTCTGGCCGCACTGCTCCTCAGACTACCTGATCAATACTGTGCATTTGGTAGCCCAAGGCACCTCCTGCTGTTCTCAGATTGGCCAGCACTGCTCACATGAGCAATCCTGGCCAATCCAAGGGCCGAGCTAAACCAGCAGGAAGTATATTGGACTACTAAATGCAGTTTCTGCTATAACGGATAAAAATTTTCAGTGTGGTCCATTACATTTTTGGCAGACAAAAGTCATTGTGAATGATAGTTTGCACTAGTTTTTTTAAACGACAGTCGCCTGAAATGGCCACTCAGGTCGATCAGATAGTCTAAGAAGCTGGGCGGCCATCTTGGATGACAGGAGTCTAGGAATCTGTGAAACTGCCACGGAAAAGATGAGAGTGCGGTCACTATGCAAGTATTCTCTTCGTTTTCCATTTAATAACTATGTTTGCACCACAAGCATACTATGAATCTTTAGAGCTATTCACACACATAATACATACAAACTAGAATTGTTAATAGTTTATTTTTCTAAATTAACAAAATGCACAGTCAAGAAAAATCTAGATAGAAATCTAAATCCAATCAATATTTGGTTTGACCGGCCTTTTCCTTCTCAAGAGCATCAGTTCTTCTAGGTACACTTGCACACAGTTCTTGATGGAGCTCAGCAGCGAGATTGTTCCAAACATCTTGGAGAACTAATCAAAGATCTTCTATGGATGTAGGCTTGCTCAAATCCTTCTATCTGTTCATATAATCCAAGACAGAGTTGATGATGTTGAGATCTGGGCTCTGTGGGGGCCATATCGTCACTTCCAGGACTCCTTGTTCATCTTTACATTTAAGATCTTAAAGGACATGTGTCACTTAACATTTTTTGGTCATTTAAAACCAGATAGCAACACATATCCCCTTTTCCAATGTTTTATTGTCTGATTGCAATTTTTTTTATTCTGTTTCCTGAACATGATTATGGGTAGTAGACCTTTTTGCCTGAGCTGTTCTTAACAGCTTTGAGAAGATGCTTTACAGCAAACACATGGGCCATAGACACAATGGTCAGGGAGGGACCCCATTGACTTCTATGGGAGAGTTTTTAGGCATGCTCTTGGACCTCTGTCTGAATTGGAAAAATTAAATTTATGGCAATTTATATGAGTCAAAGTGATCCTGGATTTCACAAAATCTACATTTTATTTTTATCTCACCATGCACCGACCTCTACAAGTGTAGATATGATGAAAAACATATATTCACCTGTGACCACTATTTTACAGTTTATATACTGCATATACATATAATGTAAATCATGGTTTACCTAACATTTTGAATATAGGATTTTACTTATCTTGTTCTGGACTATAATATTGGCTGGACGGATAATACATGCTAATACAAGTTACCTAACTTTCTATGTAGATTTATTCTATATGCAATATGTAAAATTGTATTGCGAAGGGGTATTTGCTGTTCATGGGCCCTGTGTTAGCCAGAGCAGGGATCGGCTACAGACAGCCACCATGTTATGCTTCTTTTGTCCTGTGGTGGCACTGCAGGAAATTGCACTTTGCTGACAGTTTCCCCAGTCGGTTAGAGCTAGCCGAGTGGTATCAGCATCCTCTTTATTGCCTATATTATTTGACTTATCACTGTATATTATAGTATATGTGAGTAATAATGTATTTGAAAGTATATATATGTAAGCATGTATGGTGCAGTTTTATGTTGGAATCCCATCTGTAACACTTCTCTGCCTGCCTCTGTAAATAATAACATAAGCTTATTACAGCTGAATAGCAAACTATTATATCGCCTCAATAAGAAGATAGACTTGTTAAACTAATCCATTCTTCAAGATGTTCCTGTATTTCTCAGGCAAATATCGTGAAACAAACAAGCTTTTAACAAGCCTAGCTCTAGTTATGTGCTGTGCTTCAATGATGACCTTCTGCACCTTCAACTTTAAGTGTACCTTCCATTACAAAGAAAATGATCACACTCACCCCATAGGCAGCTGTAAAAGTACAGTTTATTAGATATAGGATAGACATACTTTTTGGTTGGCCTCTTGAGTGAGCCCATTCCATAGCACTCTAAGGCTTCCTTCCCATCCATCCGTTGTATTCTAGACCTGATCCCATAATTTTCAGTGGGATTGTTCCTTGCATTCAGTGCATCAGTTTTGATACCATATATCAGGGCAGACAGGGATAATTTTAATCAGACTCTCAGACTGGTCTTTAGTTGTAGTGGATTGAGTTGCATTGTGTGTTGAACGGAAAGGTGAGATCGAGGTGAGAGCAAGCAAATAGATAATAAGTACTCTGTGGAATATTTAAAAGGGCTCGTTGCGGTAACCAAGGCAAGGAGTCACACTCTAATCGGTTGCCAAGGAAACCGGACGGTGTAAAGATTGTTAATTTTAATCACCGGTGGAAGGAAATGTGTTGTCATCTTAATAAGAGTGTCTGATTTGTATAAACTGACTAGAAAAGAGAAGGGAAGTTTCTCTTCTTGGAAGGTAAATAATGATGACAGATGTCTCAGCTTTTCATTAAATGAGTCCTCTCTTCTTCACAGCTGAAGGTTTTGTATCTGAGAGGCGATGAGCAATTAGGTATATTGACTAGTTCACTCTTTTAAAACTATTATAAGGAAAGTTCTATAGACTTTGAAGCTTTCTATTTTCAACTCTGGATAAACTTAAAGTGACGCTCCGGTTCAAGAAAAAAATAACGCATTAGCTGGGAACAAACAAAGTACTTACCTGGAGCTCGCCTTTTCATCTTTTCAGCTGCAGATCCATCGATACCTGGGCTTCTCCTCTGGCCGCACTGCTCCTCAGACTACCTGATCAATACTGTGCATTTGGTAGCCCAAGGCACCTCCTGCTGTTCTCAGATTGGCCAGCACTGCTCACATGAGCAATCCTGGCCAATCCAAGGGCCGAGCTAAACCAGCAGGAAGTATATTGGACTACTAAATGCAGTTTCTGCTATAACGGATAAAAATTTTCAGTGTGGTCCATTACATTTTTGGCAGACAAAAGTCATTGTGAATGACAGTTTGCACTAGTTTTTTTAAACGACAGTCGCCTGAAATGGCCACTCAGGTCGATCAGATAGTCTAAGAAGCTGGGCGGCCATCTTGGATGACAGGAGTCTAGGAATCTGTGAAACTGCCACGGAAAAGATGAGAGTGCGGTCACTATGCAAGTATTCTCTTCGTTTTCCATTTAATAACTATGTTTGCACCACAAGCATACTATGAATCTTTAGAGCTATTCACACACATAATACATACAAACTAGAATTGTTAATAGTTTATTTTTCTAAATTAACAAAATGCACAGTCAAGAAAAATCTAGATAGAAATCTAAATCCAATCAATATTTGGTTTGACCGGCCTTTTCCTTCTCAAGAGCATCAGTTCTTCTAGGTACACTTGCACACAGTTCTTGATGGAGCTCAGCAGCGAGATTGTTCCAAACATCTTGGAGAACTAATCAAAGATCTTCTATGGATGTAGGCTTGCTCAAATCCTTCTATCTGTTCATATAATCCAAGACAGAGTTGATGATGTTGAGATCTGGGCTCTGTGGGGGCCATATCGTCACTTCCAGGACTCCTTGTTCATCTTTACATTTAAGATCTTAAAGGACATGTGTCACTTAACATTTTTTGGTCATTTAAAACCAGATAGCAACACATATCCCCTTTTCCAATGTTTTATTGTCTGATTGCAATTTTTTTTATTCTGTTTCCTGAACATGATTATGGGTAGTAGACCTTTTTGCCTGAGCTGTTCTTAACAGCTTTGAGAAGATGCTTTACAGCAAACACATGGGCCATAGACACAATGGTCAGGGAGGGACCCCATTGACTTCTATGGGAGAGTTTTTAGGCATGCTCTTGGACCTCTGTCTGAATTGGAAAAATTAAATTTATGGCAATTTATATGAGTCAAAGTGATCCTGGATTTCACAAAATCTACATTTTATTTTTATCTCACCATGCACCGACCTCTACAAGTGTAGATATGATGAAAAACATATATTCACCTGTGACCACTATTTTACAGTTTATATACTGCATATACATATAATGTAAATCATGGTTTACCTAACATTTTGAATATAGGATTTTACTTATCTTGTTCTGGACTATAATATTGGCTGGACGGATAATACATGCTAATACAAGTTACCTAACTTTCTATGTAGATTTATTCTATATGCAATATGTAAAATTGTATTGCGAAGGGGTATTTGCTGTTCATGGGCCCTGTGTTAGCCAGAGCAGGGATCGGCTACAGACAGCCACCATGTTATGCTTCTTTTGTCCTGTGGTGGCACTGCAGGAAATTGCACTTTGCTGACAGTTTCCCCAGTCGGTTAGAGCTAGCCGAGTGGTATCAGCATCCTCTTTATTGCCTATATTATTTGACTTATCACTGTATATTATAGTATATGTGAGTAATAATGTATTTGAAAGTATATATATGTAAGCATGTATGGTGCAGTTTTATGTTGGAATCCCATCTGTAACACTTCTCTGCCTGCCTCTGTAAATAATAACATAAGCTTATTACAGCTGAATAGCAAACTATTATATCGCCTCAATAAGAAGATAGACTTGTTAAACTAATCCATTCTTCAAGATGTTCCTGTATTTCTCAGGCAAATATCGTGAAACAAACAAGCTTTAACAAGCCTAGCTCTAGTTATGTGCTGTGCTTCAATGATGACCTTCTGCACCTTCAACTTTAAGTGTACCTTCCATTACAAAGAAAATGATCACACTCACCCCATAGGCAGCTGTAAAAGTACAGTTTATTAGATATAGGATAGACATACTTTTTGGTTGGCCTCTTGAGTGAGCCCATTCCATAGCACTCTAAGGCTTCCTTCCCATCCATCCGTTGTATTCTAGACCTGATCCCATAATTTTCAGTGGGATTGTTCCTTGCATTCAGTGCATCAGTTTTGATACCATATATCTTCTTGCACCAGACAGAAGGGCCCTCACTGTTTACCTTGGCACTGTGGCTCATCCATAGGCATCATATCCAATTTAGTTGTCTTGATCATCTGGGGTTGCAGAGGTTAGATTCCCACTAATCAAACACTAATGGTCTAGCCTAAGAATAGGCCATCAATGTTACTGTCCCAAAGAACCTCTTTAACTCTAAACTATCAATCTGGGAGCGAATGAGAAGGTTTCTATTTATCTACAGAGAGCCAGCCAAAATGGAACGGCACTGCTGCTAGGTGATGAGGAATCGGTCACTTTCCCATATTATTACACATTATTAGAGAATATATTGTATATTTACATGTAGTACTGATTCTAGTACTGATAATAGATATGCTTTAGTAAATTGACCTATATGTGATCTCTTCTCTACCTTTCATTCATATTCATATAAAATAGCACTATTGCAACAGCTATCCCACACATTTTTTAACTCATATATATTGATGTTTGGCAATAGGGAAGCATCAACTCCCTGTCAATGGGTTAGACAGTATGAAAAAGTTGAAAACACCAATAGATTTTTTACCTGTACTACACTGCATGTAAACTGTAACTAGTGATTGTGGTTGGTAACTCCTAGAATAGTATAATACATATGAACTAAGTTAAAGGGTTTCTGTCACCAGATTTAACCCTATGAAGTTAGCTGACATTAGCGATGTGCTAATGCCAGCTAAACCTAACTAGCCTATTCTTACTTTTCTCAGTGCCTGCATTAACCTAAAAATCGAACTTTTATAATATGCTAATGAGGCTCTAGGAGCAGGGGGGGCGTTGTTCCTGCTCCTAGAGCCTCCATTCTCCCACCTTGGTCTCCTCCCTCCAGGTCTTGATTGACAGGGCCAGGCAGCGCTTGCGTCTGTCTGCCAGCCCTGTGCTCAGATGAAATCTCGCGCCGTTCTGAACTCAGCGCAGGCGCGGTGAGGGAAAGACGCTCGTCGGCTGCCAGGTTCCTCACCGCGCCTGCGCTGAGTTCAGTAACGGCGCAAGACTCATCCGAGCACAGGGCTGGCAGACAGACGCAAGCGCTGCCTGGCCCTGTCAATCAAGACTGGAGGGAGGAGACCAGGTGGAGAACGTGAGGCTCTAGGAGCAGGAACAACGCCCCTGCTCCTAGAGCCTCATTAGCATATTATAAAAGTTCGATTTTTAGGTTAATGCAGGCACTGAGAAAAGTAAGAATAGGCTAGTTAGGTTTAGCTGACATTAGCACATCGCTAATGTCAGCTAACTTCATAGGGTTAAACCTGGTGACAGAAACCCTTTAAAACTGAAATAAAAAGGCAAGAATAAGTTAAACACAAGCAGAGGACCTCCATATACTATCACAAATGCATCTGAAAAACCCGGTGGGAAAATCCTAAAAAAGACAAATATATACTTCAGGTTATATAAGCAAGCATCTCGACAGTCCAGTGAACAGAATATATTAAAAAAAGGAATATGTACAAATGTGTAATAGAAAAAAGTATACAGATGTAAACATACAATGAGGTTAAGATAGCCAAAAAGGGGAGCTTTCAGTAAAAGCACCGGCCTCCCCAAAATATATTTGCAAATGCACATATCGGCGTATGGTGCTTGAATAATAATAATAATCATAACAATAATAATAAAATGAAAAGTGAGTTATAGTTAAATAAAAATTGCCTCCAATTATATTTTTATTGGCTCTAAATTCTGCCAAGGCTAAAACTCCATTTCTACTCTACTGTAAGAAGGATGAAAAGTGACAACCACATGGTATGCCTCATGTTTAGAGAGAAGCTGCTACTTTAAACCTCTCTGTCTCATTAAGGGCTCATGCACATGACTGTAGAGTAAAGATGAGCAAAATTCGATTCAGGTACATTTTTCCTGAATTGGTAATCCGATTTAGTTTGGGTCTAAGTCGATTCTACTTGAATAAAAAGTACTCCAAAATTTGCTCTGCTCTGAAAATTTGTGGATGACAATTTGAAGCCTCCTAGGACTCATACTAGATCTCTCTGGTCTCCCACTTTTTAATTTATTATATCTTTAATTTTCTATTTCTCTCTCTTTCTCCAAAATTTGCTGAATCAAATAACCAAAAATTCGGGTTTGGATGAAACCTATGGAGTTATTCTCTTAGGCACATTCTCTACTTTACAGGAGCACCATAAAGCTGTGCATGGAGTGCTTATGACTCCAAGATATGGAATTGTGGAAACTTTAGACTTAACGGTCCTTCTACACATTAGCCTGAATGTTCTTAAGAATTGGCAGTGAAATCTGCTTGTTGAACCATAGACAAATGAGCAAATGATCTTTCATGCATCTTTCGTGTTACATTAAAATGATTGGTTCTTGGTAGCACAATTCAATATGTTAATGAGAATGTGCGAGCAACAATAATGAACGCTTATATGCTGAACAATGTATATACATGTACCTGGAGGTAGAGGGCACTAACTGGCTTGCTATATTGTCAACCAGTGCTCATTGGGGGCAGAAAGTCTACCTGTGTAAAACCCTAAGGAGATCTAATCAACAGTTGGTTTTATACTGTAATGGTGCAGTCTATACACAGATTTGGTGGAGACCTTTAAATATATTTCTACTTTGGTTTTCTTGCATGAGGATTGTTGCCACTTTACAAATCTAATAGAGTCACTTGAATATGCTTTTTTCTTCTTGTTTTGACATATACACCAATTAGCCATAACATTAAAATTACCTTCCTAATGTTGTGTAGCCATCTTCCCCTCCCCCAGTGCCCCCAACAACAGTTCTGAACTAGTTCAGGCATGGACCCAAGTGCTCTGAAGCTATCCTGTGGTATCTGGGAAAGTTGGAGGCTAAGTCAAGACATTGAACATTTTGTCATATTCCCCAAACCATTTCTGAACAATTTTTGCAGTGTGGCATGTCAAATTATCCTGCTGTAACAGGCTGCTGGCTTAAGGCTACGTTCACACGACGACATATGTCGCGCGACAAATAGGGCACAACTTCACTGCAACATTTGTCGCATGACATTTTGTCGCACTATTGTCGCGTGACAATTTTTATAATGGGAGTCTATGGTGTCGCATTGCGACAGTCGCAGAAAAACCCATCTTGAACCATAGACTCCCATTATAAAAATTGTCGCGCGACAATAGTGCGACTTTTTGTCGCGCGACAAATGTCGTTGTGTGAACGTAGCCTTAGGGTACTTTGCCATGAGTAGGTGTACTTGATTTATAACTCTACTTAGGTAGGTGATATGTTTCAAAATAATAACCGCGTGAATG
Organism: Bufotes viridis; assembly: GCA_033119425.1. Taxonomy (NCBI): domain Eukaryota; kingdom Metazoa; phylum Chordata; class Amphibia; order Anura; family Bufonidae; genus Bufotes; species Bufotes viridis. The sequence goes on from CM065592.1 coordinate 372,853,878, forward strand.
CCAGGACCCATGGTTTCTCAGCAGAATATTTTGCAGAGCCTCACAGTCTGTGCTAATTTGCCCTCTTATGATATTTTATCTTGATGCCATCTCTTCTCCAGGAAAGCAATGCACACACACCTAGGATGTCCACATGATGTAGAAGAAAATGTGTTTTATCAGATCTCTTCCATTGCTTCAAAGTCAAGTTCTGATGCATTTTAGGCCATTTCGATAGTGGACAGGCTCAACATAGGCATATTTTCCACAATTTTGGCTACAGTAGCTCTGTGTATTTGTTACCATGTGTATTACCCGATGAATGAGTTTTTCGCGTAATATGCGGCACCTTTAGACAGGCTGATTATCAGGAATGAACATTCATAGGAACATTCGTACCAGATAAAAGGCAAAATATTTGGGCCGTGTAAATCCAACTTTGCCCCTTGACTAGTGCCATTGTAATGAGATAATTATGGTTATTCACTTTACTAGTGGTTTTAACGGACATCAGTGGTTTCAGTGTTATCGCTGAACAGTGTATACTTCAGTGTTCTTTTTATTTCTAATGTAATTGATTTTGGGCAGGTTTTGGGCAGGGTTATTGTATTAGAAATATTAAAATATGTTTTTCTTTGACAAAATAATGGACAGTTAAAAAGTCCAAAGCTTTCATTTTTTATTTTTTGCTTTAGCATTTTTTAGGTATGTAATTTGCTCACAATTTATTGTAATGTGTGTGTGTGTGTGTATATATATATACAGAAAATCACAGGGCAGCACACCTTTATTTATTTGGATTTTATATATATATATATATATATATATATATAGCGTTACCCAAAGTTCTTTGTTATACTTTCACAGTTTCAAATGTGTTGGGGAAGGTGTATATTCTTGTATTTTCTGTAAATTTTGGTTATTGACTACATTACATTTAAAGGGGTTATCTGAGTATCTGAGACCTGAAACCTTAGATAGCCTTAAGGTGGCCCCCCCACAACTTTGCAATTTACTAACATTTTGAATTCTGCTCCATTCGTGCTCTGTGAATTGCGGTCATGTGGCCCACCAGCCGGCTTCAATTAACAACATCCGCTGCAAAGAGTCGTCAGGTCCCATAATGCACAGCGCTGAAGTCAACTGAATTTCATCCGCGCTGCTTCAATGCCCCCCTTGCTGGCCATCCCCATCAACCTCCCTTGAATACGTCCACTGTTCCCCACTCTTCCTCATCAACCTTCATTCTCTTATGCGCTGTATCAGCTGGGAGTAGCAAAGGTTACCACAGCCTCCCCTCTCCCTGCCAATAGAGGAGCGCACAGCTGATTTCTCTGATATAGACCAGCAGCATGATGTGTGACAGTGCATTGAGCTGCTGGGAGCGCAGACGGGGCCGGCTTCAGCACCCGGCATACACGGGCAAGTGCCGGGGCCCCTGCTCCTGGGGGGTGGCCCACTGAGCTGCTATGAGCACTTCTTCAGTGACACTGCTGTCATTTCACTTACTCAGTACCCCTTCTGGTGGGCGCTCTGAGTCACACCAGGCCGGCTGCTGCAGAGCTTTAGACACGCCCCCTCTACACAGGACGTGCTGCCTGAGGAGAGAGAGTGCAGGGCTGGAGCAGAAGTGTGAAGACAGTCTGTGAGTGAGTCTGCACTGTGACTGTCTCTTCTCTGTGGCACAGGAGGGGACTGGGGGACTGCTTCATGCTATTTAGTTGTTTTACTGCCTCATTAAGCAGTTTGCCTCCATGACACCGGCCCCCCCCCTACATATCCTGTCCTATCTTATCCTCATGGAGCCCCTGCTGTCTCCTTTCCTCCCTCATGTATCCACAGCTCCTGTTCCACCCTCCTATCTCCTATTGATGCCCTGCACAGACCCCCTGCCCCTACTTTTTATATGAATCCCCCTCAAAGCCTCTTCCACTTACTTGCTGTGTCCACCCCTCCTGTACATCCAGGGTCCTGGGCCCCTGTCTCACTCCTCTGCCTCTCATTTTGGTTGCGTCTGAACCGCATTCACCATAAGGACTTTCTAACGTCACAGGGTCATGTGACTGTGCCCCTCACCCCGTACTGTGCCCCTCACCCCGTACTGTGCCCCTCACCCCGTACTGTGCCCCCTTATACCCTGCATTGTGCCCTCTTTATACCCTGCATTGTGCCCTCTTACCACACCCTGTACAGTGCCCCTAGTCATACTACTAAAATTTGCTGTGGGGCCCAGTCAGTTCTAGCTATGTCACTGCGCAGCTCCTTCTCTCCTCCAGGTCCGGCCCAGCAGTGACGTCATGACGTGTGTCACTGCTGCAGCGGGCCTGAGGAGAGAAGGAGCGCAGGGAGCTGCGATTAGTGAATGACAGGAGCGCATAGTTATGTGAGGGGGCCACTGGGGGGGGGGGGTCATTACACTGTGAGGGCCCCTTACACAGTATAATGACCCCCAGTGCCCCCATTTAGTATAATGATCCCCAATGACCCTCCGTTCAGTATAATGACCCCCAGAGCCCCCATTTAATATAATGACCCAAGTGACTACCATACAGTATAATGACCCCCAGTGCCCCCTCCATACAGTATAACCCCCAGTGTGGGGGCCACTGAATGGGGGCGACTAGGGGTCATTATTCTGAATAGAAGACCACTGTGGTGGTCATTATACTGTGTGTGGGGCCACTGGAGGTCATTATACCGTGTGTGTGGGGCTTGGGGGCGGGTCATTATACCGTGTGGGAGTCACAGGGGACATGTAAATGTAATAAAATGCCTCAGCGGGGCCCACTGGGATTTATCGCCCAAGGGCTCACATGAACCTGGAGCCAGCCTGGAGCGCAGGCAGCTGAGAGGAATGGTGAAGCGGGGAGAGGACGGCTCTTCTGTTTTGCATGTAGTATATATGGGGATTCTTGCACACAGTGTTGTAGCGGTATGACAGAGACATGGGAAGACTGTGGGCGCGCAGAGCAGAATGGGTAGGGAGAGGGGAGGCTGTGGTAAATTTTGCTAATCCCCACTGATACAACACATAAGAGAATGAAGGTGGATTGGGGGGGGGGGGCGGTATACAGTGGGCGTATCCAAGGGAGGTTGACGGAGATGGCCAGCAAGGGGGCGTGGAAGCAGCGCTGATGACTTTCCCTCGACTTCAGCGTTGTGCATCTTGGGACCCAACGAGTCTTTGCAGCGAAGGTTGTGAAGTGAAGCTGGCTGGAGGGTCACGTGACCGCAATTCACAGAACGTGAATGGAGCAGAATTCAAAATGTTAATAAATTGCAAATGCAAAGTTGTTAGGGGGCGATATTAAGGCCATCTAACTAATGTTTTATGTGTGGGATAACCCCTTTAGGAAACATTTAATATTTTCTGAGTTACAAGCAGTTATTACTTTCACTTATTTAAATTCTTTTAATACAATGACTTATTGTCTGTACAATGTACATTACACTTCTTAACTGACCGATCATCAAAGATATGGAGCATTTAGACTATTTAGAAATTACTATTTATAAGATTATACATTATACCCAAATGACGACCATACCATGATTACAAATAATAATTGTTATTTAATGTTGCTTTCCTCTATTATACCTCCTAAACATCTTATTAATCTTAGATAAGAGATCAGTGAATCTGTCTGGGTACCAAACCCTTCAACCAATTGGTCAGTTTATTCCATACAAACGTTCACTCACGATGGCTCAGATCTGCATATGAACAATCCTATTAGGCTAAAATATAGGCAATTGCATATGCAAATCTGTCTCTTCTAAATCTCTATTCATGTTCGGCTTTAAAATTTATCCCTCTAATTTGCTTTACAAAATGTTCTTTAACTACATTGTACTTCTGTGCAGATTGGTGAATTGTTTACATCTGTCAGAAATATAGCTGCCAAAATGTATTCCATCACAAAACTATTTTATGTCAAATATCTTTATATTATTTTATGACTTGGATGAAAATGCAATGCTTAATATTTATTTGGTTAAAAAAAAGTCTGAATTTCAATTTATTTATTTACCTTTTGACCTATTTCTTACTTTGGATGCCTAACCCCCAAAAAAATGAAAAATTACTTTCAGAATTCTAAACAATATCTAAGTATACACATTGATAAAAAAAAACTTTAGTAACAATATAATTATTAAAAGATCATCAATACAATAAATATAGGTTTTTAGCCTAATATAAACTAATATAATAGTGTTTGTAAAAAAAAAAAAAAAAAAAAGCTAGTTTGTGCCCAGTTGTAATCAATGGATGACCATCATGGTATCAAATAATGATTTGTTTCAGTATTAGAAGTTTAGAAATTTTACATATTTCAGTTTGTATCCAAAGCTGCCATATAATACCAGCAAGTTTTTGTGGTAAGTAAATTATTTATTCCTGTAGTTATTTATTTATTTGTTTGTTGCTATATGTATATATAAATATATATTTCTTTATATATATAAACATATATTTCTTTATTTTTGGCTGTGGGAGAGTCGAGTTGATACTATGTTAAAAAGAGCCTACCAGGTGGTCCCTGAAAGTAGACACACTGTGTCAAGTAAACTGAAAGGCTGGAGCTCTTTGCAGTTCACTGGCTGCTGTAGAGCCTGGCAAATGTTGCATGCTGTGGGGGTGGCACTGATGTAGCTATTGAGGTCCCAGGGAATTCTGTGTCAGGCTTGGTTTACTACAATCAGAGTAGTGATTAGATTTCTTTTGATCGCAGGGTTAGTGTTCATCCTATCAAGGGACTAGAAAAGATGGGATACATATTAATGTCTTGCAGTGGGCCCACATAATTTCCCAGAGGGTCACAAGGTCAGGTTTGTATTTAGTTAGCTGTAATGATCTCGTTAGGGATCTGAATGGACCACCGTCCAAGCCCTTTCAGGGGTATGAACGTGCCTCCCCTTCCCCCTTCTTTCCCTACCTTGTGTGGGCTTACACAGGACTTGAACTGTGATTAATGGACTTCCAGTGCTTAATAATTTGCAAAACAGTATTAAACAGGGAAAGTTGAGGACAATTGGAACTGGACACAGGAGGGGCAGGAGGTTGTTGTAAACAGAACCAGTACAATCCCACTGCATGGAATTAACTAAGATGGATGCATACAATGGCACAGCTGGCCGCTGGCGGGGAGCCAGTTCTGGGATAAAGCCCCATTGCTGTGTCCAGGTGGTCAGACTGAGCCGGGCCTTTTAACTTTGCACGTCTTAAAACAAAAATGGCAAGGGGGAAAAAGACTACACTTGCAGTGGGAAAAAAACACAATGGGAAGCCATTGAGCACAAGAAAGAAAGAGATTACGAAGCAAAGAAAGTGACAAGCTGATAATAGAAAACACGTTCAATAGTAGTAATCCTTGACATACAGGCAGAAATATGAATGCTTTCTTCTAGAATTTAGATGAACTTTCACTTCAATAGTGAAATAAGAGTAGATGTTTAAGTCGATGCCCACTGAACGAAGGATGACTTAGATAAAAAGGAAAAAAAAGTCTCAAGTTCATGGTATTGACCTGGCCAAGTCGCCCACACAGACGAGCCAACGCAAATAAACAAGTAAACAAGAGGCGGGCGAGTGGCCCGGTCTTGTGTGTGCCCCTTGTTAGATGTGTCTGGCTGCCAACATGATTTATGGACGGAGTTGTGCTTTGTTTTAAAGAAATCGACATGTCTTCTCTTTTGAATGAGAGTGCTGTCTAGGAGCAAGAGGGCACATCCCGAGACAGGAAAGCTTCTATACTTACTGCATTCTAGGATTCTGAAACACAAGGAAATTAAAGGGAAGGTTCAGAAAAAGTTCAGCCCAGCTACGCTTTTTCTGAAATTGTCTATACAGCAACTTCCAAAAATTATTTTATTTGCTTATATAGCACCAAGATATTTTACTATACTGTACAGGGCTCACAATCGAACGCCTCTGAGTCAGACACATGCACACTAGGGCCCATTGTATAGGAAGGAAAGGGCCTTGTTTATTGAAACAACAGTAAAACTGCCCGTGTTCCATGGCAACCAATCAGGGTTCAGCTCTCAATTTTTTTAGAGCAGTTTACGAATTGAAAGCTGCGCTGTGATTGGTGCTATGGGCAACATCTTACTTTGATAAATGAGGTCCGATATGTAGTACCCAGAGGAAACCACAGGGAGATAATAGGGGAGATTTATCAAGACTGGTGCAAAGGTAAACCCATAGCAACCAATCAGATTCCACTTTTCACAGCTCCTTTGGAAAATGAAAGGATCAATCTGATTGGTTGCTATGGGAAACAGCTTACATTGATAAATGAGGTCCAATATGTAGTACCCAGAGGAAACCACAGGGAGATAATAGGGGAGATTTATCAAGACTGGAAAACCGGCTCAGTTGCCCATAACAACCAATGAGATTCCACTTTCATTTTTCACAGCTCCTTTGGAAAATGAAAGGATCAATCTAATTGGTTGCTGTGGGCAACTAAGCCAGTTTTCCTTTGCACCAGTTTTGATAAATCTCATTGCCTTTACAGCTTCAGGTTTCAACTAAGTAATCATAATTTTTAAGTTTATTCCATATGAATATTGGTTCATATTGGATTATGACATGCCGACATCTTCTAAATCTATGAGAATCCAGGTAGCTTTATCTGAACTGAAAACATAATAAACATGATAAACATAATAAAGAAGAACTGGCTTAGTTGTCCATAGCAACCAATCAAATTCCTCCTTTCATTTTGCACAGCTCCTTTGGAAAATGAAAGGTGAAATCTGATTGGTTGCTATGGGCAACTAAAATTGTTCTACTTTACACCAATTTAATAAATCTCCCCCAGTGTGGCTGCAGTCTTGTGAATCATACGGATCATTGCAGGCTCCATCTCAGTCTGTTTAACACTTACGCACACGAACCAGGATGGGTAACATTTCAGTCTTCTGAACTCAGTTTCCAATTCTTTGATATCAGGACTCGGACTCCTCTAGAAATGGATGATTGGATGGAGTATAGGGTATGACTATCTGCGCTAAATGTATGTTGGTAGATGGGTCCTGCCACGTCTTGTACACCGGCTGCAGGCTTCTCATCATTCTTTCTGAAAAGTTGGAGAAGAGCAATAAAATGTGAAGAATGGAATTTAAAGCTCCTTGGCAGGACTGTGAAAAGCTGCAGAAGTTTATTATGTAGTGCAGCACTGTGATTTTGTCTGTTTCAGCCTCTTTGGCTTTTACTGACTAGTTAAAGGCGGTCTTCCAAGTTTCATAAAAAATGCAGCAGCAACAGTGAGTGGTCCAAAGTAACAAAAGAAGTCGTACTCACCACTTTTCTCCTCTGCCGCTTCCAGAGTTGCACTCTGGTACTCCTTGTTGGTGTTTGTTTTCCTGGGATCCTCTGTGATGTCCCATGCACACCATGTCACCGCTGCAGCTACTCACTGGTTCCTGTATACTTCTGAGGTCAGTGACTGGCTGCACAGGTTAGCTGGTTTATATGGTACATCATCACTGCAGCCAGGAAGATCACATCAGTCATTGCACCCCAGAGCAAAACTTAGTGCCCTGCCCTACCCAGTTTCTCAGTATGTGCACAACAATCCCTCCAGGAAATGCAAAGCACAGTGCCCCAGATTTCTTACAAATGTTTTTTTTAATTAAGTGTAAGAAATTTCAATAAAAAAAAAAGCCTCACTCCACCTCACCCACTTTATCTGAATTGTTGGAATAGATTCTTCATAAATAGGGCGCTCATTCTGAACACCATTTTTTCTCAATGTATTCACAACAGATAACTGGCATAAATACAGTGATAAATCTGCATACCTTCTATTACAAAGCTGGCTGCCTGAAGCCACCACTAGGGGGAGCTAGTGCATAGGAATTTATACAGTTACCACTTATTGAAATGGAAACTGAAATGCTCTTTGCGTTGACCTTCCCCTTGTGACTGCTTCATGAAAATGCAGTATTTTCTTGTTTGGGAAAAGAAGAAAGAGTTCAATGCCGTGCCCCCCTTCCCCCCAGGTCCCTTAACAGTTGCATGGTCTGCCTTCATTGAAGATATGCCACTGCCCTTGTAGGGCTACCTCTGCTGAATGTAATGAAACCTTTCAGGGGCGTACACAGAAATCACTGGGCCCCATAGCAAGAATCTTAATTTGGCCCCCAGGCCCCATCCTTTCACCCTCCCAGTATCTGTTCCTGGCCAGTATATACAGCAGTGTACTGACATCAGGTATGGGGTAGAATAGATGCAGTGTGTTAAGATATATAGTATATACATCAGCGTACTGATATGTGAGGTATGAGGTATAAATTATAACTTGTACCTCACATATCAGTACACTGCTGTATATACTATAAATCTTATCACACTGCATCTATTATACCCCGTACCTGATGTCTGTACACTGCTGTATATACTCTATATCTTAACACACTGCATCTATTATACCTCATACCTGATGTCAGAGCACTGCTGTATATAATATATATATATATATATATATGTCAGATGCAGTATGTACAGAAGGTGCAAAAGAAGAGAAAGAAGGAGGACATCTTACAACTCCATTCTAGTCTCAGTGAAGAGCTCATAGTGCAGTTCTTCTCTGTGCTGTTGGGGATTGAATGACCTGTGATGATGCGCTTTGTAGTTCCTTTACTAGAGGTACAGGACCTCTGATGATGATGATGTCATCACAGGCCCTGGCAGATGCTCTTAACTACTAGGAACTATACCATTTTTTGTGCAGTTGCTTTACTAGATGTACAGGACCTTTGATGCTGAAGATGATGTCATCACAGGTCCTGGCAGATGCTCTTAACTACTAGCAACTATACCATTCTTTGTGCAGTTGCTTATCTAAATGTACAGGTCCTTTAGCTTTCTCCACTGATGATAGGGATAATATATTGGAGCTGGACAATAATGAGTGTAATTAGGGGGTTCACTGCGGTCCCTATTTCCCCCACGGACCCCATAGCAGCTGCATGGTCTGCCTCTATTGGAGGTATGCAACTAAAACCTTTCACTTAGCAATCCATTACTTCATTCTGAAGAAAAAAATCTTTAAATCCCTATGCAAATGAGCAGTTAAGTGCACCAAAGCTGTGCCCATGCTACCCTGTGCACCCTTGCTCCTCCTGGTTCCCCTGTCAGCCCCTCCCTCTCCTTCTTGATTGACAGGGCCAGAAGTGATAAAAATGGCCTGTCCAAAGTAGTTTTTCTCCAGGACAAAGCAATGGGTCACTAAGTGAAAGGCATCATTACATTCAGTTGAGCTAGTCCTACAAGACATTGTGTCTGAATTTCTCAGTGACAGATTTCTTTTGAATAACTTGCGGTGACATGGATTTATTTTATATAGCTAGGATACGTGTGTTTTTGTAGTTAAGGTAACGGTACAATTATTAGGCCAGGCAGCCATTTTGTCAACATATGAATAAATTCTGAAATGTGCACAAGGATGATGTATCATGCGGAAATGTCCTCTCAGTCAATCACTGGCTGCAGTGGTAACTTGTCTCAACCAGTGATTGGCTGAGCGGTCATTTCTGCATGACGAAAAGGACCGGGTAGTAGAGACCAGTAGCGGATCGAGTAGCATCACATTGGGAGAGGCTGGGTATGGATTTATTATTTATACAGATGGACCCCTTTAAAATAGAGTCTGTCAGGGGGCCACTATGGTGTCTATTGTTTTAAAGGAAAGTATCTGACACAACCAATGGCAGTGTGGATGCCAGCTGAGCAAAAGTGTAAAAATAACTTAACTAATGGGTGCCAGCGTGAAATTCCTAATAATATTTATCAACCACTAGTGGCTTGAAATATTATACCCTAAGCTGTCTATACACCATCTCATGCGTAAAGGGGCCGGGGTGGATTTAGCTTTTCTGGGGCCCCTAGCCAAGTTAAGTCTGGTGACCCCATTGACAAATAAGTAAAAAATAAAAAATGAATAAAACCAGTTCCTGATTGTTTTCCTACTATGAGGAAACCTACTATGGCACCAAGTGACGTGTGTTCAATTCACATAGACCTTTAACACATACGTGTAATCAGAACCGCGCTGCTCCCATTCAAGGAGATAAGTTCTTCTAATCAGTTCAAAGTTCATGGACAGTTTTTTTCATGGACTTAATCAATCACTGGTATAGAACAGATGAGGAATCCACTGCAATTGACGACGAATGATGGATATTTGATTTTAATTTGATGCTCATATAGTTATGAAATTTTGTAAGTATAATAAAGCGCTGGATGAATGAAAAAGTGTTGCGGAACTTCACTATGGTGTACTGTTTTTCTGACATAGCAGGGATTGCAGTGGATTCCGCAACTGTTCTATACCAGTGATTGATTACATCTGTGAAATAAACTGTCCATGAACTTCGAACTGATTTGAACTTATCTTCTTGAATGGGAGCAGCTCGGTTCTGATTATGTTTTACTGGTGACCCCATTGCACTGCCAAGCTCTGCCCCGTTGCACCACTTAGCTTGTTAAGCTCCACCCATTGTCTACAGCTTTGATGGGCCCCCTATCTCCCTGAGCCCCTGTCCTCCCCTTTTGTGATCTTTTTCAGCTAACCACTTCTTGCCAACAGGGCCTCTGATCTCTGGGGCCACACGCATTTACTTGCTCTGCATGGTGGTAAAGTCAGCCACTGATGGGGGTCCCGACTCTCATCCGGCAGCAGATTTGGGGGGGAATATGGGTCAGCTAAATTGTATTTCAACTACCCAATCCTTTTGTTCTCAAGGAGAACAATTATTCTATGAGAATGAGCGATGGCATTAGTGGTCGCTCCTCGCCATACTGCGGAGGAGATCCCCATGTTGTGATGCAGGGCTCTCCTTCACTACAAGCAAGTGATTGCAATGAAGGAATGCTTCCTTCCCGACAATCACTTGGGTCATGTAAAGGGACCTTTGGTCTTCAATTATCTCATTTTGCTGCTGACTCCTTGACTAGAGTTGCTCTGTCTTTGAAAGGTGCCATAATAAAATCAATGTGGGAGACTGAAAAGGTTAAACATCTTTGATTATTCACTTTTTAGCCATGAAATATGCATTTCTCTAATTATTTGCCATCAATGATATAATAAAGTGCTATAGCAGCAAAATATTATGCATTCCTGTATAGAGATTTGATCCTGTCCCCAGTGGGGCTCATAATCTGATTTTCTTTGGGGAACTAACTAGATAATAATGTCAATGTCATTGAAAGCCATTTAGCCAGTAGATTTATGGACTGTGAGAGAACATACAAGCTCAACGCAGAGACTGCTCCTAGTCAGACTGAAACCATGGGCCCCGGGTCCTGCAAGACTACACAGCATAGTGTACTGCCCATATTCACATAAAATATCACAACTACTGTAATTGACGGAATTTGGCATTGTTATTTACCAATGTTCACGAGAAGGTGAAGCACAAAAAGTAGAACGTGCAGTACAAATTGTAATAGGCAGAAACGAAGAGCCGAAGAGCCATACATTGTCCTTTGGTCTAAAGTCTTGGACAAGATACAGCCTTGATGTACAGAGTAGGTCGCGGGGTTGCTCTGAGATTAATTGCTTGTCACAGGTTTGATGCCTGAACACTGAAAAGAAAATAGGTTGAAGGCTGCTGCCATTGAGTACTTGATGATATTAGACTTCCCTCTGTCATATCTATATCTTTCTTGAACAGTGTGTGTTTGAGGATAATAGGCAGAGAGATTTGAGTGAAATATACTGGTTAAGTAGAAGAAAAAGTGATATCTAATTTTCCAAACAATGTAGCACATCAAAGGGACAGTCTGAGTGACAGGGCACACACTAAAAGAACTTTTCCAATAGGTTTCTATAGGATGATTGCGTAACTAAGTACAAAAGTTTTTGACAGATACTTTCATTGCTGAACTTTTTACATCCAAATCCAATTGTTCATTTCTGTCCTACGTGATGCCATCTTGTTCCTCTACAAGAGCAGGGCCATTCAGGGCCAAGAATATAAATTGGTAGTTTAAATGCCTATATTTTATTCATCCTTTAATTTGTAGAAGATTTTAGTTTCTACTTTTTCAGTGTTTCTTTTTTTTGCAGTTTTAGCTTTTTTAACCCCTGGTGATTATGTGTTATTGGCCAGAACCTCGCGGTCATTTAATTAAAATGTAATAAATGTAATGCATGGAAGTGCCAGGTCTACCACAGTGGGAACTGTTCTTACAGAGTTGCTCTACGGCAGGGATGACCAACCTGCGGCCAACTCCCACCATGCCCTGCTGTAGGCTGAAACCTGTAGGCCGTGTGGGCATGCAGGGAGTTGCAATTTTGCACCTGCTGGAGAGCCTCAGGTTGGCCATCCCTGCCCTATGTTCTATCCCTGCTCTATCATATATGATGTTCCAGAGCTCAGGACTCCCTGCCCTCCCCCTCAATGAGGAGGTCTATATTTTCTTTAGCAGGGCTTAGGTATTTTTGTACTAAGACAACCCATTTAATAATTTTGCCTCCCAATGCCTACATCTTCTGAAAAAGCAGTAAAGTATTATAGTATCACCTATAGGTAGCTACTATGTAATGTTCAGGAGCCTAATCAGTATGAAGACTTTCATAGGCCACTGATGAAGAAAATATAATCTTTACTCTTTGAACCCAAGAGTCTGTACTGCAGGTTTAAGATCCTTGGCCTCAGGATGGGTTGCCCCATCCCATGCAGGTGGTATAAAATGCACTGTCTCCCCCTCTCCAATGTTAACAAGGAAGAAGACCCAACTGATTGTATCTCAATAAGGATTGAAACGCAGTGTGAACAAGCGAGGGCCTCCTGTCGCAGATTGTGTGGGAGGGGTGATGACACAGATTAGCACAAGCATGGGGCTCTGTTTCTGCTATAAAGTCCCTGTAATAGGAACATGTGAAATACTTGATATCATCCACCGGGCAACTTTGAGGTTTAGGCATTTTGGGGGCATTTTAGTTCACCACTGTAGAACACTACTATTTTAATACACTATCCTAACTTTGCATGTAACTAGTTGATATAAGTATGAATTATTTAAAGGGAATGTGTAGTCAGACAAAGACAGATCACATTTTATGTTTTTTTTTTGAAGTTTTAGTGATTTTTAAAAATTTTTTCATCTATCTACAGTTTAAAAAATTCTAAAATCCTGCAGTTTTTGAACTGGCCACTAGGCCTAAAATATGTTAAGACTTCCTGTTGTTTGAGAACAGTTATATGGGCAATGGACAGAATAGACTGGGGCTGACCTTAATGACTTTTATGGGAAATTTTGCTAGGCATGCTTTGTGACCTGTGCAGGTCAGGAGGGAGTAGATAAGCTGTGATATCATCTATTGTGAATAGTGGATCCTGTGTTATCTATTCAGAAGTAATATCTGGCATTGTAATCCTACCTGTAATGATAATTTGATGGCTACTGAAAAGTTACCAGTACAGAACCGGAAGTCTCAACATAGGTCTAGTGGCCAGTACGAAAACGGCATAATTGTATTATATTTTTTTTTTTTATAGAGATAGTGACATGGAAAATTAAAACATTAAGGGGGCAGATTTCACATTTCATTTTGGACAGCTTCTTTGTAAAATGAAAGGTGGAATCTAATTGGTTGCTATGGGCAACTAAGCCAGTTCAGTTTGATAAAATATGTTTAACATAAAAACGTAATTTAAACAATAGCCATTTTTTTCTGATGACACATTCCCTTATTTTTTTTCTATAATGGATAGAGAGATATTTATAAAAAAGAGCACCAGAGTGAATGCCTAGTGAGTAAAGCATTTTAGTATGGCGATACACCAAAAATACTAATACAATATCCTTCTTTAGCTGGCTACTCTCTTGAAAAGTCATAGGAAAAAAGGTCTGTTCATTCTGCTTGTCCACGTTGTCAGGAGGAACAATTAAGGCTCCCTCATGAGGCTCCATGTATGCCACTAAATGTCACAAAAGGCTATAGACGTTGAGCTTCCAATTAGAACAAATCCCATTAAAAACATATTCAGTGTATCTAATTTAGTTATGGATTGCTAACTGCATGGCTAAGACATGAAGCAGTGAAAGACAGGGCAGGAGATGGAGGGGACAGCAGCAACCTATTTGTTTAAACATTTTGAAACAAATGGCACTTGTACGTGGAATGGTTAAATAGATTGTAAATAAGGGGATGCTTTAGACGCAGTTTATTGTCTTTTGCTAGTTCTAAGAAGTGACAAATGCCTACAGTTTATTGGTTTCTCCCTTCTTAGGTAAAATATCAATGTAGACATTTTCATTTAGATGTAAATGAACACGAAAAAAACTAAAATATAAGATTGATATATGTATATATATATATATATGTATATATGTATATAAAACGCAATAATTACAATATTAATTGGTTGTCCAGGACAACTATTGTATGTTGAAACCATTGTAACTTGAGTAATTGGTTCCAAAGCCCCAAAATGTCATCCAAGATAACATAAAATTAAGATTTAAGAAAAATAAGCAGATAACTAAGACAGATAAACCAGGTCCTTCCTTAGATATAACAGTTCGGAATAGCTGCTAAGGGTACTTTTACACTTGCGGCAGGACGGATCCGGCAGGCTATTCAGCCTGCCAGATCCGTCCTGCCACAAGTGCCAGTGCCGCTCCGTCCCCATTGACTATAATGGGGCAGGGGGCGGAGCTACGACGCAGCACATCTGTGCACGGCAGAAGATCGCCGTAGCTCCGCCCCATTATAGTCAATGGGGACGGAGCGGCAGCACGGCAGTGCACGGGCACTTGTGGCAGGACGGATCCGGCAGGCTGAATAGCCTGCCCGATCCATCCTGCCGCAAGTGTAAAAGTACCCTTACTAGCAACTAATACAACTATTTTACCAAGAGAAGTGGCCTTGATTGGTTGGATCGATCTAAGTCTGAGGTTGAACCATTGTATGTTAAAAATATTGTATTCTGAGGCAATTTGTATCCTGAGGGAGCACAATATACAGATATATATATATATCTTGATGTTCTCATGTTCCTTTGGTGAAGGCATCACTGCTGCACACACTTAAAGGGGTTATCCCATGACTAATGTAAAAAATGAAAATCAGACAAAGCTAGAACCAGCCCTGTACCTCACAGGGATCCAGAGATCTCCCCATTCATTGCTCTGATAGATTTATATTTTTTGCTGCAGCTAAGGGGGCGTGTCCATGCTTTCCCTATCACAGCTCAGGAAGAGTGTCCATGCTCTCCCTATCACAGCTCAGGAGGAGTGTCCATGCTCTCCCTATCACAGCTCAGGAGGAGTGTCCATGCTCTCTCTATCACAGCTAAGGAGGAGTGTCCATGCTCTCCCTATCACAGCTCAGGAGGAGTGTCCATGCTCTCCCTATCACAGCTCAGGAGGAGTGTCCATGCTCTCCCTATCACAGCTCAGGAGGAGTGTCCATGCTCTCCCTATCACAGCTCAGGAGGAGTGTCCATGCTCTCCCTATCACAGCTCAGGAGGAGTGTCCATGCTCTCCCTATCACAGCTCAGGAGGAGTGTCCATGCTCTCCCTATCACAGCTCAGGAGGAGTGTCCATGCTCTCCCTATCACAGCTAAGGGGCGTATCTCAGCTCTCCCTATCACAGCGCAAGAGGCAGTTGAAGGATGAAACTGAGCATGTGCGACCTTCTTAATGAGCCGGTCAAAGAAATAAGAAAGTGGCACTATACAGATACATTTTATTGACTAACTAAGTAACTACGATATACACTTTTTTTTTAATCACATGCAATTACAGAGGTATTCAGATCCAGGTGCTGGTTTGAAAACTGTAGAATATTTTTTGTGAAATACTAAAATAGTGTGATAGTAAAATACTGGAAGGTTGTCAATTCCAGCCAACAAGGTTGTGGAAGGTTCTAATAAAGTGATGTGTTTTTTAATGCAGAGTGCATTACAATGTATAAACTAATGTAAAGGCACCCATACACAATCAATAGCTGTTGGCTGAAAGGTTGTTTGGCTGACAGCTATCTCTTCCGACTCCCTCGCAGCTCTCTTATACACATAAACGGAAAAAAATCAATATATGGCAAAGACCCAAAAGCAAGCAGCAGATCCCTAGATGGAGTAGGTTCAGTCCTCCTAGATATCCAAAGTCAAAATATATGTTGTGAGATCCGCGCTATTAATCAATAGTAATGTGTTGTCCTCCAGCAACTTTCAGATGTATAGGGATTAGATGCACCTCCACTTCTCAAAGGATCGTCAGTACACTCGTCTCCTAAAAGCCAGGTTTGTAGCCGGCCATCAAAACTCCATGTGAGCCACCGATCAATGCCTTCACAAGGTGCAGCACTCCTTACACAAAGAAAAATGGGAACATAGTGCAGTACCTCCGGTGTAAATGAATAGTAAAGGCTTTATTGTACTCACAAATTATAAGAACAAATCATGCTCGTAATAAATGCCCGACCCGGGTTTCGCAGATTCGCTTCTTCAGGGGCTGCAACGTAAGCATTCACATGATACACTGATACATAAAGGCACGGCTGCCCCGGAAGCAAAACGGACTTCCGTTGTTCAGTCAGATGTCAATCAATAGGGGCAATATAAATTACAATAAAAGTTCCATAATAATTCATACATAAAAATACCAATATCACTTGATTAGAAATATGTTAAAATCCCACCTAAAGTACATACAAAATCAAATAAAAAACTTCCCAATGCGGTCATTCATATCATACAAGCCGCTCTCATGTCCCACTCTATGTTATGTCCTTGCGGTTGTAATGTGCCCATTTCAAAGATCCACTGGGCTTCCTTCTTATTAATAAATGTGGCGGGGTTACCCCCTCGCCAGTGACACTTAACCAGTTCAACGCCGCAGAATTTCAGGCCGGTAGGATCTTTCTGGTGGAACCTCTTATAGTGGGCAGAGACACTATGTGTCTCCAACCCCTTTCTGATATTCCTGATGTATTCAGATATCCTGACCTTCAATTTTCTCAAGGTTCTCCCTATATATTGCAGTCATAGAGGCACTCAAGGAGATAAATTACCCCTGCCGACTCACAAGATATGTTCCCCTTAATTTTTGCGTAGTTGATTTGGAGGTGGAGGTTACTGTTTCAATTCTGTTTAATTTTTATCATTCTTGGAGCGGTTTTTGCAACAAAGGCAGAAACCGCACCAAGTGAATACATCACGCGATTTCTGTGCGTTCTGATCGCTTTTCATGTAGCTGTGTACAATCCGATTTTTTAAATAGGGGCCCTTTTGTAGATGAAAGGGGTTTTTGGGGATAAGATCACCAATTACAGGGTCATTCTTTAAGGTGTTCCAGTTTTTAGAGATAACATTCCTGATTTTAGGGCAGAGGGTAGAATAAGTGGTGGAAAAGCGAAACGATACTTTTCTCTGTTTTGTTTTGAATGTTGTTCAGTAGGGACTGTTTTTGTTGTATTTGGTTCCTGATATCTTATTGCTTCCCTTTGTTTATATAGATCTTCTTTATTGTATCCCTTCTCAATAAAGCGGTCAATAATAATCTGACTTTGTGTGTCAAAATCTTCTAGACTGGAGCAGTTTCTCTTAATCCGCTGCAACTGCCCCTTTGGTACATTGCAGATCCACGGTTCATAGTGACAGCTGCTTTTCTCAATGTATCCATTACGATCGGTTGGTTTAAAATAAGTAGATGTTTTGATCATACCCTGTTCATTCACTATTTGTAAATCGAGAAAATGGATACATTCTTTACTCACTTCCTCAGTAAAAACAATGTTCCAAGTATTAGAGTTGATTAGTGAGATAAATTCCTTCAATCCAGACTCCGTTCCCTGCCAAATACCGATGCAATCGTCTATATACCTTTTCCACAGCTGTAGGCTACCTCCTCCTAATTCTTTTAGTAGAATCGGGTCAATATTCTGGGTTTCCCAATATGCCATGAAAAGGTTGGCGAAACTGGGTGCAAATTTCGCACCCATCGCCACACCGGAAATTTGTACATAATAGCAGTTGTCAAACCAAAAATAGTTATGTTGTAAACAATAACTTATACAATCCAAAATAAAATTCTTTCTTTCTTCACTAATCTGGTCATCTTTATCTAGATAAAAACTCACTGCCTCCATGCCTATAGTATTGGGTATTATCGTGTATAACGACGTAACGTCCAATGTCATTAAAAAGAATACTTTTTTATGACATTGGATGTTACGTCATATACACTATAATACCCAATACTATAGGCATGGAGGCAGTGAGTTTTTATCTAGATAAAGATGACCAGATTAGTGAAGAAAGAAAGAATTTTATTTTGATTGTATAAGTTATTGTTTACAACATAACTATTTTTGGTTTGACAACTGCTATTATGTACAATTTCGGTGTGGCGATGGTGCGAAATTTGCACCCAGTTCGCCAACCTTTTCATGGCATATTGGGAAACCCAGAATATTGACCCGATTCTACTAAAGAATTAGGAGGAGGTAGCCTACAGCTGTGGAAAGGTATATAGACGATTGCATCGGTATTTGGCAGGGAACGGAGTCTGGATTGAAGGAATTTATCTCACTAATCAACTCTAATACTTGGAACATTGTTTTTACTGAGGAAGTGAGTAAAGAATGTATCCATTTTCTCGATTTACAAATAGTGAATGAACAGGGTATGATCAAAACATCTACTTATTTTAAACCAACCGATCGTAATGGATACATTGAGAAAAGCAGCTGTCACTATGAACCGTGGATCTGCAATGTACCAAAGGGGCAGTTGCAGCGGATTAAGAGAAACTGCTCCAGTCTAGAAGATTTTGACACACAAAGTCAGATTATTATTGACCGCTTTATTGAGAAGGGATACAATAAGGAAGATCTATATAAACAAAGGGAAGCAATAAGATATCAGGAACCAAATACAACAAAAACAGTCCCTACTGAACAACATTCAAAACAAAACAGAGAAAAGTATCGTTTCGCTTTTTCCACCACTTATTCTACCCTCTGCCCTAAAATCAGGAATGTTATCTCTAAAAACTGGAACACCTTAAAGAATGACCCTGTAATTGGTGATCTTATCCCAAAAACCCCTTTCATCTACAAAAGGGCCCCTATTTTAAAAATCGGATTGTACACAGCTACATGAAAGCGATCAGAACGCACAGAAATCGCGTGATGTATTCACTTGGTGCGGTTTCTGCCTTTGTTGCAAAAACCGCTCCAAGAATGATAAAAATTAAACAGAATTGAAACAGTAACCTCCACCTCCAAATCAACTACGCAAAAATTAAGGGGAACATATCTTGTGAGTCGGCAGGGGTAATTTATCTCCTTGAGTGCCTCTATGACTGCAATATATAGGAGAACCTTGAGAAAATTGAAGGTCAGGATATCTGAACACATCAGGAATATCAGAAAGGGGTTGGAGACACATAGTGTCTCTGCCCACTATAAGAGGTTCCACCAGAAAGATCCTACCGGCCTGAAATTCTGCGGCGTTGAACTGGTTAGTGTCACTGGCAAGGGGTAACCCCGCCACATTTATTAATAAGAAGGAAGCCCAGTGGATCTTTGAAATGGGCACATTACAACCGCAAGGACATAACATAGAGTGGGACATGAGAGCGGCTTGTATGATATGAATGACCGCATTGGGAAGTTTTTTATTTAATTTTGTATGTACTTTAGGTGGGATTTTAACATATTTCTAATCAAGTGATATTGGTATTTTTATGTATGAATTATTATGGAACTTTTATTGTAATTTATATTGCCCCTATTGATTGACATCTGACTGAACAACGGAAGTCCGTTTTGCTTCCGGGGCAGCCGTGCCTTTATGTATCAGTGTATCATGCGAATGCTTACGTTGCAGCCCCTGAAGAAGCGAATCTGCGAAACCCGGGTCGGGCATTTATTACGAGCATGATTTGTTCTTATAATTTGTGAGTACAATAAAGCCTTTACTATTCATTTACACCGGAGGTACTGCACTATGTTCCCATTTTTCTTTGTGTAAGGAGTGCTGCACCTTGTGAAGGCATTGATCGGTGGCTCACATGGAGTTTTGATGGCCGGCTACAAACCTGGCTTTTAGGAGACGAGTGTACTGACGATCCTTTGAGAAGTGGAGGTGCATCTAATCCCTATACATCTGAAAGTTGCTGGAGGACAACACATTACTATTGATTAATAGCGCGGATCCCACAACATATATTTTGACCTCTTATACACATACATGTTTGGCTCCAGCTGAGCTACACAGTGTTCCTTGAATAAAATAGTGCCATACACTGTGCCCCTAAATGTAATAGAGATGTACTGTGTTGCCTGAATATTATAGTGTCACACACTGATCCTCCTGAAAAAAATAGAGCTAAACAGTGTTGCTTGAGTATAATAGTGCCACACACTATGCCCCTGATTATAATAGAGCTGCATAGTGTTCCATGAATATAATAGTACCACATACTGTGGCCCCTGAATATAATGTAGCTGCACAGTGTCCCCTGAAAATAATAGTGCCACATACCATCCCTCCTGAATATAATAGTGCCACACACCGTGCCTGCTAAATATAATAGTGCCACACACTGCACCCATGAATATAATAGAACTACACGCTGTGGCCTCTGAATACACAATGCCACTTGAAAATAGTGCCCAACATATTGCCTCTGAAAAAATTCTGTGTCACACAGTGCCATCATGAAATGTGTCACATAGTGGGCCCCCCCCCCCCCCAAATGAATTGCAGGAAATAATTATCCATACAGTAGGTGGTTACCTAAACCTTATTTTAGCGTATCAACTAGATGTTTGCTTTATTTACCATGTCCATTTAAGCCACAGATGCACATGGGTACAGCAAAAAATCAATACGTTTATTTGCACATTAGTTGTTTGCTGTGTTGGTGAGATGACATCTTTTATGCTTTGTTTTATGAGCTTTTTAAAGATATAATTGCGAGATGTAAGACTGGATATTAGTGGCTTTCAGCATAATCTTGCGTTACGGCCCATTTTGTGTGACTGCATTAACCATCTATTATTCATACAGCGATAGGAAACCCTAGTTCTATTATGTAATCTGCATTATTTATATGGAAAAATTCTACTTTATATGTACATATTCCTATTCAGCATCCCAGGACTGAGGTTACACTGAGATTTATTTTGCATGACTGCCAAAATGAGTGATATGTATAGCTGTCTCTCCAATATTCATATCTATCTCTTGGTAAATGTTCTCCTCCATATTAAGCATTTGAAGAAATACAGAGTAATGCA
This sequence comes from Bufotes viridis, assembly GCA_033119425.1. Taxonomy (NCBI): domain Eukaryota; kingdom Metazoa; phylum Chordata; class Amphibia; order Anura; family Bufonidae; genus Bufotes; species Bufotes viridis. The sequence continues at coordinate 372,875,131 of CM065592.1, forward strand.
TTAACAAGCCTGCTGTACAGGACAGTGTTACATAGAACCTATTTGATTTCCATCCTAGCGCCTGAGGATTTAGACAAGGAACTTGACACTGTCTGTGAGGCAGGTGCATGGAAATGAAATCACTATGCATGGGGATAATTATTAAACGTGTTACATTTAGAAATCAGTGTAAAGCCAACAGTAATAGATTAACGGTCTAGCAATATTGAATCTGCAGCATAGATAAAGGATGTGTGTATTATTAATGTATATATATATATTTATATATATATACTAGCAGAAGGACCCGGCTTCGCATGGGTATATTTTAGCTATTTCATTTAATTTTTGTGTGTGTTAAATGATATCGACAGTATCCACTATAACAGTGACATCTACAGTACCCCGCCCCTTTAACAGTGACCTCCACAGCAGCCTGCCCCCTTAACAGTAACATCCACAGTGCCCTCCCCTTTAACAGTGACATCCACAGCGGCCACCCCTTTATAAGTGAACTCCACAATACCCTGTCTTGTGAACAGTGATTTCCAAAATAACCCGCCCCCTTAACAGTGACCTCTACAGAGCTCTGTTCCCTTAAAATGTGACCTTCACAACACCCTGTCCCCTTAACAGAGACCTCCACAGCGCCCGCCCCTTTAACAGTGACCTCCAAAGCAGCCCGCCCCTTTAACAGTGACCTGGACAGCATCCTGCCCCCTTATCAGTGACCTCCACAGCAGCCCTCCCCTTTAACAGTGACCTCCACAGTGACAGCCCCTTTATTAGTGACCTCCACAGTACCCCATCTTCTTAACAGTGATTTCCACAACACCCCATCCCCTTAACAATGGCCTCGAACACATGTACACGAACATATGTATTTTGCGGTCCGCAAAAAACGGATCCACAAAAAATACAGATGACGTCCATGTGCATTCCGTATTTTGCGGAACGGAACAGCTGACCCCTTTAGAGCCTTACTATCCTTGTCCGTAATGCGGAGTATAGTAGGACATGTTTTATTTTTTTGAGGAACGGAAATACAGACATAAGGAAAAGGAATGCATGCGGAGTAACTTTCATTTTTTTTAGCGGACCCATTGAAATGAATGGTTCCGGATATAGTCCGCAAAAAAAAACAAATGGGCACGTAAAAAAAAAAAAAATAATTTTGTGTGCATGAGCCCTACATGTGATCTCCACAGCAGCCGGTCCCTAGGGTGTCCAGAGGTCCGGTTTTAGGCCGGACAGTCTGGTTTTCATACTCCCTGTCCTCATCCTGGTGCAGGGCCTGGACAGACACAAGGATGTTCTTTTGAACAGCTCACTCTCAGAAAGCAGCACTGTGCTGTCTGGGCGTGAGCTGCAGGGAGAAAGTCACCCTCCCTTCCCCCCCTGCAGCTGACAGAGGTAGATTTTTGCCTTCATTTTTTCAATCCCCGTCAGGTGAGGAGTGGGAGGGGGTGTGGCTTAGCAGGACCTGGGGGAGGGGTTTTTAAGTCCTTACCTACCCTACCGACCCCTGAACTGTGACCTCCACAGGACTCCGCTCCCTTAACAGTGTCATTCACAGCGCCCTGCCCCTTTAACCCCTTAGTGACCACCAATACGTGTTTTTACGGTGGTCACTAAGGGGCCTTAGGCTGGGCCGCAGGAGTGCATATACGGGTTGTTTGACACTTCACATGCTGCAGGCAATAGCGCCTACCGCATGTAAAGTGTTGACAGAGGGAGTGGAGTCCCTCTGTCTCTCATCGGCACCCCGCAAATGCGATCGCGGGGTGCCGATGTGTGTGAATGCTGCCTGGGGTCTGATGTAGGCCCCAGACCAGACTTCAGTAATTTCCAGCAGGCTGCACCTCTATGGAGCAGCCTGCTGGTCAATTCAGAATAGCATTGCCATTAAGATGCAATGCACTATAGAGATAGTGCATTGCATTTTAAAAGCAATCAAAAAGCTGTCTGTTATAGTCCCCTTGTGGGACTATTAGGCCCCTTTCACACGGGCGAGTTTTCCGTGCGGGTGCAATGCGTGATGTGAACGCATTGCATCCGCACTGAATCCTGACCCATTCATTTCAATGGTTCTGTCTACATGAGCGTTTTTTTTCATGCATCGCTTTTGCGTTGCGTGAAAATCGCAGCATGTTCTATATTCTGCGTTTTTCACGCAGCCCTAGCCCCATAGAAGTGAATGGGGCTGCGTGAAAAACGCGTTGCATCCGCAAGCAAGTGCGGGTGCGTTGCGGTTTTCACTGATGGTTGCTAGGTGATGTTGTTTGTAAACCTTCAGTTTTTTATCATGCGCGTGAAAAACGCATCAAAACGCATTGCACCCGCGCGGAAAAAACTGAACAACTGAACGCAATCGCAGGCAAAACTGAATGGCTTTGCCTGTGAAAACGCTCAGTTTTCACTGAATGCATCCGCAACGCATCCGGACCTAATCCGGACACGCTCGTGTGAAAGAGGCCTTACGGGTAAAAAAAACTTTAAAAATTAATTTTTTTTTCCATTGAAATTCCATTTCAATGAAAAAAAATGCCCCCAAAAAATCTTCCCCATATTTATGGTATTGCTGCGTCCGTAACGACCCAGACTACATAAATATCATGTAAATTATCCCCTGCGGTGAACATCGTAAAAAAAAAAAAAAAAAAGACAGAATTGCTAATTTATTCTTAGTTGCCACCAAGCAAACGTAATAATAAATTATCAAAAAGCGCCATTTACTCCAAAATGATACCAATGAAAAAAAGGCGTTGTCCCACAAAAATCAATCCCTAACACAACTCCATAGAAAGTAAAACAAAAAAGTTATGGGTCTGGGGAAGCAGCATTGCAAAACATTTTTTTTTCTTTTAAAAAAAAGGGGTTTTATTGCAAAAAAAATAGTAAAATGTAAAAAAAAACTATATGTATTTGGTATTACTGCAATCGTACTGACCCAGAGAATAAAGATATTATGTTATACCGAGAAATCAGCACTGTAAAATTTATAACGTAAAAACGCAGTGGCAGTATTGCTGTTCTTCCCATCTCCCTCCCAGAAAGAGTTAATAAAAGTTAAGTAGAAAGTTATGTGTACCCCAAAATGGCGCCATTAAAAACTGCTACTTGTCCCGCAAAAACAAGCCTTCATAAAGCTATATAGACGGAAAAATAAAAAAAGATAGCTCTTGGAACGCGACGATGAAAAAAGGAAGAAAAACGCTTGGCCAGTGAGGCCCAAAACAGGCTGGTCACTAGGGGGTTAAAGCTGACCTGCAGAAGTGAAACCTGTTGTTATAGAAACCTGGTGTAAAACTTTGTGTATGTGGAGACTAAAGACCTGCAAGCTTCTACTGGCTGATAAGGGACATGTGTGTATGGCAGTTGGGATATGAAGTTGGGATATGAAGAGAAAGACCTGCTGGCTTCTATTGACTAATGTAGGTCATGTGATGTGCCATTTTCTTGGGAATATCTCAGGAATGGTATGTGCTAGAGAGCTGAGACCTGGTCTCAAACCTTCCCAGACACCTTATATACCTGTGTGCCAAATTTCGTGATTGTAAATGCGACGGTACGGATTCCTATAGCGGACATACATACACACACACACACATACATACATACATACACTCAGCATTATATAATATATATATATATATATATATATATATATATATATATATATAGTTATAGTTATATATATGTATGTATAATCCATGATCTAAGCCTACATATGTTTCACTGAAAAAGCAGCTCTGTGCAGAAGTATACATTTTGGGTGGAGTTTATCTGAATTAAGGGTCTTTTTGCAGTGGAAGTAGGGGTTTGCCATTTGCTTTTCTCTTATTGTCTGTGTTTTGCATTTTATGGCTCATATACAGTGCATACTCATTTCTCAGAATAAGACATGGTCCAAATACATTTGGGGGTCACCTTTTGGAAAATCTCCATATACAGTATATCTGATGTGCCCATGGGCTATCATTAACCAGACATTTACCAAAAGACTGTCCTTTAATAACATGGTTGTCTGTTACACCTTTGCCAATATACAATTCCCTCCACTGTATCGAAAAGTATAGTAAATTGCTTTTTAATACACTTAATGTATGCAACTGTAGATGCCACCTACCAGTTGTAATGCCCAGTGGGGAACCTATAGGCGCTGCAGATATGGGTTTATCTACCAGGTAGAGCAGCTGCTCTGGGGCCCAATAACTAAGGGAGTCCATTTCTGTACATAAGGTGCAGTTAGTGATGCTCTTAGAAGGGGGCGTGTTAAATTGCATGCAGCTCCAAGCATCATTCCTTCCTTGTGGCATAATAATATATGGCAGATATTTTTTTCTACACTGTCAAGTTGCAGGTTTTCAGTGCATTATGTTTGTGCTATAATGCATGCATGTTGGTACCTGTATTCTTTAGATTCAATGAAGGCCATTTTGGCACCAAAATGACAAAAATTAAAAGGGGCCCAGCATGCATGTGGGACCTACGCTCCCTCAATGTTATAGTAGCTGTTTATGGCACATAAACATGTATGGATTAGTGTTAGGGACCCGTCTAATCAGAGATCGCCTTGACGTGTGGCAGATGGGCTCAAATAATTTTGTACAAAATGTATTTGCCAAGCATCTCTAATTTAAGCATAGCATTAGTAATATAAATACTTTTTTGTACTTTATTTGGATCGCAGAGTGCTGTTGCATTATATATTTAGTTTGGTTTTCAGCCATAGCAACGTGCACCTGCATATTGGGATGTGCTGACTAACCTACTTTTGTTATTCTTTGATGTTTGTGCTATAATATTATGGTGTCCATTATCTATGCACTGTGACATCACTATGCATGTTATTCCTGTACTGTGACATCACTATGCATGTTATTCCTGTACTGTGACATCACTATGCATGTTATTCCTGTACTGTGACATCACTATGCATGTTATTCCTGTACTGTGACATCACTATGCATTTTATCCCTGTACTATGACATCAACGTGCATATTATCCCACTATTTGACATTACTGTGACCATTTTATCAATATTGTGACATCACTGTGTGCATTTTCCCTGCAGTGTGACACCACTGTGAACATTGCCTACTGTGGTGTGACCTCACTGGGCATGTAATCCTTGTACTGTGACATCAATTTGCATATTATCCCACTATTACTGTATTCATTATCCCAAAATTGTAACATGACTGTGTGAATTTTCTCTACACTGTAACAATACTGTGTGCATTAGGTAGGCTAAAATACTCATTACTGTTCCATAGTCTGACCAAACTACTGAAGGTGGTCATAGTGGAATGGGGCCCTAGAATGAATGGACTGGTCAGTCTGATCAAGAAGGATGGACTTGTAATCCTGAACTGAGGACAATCTGCAAAAGAGGAGGAGAGGTTCCACTTAGATTAGGGTTTCCTTAGACCCCATTCACACTTCTGCAAATGGGTCCGCATCCGTTCCGCAATTCTGTTCCGCTGTTCCGCTTCCGCATTTGCGGAGCGTGGCTCCGAACTTCCGGGCCGCGGCTCCGCAATAGATAGAACATGTCCTATTCCTGTTCGCAACTTTGGACAAGAATAGGCATTTCTATGGGGGGTGCCGGCCGGGTGTGTTGCAGATCCGCAACACACCACGGACGTGTGGATGGACCTTATAGTGTGCCCTATTAAAGCTGAATCACAGTTGTATCCCATCGCTTCACCTTATGATCCTCTGGCACTTTGGGAACTCCATTTTGTGGGTGTACTGCTTTTCACGAGTTCAGCGTTGACAGATCCCAACCTTTCCCATTTCTACAATTCTGCTACCACGGATTTTAACATCATCATGCAGTCTGGTTATTTTAATAGATTTCAGACAGTGTCTTCATCGTGAAATCCCACATTTAATAGACCATTATGAAAGTCGTCTTCAAACACTATTAATGCTTCCTCAAGGAATCAGCTTTTCCTATCAAGTTTTAATTTTCAGGACCAAGGTTAGCAACTGAAGAGAAAAATGGGATTCTTCAGGCGATGAAAGTAGCAACATCCAGAGAAATTAAGTTGGTAAAATGTAACGTCTCAGTAGGGAACAGATGAGTCAACACTTATTCCCCATCTCCCAGGGGGGCACCTCATCGGCAGAGTTGGTAGCATAGCCTGGCGTTAACACTACAGTTGTAAAACTTAATGCTAAAAGCTTATCTTATCTGCATAGCTTTTTTCAAACTGTTCATATAGATTTATTTTGATTCTTATCGCATATCTAATTACATCCTAAACAGCTCGTGCCCCTGGTTGCCATTTCTTATAAGATATTACAGTTATCTAGCAGATGCAGCCTGCTCAGCCTCGGAAATCTTTTTTTTAAATAATTTTGCTTGTGTTTTTATCTGGTGGAATGGATTTTTGTGTTGTACAGCTGGATTAGTATACTGCTGTTTCTAAGGTCAGCCTGTTTCCAGATGTTAAACGTGGATATTAGTAATAGCTTATAGCTGGCAATGTATGAAAGGCACATACAAATTATTACTTTTCGTGTTCTTCTTTTTTTTTTTACACATTTAATATTAGTTATTAAAAATAGTAATATAAATAGTATTATCTCCTTGAAGAGGTTGTCCAGGATTTTAATATTGATGACCTATCCTTAGGAGAGGTCGTCAATATCAGATTAGTGGGGAATGGGGATCCGACTTTCGTCACCTTCACCGGTCAGCTGTTTGAAGGCACAGTGCTATACAATCTGTAGTGGCTGTTCCTGGTACTACACAACACTTTGGCAGCTGAGCTCATTAGAGTGCCATGACCACAAAGGTGCAGAGAGTTGGACTCTAATAAGATAGGTGATTACCATTAAATCCCAGAAAACTCTTTCAACAAGGTATAATATTGTTGATAAATACATTACAAATTTTATACTGCCACCAAGCTTAACCCCTTATACCCCGGGCCAGTTTTCGCCCTTCTGCCCATGCCATTTTTTGCAAATCTGACATGTGTCACTTTATGTGGTAATAGCTTTGGAACACTCTTATTTATCCAAGCCATTCTAAAATTGTTTTCTCGTGACACATTGTGCTTCATGATAGTCCTAAATTTGATTCAATATACATCACCTTTATTTATGAAAAAATCCGAAATTTACCAAAAATTTAGAAAAATTCGCAATTTTCAAAATTTCAATTTCTCTACATTTAAAACATAAAGTGATAACCCATAAAATATTTATTACTTAACATTCCCAAAAGGTCTACTTTATATTGGCATCATTTTGTAAATGTCATTATATTTTTTTAGGACGTTAGAAGGCTTAGAATTTTAGAAGCAATTCTTAAATTTTTTAAGAAAATTTCCAAAACCCACTTTATAAGGACCAGTTCAGGTCTGAAGTCACTTTGTGAAGCTCACATAGTGAAAACCCCCCATAAATGACCCCATTGTAGAAACGACACCTCAAGTTACTCAAAACTGATTTACAAACTCTGTTGACCCTTTTCAAAATTTCACTTTTTTGGCAGATTTTCTATTTTAATCCATTTTTTTCTTTAACACATCAAGGGTTAATAGCCAAACAAAACTCAATATTTATTAGCCTGATTCTGCGGTTCACAGAAACACCCCACATGTGGTCGTAAACTGATTTAAGGGCACACAGCAGGGTGCAGAAAAAAAGGAGCACTATGGTTTTTGGAAGGCAGATTTTGCTGGACTGGTTTTTAGATGCCATGTCCCATTTGTAGCCCCCCTTGTGCACCCTTACCGTAGAAACTCCCAAAAAGTGACCCCATTTTGGAAACATATGATTTTTAATTGCTCTATATTACTTTTTTTGTGAGGCAAGGTAACCAAAAAATAGTTGTTTTCGCACCGTTTTTATTTTTTATTTTTTACAACATTCATCTGACAGGTTAGAAGGAAGAGTTGAAGTTTTTATTGGTACCATTTTTGGGTACATATGATTTTACGATCATTCATTATTACACTTTATAGGGCAAGGTGACCAAAAAACTGGTTGTTTTGGCACAGTTTTTATTTATTTATTTTTTCAGCGTTCACCTGAGGGGTTAGGTCATGTGACATTTTTATAGAGCAGATCGTTACGGACGTGGCAATATCTAATATGTATACTTTTTCTTGTTTATTTACGTTTTACACAATAATAACATTTTAAAATAAAAAAAAATGTTTTTTTTTTAGTAACTTTGTAGTCTGAGAGCCATAGCTTTTTAGTTTTTTGACTGATTGTCTTAGGTAGGATCTCATTTTTTGAGGGATGAGGTGACGGTTTGATTAGTACTATTTTTGGGGACATACGCCTTTTTGATCACTTGGTGTTGCAAATTTTAGCGTCCTGGCTGCCATGGTAACCATTGAGAAAAAGCTAAACGTCGGATCCGGCGATGCGCCGAAACGACGTTTAGCTTAAGGCCGGATCCGGATTAATGCCTTTCAATGGGCATTCATTCCGGATCCGACCTTACGGCAAGTGTTCAGGATTTTTGGCCGGAGCAAAAAGAGCAGAATGCTGCGGTATTTTCTCCGGCCAAAAAACGTTCCGGTCCTGAACTGAGGACATCCTGATGCATCCTGAACGGATTTCTCTCCATTCAGAATGCATTGGGATAATCCTGATCAGGATTTTTCCGGCATAGAGCCCTGGGGACAGAACTCTAGGACGGAAAACAAAAACGCTAGTGTGAAAGAGCCCTAAGGCAGATTAAGCAAGTCCTTACATATAACAGTCAGGAATAGCTGATAACTAGCAACTGATATAGCTATTTTACCAGAGAAGTGGCCTTGATTGGTTGCATCTGAGTCTGAGGCATTGTATGTTGAGTCTGGTTGGAAATGATCATTGTATGTTGAGTCTGGTTGGAAATGATCGTTGTATGTTGAAAATATTGTATCCTGAGGCCATTGTATCTTGAGGGATCACTGTATAGTCATACTATTTTAGTATTTGGACGTTTTCTGTAATACACATGGAGGGCTGCATGGAATGTTACATTCCAGAGACTGCTAATGGTCTCCATATCAGAGGCTGCTATAAAACAACCTATGTTTGCTGAATGGCAGTGGTAGGTAATTCAATCTGCTACTGCTATACTGAAAGGGTTGTCTTACTACAAAAACTTATTTGCAAAAGAAGCCATAAGGTGATCTGCTGACTGCCAAAATAATGTAAAAATCAAGGGAATCAACTGAACTAACCGAAGTAGTGGCCAGTCACAGATTTTAGCAGCTGCTACCGGGGATATGTTGTGTTACATGCCAGCCATTCAAATAAACAGGTGACCGTATAATATATGCCAGCATTCACCGAAAGCTAAAAACATCCTTAGATCCACATAATAAAAGAGAACATCCTAGGAAATCTCGCTCACATGTTTCAAATCAAAATGGTTCTTAAGACCCCCTTACATGGGCCAATGATCAGGGCAATTACTGGGAAGCAGCGTTCATAGAAATGTACCTTCCCAATAACTGCCCTTGCCTAGAACTGCCACAGATCGCCCAATGAACGATCAAACACTCTCATGTTCCTTTGGTAAATTGCTCTGCTAGATTTATATCAAGCTGAAAGCTCAAGGGGAGTGTCTCGTCTGCTGCAGCTCAGGGGGCGTGTCTCAGCTCTCCCTATCACAGCTCAGGAGGCAGTTGGAGGATGAAACTGAGCATGTGCGGCCATGTCAGTGAGCAGGTCAAAGAAATAAGAAAAAAACAAACAGCAGGTGGCGCTATACAGATACATTTTATTGAATAACTCAGTGGCTATGCTACATTTTTAATTACATGCAATTACAAAAGCAAGTGCTGGTTTGAAAACTGTAGAATATTTTTCATGGGACAATCCCATTAAATAATCATTTCTGTCTAAACAGTGATCTGCTGCCCAGAAACAATAAATATGTATGGGAATGAACGATCTCTCGGAGTCACTCATCCCCATACAGCGGAGGTGACTGCTGTATGTAAATGCAGCTTTCACCTCCTGTAATGAGCAGGCAGTAATCGTTAATGAACTGTTGGCTCACAATTAGTTCAGAGAAAATTCGGTTAGCTGCAAAGCCTAATTTCCTCGTGCTTTGTGGTAGCGAATCGATTTTCCTTGAATGGCGGTAAAAAAACAAAGAAAATCATACTGGCCTCATCTATTTTCTCGCGACGGCCCATCCACCGCCATCTTGTTTGAAGATCTTGCATGAAATCCCGTGCACGGTGACGTATGATGAGATTTCGCGACAGATCTTCAATCAAGATGGCGGCGGCTGTCCCCTTGCAAGCAATTGGATGAGGTAAATACGATTTACATTTTTTTTTTTTTTACATTTTACACTGTGTTATCACTGTCAGATGCGGCAATCAGCTATGAAGGTGGCATCTGAGGGGTACAATGACTGGGGCAGTTCAATCGCCGCTCCCTGTCATTGTACCCACTACTTACAAATGGCGAACTAATTCACCCAAAGCAAAATTTTTGGTAAAATTCGGTGAAGCAGCCAAATCGAATTTTTGTATACTTTGCTCATCTCTATTCACCAATTCTTAGTTGGTAAAGGTGCCTTTAATCATCGCTTGCATAGATTATTCCATAATATGTCTGTGTCGATTCAACAAAGGTTAACCAGCATTTAAAATATTGAGTTATATTATCCCATATGTTATATTTTTATGTAAAGGAGAAGTAAAATGTGTGCTAAGAAATCTAATTAGCTGCTGCGACATGCCCATGTCAAACCCATCTTTTGTGAAATACAGAAACAATTATCTGTCTTTTCATTTTCCCTCTCTCTCAGGACGGACCGAGCTCTCTTTCAGTTTACGCCCTGCGGTTGGGACCGGGAGAAGAAATAGTCACATCATTGTTTAAATTCGTGCAGGAGAAGAATCTAAGAGCGCCGTTTGTTATTACTTGTGTGGGCAGCGTCACCAAAGCAACACTTAGACTGGCAAATGCGGAGGCGCAGAATACCAATGAGGTACCTGACAGGTCCAATGATGTACTGGCTCAGTTTAAGTCATGCATAGATGTAGCAAGATGGCCGTGGAGTGTTTCAAGAGAAGTGTACTGTTCCTAATTATGTAATTATAAGGCTTAGGTGCCAAACTACAAGCTGTTGCCGAAATCTGTTCCTTCTGTGTTTCTCAAGAAATGCAGAGAACGAGATGCATTTCCCCTGAAGGTATCCTGTCATCTTTAATTTGATATAATCTTTAATTAAACACATTGGCAATGCTGAAATAGTAAAATATGTAGGATATTTCTTATGTCACAGAGGAGATACCTCTCCTAGCACAGGCTCAATTACCAGGCATACATTGCCTTCTAAGCTCTTAGAATAACAATAATATGGCGCTGGAAGATAAGAATGCCACCTTCATGATGTGTAGTTCCTTAATGTTATATGGGGTGTCATTCAAAGGATATGCAAGAATGAGCAACCCACATATTTATGGTTATGGGATAATTTCTGTGTATTCCATTCATGGGCACCATGTTAGATTCCTTAAAGAGGACCTGTCACCACTCCTGGGCCTGTTTCAATAGCTTCATGCATTCCCCATGTAATACCAATTCTGGAGCATCTGCTCTTTTGACTTTATGTTGTGCTATTCCTTTATTATTTATACTAGAAGTTATGAATGAATTGCTAGCAGTCTGCAGTAAGGCCTCTTTCACACGGGCGTCATGTTTGACGCCCGGATAAGACGCAGGTGCGTTGCGGGAATATGCGCGATTTTTCCATCGCCATGTTTGGTACCCAGACCTGAAGCCGGACTTCATCACTGAAGTCCGGTTTCGGGTAGAGTATTCTGGAGAATTTATTATTTTCCCTTATAACATGGTTATAAGGGGAAATAATAGCATTCTTAATAAAGAATGCATAGTAAAATGAAGAGGAAGGGGTTAAAAATAATAAAAGTTAACTTACCTTAGCCACTTGATCGCGTATTTGCGATCTCTCCTCTCTTTTCCAGCATCAGCTAAGAACTAAGTGACCTGTGATGACGTCACATCACATGGTCCAATCACATGGTCCATCTTACCATGGTGATGGACCATGTGATTGGACCATGTGATGTGACGTCATCACAGGTCCTTTAGCTGTTAGCTGAAGCATGAAGAGAGAAGACAGATCGCAACTACGCGATCAAGTGGCTAAGGTAAGTTAAGTTTTATTTTATTATTTTTAACCCCTTCATCTTCATTTCACTTAGCATTCTTTATTAAGATTGCTATTATTTCCCCTTATAACCATGTTATAAGGGAAAATAATAAAGATCGGGTCCCATTGCTAAGCAACCATGTGGGAAAATCGCACTGCTTCCGCACTTGCTTGCGGATGCTTGCGATTTTCCCGCAGCCCCATTCACTTCTATGGGGCCTGCGTTGCGTGAAAAACCCACAATATAGAGCATGCTGCGATTTTCACGCAACGCAGAAGTGATGCGTGAAAATCACAGCTCATGTGCACAGCCCCATAGAAATGAATGGGTCCGGATTCAGTGCGGGTGCAATGCGTCCTTCTCACGCATTGCACCCGCGCGGAAAACTCGCCCCTTTTGTGAAGGGGGCCTAAGGGTACAGAGGGGTTGTAACCAGTTGGGGGGGGTGTACCTGCACAGACTCACTCTATCCAATCAGTGCTACCATTTCCAGACTGTGCAGATCCCCCCTTCCCCCCACCAACTGGTTAACACCCCTCTGTACCCTTACTGCAGACTGCTAGCAATTCATTAATAACTTCTAGTAGAAATAACAAAGGAATGGCACAACATACAGACATAAGAATAGATGCCGCAGAATCGTTATTACATGGGGAATGCATGAAGCTATTAAAATGGGCATGTCAGGAGTGGTGAAAGGTCCTCTTTAAAGCAGTTGTGCTACCATTAACCATTTCAGCCATGGAAGGTTTTTTTTTTTTTTTGCATTTTCATTTTTCACTCCCTGCTTTTTTGGGGCGATAACTTTTAAATTTTTCAGTTTACATAGCAATATGAGGGTTTGTTTTTTTGCGGGACAAGTTGCACTTTCTAATTCCACCATTTAATATTGCATATCATGTATAGTGTTGCTCGCGAATATTCGAATCGCGAATATCGGCACTCTGAGAATTCGCGAATATTTAGAATATAGTGGTACATATTCGTATTTTTGAAAATTCGTCATTTTTTTCCCATCTTAACCCATGATTCCTCCCTGCTTCTTGCTTGTGGGCCAATGAGAAGGCTGCAATGTGTTTGTCTGAGCTTTGCAACATCCCTAGCAACCAATAGGAAAGTTGCCCACCCCTTACTATATAAGAACCTCCCCAGCAGCCATTTTCTGCAGTTTATTACAGTTATGAGAGAGACAGCAGTGTCGTTGCTGTGCTCTGTGTTTTGCTGTCACATTACATTAGATAGTTAGTATATATATATATATATATATATATATATATATTAAAGATAGTTAGTGTGAGATAGTCAGTGTAGGTTAGATAGTGATATAGTGTAGCTGATAGGTTCCAGTACAGGGTGTTAGGTAGTGTGATAGGTTCTGCTGTCCATACATACATGCTACAGACATAGTGCTGTAATGTCACAAGTCCACAACAATACTTAATGCATCAATCACTAATATGTAGTCAGACCTGCTATGGGAAGTTGCACGTATTGCGCAAAAATATGCACATCAGTTGCCGATTTGTGCAATCGCAAATATATCGGCGCACTCGATCTGCATATAAAGCTATTGTAATGTTCTGCTGTGCCAACCATTTTCTCCAGTGTCAGGAAACTTCTAGCAGCTTGAAAAATGTAACAAAAGTGACCCACGCCTGTATTGTACGTGCAATACGCAAATATTATACTGCCGATTTTCGCAATCAAGAAAATATGTCGAATATTCGCCCAAATATTGGCGAAATATCACAAATTCGAATATTGCCCCTGCCACTCATCACTAATCATGTAGTGGGCAGCTGGAAAAAAAATTCCAAATGGAGTTCCCTATACAGTAAAACTGACCAGTTACTTTAATTCTCCAGGTCAGTACAATTATGGCAATACCATATGTGTATAGTTTTTCTTGCATTTTAATACTGACATCGCTATATTCTGACTCCTATAACTTTTTTGTAGTTATGTGTAGGGAGCTGAGTGAGGGCTCATTTTTTTGCAGGGCAATCTGTACTTTTCCCTGATACCATTATGAGGTATGTAAGACTTTTTGATCACTTTTTATTTAACATTTTGTGGGTGGTGAAACAACCAAAAAATGGCTATTTGGCCGTTTTGCCGTTTGCTGTATTGGAAAAATATTTTTATATAGTACAGGTGTTTTCACATGCAGTGATACCCATGATATGTATGTTTTTTGTTTACATTTTTTTATTTACATTTGGGGGAAAAGGGGATGATTTGAACTTTATATTTTTTCAATTATTTTAAAAAACTTTTTTAACTCTATTTTAGAGTTCCCATAGGGTACAATAACAAGCAATCATCATACACTCCAATGCATTATTAACCATGTATTGTAATGGAGTCCTGCCACAGGCGGAGCCAGAGCACACCAGAGCCAGAGCGCGCGCTTCTGGGTATTTACACCTTCAGATGCCGTGGTCACATTTGACCACGGCTACTGAAGGGTTAAAAGTCTGCAATTGGCATTACCTCTGGTAGCAGACTTTAGCCGCGGGTGTCTGCTGCATGGAACAGCAGGCACCCAGTATCCTATGGCGCCTTCTGCACATGTAAGCAGGCACCAGTCGTGACCAGCGCTGTACAAGTATGGCGCTGGTAGGGAAGGAGTTAAATGTTATTTTAATATTATTCATCATGAAAAAACGTATTTTTGTAATTTACCTTCTGTTACAAAAGTGCTTATGTTGTGAGCTATTCTCTTTACTTCATTAAAATGGCCCCCACAGTGTTTAATCTGTATAGTATTGTGCATGTCCACCTACTGAACTGGATGAGCATGGTCTCACGTGCTCAGTTCAATGCTTGATTTACCACTGGCTGTATGTACTCCATCTAGTTATAGGGAGAGAGCTGCAGCAGAAAGGACACACTCTTTGAGCTGTGATAGAGAGAGAGAGTTGCAAAAGAAAGTACACGCCCTTTGAGCTGTAATAGGGAGACAACTGTAGAGAAATGACAAATCCTCTGAGCTGTGATAGGGAGAGAGCTGCAGCAGATAGGACACACCTCCTGAGCTGTGATAGGGAGACAGCTGTAGCAGAAAGGACATTCCCCCTTAACTGCCAGTCTGAAGAAAATCTAGAAAAGCAAAAATAAATAACAAATCAGCTTTACTCACCTCCGCCGATCCCCCACCACTGCTGTTCCAGCACTGCTCTGCACTTCCTGTCACGGGTCAACACGCTGGAAATGGTAGGAAAAACCCGCTCTACCAATCACTGTCTTTATTAGGGACCTACTTCAGCCACAGATTGGATGATCAGGCCATTCCCAGTGTTGCCAGCATGTCAGGCCAGGACAGAAAGTGGGTACTGAAGCTTTGGAATGGGGGATCGGGGGATCAGTGGAGGGGATTAATGCTTCTTTGTTATATTTATATGTTGTGGACTGTTTTTTCTTTCAATCTCCTCAGGAAACACCTTCAAGGATCTTTATGAAGTAAAGATTTTTGGAGATGTCACATCAACCCTATACCGGAAAGAAATACTTTTCTTCCATATTCTTATATCATTGCATCTATATATTCCTTTTTAATTTGCAAAGTAATTTGACTGACACCATAGGCTAGTTTCACACTTGTGGCAGGGATCTCCGACAGGCTGTTCAGGTGCAGAACAGCCTCCCGGAGTTCTCCAGATCAATGCTGGATACTGCCACCTTCCCGCCAGACCCCATTGGCAGAGATCTGGCTTCTACCCCGCAAAAATGCTGAGAATCGGATGGACAGAAACTGCTGCACTCAGCGTTTTTAGTCCAACCTATTTCCGGTATTGTCTGTTGGACCTGCCAGCCGGTACACCCAACCACAGGTGTGAAAGAAGCCTTAGGTAATTTCACAAATTTTTTCCCTGTCTCTGTAACTGTGTGCATTACTTTTGTCTTTCAGATAATACATTTAAAAGAGAGACTTGAAATAGTTTCTTTAGTGGGAACATTGAATGAAGAGGCACACCTCCACATCTCCCTTTCCGACAAGGATGGGAAGACCATCGGTGGCCATGCTATGGGGGATCTGGAAGTCTTCACTACTGCAGAAATAGTGATTGGAGAGCTCAGTGACCTTCAATTCACTCGGGAGATGGATGAACGCACAGGCTTCCCAGAGCTCGTCATTAGGCCTCGTTCGGAAAATACTACCTCTGCCTAGCTTCTAAATTACGTGCCATTTTTTGTACAAAACAAGAGAATGAGATAAATTTGCCTTGGAGCATGTCTTTACGTTGCTCTTTGCATTATTGTATTGATTGCAGCCATTTGATCACGCACAACATAATCAGTCATGTATGAAATACACACAGCAGAATCATCTCGGTAAATTCTTTAAATGTCTACTCATTAATTTCTGCTGTTTATCAGCATGAGTTGCATTTAATGTTCAGGGATTTTTCTTCTCTCGTCAGCTTAGGCTGATAGGTTCTACAGGGATTTTACGAGACTGATTGGCCCAGAGAGGGTATAGGACAGTGACAATAGCTCAGAGGGCTAATGAATGTACTGTTTGCTCATCTTTACACGGTTCCTGTAACACTAATTGGGAGGGACAGCTCAAGCAAGCACAGAAGAACGGTTATGGGCTATGCGTGACATGGGTGTAGAGTAGCAGATAGGTGCCTGGTTCTGCGCTATGCTGTTTACTCTCACATATACTTCTTAAATTAATTGAATTTGTTTTAGAATTGATCTTAGAGGTCATACATAGATGGCATTTTGTGTCCTTGCAAAAGAATAAAATAATTACAACCATAGGTTTACTTTTATTTTTCAATCTGTGTCATTGATTTTCATAGGATGGGGTAGAGCCATACATTTATTGCATCGGTCTTTATAACTTTTCCAAACCCTAAAAATTGCTTCATACATTGACAGCAGGGACGTGCAGAGACATTTTGAAGGGCAGGGGCTTATGTCAAGGGCACTTGACATAATTTGAAAAATTGTTTGTACCACGAAGCTTACTTTTCTAAAAGTCTTACCTTGTTCTCCATTAATTCGTTGATATTGTAATGTATATTCCTTTAAATACAACTTTGTAACTAACAAAATTTCCTATAAAAACAAAATAATCAAATGTGGGGTGGCTGACAGTCTGGCCTTATGTATGTGGGCAGGCAGTGTGACATCATGTGAGGCAGACAGTGTGGCCTTATGTATGTGGCCATAATCAAATGTGGGGTGGCTGACAGTCTGGCCTTATGTACACACCAGACTGCCTCACATGATGTCACACTGCCTGCCCACATACATAAGGCCACATGTCAGCCACCCCACATTTGATTATGGCCACATACATAAGGCCACACTGTCTGCCTCACATGATGTCACACTGCCTGCCCACATACATAAGGCCACATGTCAGCCACCCCACATTTGATTATGATTGACCACATACATAATGCATAAATGCAACACTCACTGTCAGTGTCTGCCTCTGCCCAGTGCCCCCACAGACATGACGTCACAGTTCACACTGCCTGCCAGTGCCCACATACAATGCTGGGCCGGAATGGCACTGACAGGTGGCGGTGCGGGTGCGGTGTAGTCAGACAGTGCAGTGCAGGTCTCACCCAGGCAGCAGGCTCTTCACACCAGACTGGACTCATGGTGGCGTGTGGTGGACTGGATCTGGGCCTGGGGTAGATTGACTGGCGCCCGGCGGTGAGTGACTGAGCAAAGCAGCAGTCGCACAGTGCACTGCAGGCAGCTCTTCTCTGCTCTAGCCACGTCACTCGCCTCGCTGCTGAATACTGTTGCGCCGCACGGGCCCGGCAGTTTTCGGCGGTTTCAGCGCATTTTTAAAAAAAAGTGCCGCTGCTTGCCTGACAATAAAAAAAAAAAAGGGCATTAAAGGGACAGGGGCAGAAGGGGGCAGGGGCTCAAGCCCCCTTTTAGCCCTATGTGTGCACGTTCCTGATTGACAGTATACTTACCTTTCAAATCTGGCGCCACCCCCTAGTGGAATCGTACTCCCTGCTATCATCACTGTGTGGTGCAATGTCATCCATCACATCTAAAGGTCACATGCGACCATATCACCCAGTTGCTGCCATCCTTAGAGATGTCAGCAATTGACTGTCATAGTCCGATGTGAGGTGGGATGTTTTTGACATCAGGACAAGTGGCCATCCATAGTAAGTGACGCACAACCTGAAGACCAGCGGTATAGGAATGACACCAAATTTAAAAAGTACTAATTTGCAGATTTTGTGTGTGAATGATACACAATTAATTGGTTAGAAAAACATTTTATTATCATTTTTTTTCAACTCCATTAGTCATAGTGAGGGAATAGCTGTGTCCTAAATGTAGCTGTTTTGCCATTAGAAGCTCTTGAGCTAAGGCATCCTATAGAATAACCTTGCTTACTTCAAGAAAACCCCTTCTTTTTTACTATATTAGAAAAATAATAAGGGCTCTTTCACACTTGCGTTTTTGGTTTCCGTCCTAGAGTTCCGTCCTTGGGGCTCTTGGACGGAAAGATACTGATCAGGATTATCCCAATGCATTCTGAATGGAGAGAAATCCGTTTAGGATGCATCAGGATGTCTTCCGTTCAGTATGTGAACGTTTTTTGGACGTTGACAAAACCGCAGCATGCTGCGGATTTGTCTCCGTCCAAAAATCCGGAAGACATGCTGTAACGCTGGATCCGGAAGTAATGTCCATTGAGGTGCATTAATCCAAATCCGGCATTAAGCTAAACATCGTTTTAGCGCATCGCCGGATCCGACGTTTAGCTCTGCGCATGCGCAGCAGAAGTTCCGATCGGGGCCCCAGTGTAAGCTGGGGCTCCGATCGGCTACCATGGCAGCCAGGACGCTACTGAAGTCCTGGCTGCCATGGTAAGTACTCCGCAGCAGTGTACTTACCTGCACTGCGGCCTCCGGGCGCTCCTTCATGATGTCACAGGTCCGGGCGGCGCATTGATCTATGCACCGCGGGGATCTGTGACGTCATGAAGGAGCGCCCGGCGGCCGCAGCGAAGGTAAGTACACTGCTGCGGAGTACCATGGCAGCCATGACTTCAGTAGAGTCCTGGCTGCCATGGTAACCTGAAAGCATTTCGAAGACTGATCAGGAAGGACTGATCGGAAGTGCCCGCCGGATCCTCAGAACGCAAGTGTGAAAGAGCCCTTATAAATATAATTGTTTTTTTGCGTTGGAGGAGGGGACAGCCCGGCAATTAGATGATTCAAAAACTGCTCACTCCAAAGGATACATAGCAATATCTACTGCCCACATTATACATACATGGAAGTGCCAACTCTACCTGAGTGAAAGTCCAGTGTGATGAATACCCATTGAGCATATGGTAAGAGGTTGTTTATTTGTAAATCTTTCTATTGTAAATATAGTGAAAAGAAAAAAAGTTATAAAACAAACTTTACATACAAAAGTAAATCCTGAAGTGCTTTAAAGGGGTTATTCAAAGTCTAAAAGATCCCCCCCAATGCCCAGGCTCCTCACATACATTATACTTACCTACTTTCTTTCACCTGCGTCGATCTGTATACCTGCACGGCCGCCACTGCACCTCCCTAGCTGCTAGCAACGTGGGTGCCGGGGAGCAAGTAATTATAATGAATAGACTTTGGCTAACCCCTTTAACATCAGAAGGAAAAACAACCTATTTAACATATGAGTCATTTACTTTAAGCTAATTCTTCACAGAACTTTGCATAAATCAATAGTACAGGTGAATATAAGAAAGTTTGAAATATATCTTATCAGAGGAAAAGCCTTGTTTTTCAGTTATCAGCTGCCCCCTTCTCCTTTCCTAAACTAAAATTCTCTCTGAAATATATGATAAATCCATCTTGTGAGACCAAGACAGGCAGCCTGCTGACTCAAGGATCAGATTGCATGATCCCATAAAGGTCTGTGGGGATTAGAGTAGGAAGGTGCAGTGAGCAGACAGACACAGGCATGATTTAGCAGCTAATAGTAAGTGTTATATTTTACCTCGTGCTTTATTCACATCTAAGCTGCTCAGTTCTTCTCTAGAATGCCCTATGTCAGGGATGCTCAACCTGCGGCCCTCCAGCTGTTGCAAAACTACAACTCTTAGCATGCCCTAATGGCTGTAGGCTATTCAGGCATGCTGGGAGTTGTAGTTTTGCAACAGCTGGAGGGCCGCAGGTTGGGCATGCCTGCCCTATGTGGTGCTTCTGAGTGATTTTGAGTAAATAAGAGTTAGGAAGCAGAATCTGCTGTCTGCATGTGACATCATTTCTGTAGTCTTCACCCACCAGCTCAGGGACAACTGAAAATAACAGATGTAACCTGGGGGAACCGCTAAACATGGCAGATACCAGTCATTTAATGGTCAGCTACATTGCTATCAGGTATGTATACACATATGACAGCTCCGTCAGAAAAGTTATTAGAAGTAGGTAGGTATGGTTGAATCCCTTCCTGACGCAGCGATTTTCCATTTTTGTTTTTCACTCCTTGCCTTCCCGGAGCCATAACTTTTTTTATTTTTACAGTCACATAGTCATATAAGGCCTTGTTTTTTTGTGGGACAAGTTGTAATTTCTAATGACACCATATGATATTGCATATGGTGAAGCTACAGAAAAACACAAATTGGCCATTTTTATTTTCTTTCCGTTACGGCGTTCACCATATAGGATAAATACGTTTATATTTTAATAGTTTGGGCATTTGGGGACAAGATTATGATCGTTATTTTTTAATTGTTTATTTTTTATTATGGGGAAAGGGGGAGCCCCAGGAGTGCAGCGCTCCCAGGGAAAATCGCTCATACACCATGGTCACAACTGACCATGGCACCTGAGGGTTTAAATGTCTGCAATCGGTGTTATTGCTGATCGCACACATTAGCCCTGGTGTCTACTGTGTGAAACTGGTGGCTATGGTGCTCCAGAGTGGGCGTCATCTTTAAAGACTCGGCATCCACCGTACATGTATGTGAAGAGTTTAGATGTCCATATATATTCAGTAGCTGTTGGTTCAATGCCTATATGCTGACAAATATCTCTCCTGACTCTACGCTAGAGACAAGTGTTTTTTCAAAGGGGAGAGAGGAGAAAGCAGCTACCAGAAACCTCTAGCAGCTGCTTATCTTTTGGTAGAATGAAAGGATTGAATTCTTCTCTTCCCCCCCCCCATCATCTGCCGGGTGTGAGTTGAAAGGTTTCCATACATTAGATCAGGGGTGGCCAACCTGCGGCTCTCCAGCTGTTTATAAACTACAACTCCCAGCATGCCCTAACTGCCTATAGCTATCAGCCTACAGTAGGGCATGGTGGGAATTGTAGTTTTACAACAGCTGGAGAGCCGCAGGTTGGCCACCCCTGCATTAGATCGTCACCTGGCCCCACCAAGGACGGCAAGTTCAGCTGACAAAACTCTAATTTGTATGAGAGCCTTTAACCAGCCTGTCCCTTCTCAATGGTTATTTCAGCCCTGTGTCCTGTATAGGACTGGATATTGACTGGAATGTAATGTTTTCGAACACCGAAAATGTAAAAAATGTAAATGCATTTTTTGAATGAAAATGTGCTTCCGAATGTTAAGATCAGATTAAATGAATTCTAAGAGCCACTGAACAATATCGATTTCTGAACAATCTCCAGTGTTTTATCCATTGAAATAAAAGTGACACAACATCATAAAGTAGCTTCTTATTACTGTAGTGCACAGTTGTGGAGAACGCATTCCTCTCTGGCTGCTATGGAACTGAATGTCAAGAATCTCATTTTAGTGACAAACGATCATAGTTAATATATCTGGAAAAAAAAGAGGCGCAAGTTCACAGAGTTCATTCCTGTATACGGCAATGCAGTTTTATGTTAATCCATAGAAGGTAAGGAAAGTGGCACAAAAGCCAATTGGTTGGGAAGCCATAAAATTAGGATGGTAAAGTCTCGTGGACAGTAACTCCCTGTGGTTGAATGAATTAAAGGCTCTTCTTGTTTCCTCCTTGCTTTTCCTATTGAAAAACGTTGCATGTATTTTAGTACACCATGACATAGCGAGAATGTCGTCACTGACACTAGTATAATACTGTATTGTATCACTGGACTTTGACTTAGACTCCATTAATCAGTATTAGATTAAAAATATCCATAGAGGAATTGGGTAAATGTTATAATGGAGTTAACCTCCAGACATGTTAAAGGAAGACTTAAATATGGAGATGACTTTAACATGATCATATTTTCAGTCTGTAAAAAAAAACGTACCTATATAGCAGAGGTAGGCAATCTGTTGTCACAATGCAGAAGTTACTTAAAAGGACCGGTTACCTCTGATATGTCTGTTTTAGTGACTACTTGCATTTCCCATGTAACAATTCTGGAGCAACTATTGTTATAACTTGCCAGCAGTTTGCAATGAACATCCAGATAGGTGTTACCAGTTGGGGGTGTGTCCCTGCGCAACACTGATCGGATAGATTCAGACTATGCAGTAAAACCCGCACCATCTGGTAACACACATCAGGACCTTCACTGCCAATTGCTAGCAATTCATAACTTCTTGCCCGAATAATAAACGGAAGGCACAACATAGAGTCATAAGAATAGATGCTCCAGAACTGTTATTAATTGGGGAATGCAAGTACCGTAGTTAAGAAAACAGACATGTCAGGAGAGGTCCTCTTCACACACAAGAGAAGTGACTACTGTTGGAAACATATTTTGGCTTGTACAAAAACGTTTCAATAATTTTTGCCTATATTTTTGCACAAATATGTCAAACTCAAGCAAAGATACAGGATATCTACAGCATATTATTGTGTTATCACAGAAGAGAGGGAGAAGGATGTGTCAGTCAGTTTAAGCCTACATGCACACGGCAGTGATTTTTGGTGGCCTCCGTTCCGTTTTTTTTTGCAGATCCGATGGTTTCCCATTCATTTCTATGGATCCGTTAAAAATGCAGATGCCTATTCCGTTGCCTTTCCACGTCCGCTGTCCGCATTTCTCGTCCGCAAAAAAAATATGGCATGTCCTATTCTTGTCCGCAAAAAACGGTTTGCGGACCCATAGAAGTCAATGGGTCCGCAAAAAATGCTGATGACCAACAGAAATCATCCGTTTGTCATCCGCATCCTTTTTTTTGTGGATGGTTGCTTGGAAACCAGGGCACTTGTACAGGTACTTTAAGAAACTCATTGCGAGACTTACAGCGCTCTAACTGTCAGCACGGATGAGAATGATACAACGGAGGCGGTGCTGGGCTCCTTCACAGGGGGCGTGGCTGGGCACAGGAAAGGTTCGTACCGCCCCCCTGGGCACCTTGACTCCCTAATTTACATATTAATAAAATCATTTTTTACAGTCAATAAAGAAGCGCAGCGCTATGGCACACATATAGTGCGGACATGCTAGCGGCGATCTAGCCGTGCATGTCCGCATCTATATATGCTGTAACATGGTGACAGAATCCCTTTAATAAAGTGGGTTTTGGAAATTTTAAGAAATGTAAGAATTGCTCCTAAAATTCTAAGGCTTCTAACGGCCTAAAAAAATAAATGACATTTGTAAATTTTCTGTAAATTTAGGATATTTTTTTTTTTATAAATAAAGGTGAATTATGTTGACTGAGTAAATAAGTTAAAAACTGGTAAAGAGGGAAGAAGGTCTTAGACCATGAGGGCTCCCAATATATGAGGAAAGCTGGAAGGACACAGTAGGTGTCAGTAGAAGTTACTCAAATAGTATTGTAGTGGTAGGTTTATTGTAGGTTGTAGGCTACCCTGAATAGGTGGATCAAGGTAAAGCTGCCATAATGACTGATTATGGTGATTTTTTGCTGTAAGCAACTGTTTTTACATGATATGAAAGACTGTGCTAGACACAAACCTCAAGACAGTCCTAATCTGTTGGACTTTTTTGGTCTTTATCAGATACAGCTGTTGGTATTACATCTAAAGTTGTGTGTGCTAAACAATAGATTTTTACCCTATACCCAATAGAAGTCCAGATCATCAGTCTGTTGAGTTACTTTATGGCACTGTCACCTGGAACAGCAACCATGAAATGAATAACCATAAATTCATTATGAAAGCTGAAATCTCTAGTGTATGGCCATATGGCACGCCTAAAGCATTATAATTGACCCAGGACCTGTTAGACATCTACCAGTAGATCCCTATGCACAATGCATTTCTCATACCTTATATATATAATATAGCACGTACGTCTAAAATGCAATGGCTCTAGCAAAGCTTTTTTTTTTTTTTTTGCTTCAAAGCAAACATGAAGATGTAGACAAAGATTTATATTTGATCAGCAGTAGAGGTGCATTAAATGTCACTGGATAATGTATGTGTTGTACAGTATATAGTTGCACTGCTTGTATGTATTTGATATTGTTAGTGCTGGCTTACAACCATTTTATACTTGACTTCTAGAGGAACATACTTTGCTTTTACAGTATAACTACTGTCTCAGGTAATTGTTCAGAGCAAGCTGTCATGTGTATGAGGAAAAATACAATTTCTGGCCATTATATGATGTGTGAGCTAGTGGGTAAAGGCTAGCTGTACCATGTTTGCAAAAAAAAAATAAAAAATTGAAAAATAGGGGATCCTTCTCCTTAACTCGCTGTAGCACAATGTCAGAAGCAGCAGCAGTAATAAAGGACATTGCACAGCAGAACTAAGCAACTTAGATACGAATCCCGCAGTGAAATGAGGCAGTAAATCACTTACAAATCAGCAACAGTATCTCTGTGTCAGTCTCTCTGTCTCTGCTTGTCTCAAGCAGCGCATTCCTTCTCCTCCTCTCTTCATAGATTTAGGATAGGTCATCTATATTTTAAAGCCTTATAACCCCTTTAAATACAAGCATTAGGTTTAGGAGCTGGAAGGAAATAGGCTGCAACCCAGAATACAGAAATGGGTATAAAACTGAGAATTGCAGTTAATATAGTATCCTTCTTTCTCCATACGTCCAATAGGAAAAGAATAGAATTCATTGCTATGATTTTTTTCACATTGATTAAGTAGTAGTAAGCACAATTCAGCAGTATTCTCTTTCATGGTTGCTCGAAACAGTAACGCTTCACATACACCTTCAGGAGCTGTTTTCCTAACGTTCATTTGGGCGACAACAATCTCTTTAGATTTCCCAATACACAGTCACACTTGGTTTGGCGAAGCGCATTTTTGTGTTCACTGGGGAGATAGGGCAGAGCTGCCTCATGCACTTCTGGTAGTGACTTATCTCCCAGAAGAACAAAAGGATCGGATATTAAAATTAAAACACCCGATCCTTTTATCCCCTGACGTCATCTGTTGGGGGAGAGTCGGGAGCTTCCCACATTAGACTGCAAAATGCAACCCAGGAATATTGGTAACTTTTAATAACCTGATCTTATATCTTAATAGAAAACTTGTTCTTGAGTGGAATTTTACAGTGATCCACAGATGCCTTATCAAAGACAGACCGCAGCATATTGAAGCCCAGATTTTTGCTAGGGCAGCCTTTTCTGGCCAGATGCTTAACCTGCAGCAGACATTAGAGGGAAAGTGTAACATTACGTGGTGGCAATTCAGATGAATGGTTATAATGTCATGCATGTCCAGCTTAAGTCAACCAGAAAGGGAGCCTCTTTTAAAGAGCTCTTTAAAGGGAATGTGTCGCTAGGAAATTCATTGCACAATGCCTTGTAGGGCTAGCTCAGCTAAAGGTATTGGTACCTTTCACTTTGCGATCAGTTGTATCATTCTGGGCAAAAAAGGCTTTTAATCAATATGCAAGATAGACATTAAGTGCACTGAAGGCAGGCCCAAGCCACTCTTTGCACCTTAACACCTCCTGCTTCCTCTGTCAGCCCCTCCTTGTCTGATTGACAGGACCGAATTCCTTCATAGTCATCTAGCCTGACCCTGCCAATCAAGAGAGAGGGAGGGGCTAGAAGAGGAAGCAGGAGGAGCAAGGGTGCACAGTGTGGCCTGAGCCCATCCCTTACTTAATTGCTTATCTGCCTATAGATTAAAAGTTTTTTTTTTTCTCCAGAATGAAGCTGCTGATCACTAATTGAAAGGTATTATTACATTCAGCCGATCTAGCCCCACAAGGCATTGAACCTAGTTTATGAATGAATTTCCTGGTGACACATTCCCTTGAAATTGCTTTATAAATTTTGTTTTGTTTTATCATGTATTACTTTGTAATTACATGTTTTATTCAGAAATTCAGAACTCTGCTGTTACCAGAGTGCATTTGGGGATTTCAGAAGACAGGTACATACTAGGGTAACAACAAGTCAGACAGCTGCGTGGAGTTGTAGTTTTCCGAAGAAAACCAGCACATTTTCACTATTGAGAGCAGATGCCAGATATCTATTTGTAAAGCAAATTATTTCCAAGGCTACTTTTTTTTTCACATTTCATTATGCAAAGTTGTTCAGGGATGGAGTAACACTTTAATTCTGTCCCGTCCTTAGTCAGTAATATAGAAACATGGCTATGCTAAACTAAATTTTTTCTCCCCTATGCAAAAAATAAGAAACTAATATGTATCTCTTCTTAGCTCTTGGGTAGAATGACTTGTTGTACCCTGAAAGCATTTAAGAACCAGTGCCGTACAGGGCAAAACAATGGCCCCTTCACTTTTGCATGAATGCCTTCTGTTATGTTACACACGTCCGGTAGTCATCTATTTTGTCCTTCTGACATCTGCGAGGCTTGATTGCTTATAATGCTTTCAGGGCACTCGGCTAGAATGAAAATGCTGTAAACCTTGTTGGTTATTACTAAACAAACAGGCTGCATTGTTTTAGCAGGACAGTGCCGTCAACCTGTGGCAACGCAGAGGGGGGGTACAATGCCCTGTATGTCATGGCTCATCTACAGCCAAGGACATCAGTAATGGCTGATTACTTTGTTCTCTAGAACTCATTAGTATATCATCAGTTGTTTCTTTACTGTTCTGTAAACACAAATCACAAATGCAAAATCTTATAAGAATGTCCCTCCATCTTTTTACATTCCAGCTCCTCTCCATCTCTAAAATAATACAATTCTTTTTAGTGTTTGCTTAAGTGTCCACTTAACATGATGAATTAATTTCGGATTTATTATCCCACACCAGCCAAGAGAATTGTTTAGTATGCATGTCCATGTAACATGCAGTTTTTAATTTTGCAACATAATTTAGAGCCCGTTAATAGACATTATAAATAGCCACTTGTATGGCTCTGCTTTATCTGTATTTAAAAATAAGGATACAGAACTGAACCAATTAACATTATTACAACCTGGATAAAATGTTATTTTGGAGAGTATTTTACTGTAAATTGTTACCTTAAAATCACAAACAAGAATGTTTATCAATCCAAATCTGGAAATTGTTGCAAGAATAACCTAAGGAAATATTTTTGAAACAGATAAAAAGTAACATCCAAATAGATACAGATAAAAGTTCTACCACATTCACAGAACCTGAGATATTGAAAGGGAGCCTATCACCTTAGAAACACCTTGTAATCTCTGAGCAAAGCGTTATAGAGCAGGAGGAGCTGAGCAGATAGATTGTGGAGGAAGATTCAGTATAATCTGTATCTAATCACTTAAATCCCTCCTAATTCTATACTTAGGAGTCCAGTAGGCGGCCCTATCAGTGATCTTCTTTGTATAAGTGTGCATACTGAGATAGCTGTCAACCACTGATTAGGACCAGCTACTGGACTCCTAAGTATAGAAAAAGTAGAGATTTCTATACACTAAATGGAAGTATGGTTGAATCTTTCACACAAAACTATATATCAATCTGCTTAGTTCCTCCTGTTCCATAACACGCTAACTGCAGTTCAGATGCCACTTTTAAATTGTAAATGAAAATCTGCTTTTACTATGTATTCTGAGCAGAGTGAAGAGTAAGGATGAATCTTGGCCCTTTAGGTTTTGAGCTTTTAATCATTTGTCCTTTATATAATGCCAGCTTTGGTCTTTGAGAGATGAATTTGGGCACTCAGCCAGTCTATCCAGCATAACATTACCACTATATTAACGTTTTCTTGAAAATTAAATATAACGAGCTTCTCATGTCAGGTAGGGCACAGTGCAGACTTGACCTCCACCCATATCACTGCTCCTACCTATTTGGACAATCCACCCTAAACGGCACCTCACCACTGGGTGATGGTCCTTGGCCTGACTAAGTGCGCAGGACCTACCTAGAGAAGACAAAGGGAAGTCAGTCAAGCTGAGTAAAAATCTGAGAATACCGCCAGAACCAAGGAAGAAATAAATTAGAGTAATATACCAAGCAGGGTCAAAACCAGGAGGTAACATCAGAACCAGAATCAGCAGTAAGAGGTGAAGTCACTAAA
The DNA here is from genome assembly GCA_033119425.1 of Bufotes viridis. NCBI lineage: Eukaryota > Metazoa > Chordata > Amphibia > Anura > Bufonidae > Bufotes > Bufotes viridis. The sequence continues at coordinate 372,903,607 of CM065592.1, forward strand.
AAGCAGTAGGTTAGAAGTCCAGGAATCCACAAGAAACACAAGCAAGGTGTGTGTGAGGCTAAAGACCAAATCACAGGCAACTGTGGGCAGCAGTTGATTGTTTAAATACATACAGGAAGCATATGACGCCAGTTCTGAAACCGATTGGCCTGGTGTCCTTGCTCCCTAATAGGCCAACCAGCTCCACTGTCACTTTTGATACACTTATCCTCTGCAATTCAGCTCCAGTGGCTGAAGTTTAGTAGTTCTCGAATACTATGAAACCAGACCAAAACCAACCGCACAACCAATTAAGGCCTTTTTCACACTAGCGTTTTAGCTTTCCGTCCTAGAGATCCGTCCTCGGGTCTCTAGGACGGAAAGCTACTGATCAGGATTATCCCCATGAATCCTAAATGGAGAGAAATCCGTTCAGGATGCATCAGGATGTCCTCAGTTCAGTACTGACACGTTTTTTGGCCGCAGCAAAATCCGCAGCATACTGCGGATTTTGCTCCGGACAAAAATCCTGAAAGCATGCCGGAAGGACGGATCCGGAATTAATGCCCATTGAAAGGCATTAGTCCGGATCCGGCCTTTAGCTAAATGTCGTTTCCGCGCATCGCCGGATCCGACGCTTAGCTTTTTGTCAATGGTTACTATGGCAGCCAGGACGCTAAAGTCCTGGTTGCCATAGTAAGAGTAGGAGCAGGAGCGGCATACTTACATTCCGTGCGGCTCCTGGGACGCTCCAGGATGACGCCAGGGCGCCCCAGTGCATGGATCACGTGATCCATGCGCGCGGGCGCTCTGACGTCATTCAGAGCGCCCGGAGCCGCACGGAATGTGAGCATGCCGCTCCCGCTTCCTCACTGCTACTATGGCAACCAGGACGCTAGTAGCATCCTGGCTGCCATAGTAACACTGAAAGCATTTTGAAGACTGATCAGTCTTTAAATGTTTTCAGTTCACTTGCGTTGTGCCGGATCCGGCGTGCACTTCCGGCGACGGAAGTGCACGCCGGATCTTCACAACGCAAGTGTGAAAGAGGCCTAAATAATTATCAAAAAATTTATTAGAAATAATTCAATACATTGCAATAATAAAAAAAAGGAAAGGGAGGAGAGAAGGCCAGTTGGAATTAGGCACCACATATGGCAAAAAACACATCAAGGGCACAACCCCACTCACACTCTATCAGCATATGATATCTTATAAGTTGCACCATACATATTGTTACATCAGTTCTCAAATATTAGTAAAGAGTCATCTAGGTAGCAAGCTAAAACTACCTACACAAGTAGGAGATCAAACAAATATCCAATCAAAAATATTACACAGCTAAACGAATACCCATCTTGCTGGAGGTGTGGGTGGGGGGTGACCCTGAATGCCAAACCTCGACACGTGTTGTGCCCTGTAGGCTTCGTCAGGAGGTATGAAACCAGACTCATGGAGACAAGAAGGCAAACTGATGCACTCCTTAATAGAAAAATATGAAAGTAGACTAAATGCAGTGGCCAGCAGGACAAGGTAAGGGAGAATAGAATCATATGACCCCCACTGTAGAAGTACATGTGGGTCGCAGATGTGGGACTCATATCTATTAGACATTCTTGTAGATATGCCATAAATGTCTGAGATATGAGTTCACCTTTAGAAGGGTTGTCTGGGATTTTAGAAAATGTGGCAAAACACTCCTTCCCTATAATAGCCCTGATTGTTGGCCCCTGTATAATGTAGGCAGTGTGATAAAATAGTAACTAATGCTTGTTCAATCCTCCACCACTCAAGTGCCAACACTACAGTGGTCACTGCCGATCCTGGAGCAATGACATCCGAAACATCATTCATATGACAGTCAATCACTTCTGTGGCCAGTTATTGGCTGTAGTGGTGCCGTAAATGATGAATGACCATCGAAGCAGCATTGCTGGAGCGGTGTGGGGTATTTAATGGGGGAATATTAGGTATTTATTTATTGGATACTCTAAGGCTATATTCACACAGTGGTTTCTACCCTGGTTGTTCACTTTGGATGCTTTTTCTTTATTAAATAGAGTTAAACGATGAGTGGACACCCTTTTCATCTGTCCAGACATCACACCAAGAAAGGACATATCCCTTGTTGGGGCTGTCGTCGACTTTAAACCACTGGTCACATGAACCACAGCGCTTCCCCCTATTTTAAACAATGTGAGGCGGACACCATGGGGCTGCCACCGGAAAAAGCGCGGAGTCCTTTCCAAAATTATAGATGCCCCCTTGCAATTTTTTGGAAATCCCATAAAACCTGTTTAATAAAACATCTAGCCAGTGCTGGTTTGTTCATACATTACGTGCCCCCATGTCTTTTCTGCATACATAGGCAGATCTTCACATTTGTAGGGATCAATGATGTCACCATTTCTCTCTTAGCAAAAGGACCACCTCATATAATATTCATAGGAAGTCTGAAGTACACCCTGATGAATTAGTACCATGAGAAGCTCCATTGTTTTTGCAGAGTCTCCCTTTAATCAGTTCCATTAAACACACATAAGCTTCCTCGCTCTAATTAAACATTTACATTATTATCACACAGAACACTACTACATTTTTGCTCATTCTTATAGAACTCCATATTTTTCATTCCAGCGCTTTATAAAGATGTCTACTTTTATGTTGTCTAACCAATACATGTAAAATATGGCAAAGTCTTTATGTCCTGCTTTTTACCTTAATTAAACAATTAATTTTTGAAAGAGTGCAATATTAATAAGTAACCATGAAGAAGGAACACAACTGTTTATTCCTACTTCAAGAAAATGGAAATTTTCTGTGTTCCTCCATTTATAGAGTCATTTGGAATACAATTTTTACCATTTACATTTAAACAGTGTGACGTCCTCCGGCAGAACAAAGGAGATACGTATACATGTAATATATCAGCCTCTACATCGGCAGATTACAATTTGCATTCTAAAATTGGGTGATAGAACGGAGCTGCATTTTCCGCCATCAGTCAATTTTTTTCCCATTTAGATAGTTTCTTTAATAAAATGGTGGAGGTCCACCCTTTGTCCTAAATGAGTTCCTAAAAAAAAATACATTTTCCTGTACTTGTGTGGCTTCTTATAACATCTTCCATGTGAGGAAAAAAATTTTTTTGCAGGAACGGCTTGCATTAATTATGTCTTTGTTAAATATGGATATCTACTCACAGTTAGTTAAACAGTTTGAAATAAAATTAGCAGCGAGAAACTCTGAGGCCAGCTTTGGGTTTCTTATCTAGAATTTTTTTTTCTTTCAGTAAAAGAATGCTCCTCTGTGAGTATGCATTATCTAATATATTCAGCCCTCACTCGCTGCTTCTTTTCCCAGATGAAGATGGGCCTAATTGAGGTGGCGCTTTCATGTTTGTAGAGCTCTTGAGCATCTTTATACAAACGCATCTAGAGCCTTCTCATTTGTCTGGAGTATGTTTTAGATGTCTAAATATTATTTACTTTAAACTCTAAATCAAAAGTTAATGTAATTATTTTATATGAAACATGAGGCAGTAGGGGTGTGTGTTTACTCTTTATACTTAGTTTATGCATTTATTGGTTGTTGTTCACTATACTGTTTGGATCAACTTTTTTTACCTTTATGTTTTAAGTAGAAATGTATTTTTGTAAATGCACTTCTAAAATGCAGAAATATGCGTTATGAATAGGGAAACTGTTTGTTATTTATGACAAATGTGTGTCTAAAGGGTACCTGTCAGTAGGATCAACCCTATAAAACCAGGCACACTGCCTTGGTTCAGTTGCTTCTTCTGATTAAACTAATACCTGTCTTGCGGAAATCGGTTGTGGCGTTCCCAAGAAAAAACACTTTTATTTTTAATGCAAATGATAAGCCTTCAGTGCACTGAGGGGTGGATCTAAGTCCCTGTCTCCTGGCACCCTAACTAGGACTAGCCAATACATACCCATTTGGGATATATAGTGAATCAGGAAATAAGTACTTCAACAATAAATCACAACCTTTAACTCTTTAAACTTTAACTTTAAACCAACCCTTGCAGTGATCCACTGGGTCACTGCAATAATAAAAAAAACTGAAAAATAATGTTCATTTATATAGTGTCAAGATATTCCAAAGTACTACGCAATTTATAGGGTACATATGTGGACAAAATCAATCAATAATGCAAACAAAAGCTGTGAAGATCTTACTGGCATGACCTTACAATCCTTCATATATTGCTATATTATTATTTTTCAGTTATTTCCACTATGTTGAATGTTCTGGTTTTTTAGGTGCCCAAGGCTGGTGAAATGCCAACCCTTCCCAAAAGATGACACAATTTTTGAGAACACTTGCACACATTACAATCTTGACTTTATCAGGTGGGTGCAGATGTATATTGTTTGCTATGAAAATGAAAGTGCCACCGAATACGTATGTTGATACCAGCATTTCGGTAGTTCAAAATACCTTTGTTGAGGTTTAATCACTAGATAATAATAAGGCTGGGTTCTGCCTGTTCCGCTAAGCTAAGAGAACTGCATCTCAGTTCTCTTAGCTTAGTGGAGAAGGCAGAAGCAGGAGCCCACTCCGCTCAGCTAATCCTGGCATAGTACATGGTTACAAAGTACCCATGTGCTATGCCAGGAGTTAGTAAACCTCCGGGGGGCACGGGCAGGAGCAGCAATGTGCACTCCTGCCCGTACTCCCTGCGCTGCTGCTGCCCATTCATAAACTGTGTACTCCATACTCCGTACACAGCTGAGCTGTCAGCGGTGTACAGAGATTTAAGTTTTAAATGCACACTGAATAGTGCGCTTTAGGGATGTAAAATTATAGTAAAATTAGAAAATTAATGAATAAAGTATATTAGAATTTTTTTTTTAGGGGATTAGGGACAACATATTAAAAATTATTAAATAAGCTTAGTTTTACTTTTCAAGCATCTGTTATGCTCAGTTATGCACATTTTGCATACGTTTTAGCCATTTCCATCTGAGATTTGTCATTTTAGATGGAAAAACATACTTTGTGTAGGAATTTTTTTTCCTTTAAAATAACGGATCTCAGATTGGAATCACTAAAACGTGTGCAAAATGTGCATGACTGAGCATAACGGATGCTTAAAATATATGATCTGTTTTTTGTTTGTGTTTTCCGTTATTCTTGCTGATCAGAGGAATGGAAAATGAAACGTTGATGTGAACCAAGCCTAATGTGGGCCAGAGTGATAATTCAGTCTAACCATAAAACATGCTGGCCCATAGCAACTGGAAATGATGCTGGACAGTCATACAGACCAGGTCAACAATCTGTGGTCACACTTTATACAGGAATGGTGGATAGTGGTATAGTCATTTAAAATAAATCCTGAAGCAGTCACACACTGCATAGTTGTTAGGTATAGACAAATGATGAGCGAAGTTTTGAAAAATTTGATTCAGTTGATTTGCCGACCTTCAACAAGAAATTCGATTCGTTACAAATTAATTTTTCATGAATCTCTATAAGTCAGGTATACCTGTAAGTCACATTGGCTGTGGGAATGTATGGAGGGGGCTGCAGCATTAAGCCCACTCCATATGCGGTGGGAGCCAGCTTTATCCTACAGCAGACGCCGCAATGATGGGGAATGGCAATTAGGGTGAATAGGCCAAGGGATCAAAAGATCCCAGGTTCTAGCTCCCTAAGGAGTTAAAAGTTGTCACTGTGAAGGTAAAAAAAATTTTTTGTCAATTTTTCCTCCCCAAAAAATTGAGTAACAGTGATCTAAAAGTCATACATACCACAAAATGGTACAAAAAAAAAATCTAAACTTAGTCTTGCAAAAAACAAGCCCTCATACAGCTCTGTAGACCGAAATATAAAAAAGTTATGGCTGTCAGAAAATGGTGATAGAAAGAAATATTTAGATTTTTTATATTATTATATTTATATTTATTTATTTATTTATATATTTATATTCAAGTTTTTTTATCTCCGTATTCATATTGAGCCACGGAATAAGGACGTTATGACATTTTCAGAGCCCAGTGAATACTGTGATGCCAAAACCCGAAAACCTTGGTGGAATTGTAGTTTTTCTTTTCAATTTAACCCCACAAAGAATTTTTTTTCTTCCCATTTTCAAATAGCAGACATGGTAAATTGAATGGTGCTCTTAAATAGAACAATTTATCTCCCCCAAAAATAAGCCCTCATATAGCTATATAAATGGAAAATAAAAAAAATTAAAAAGTTTTGGCTATTGGAACGTTGTGAAGAAAAAATGCAAAACCAAAAATAGGCCCTGTTCTATATGCTCTGAAAACAATACAAACAATGAAGAACTTTGAAAAATGGGCTGAGAATAAATATAAAAATGTACACAATAAAATTGTAAATGGCTATGTTCTGTCAAATGGAAAACTATCGAAAGAACAGAAATTACTTTTTGACATTTTAGACATGATTCCTTTGAAAAAAGGAATGATTTCCATATTTCAAGTGTAAAATCAAAAATTATACAGATACTGTATAAACTATGGACAGGATGGTATTTCAACCTGATTTGTCCCTGCAGTCTCCCTATGCTCCCTACAGTGTCTAAAAACTCTCCCTATGATCTCCCTAAACTGTCCCTGCACTCTCCCTATCCAATATTCTACAATTAACAGCTTTCTGCAACACTCTCCATAGCGCATAAGCGCTTGTCACATCTCTCCCTAAGCTCAGAGATGAGGCTTTTTATAGCCTGTGACATCACAGAGGATGGCTATCTGCTGATTGGCTAGCTGCACAACATTATGGGTCATATTGCATTCACAGACTTCTTACTTTCACTTTGTAACATGTGCAGAAGCCATGTTAAAAAAAAAATCCAATTTGTTACCACTTCGAGGAAACTCGGCTTTTTGCTGAATCTAATTTTTCCTAAACTTCAGGTCAAATTCCGCTTTGGATGCTTCGATTCGCCCAACACTAGTAGAGACATAACCAAAATCTGGGCAAATGTTCATCAAGATAAATTTTCAGAATAAGGCCTTTTTCCCCACAAACAATATGGATTGTGTGAGGATCTGTTCAGCGAAAAACTAATGGTTTTGTATGGTTGAATCAGTTTCATCTGCAATTGTATTCAGTGTTTCAGTTTTTTCCATGCGGTTGAGATAAGCTATTGTTGTGTTTAATTTTTATGAGAGCTGCATGAAAAACGCACAAAATAGAACATGCTGCAAATTTTCCTTAATGCAGAAATGATGCATGAAAAACATGTACACAGACCCATTGAAATGAATGACGGAAAACTCACCAGTGGTTAATAAACTTTAAAGGCTATGTACACCTTCAGAGGCAATTTTTTTAATGATTGCTCATTGTTACTAATTTTTGGCTAAAAATCTTTTTTACAACTGGCCTTTATTAAAAATATTGAGCCTTTCTGTCACAAAGGGTTAACAGTTTTTCTAGGTATGTGACTGGTAATTTCATTTTCACTTTGTGCTGGCCATCTAATAAACCTTATGTCTAAACTACTAAGAGGTCCTAAACACTTATTTAAGCCACATTTTTATCTGTAAGATAAGAACTGATATTTAATGAGTGTTTATAAGGTCAGAGAGCAGAGATAAGGAGTCCATCTGCTCCTAGTCTGACGGAAAAGACATAAAATTCAAAGGGTGCTACTAGAGCATGTTAGCTCGGTACAGAAAAAAAGGACACCATATTTTTTAATAAAGACCAATTAAAAAAAATATTTAGTTCACAATGAGTACAATGCAATAATTAAAAATTGCCTCCAAAGGTGTACATAGCCTTTAAGGCATGAGGTCACAGGCAACTGGCTCACAAACAGAAAGTAGAAATGGAAAGTAAGTAGGGAGAGCTTTGTTTGGATCTTACAAGTGGGTTGCAGTTGGGCCTACAGAGGTCCCTGTCGTATGCCATTACTTTTGGATAGATGGGGGTTCAACTGCCCCACACTCCTAGAATGAATTCTTAGAATTAAAGGGTCCCAGTGCTAAACAGCACAGCTTCTGTAACAAATGACGGTAGTTCCTCTTCTGGACTGGTAGTGGTCCTAGAGATTGAATCCCAAGCAATCATAATGTTAGAACATCTCCTAACAGTATATACAGTAGTTCCTTGCTGACCCCCATGAAAATTATTAATTTTCCAATAAAATATATTATAAAATCAATAAATGACAAATAAATATATTACCCCTAAGTAATCCATTTCTGTCAAGTTAAGAATATATTCAGCTCTTTTTTATTTAATTCATCATATGAAGCTGAGGGACAACTTACCACTAGCTCTCAACTTCAAATGGAAGAATAGAAGCTTTATCAATTTGATAGAAGAGGGAAACTAAAAGACTTGTATTTACTCGAGAAAAAAATGTAAGCAATGAAAATAATCTACCAGAAAATATGTTATATTTGACAAATCTAAATTTAAATGGTCTTTTTACTGTCATTTCACAGAAATAAATGGGGTAGCAGAGAAATTTAATCATTTGGCCATTCATTTTTAATTTCACAAAAACAACAACATTTTTTAATATTTTCACTCTGACAACTTAAAAATGAAGGAGCAGTTTAAGCTATATATGCAATCAGAAGAAGGTTATTTCGTTCTTAAAAAGTTATTTGTGCTCAATTTACTGACTAAATAATATATTCCACACCCAAGTGCCTACAAATAACTGATTTTAATGAGCACTTACCGTGTTAAAATGAATTGTAGGTTGATTCAGGATATGAGAAGTAAATTGCTAATGTGGCTTGAAGGTAACTAGTTTTTGCTCCTTCTTCTGAATGTCCCCAAATGACCTCTATTGTCTTGAAAGAATATTCACTACTTTAGCTTAAAACTTTGTACCGATAATAAAAGTATTTTTTTTAATTTTAATTTAGTTTTTGTTGTTTGTTACATATGGCCACATTTTAAATCCCACCCATCGTTGCAGGTAACCTTACTGGTGACCAGGTGGGACAGTAAAATTCAGCCATGTGGAGCAGTGTAAAGGCTCATACACATGGCCATATTAGATCTATCTGTGTTCTACAGAGCCTTTATGTGCCACATATAGCCTGCTTGGAGACCATACTGTACCATATAAAATTGAAAGCTTTGGTCCTAGATGAGAATACATTGCCTTAGGAAGACACAATATGGCAGCACATGGAATGCCTTTGGGTCTTCATTATGAATTTGTGCATGTGACAATATGATGTAATACTATAAGTTATGAAAAGCAGTACAGGTAGAACAGCTGAAATTCATTGTTTAGTTGTCCTTTTCTATTTTTATGGTTCACTTTTTTTCAGAATTGAATAACACTTTCCATTTTTATATCATAAAAAATTCTGAAAATTTGCCATAGTGAAGTGACGTTCATAAACAGTTCTGACATAACCACTGACCTCCAAAAGCCAACCATACATAATAAGTGTATGGAGGAGTTAAATACCTCTGTATATTGCTTTAATGTCTGAATTTGGTGAAATTTTAAAAGGCTTCCATCTAATCTTTTGTCTGGCTTGGATTTCCTCTTCTTACACTGAGGGCAGAAAAAGTCCACATGGCCGGTCTAATCTGCCCTTCTTGTTTTATCATGGGGTAGATATCTATCCTATCTCAGGATTTTTTTCCCACATTTTATCTATTGCCGTTACCACTTGCCAGTTGCCAGAACACAGTTCTACCGTTCTGGTCAGAAGATATCCACTTTGCAGTGAAGTCAGACCAGACCTCATTCACACAATGCAGTTTTGATGTGTTTTTTTTAAGAAGTCACAGCTAGGGTTGGATACATGAAGAGAAGTAGAAAAACATGGTAACTGCCCACAGTTCAAATTTTATACTATGTGATTTAGCTTAGGCCTGTTGCACATAACCGATATGATTCTGTTTCAGTTTTTGATCTGATCCATATCTGTTTTTTTGTGTCTGCGTTCCATCTGAGTTTATTCAGTTTTTCACTTATTCGATAGACTTTAATGGGTGGTTCGGCTCAGTAAAGTCGGGCAGGAATAGAATATGTTCTAAAAATATTGGAACAGATAAACCAATATGTTAAAACAACTGGTGTACATTATGTCATTGAAATGCATTGGTTCTATTACTATCTAAGTGACATCAGTTATAAAAACAGATGCCACTCGGAAAAAAATCGTTTCCCATCACCCCCCCCCCCCCCACCAAGCTGCATGCAAGACACCTCTTTTAGCCAGCCAAAATCCTACTCCATACTGAGAAGGGGCAATCATCCTGAAACAACTGTCTGTGGATCGATATTTGGCTTGGCTATTTTCCCTTGTCTTGTCCTAAGGCTTGTTAAAAATGTGGACTTTGGCTCATAAGGAGCCACTTCCAAAAGGTGTTGCTAGCACGACATAAGATGTGAACAAAGCTTTAGGTGCAAGCTTGTGTTCATACACATCAGCTACAGTATGATGCAGTTTTGTCAGGTTTATGTGCCTCTAAATATGTATTCTGAAGGGGTTACAAATAAAAATCATATTGGCTAGAAAATCAAATATTGGCTACAAAAGAAGCTTCAAAAACAGCATCAAAAGCAGCACTGTGTGACATTGGCCTTAGGGTTTTTCCACTCTTTGACAAATCAAAGTAAATAAGTGGAAGTGGAACTAAAGAAAATAAAGGAATAAAGCTTTCCACAACTCCCTTTAGGATCCTTTTCAGGTTTTGAGTAAAAATGAGTATAAAACTACAATTAAAAGACATTGTCCGAACAAGAGAAATTGATTTTCACTTTAAAGGGAATGTGTCATCAGAAAATGACCGGCTGTTTAAATCACTTTTTTATGTTTAACATATTTTTTAATAATTTTTGATTATGTTATTTTTAATTTTCTATCTCACTTTTTATATTTAAACAAAAACAAAAAATCTTGCAGTTTTTATACTGGCCACTATTTTTAATAGTTGGCACAACTTCTTGTTTTGTACAGATTACTTTACTGCAGTTAACTTATTCTAATCCTGCCTATAATGATATCACCTCTGTGAATAGATAAGACGGGATCCACCATTCACAATAGGTAATTGTCAGAGCTTATCTATTCTTTCCTTGTACAATGACCTCTGCACAGGACACAGAGTCCATTTTGTCTATGGCCCATGGGGCTACAAGTAAAGTAATTTTTTAATGCTTTGTAAATCCTGTTAAGAACAGCTCAGGCAAGATGGCCGCCTCCATAATAATGTCCAGGAAATAAAATAAAAGAAGTCTACAATTAGAAAAAAGGAGATGTGCTACTATCTAACTTTAACTGGTAGGTAACATCTTTGGTGACACATTTTCTTTAAAGCTCCAAAGGTTATACATAATGTGAACCTCAAGAGGGAAAGAAAGCATCCTAAGGAGCATACTTAATAAACTTTAAGATTTCTGAGTGCACATAGAAATAGCTTGCTCGCTAGTCCTGTGATTACTGCAGCATGGGCTCTAAGTAAAGGAGTGAATACGAGTGTTCTAATGAGAGAGAGAGGGAAGGAGAGTGAAGGAGTGGCAAGTATAATTCTGAGCTAGCACCCTCTCTGGAAACAGTGACCAGAATACCTGTCTGTCAAAGTTACATAGCAACAATGATAAAAACCTACAGTGCCACAAAGCTATCTTACATAAGGATCTAAGAATGTTTTATTTTTCACTGCAGATATATTTTGAAGGGGTTGGCACATTTACTTTTTTCAAACTAGCTCCCACTACTTAATTGGGACAATATCTTGGAATTCTTTTTATCTGCTTGCTCCCGATCAGAACATCTTAGCAGACTGCAAGTGTTATCATGACCCACAATGATGTAAATGTGGAGTACTGAACTTAGTGGATCATAGCACTGCTCCCCACGGGCTACCCAATTATCGCTAACTGAAAGAATTAGAACATTACACTTACAATAAATGTGCAATTTGCAGATATGGACTATAGAAATAAAAAGAGGCTAGCTTCAAGCCCCCCCCCCCACCTCACCCCAGATGCCTAGGCCTCAAAAAGATTTCTAAACCTCTAAACTTATGTACATAGTGTATTGTGATATTATTTGGGTGGCGTGTGTTGATATTACCTAGTCACTGCTTATGTTTTTGGGACCTCCAATTTAGGTGCTCTGGTGGTATAATGTTAGTTTTAAGTACTAATTGGTTCTGTCCCTTTAATTCTGAACCCTTTTATAATTACCATTCTGTGTAATTATGTGCTTTGTAATCTAGTACCCATTCCCCATTGTGCTGATAAGACCACATTCTTGAGTGATCTCAGAGATATGCGTGCTGCACACTGGAGGAGGGGCTAAAAGATTTTAAATCTGTGACACACATACATTCAGAAGACTCTACCAAGAACTTTATCCTAGGAAGGATGTATCGCCCTATCTCGTGTACACCCTGGGGTGTTGGTCATGTGTTATAATGTGATAGACAGCCATGTGTTATAGCATGATCGATGGAGTCTCCACCCCATTTAGGCTAGTTATGTATTTACTTTTTATTATTCACTATGTGATTTGTTTGTGTTATCTTATATTTAATCACACTTAGAAAATATATTTATTCACTTAGCCTGCGTACGCTTATTAATTCTCAAATCATTTGAATTCACGTTACTTTACAGGTGGTATTATTTGGCCACTTTATAGTGGTTTCATTTGAGCACTGTATAGTTGTATTATTTAAACACTGTTATTTGTGCACTGGGTAGAGGTTTTTGAGGGACAATTATTGTTATTGTGTTAATATTTGTAATATTTTCATTGTATCTATCCATCAATTATTTAATATTTTACCTGTAGACCATGTTTCTCTATGGATATTCATCTGACCCTGTGTGCTAGGTATAATCGTGTTTCTAGCATAGAAATATCAATACACATACTAGGCAGTATTAGCTAATAAAGTGTGCAATGCCCTGTATGTAGGTGGTGGCAGATACTCCTGTGACTGAGATTATGTAACATTTGTGAGAGCATTGAAGGTGGTGGAATCTGCAGCCCAGGGGTAAGTACTGACCAATTTTTGTACTAAAACAGGCCAGGAGGTGGCCAGAGTGTTTTAAAAGCTTGGAGAACACCTTTAAGTATACAGAACATATAATCTGAGTATTGGATGTTTCCAGATAAAGTAAAGCAGCACTAAATAACAAGATTCAATAAAATTGAGGTATACTAGACATACTGTAGGCTATTTAGTTGCATGCAAAAGTTTGCCCACCCCTGGTCAAAATTACTGTCACTGTTAATAGTTAAGCAAGTTGAAAGTGAAATATTCCCCAAAAGACATAAAGTTAAAGATGAACATACTTTTTAACATTTTAAGCAATATTAGTGTCTTATTTTGTACTATTTTAGAATGAAAAAAGGAAAGGAGTACCCTAACCCCTTAAGGACCGGGGGTTTTGGGATTTTTGCGTTTTTGTTTTGCACTCCCTGCCTTCCAAAAGCCATAACATTTTTATATTTCCGCTCACATAGCCATATGATGGCTTGTTTTTTGCGGGACAAGTTGTACTTTTTAACGCTACCATTTATTTTTGCATGTGATGTAGTGGAAAACGGGAAAAAAATTCCAAATGGGGTGAAATTGCAAAAAAAAAAGCAATTTCACCACAGTTTTACGGGTTTTTAAATTACAACGTTCGATTTGCGATAAAACTGACTGGTTAATTTTATTCTTAAGGTCAGTACGAATCCGGCAATACCTAATATGTATAGTTTTTCTTGCGTTTTGATAGTGAAAAAAAAATTAAAAGTGGGAATTTTTTTATTTTATTTTTTTGTCACCATGTTTTGACCCCTATAACTTTTTTGTAATTATGCGTACGGAGCAGTGTAGGGGCTCATTTTTTGCGGGGCAATCTGAACTTTTAAATGATACCATTAAGGGGTGCGTATGATGTTTTGATCACTTTTCATTCATTTTTTTTTAGGAAATGAAGCGTCCAAGAATGGCGAATTAGCCATTTGGACGCTTTTTTTTTGTTTTTATGTTTACCGTATGGTGAATATTTTTTAATATTATTGTAGTATGGGCGTTTTCGCACATTGCGACACCCATTATGTGTAATTTTTTTATTTTTTTATTTATTTTATTTTCATTTTGTGGAAAGGGGGGTGATTTGAATTTTTATATTTTTTTTATTTTATTTTTATTTTTCAAACTTTTTTTTTTTTTTTACCACTTTCTTATAGTTCCCACAGGGAACTATAAGATGCAATCATCAGATTGCTATTCTCATATATTCCAATGCAATAGCATTGGAATATATGAGAAAATCGCATATTTCCTATGGAGCCTATTACAGTCATAGGCTCCATAGGAATACTATGTAGTAACCTAGGTTTCATTCACAGAGACCTAGGCTACTACATGCATGCTCCGGCTCCCCCTTGTGGCCATCAGGGGAGCCGGAGCACAAACCAAAAGTGAAACTTTCGTTTTTTGCGCGATCAGATGCCGTGGTCAGGACTGACCATGGCATCTGAGGGGTTAAATGTCCGCGATCGGCATCGCTGCCGGTCACGGACATGAGCTGCGGGTGTCAGCTTGATGAATCAAGCGTTTACCCGCAGCTCATGCGCCTGCTCCGCGGGCGCCATCTTTAAAGTGCGGACGAAGGGCGTAAATGTACGCCCTTCGTCCTTAAGGGGTTAAAAAACTAATGGGAACCCAGGGAGACTTGACTGAGGTCTCAAACCTTAAATAGCCTGTTAGGGTTAAGGCTTGTTCCCAGTCATAGGAAAGGCCAGGTGATGTAAATTTTAAATCTCTTTAAATATCCAGACTACTCTAACCTTGTCCTAAAAACAGCAGCCATGGGTTCTTCTAAGCAGCTGCCTAACATTCTGAAAATCAAAATGGTCGAGGTCCACAAGGCAGGAGAAAGCTATAAGAAGATAGCAAAGTATTTTCAGGTTGCCATTTCCTCAGACTGAAATGAAGAAAAAGGAGGTCTAGAAGACCTAGAATAATTTCAGAGGCAGCTGCTTATAGGATTGCCAGAAAGGTTAATCATAACTCCCCCTTGAGTGTAAAACACCTTTAGGAAGATTTAGCAGACTCTGGAGTAGTGGTACATTGTTCTACTGCACAAATATAGCCTTCATAAAAAGTTTGCAAAAGAAAATCTAAACAAGCCTTATGCATTTTGGAAACAAGTCCTGTGGACAGATGAGTTTAAAATAGAATGCTTTGGCCACAATGAGCAAAGGTATGTTTGGACAAAAAAGGACACAGAATTTCATGAAAAGAAAACCTCTCCAACCATTAAGCATGGGGTTGGATCAATCATTTCACAAGTAGAGGGAAGAATAGATTTAATAAAATTCCATAAAATTCTGGAAGCAAATATAACACCAAATGTAAAAAAAGCTAAATTTGAAAAGAGGATGGCTTCTACAAATGGATAATGATCCTAAACACTCCTCAAAATCCACAATAGACTACCTCAAAGGGCGCAAGCTGAAGGTTTAACCAAAGCCCTCACAGTCCCCCGAACTAAACATCATTGAAAATCTATGGACAGACCTCGAAAGAGCAGTGCATGCATAAAACTGGAAGACTTTGTCTAAACCCTTTCCCCTGCATAGAGGCACACAACAGTGGTGCCCCCTGTCCCCGCTGCTCTTCGCGCTGGTTATGAAACCTATTTCTATTCTGATAAATAGCTGTCAGGGGATAGAGGGATGGAATATTGTAGGGATAATGGAAAAACTATCACTCTACGCTGACGACATGCTGGTGTACCTGGGCGACACAGGAGATTCTTTAGACATGCTCCTAGAAGTAGTAGATGAATATGGGAGACACTCAAGCCTCAAAGTCAACTGGACTAAATCAGTGTTGTATCTGATAGATGATGTAGACAGGTTATGTGTCTCAGCCAAGTCAGAACTGTTAATAGTGGACAAATTCAAATATTTAGGGATTATAATACATAAAGAACCTAAACCGTTTGTCTCTTTCAACCTGATCCCCACCATGGAATATAACACTCAAAAATTGAAGGCATGGGTGGCCCTTCCTCTCTCGCTGGTGGGGCAGATAAATATTTTTAAAATGATACTGCCGCCTAAGTTATTGTATATATACAGGGCGGCTCCGGAACTCTTAAAAAAAAATCTCATTTTACGGCTAATAACAAATAGCTCACTCCCTTTCTATGGCCTAACACCCAGCCTAGAATTGCCAGGGATACACTGAAAGCATCCTATGCCCAGGGTGGTCTGGCCTTGCCTGATATGTATTACTACCAGGCTGTACAGTTAACAGTATTGGAGGCAGCACTGATGGGATCATATGAAGCCCCGACGAATTTCATATATTGAGAGGGCAAATATCCTGTCCAATGTCTTACCTCCAACATAATAGCAGTGCTAGTGTATGGAAAAGGAACATAGGAGGGTATGGAGAAAGCGTGAACAATGAGGGGTGGTCTCCGGAGATACCCTTGTTGTGAAACCCTAAACTGTCTGAGCTATACAATCTGCCGGATTTCGAATTCTGGCCACAACACGGCGTCAAATACATAGCTCAATTTTTTTTGAAAGGTAACTTCAAAATGTTTAGAGACTTTAACGAGGAGTTCCGGTTGCCACAATCTACGGTAGTTTATTTAGATACTTTCAACTTAGACATGCATGTACAAAACTATTTAGTAAGGATCCAAATAAGCTAGTGTATAGCCCTATTGAAAAGATTGCAAGACTAAAAGAGGTATGTAAACCGGTATCTTCCTTTTACATAGAGCTTTTTTCGCAGGCCCCCCTGACTGTTATCCAGATCTATGATCTGATTGAAGGTAGACATCCCGCAACTGGAGGATAGACATGAAAAAGAGCTAACATATAATTGGAGAAACACGGTAATCAGTGCCAGAGATAAGTTGATTCAGGCCAAACGGTTACATCGCATTAATCTCACTCCTGTTAGACTGTAACGTATGCGTAGATTAGACAGTGCTCCATGTACTAGATGTGGTAGAGATAGGGGAACTCTGATTTATATGATTTGGAGCTGTCCAGTGATAGCCGAATACTGGTCAAAAATTCATGGTTTTCTCAATGAAAAACTGGGTTTACCAGCAGTCTGTTCCCCAGAGAATAGCTTGTTAGGGTTGATAAATGATACAATCCAAACTAAATACACTAGGATACTCTATCGACTTTTAATGTTTTATGCAAGGAAACCATTTTATTAAATTGGAAACCTCCAGCAGTTCCATTAGTTCAACATTGGATTCAGATTATAGATGCGGCTCTGCCTATGTACAAATTGACCTTCATAGCTAGGGGTAACACGGAAAGATTTGAGAAAATCTGGGGACCCTGGTTGAGAGCCAGGTCAATGGTCATTTGACAACGGGGAAGAGTATGAGACTTTGGCAAGGATGTAGGGGTGGGAGTGCATGCCTGCTAAACATATCTGCCATTGGGAATAATATGCTGATCTACAAACTGAATTTATCAGCAAAGAAATAGCCAGAGAGAATGGAGAGATACTAGAGTCACTAATTGATGACCAAATATATTATTTAGTGGAAGAAAGACGAACTGCAGCTCTGTGGTGGGTGTGAATGCGAGAGGGAATGGAGGTTTCACTCCTTGAGTCAATGGAACTGGATGGCAGCCCACAAGTCAATATGTACCGATATTACTAAATAATCAGTATGAGATGATGTACCTTTATGATATACATTAATGTTGAGCATGTACTGCTGATTCTGTTGACTCTGGTCTTGAGACTTGTATTGTCAGTCTGGTTTATTTTCATGTCTTTTGAAACTTTAAATAAAGACTATTAAAGAAAAAAAAGAACTGGAAGACTTTTGCAAGGAAGAATCGATGAAAATCCCTCAAACAAGACTTGAATTTCACAGACATACTGAGACATATGGATGTCCCCGCGACAGTGAGTGGCAGGAGATCTATGAAACTTGCAACACGTGGTTTGGTTTAACAGGTTTACCTTGTGGATCAATAGGCGTCTGTGTTATTTCTGGTACTGGCCACACAAAATACTGCAAAAATTTCTGCACTACAATGAAAAATGCAATTGACAATATATGGCTAAACCCTCACTCTGATGTGAAAAATGAGACTTTCGCCAATATATTCTTATATCGAGGTCTCTCATAGTGGCACGGGACCTAGCGCTAACATACCTGCGCCGTATGCGCAATTACAGGGGTCGTATGGGCTATTACAGGAGCATAAGGTCCGACACACGGCGAACAACTCCCAGTTACCTCCAGTGTGAAATCACACATACAATGGGAGGAGGGAGAAAGATATAGGTCCCAGGTTTCCTCCAGTGTGACATCACACATGCAATGGGATGAGGGAGGAGGCTGTGTGTCCCACCTATCACTGAGTCATGTGATGCAGGCTAC
This sequence comes from Bufotes viridis, assembly GCA_033119425.1. Classification (NCBI taxonomy): domain Eukaryota; kingdom Metazoa; phylum Chordata; class Amphibia; order Anura; family Bufonidae; genus Bufotes; species Bufotes viridis. The sequence goes on from CM065592.1 coordinate 372,921,974, forward strand.
ACAGGTGCACCTAAATAATACTTAGCTCGGAGTTTACACACCTCCAGGTATACATATGCAAACAAACTGAGAAAGCAAAGTGGTCTCAATAAGCAGAGAAATGGTCAAAACCCCAAATGCTGTTGCACATTTCTAACTGGGGGAGCAGATCCTACACATGTGATCTGTTGCTAACAGCAATCTCCAGCGAAAATGCAGACAATGGAGGATGCCTGCAACGGACCACATGTACGACAAGAACATCCTACACAGAATAACTACAGTTGTGTTCAAAATTATTCAACCCCCAATGCTGTAAAGAGTTTTCGGGAATTTAGTGTACATTTGTAATTGTGTTCAGAATGAAATCTTACAAGGACTTTTTAAAGAACCAAATGCAACTAAAATGACATGAATTGTTTTTGTAATACAGTATTAAATTTTTTTTTGTGATTTCTTCATTGACATAATTATTCAACCCCTTAAAGACTACCACTCTTAAGAACAGAGGTTCATTCAAGTGTTTTCGATCAGGTATTGAAAACACCTCTGGATGTCAAGGAGCAGCAATCAAGCATAATAAGCACCAATTTGGCAGATTTAAAATGACTGTGATACTCAGCTCCTTCTAGACATTTACTGGTGTGTTTACAAACATGGTGAAGTCAAGAGAATGGTCCAGGAAGACAAGAGAAGAGGTGATTTCTCTTCATAGGAAGGGCAATGGCTATAAGAAGATTGCAAAGATGGTAAACATACCAAGAGACACCATAGGAAGCATCATTTGCAAATTCAAGGCAAAGAGCACTGTTGAAACGCTACCTGGTCGTGGCAGAAAGAAGATGCTGACTTCGACTTCGTGAAGCGCAAAGTGGAGAAAAGTCCCCGTGTGACTGCTGAGGAACTGAAAAAAGATTTGTCAGATGCGGGTACTGAAGTTTCAGCTCAGACAATAAGGCGCACACTGCATAATGAAGGCCTCCATGCCAGAACTCCCAGGCCAACCCCCTTGCTGTCTCCAAAGAATAAGAAGAGTCGACTGCAGTATGCCAAAAGTCATGTGGACAAACCACATTTGTGTTCTGTGGACTGATGAAACAAAATTAGAACTGTTTGGGCCCATGGATCAACTCTATGTTTGGAGGAGGAAGAACACGGCCTATGAAGAAAAGAACACCTTGCCTTCTGTGAAGCATGGCGGCGGGTCAATCATGCTTTGGGGCTGTTTTGCTTCTACAGGTACAGGAAAGCTTCAGCGTGTACAAGGTACCATGAATTCTCTTCAGTACCAGGAGATATTGGATGAAAATGTGATGCAGTCCGTCACAAACCTGAGGCTTGGGAGACGTTGGACCTTTCAACAGGGCAATGATCCCAAGCATACCTCCAAGTCCACTAGAGCATGGTTGCAGATTAAAGGCTGGAACATTTTGAAGTGGCCATCGCAGTCACCAGACTTAAATCCGATTCAGAACCTCTGGTGGGACTTAAAGAAAGCAGTTGCAGCGCGCAAGCCTAAGAATGTGACTGAACTGGAGGCTTTTGCCCATGAAGAATGGGCGAAGATACCCGTAGATCGCTGCAAGACACTTGTGTCAAGCTATGCTTCACGTTTAAAAGCTGTTATAACTGGAAAAGGATGCTGTACTAAGTACTAAGATTGAATGTCACTTGGGGGTTGAATAAAACTGATAATGATGTGAGCACAGAAAAGACATTTGTGGATATTTCATTATAAATGTTATGTTATATTTGTCTGACTTACAAGTGCCTCTTTGATTTAATTGTAAACAAGATGACTGAAATGATCAAAATCAATGTCAAACTGGCCAAAACACTCAATTTCAGTGGGGGTTGAATAATTTTGAACACAACTGTAAATGTGTGGATGTAATTGATTGTAAAACAAAACACTGCAAAAATTGGTGCACTACAATGGTAAATGCAATTGACAATATATGGCTAAACCCTCACTCTGATGTTAAAAATGAGACCTTATGCTTCTGTAATTGCCCATACGGCGCAGGTAGGTTAGCGTTAGGTCCCGTGCCACTATGAGAGACCTTGACAAGGTGCACAGGCTCCGATATGTTCTTGATAGATATGTTACTAGCGCGCGACATTGAAAGACTCTCGGTTCAAAAAGTGTTTACAAACTGTGCTACTTGCCAAAAGGGGTGCTGCTAGTTTTTTTTGTTATTTTGAAAATGTAAAAGATGAAAAACAAACAAACATGTTTTTGCTTAAAATACAATAGGCATGTGTCATATTTAACTTGGAGATCATTTCATCTTCAACTTGCTTAACTGTTCACAGTAACAGTAATTTTGACCAGGGGTGCCCAAACCTTTGCTATTTACTTATTGGATTTGCAGGCCCTAACAAAGGGTCTAGCCACATGTTTAGGTTTTGTAATGTAGTTCTGGAAGCCAAAACTAGGAGTGAATAAAAAAAAAGAGGAGACATCATGTCTGTCCTTCATACTTGTCTCTGATTATGATCCACTTCTGATTTTGGCTTCCAACACTGCATCAGGAAACCTGATCATGTGGCCTCACCAGGACAGTTGGGGTGGCAAAGAATAAATAAGACGGATATGTACTCAGTGAATATGGTCGGTGCTTGGAGACCTAATTGCAATAGTGACTATATTAGTGGATGACAGCACGTCTAGTGATTAGACTAGGTTCATAGTATACTGGGGCACTATGTTTGGTGGGATTGAGCACATGCTGTTGAACTTACAACACAGATGTATACCTATACAGTTGCATATATCTTCCATTTGGATTTCTAATCAAGGACAATTTCTAAAAGTGCAAAATCTTCTTAATGTTATTCTCTGCCTTGTATTTGTGACCCTGTAATTTAAACTCTATTTGTTCCTCAAGACTACAGCTGAATATATTAATAGCAAAAAGTGCAGAAGAAAACCTAGAAAATATTGACACCATCTAGGTACCCTTAAAGATGGAAGAAAGACAGGGACGTTTAGCAAAGAGGTCCCTGTTTAGACTCAACGAGGCATCAAATCTGTAAAGATCCATTTATCGTAAAGTTATTTTAATGCAAACATTTGTTCATTTAGATGGAGTGTTTTCATTACTAAGCTAATTTTGCCATCTTTCACACAAAGTGATGGGCTGGATGGGAGGCACTCACAAACAAGACACTGAATTTTACACTGGCTCCTCTTGCTGTCAGATACGTCTTCATTCATTTTTTCTTTTTTTTTTTGTCATTTACTGATGGCAAACATTATATAAATGTGATGGCAATCAGGTCTGCCTTGATAAAATGCCTTATCTCATTAGTTTTCACATCAAAGTTAATCAGTACTGTGAATTGTAATTGCGGCAGAAGACAATGCAATAGATCACTGGAACCCCCTTTTCGGCATGGCATCTTGAAACATCAGCATGCTGTTGTGAGTAGATAGGGTCTGAATTAGAGCATGATGTGAAAGGCATAATAAGCAAGCTGCTTAGAAATAATGAGCTTACCCAATAAGAAAAGAATAACCAATCAATGTGAGATGGGCAAATATAATTTAGGAATAATTACTTGATTGGTTGTCTATAGTAAACTGATTTGACCACACATGAGGATTAAGTATTAAGATGTCAGAGGAAGGGGGAAAACAGAGAAATCTGGCAAGTGCAAGCATGTCATTTTATTTACTGCCGTCTATGCTGCTGCATAACATTGATCATGAGGAAGGCACTATGGATTGGAATTGTTTTCTTGATTGACAAAAATGACTGCAATCCATTTCTAATGTACAGGTTGTGCTTAAATGTACGAAGATCTGTATAATCATGACAAAAATACTAACTACCAAAATAAATACATAAATATCAGGAAACTTCTTTAATGTTTTTAGAGGAGGACCTTGTAGATATTTCCAATTTAGTATCTGCAGCTTCTCTAATAATTGATTTTTTAAATCTATCTATCTATCTATCTATCTATCTATCTATCTATCTATCTATCTAATAATCGCAGTGTTTAACTTTATTAATACAATTTAGTACAATATTAGAAACAATTTTATAAGCTATCTGTATATCTATCTATCTATCTCATATCTATCTATCTATCTATCTATCTATCTATCTATCATCTATGTGTGTATACATGTATGTATCTATTTACCTATTATCTGTCATCTGTCTATCTATCGATGAATCCAGCGTATAACAAAGTAGAATTTAGTACACTTTTAGAAACATATTATGCTCTAATGTAACCAATTTTGTAAACATTCTTACAAATCTTAAAACTATATCCCAACGTAAAATTGTATGATATTTACGTGCCTTTTTACTTACTTGTTTCAATTAAGTCAATAAGGAAAAAATAACATAAAAATGCCAAATCCTAGGCATGTGTTGCTGTCACACAGAGCTTACAATCTATACAATACTACCTACAGTGTACTGGTGTCTATGGAGTGAAATTGCTTTTCTGTCATTGCACATATTGCAGGAGAAGGCGTAAATGATGAGGAGAATAATAAAGCTTAGTGTCACGGTTATTGAGACATTAACGGTGTTTGCTTTCCACAATGCACACATGCTTTTCAGACTCTTTCACCAGAAGCTATACACATTTAATCAGGCACCTTCCTATTCTCCCTATCTCTACTACAGTAAAGGTTCAGCCAGAAGGTAAATTTGCTTTGATCTACATTATACCTAATTGAGTCACCAGCAATGTCTCTATCCCAACATCAAGAAATGTGAAAATGTTAGATTATTTCACTGGGGATTAAACCTAATTTTCGCGTGTTCTGCATTAACCTATTAGGCTGACTGATCTGCATTGCTAATGTGGCTCAGGCAGCTGTCACTGCCAAAAGAAGACATGATCGTGCAATCCTTGAATGAATGATTCCTGCACTGATTAGTTTTAGTGAAGTTAGCTGAGCCACGGTGATAAGGAAGGAAAATTCCCAAGTTGCCAATAGCTTTGAAAATTATCAGACTGTGGGCAAAAAAAATGTACTGGCGGCTCGTGGCTGTCTGTGCGGACTACAGTGATAATATTTATGGCCGCTGTTGACTTCTTTACTAGTTTATTTAGTGTTTTGCATTACTTTAGGAGAAGTTGACCTGATTTTAATTACTTTCACCTTTTGTTGTCATGGCAATGACAATGTATTTTGCTACTTTGTACCTTTGTACTACAGTGTCATCTGGAGATGGGTCAGCAGTTAAAATAAATGAAGCAATAAATATACTATGAATAAAATATACAGCATTTTATACTATATATATATATATATATATATATATATATATATATACACTCATACGGTATATATCGCAGCATCATTTTCCATAGCAATGCATATACTACTAGAAAACACAGGGAATAAACCAGATGAATACTAATACAGTATGCAGTAGATATATTAGGAGAGAGTTTTTTTTGTTTGTTTTTGTGCCTTTTTTTTCACCGTGCACCTATTCCTGGATGTCTTGTTTGTAATGTGTAATGTGTTGGCTGATATTCTAAAATTACCTTTTTTCCCAACTAGCGATTTCATTTCTGATAAATTCTGCAAACAATATAACGGCAGTAAATACTGCCCATATAATAGCGCTCAATGGTGCCTAGCTGCCGTGCCGTATTCCCGCGCTACTGCTCATCGATGGTCTTTGTCTGCATTGTGAGAAGCCATTGCTGTAATCTCAAGCCTGTACTTGCTGCTTTCTATCTCTGTGATGTAAATAGGGATGCGAGGCAAGTAACAAAGGCACATCCCCTTGAGATGTGAACATTTTCGGAATGAGTTTAGAATCCTAGCTGTAGAGCTAGCAACCAATTTAATCCGATTAGTACAAGCCAACAATGGATGTTGCTAACCCATTGTGGACAGAAGTCCTTATTTTATTTGTTTCTATTAGTCAAGAACTGGAGTTATCGGGGAAACGAGGACTCGGCTCCATCAGATTTCTTGGGCACTCCACAAAACAAATTTAGAAAATAAATCTAGTGTGTCAATATTTATCCGTGGCCTTAATTGTATATAAGAAGAGCTTGTTAAGTGTGCAAAGTTTACAGCATTAGGTTTGTCGAAGAGCTCTTGATTCTTCCTATTGTGTCGTTATAGTGCCACAGCTCGGAACATGATAATGGTTAAGAAGGACTGGAGCGGGGAATATACAAAAGAGGCAATGGAAAGGAGAAAAAGAAGAGCAAAACAAACTGTAGCGTTAAACACCCATTGGGGGCGAAGCTTGATCGGTGAAAGTATTAACAAGACATGTGCACATACAGTATACTTCACTATCATAGCAGTGGGATGTTCCTGCTGGAAGACGAGCATGTGAGACCTCGAATGTTTAAAAAAAAACACAGTTATTCTGCTTAGCATGTTCTTGTTGAATTTCAAGTGGCGTGTATAATCGCAAACAATGCTTTACTTAGCTCCGAGTACAATGCATTGTTCTCTTCACTTCCTGTACTCCCCATAAATCTCTTTAAAACCACACAGTTGCTGGTTCCCTCACATTACAATGAATCCACACACAGCCCTATAAATCTTATTCAATGGAAAACATTACTAAATGGCCCTATTGTGGTTGCAGTGTTCTGAAACGCGTTTCGCCTCTTAGAAAATGTTAATGAGGAAACCACACTTAGTAAAAAGCACAGTATAATTAATAAATCCACTAATTCTGGTGACGCCATGCTAGTAAAGTCAAGCATTAAGTCATTCCATGGGATCGCTTCAGATCATTTAACTCTTCGTTGGTGCATTGAGGCAGAAATAAGTTTAATAAATGTTGTATGGTCTAATAGGAGCTTAGTGAAATTCCCTAAGATGAATATGCTAAACCTTCTTTTGCTTAGTGTTGCATTTTTTCTTTTGGATTTCATTTCACTTTTAGGGTTTCATGTTCATGTGCATTGTCCCAATATTTCATTGGTATGGAGGTCATGTGCAATGATTGCAAATACGTGCCATTACTTGGGAAAATCTGACACCACAATTGGGAAAAAGTGAGTGAATCCGCTAACATTGGTGAGGCAGTCTGTAAGAAAGAACATACATGACTAAATAAAGACTTTATTTTACAGAAAAAATGTATTTCACAAAAATTAATCTTATTTTAAACACACTTCAGTTCCAGCCTTAGAGCTGTGCAATGTATGCAGTTGGCACATCACTTGCCAATACTGAAGGGGAGCCACTGGTTTGCACTCCTGATCACACACTAGATGCTTCAAAACCTACAGGTGTGCTATAAGGAAGGGTGCTGAGGTGCAGTCACATCAAACCCTGCCACTCGAGGGCTCCTCTGCTGCATAAAAATATATTAATGTTATCAGTGTCATTTGTTAATTCCGGGGGGACCAGTACAGATTTTGCATTGGGGCCAAAGATCTTTAAAATGCAGATGGCATAGCTATTGTAGTTGTTTGTACTGTCTGTCATTGAATTATGTCTGCACTATATGATGCACCATTAGGGTCAGGGATGTGAATAGGAGGTTCTGTAGATGTAACCATTAGGTTTACCCTGATATCCAAAAATCATAGTATTCTTTCTAAGCAGGAACAAAAAGAGTAGCAATGGTTAAGGTGAGAACCAGTGTGGTTGGAATAAAGTGCAAGTTTAAATACAATCTAATTTTTTTAAACTGTATCTCTGCAAGGAAAGCTCACACAACTATAGAATAGTATGACAGACAGATAGACAGATAGATAGATAGATAGATAGATAGATAGATAGATACCAAAATGCCCAAAGCTGCCCAAAATTGCCATCAATGTTTCTGGGCCCCACATCTGAATACTTTGGCAGAGTTATGGCTCCCATGTCCGCCATTCACTCTCATAGGCTTCAGACCACTAAGGCTGAAGCCTATGAGGCACAGAGGCAGTAAAGGGGCACAGGCAGTTGTGATGACATCATGATGACTGTCCCCGGATCTAATGGAGGCTGTTACAGCACCAGAAGGGGTTAATAAGTACGGTCTATCCCAGCATGCATGCAGGGCTCACACTCCCTGGATTTTATGTGGCTGTCGTGGCCCATAACAGGTAGGACTTAGCGTTAGGAGGATTTTATGTAGCTGTCATGGCCCATAGCAGGTCAGATTTAGCGTTAGTACCCACTCTAGGAGACAACCGTGTCGGGGTGAGTGGGCTTACTACCTTTTGATCAAAATGTAAACTAATGTCTCCACTGTTTGCATGCGATATCACTAATGTCCTCTTATAGTTCCCATCTAGGGCAGAGCTCTTGTTGCAGAGTGCTGTTGCATTTCTGCATTGATGTCAATGTGACCACATGCATCGGGATGCAGGTAATTCAGGCTGCAGTCAAGAAGTGGATTGCAGACTGGGGTGCAAAATGTGAGTGAGGTGAATATTTAGATTTCTTTTCTTTATTGTCGCTTCTGGGGGCACTATATATAATGGTGACACTATAGGGGTCATTATAACTGTTGGAGGCCCTATAGGCCCTATTACCACTGTGACTGTACAGGAATGCCTTATAAAGGGTGTTTATCATTACTGGGGGCACTATAGAAGTGCATTGTAACTTCTGGGACACTATAGGGGTCATTATAACTGTTGGAGGCCCTATAGGCCCTATTATCACTGTGACTGTACAGGAATGCCTTATAAAGGGTGTTTATCATTACTGGGGGCACTAACAGACATGATTACTGCTCTGGGCACTGTGGGGAAGCACTATTACTAAGGGCAAAATAACACTGTTGTGGAACCAGGGGAGGATGATGGATAAATGAGGAATTACACCTGCAGATAGTCGGGCAGATCATCTGTTCATAGGAACGCTGGTTAGCGATGATCTGACTGTTGCGATGGTCCTCCTAAAAGTGCTGTCAATTACCCCATGAATAAGCAAATGCTCATTCATCGGGAAGTTGTAATTTTTAAGCAGGCTAAAAAAACATTGTTTGCCGGCTGCAGATCGTGCCATCTAATCACAGTGTGCTGCCGGCAAATATTGATTGGGGACGAGCGCTGGCATTAGCAATCACTCCTCCCCATACTGTGGAGGAGATTGTTGGATGTTATAGCAGAAGTCTCCTCCACTGATGAGCAGGCGATTTTCAGGAAGGAACACTTCTTTCCTGACAATCGTCAGCCTCATCTACTGGTCTAATACAGGCTTAGGATGTGTGTGTGTGTCAAACTCTGCAGAGATAAAAGATGTCATTGTTCTGGTCTGCTCCCAGTGGAGAAGATGACGAAAACGTATGTCTACATCAGAGGAGGAATCACAGGATGTACTAGTGTCCGAGTGGAGAGCTTATACTGTGCAGTATACCGTGCCTTGAAAAAGTATTCATACTCCTTGAACTTTTCCACATTTTTTCACGTTACACCCACAAACTTAAAAGTATTTTATTGGGATATTATGTGATAGACCAACAAAAAGGAGCAAGTATGTGTGAAGTGAAAAGAAAATTATAGATGGTTTTCAAAATTTTTCATAAATAAAAATCTGAAAAGTGGGGCGTGCATTTGTATTTAGCCCTATTTAGGGCTTGTTCACATCACCGTTATGGATTCTGTCATTGTTTTCTCTTATAACGTGGTTATAACGGAAAATAACAGAATCGATAAAACGGAAGTCAAAACTGAGGCATTAAGTTTTGATTCTCCATAATACAAGTCTATGGGCAGCATAACGGATCCGTCCTGGTTTTCATTATGCAGGAGTCCGGTCCTGCATAATGGAAACCAGGACGGATCCGTTATGCTGCCCATAGACTCGTATTATGACGGAATGCAAAACCGAAGCCTTTAAAAGTGGCATTCCTTTTTGCTTTCCTTTATAATAGAAGTCTGTGGGAATCATAACGGATTCGTCTGATTCCTGTTATGCAGAATGGGAAAAAAGGTCCTGTCGACAGGACTTTGTATTCCGTCTTGCAAAACGGTAACCAGACGGATCCGTTATGATTCCTATAGACTTCTCTTATGACGGATCAAAAGGGAATGCCACTTCCGTCTTATGGATTCCGTTATTCAGTTATAACATGGTTATAACGGAAAACAAAAACGGAATCCATAACGCTGATGTGAACCCACCCTTACTCTGATACCACTAAATAAAATCCAGTGTGACCAATTGACTTCAGAAGTCACCTAATTAGTAAATAGAGTCCACCTTTGTGTAATTCATCCTCAGTATAACTACAGCTGTTCAGTGAAGGCCTCAGAGGTTTGGTAGTGAACATTATTGATCAAACAGCATAATGAAAACCAAGGAACACACCAGCGAGGTCAGGGATAAAGTTGTGGAGAAATGTAAAGCAGGGTTAGGTTATAAAAAAATATCCCAAGCTCTGAACATCTCCCGGAGCATTGTTCAATCCATTGTCTGAAAATGGAAGGTGTACGGTACAACTGCAAACCTACCAAGACATGGCCGTCCACCTAAACTGACAGCCAAGGCAAGGAGATTACTAATCAGAAGAGGCTTATCGTCACTCTGGAGGAGCTGCAGAGATCCACAAATCGTGTACTCCACAAATCTGGCCCAAGGCCGGTACGACGATTTTTGCGAACACAAGCGAAGCTACATTTTGGCGCCCGCCCCACCACCAGAACTCCCCCTAACACCAGCATCTCACCCGGACCCCACTATAATCGCCTGAATGCCTGCCTTGCAAAACCCTGCAGTCCACCTACCGCACCCACCTCCTGTGCATATATGTTCCTTTAACTTTTTTTTCTTTTATGTAAAAAACAAACATGTCACATTTCTCCCCCTCCATGTCAAATCACCCCCCTATGTCACATCAGCCCTCCATGTCACATTTCTCCCCCTCCATGTTACATTTCTACCCCTCCATATCTCATTTCTCCCCCTCCTTTTTACATAATCCCCTCTGTCACATCACCCCCCCCATGTCACATTTCTCCCCCCCCAAATTTAACATTTCTCCCCCTCCATGTCACATTTCTCCCCCTCCATGTCACATCTTACCCCCTCCATGTCACATTTCTCCCCCTCCATTTCAAATTTAACCCCCTTAATGTCACATTTCTCCCCCTCCATGTCACATTTCTCCCCCTCAATGTCACATTTCTCCCCCTCAATGTCATATTTCACCCCCTCAATGTCACATTTCTCCCCCTTCATGTCACATCACCCCCTCCTTTTTACATCACCCCATTCGTGTCACATCACCCCATTCGTGTCACATCACCCCCTTTGTGTCACATTTCTTTCCCCCCCATGGCACATCATCCCCACATGTCACATTTCTCCCCCTCCATGTCACAACCCCCCCCTAATGTCACATCAACCCCCCCCCCCCCATTAATGTTGTGTAAAAAACATTATGCTCACCAGGCCCTGGTCCCGTCTGCAGCAGCTCCCCTTCTCCTCTGTGTGGTCCTGGTATATTCTCTCTGCTTCAGACAATCGCTGGTTTGAGGACCTTTCCCACTAAGCCAATCACTGGCCTTACACGTGACATAGCTGTGGCCACTGAGTGGGAAAGGTCCTCAAACTTGTCGAGAGCCCAAATAGAAGATACCAGGACCACACTGAGGAGAACAAGAACTGTGGCTGACGCTGACTTAGGTGGTTCATCTGGCTGTGTGAGTCACCAACTCCCTGCTACCGCCCGCCGCTGCGGAGCCAGTGAAACCCCCCATGACCCCGTGTGCCACTCGCTCTGTGAGTGAGGGGCCGCATGGCACATGCAGCACACAACACAGCCGGTGGCGCAAGTGATTTAAAAAAAAAAAGTTACATTCCCCCCCCCCCTCCTCCCTGCCTCTTGGCTCGGCATCTCTGCGCCCTCAGACAGCCACTTGGTCTGCCTTATTATAGCGCTGGGCCTGATCTGGCCTTTATAGAAGAGTGGCAAGAAGAAAACAAGCCATAATAAGTCCCATTTGCAGTTTGCCACAAGTCATTTAGGGGACGCAGCAAACATGTGGAAGAAGGTGCTCTGGTCAGAGGAGACCAAACTTTTTGGCCTAAAGGCAAAAGGCTATGTGTGGCAGAAAATTAACGCTGCACCACCCTGAACACACCATCCCCACCGTAAAACATAGTGGTAGTGGCAGCATCATGCTGTAAGGATGCTTTTCTTCAGCAGGGAAAGGGAAGATGGATGGAGCTAAAATCAGGGCAATCCTGGAATAAAACCTGCTAGAGGCTGCAAAAGACTTGAGACTGTGGCGGAGGTTCACCTTCCAGCTGGACAACAACCCTAAACATACAGCCAGAGCTACAATGGAAAGGTTTAGATCAAAGCATACTCATGTGTTACAATGGCCCAGTCAAAGCTCAGACCTAAATCCCATGACTTTGAAAACTGCTGTTCACAGACACTCTCCATCCAATTTGACTGAGCTTGAGCTATTTTGCAAAAAAGAATGTGCTAAAATTTTAGCCTCTACATGTGCAAAGCTGGTTGAGACATACCCCAAAAGACTTGCAGATGTAAATGCAGCGAAAGGTGGTCCTACAAAGTATTGACTAAGTGGGGCTGAATACAAATGCATACCACAATTCCCAGACTTTTATTTATTAAATAGTTGAACCTCATGTATCATTTTATTTTCATTTCACACATACTTGCATACAGCCATGGGCGTAGCTATAGGGGGTGCAGAGGTAGCAGTCGCTACCGGGCCAAGGAGCCTGAGGGGGCCCAAACACTCTTGTGCTGCATAAGAAGACACACAAAGCACTGAGGGAAGGGGGGCCCAAGCTAAGGGGCCCAAACACTCTTATGCTGCATAAGAAGACACACAAAGCCCCGAGGGAAGGGGGGCCCAAGCTGAACTCTTGCACCAGGGCCCATGAGCCGTTAGCTACGTCCCTGCATACAGCCCTTGTAGGAGGTTAGGTGGTCAGCCTATACTGGAGTTCATAGAGAGAAATCTGTGCATTATTCTCCCTCTTCCTAGGCCCAAAAAGATCTTACAAGATCTAGAGGGAGACAGAGAGAGACAATGGAGAGTAGAGCGAGAAAGCTAGAATCTGCATAGTCAAGCATTAAAGTCAGTGAGGTAACCTGCTGGTAACATAGTAATATAGTTTATAAGGCTGAAAAAATACATCTGTCCATCCAGTTCGGCCTGTTATCCTGCAAAGGAACAGTGGTACTTAAGCTATTCAGACTTTGCTGCTGTGAGGATACATGGACACGATTTGGCAAGTCGTATCACTAAAGCCCTATATCCTGCAGTGGACATTACAGTCACCATTATAAAAGTACAATTGTCAACCATAAATTCTTCAGGAGACTTGAGAAAGATGGTAAAAAGAGTCATAACTCTCAACCTTACCAAAAGCCATACATTGGTAACTGGGAGAGAATTAGGAACACAGATGGGACTGTGTCTGCTGTAAGATGTATGACAACTTCCATTTTGCACTTAAGTTAGAGAGACATTTGCTTTGTTACGTCTGGCCTGGTTACTGATTCCTACAACAGACTCTGGTCATGGAACTTCACATGCCCTGCCTTTAAACCATACAATCACCTAACATCACAGGTACTCGAGCTACCATCAGTCAGGTGCCCCAGAAGCAGGGTGTGCCCTGAGGAAATGAAGGGTTCCCCCCTTCTTTTCTGTGCACAACCCTGGGGAGCAACGGTGTAAGGGATGCCACTGTGATAGCCAGAGCCACTACCACTCTCATCCTGCATGAAACACAGTCATTTCTCAAAAAAAGAGAAAGGAAGAAAAGGTAATTAAAAACTTAGTCTAGACTTTGCATTTTGCAATGTCCTTAAGAACTATCTTCAGCGTAAAGAAGAACAAGGAGTCCTGTAAGTGAGGATATGGTCCCATAGAGCCCTGATCATAACATGAAGTGACAGGAGGATTTCAGAAAGCCTACATCCAGAGAAGATCTGTGGTTAGTTCTCCAAGCTGTTTGGAACAATCTCCCTGCTAAGTTCCTTCAAAAACTGCCTGCAAGTACATCTAGAAGAACTGATGCTGGAATCTGAAGTGAAAGAGAGGTCATAACAAATATTGATCAGGTTTAGATTCCTCGCTTATTCATTTATTTTGTTAATCGACAAAAATAAGCTATTAACACTTCTATTTTTTAAAGCATTCTTACTCCAGCAATTTTTCTACAGCTGCTTAAAACTTTAGCACAGTAATGTACAGCATTAAAAAGGACCTGTCAGCTCTGCCTGCATCTGTTGTAGATATGTTACAAAATAATGAATGATTTTTAGTGGCTAACTTGAATATGGCAGAAGGGTGTAAATATCATTTTTGGTTGCTCTATTTTACACTTTTTTTGAGGCAAGGTAACAAAAAATAGGAATTCTGAAATCTCATCTACATTTGCCAATAAATCTTGTGGACATAGGCGTAGCTATAGGGGGTGCAGAGGTAGCAGTCGCTACCGGGCCCAGGAGCCTAAGGGGGCCCAAAGTGCCGCATAAGAAGGCACACAAAGCAGTGAGGGAAGGGGGGGGGGCCCAAGCTGAACTCTTGCACGAGGGCCCATGAGCTGTTAGCTACGCCCCTGCTTGTGGAACACCTAAAGGATTAACAAAGTTTGTAAAATCAGTTTTGAATACCCCGAGGGGTGTAGTTTCTTAGATGGAGTCATTGGGGGTTGCAGGGTGGGGGGGGACGGGACTGCAGGGGGGGTTAAAATAGACCGCGGGGATCAGAAACTTCCGAAAGCGCTGCAAATTGCAGGTCTGAATTGACCTGCAGTTTGCAGCGATCGCCGATACGGGGGGTCACAGGACCCCCCTCGGCATTGTACCAAGGTGCCTGCAGTGCGCGGCGGTGATCGGAAATACACAGGGCGTACATGTATGCCCTGTGTCCTTAAGGACTCGGACATCAGGGAGTACCTGTACGCCCTATGTCCCTAAGAGGGGCAGTGATCCTGACCATTTTTTTAATATACTTTAATTACTAAAATCATACATTTCTATTTGAAAAATAGCTGTAAAGTGGCCCATTCTAAGCCTTAGCAACTCTCCTCTGTCTTCTGTTTACACGACAGTGGAGACTTGCTGACACTGACTGTGTTCTGTAAACAGAAAACAGAGGAGAGTCGCTAAGGCTTAAAATGGGCCACTTTACAGCTATTTTTCCAGTAGAAATGCATTTCAAGTATATAAAAAAAAAATGGTCAGTATCACTGCCCCTACATATTACAAAAATAAAAAAAAGAATGACAGTTTTAGAAATAACAATATCAATTAATTAGCATATCCTCATAAATAAAACAATTGATTAAAACATCCATATATATTCATATAGTACTCGCTGTACTGTTGCACATACACATATTTCAGATCTCAAACTGTTCATATGTACATTTTTTGCCTTGATAAGAAGTTGATATGTTGTTGCCTCCGAATGATATAATAGTAAACAGCAGTTTATGTGGCAACAGTGTTTCCATACAGAATGTGAACAAATGTGTGAGGTTTAAAACAAGTGGTTCAGTATCTTACCACCACCCACATCTCAAGTGTCTTTGTTGGACCGCTATCACGATCCTGCTGGTGACTCCACTGGATGTCTTCAGTTCAGGACCGGAACGTTGTTTGGCTGGAGAAAATACCGCAGCATGCTGCGCTTTTTGCTCCGGCCAAAAATCCTGAACACTTGCCGCAAGGCCGGATCCGGAATTAATGCCCATTGAAAGGCATTAATCCGGATCCGGCCTTAAGCTAAACGTCGTTTCGGCGCATCGCCGGATCCGACATTTAGCTTTTTCTGAATGGTTACCATGGCAGCCAGGATGCTAAAGTCCTGGTTGCCATGGTAAAGTGTAGTGGGGAGCAGTATACTTACCGCCTGTGCGGCTCCCGGGACGCTCCAGAGTGACGTCAGGGCACCCCACGCGCATGGATCACGTGATCGCATGGATCACGTGATCCATGCGCATGGGGCGCTCTGACGTCATTCTGGAGCGCCCCGGGAGCCGCACGGACTGTAAGTATACTGCTCCCCCACTCCCCACTACTACTATGGCAACCAGGACTTTAATAGCGTCCTGGCTGCCATGGTAACCTCAAAGCATTTCGAAGACTGATCAGGATCCTGATCAGTCTTCTAATGCTTTCAGGGAACTTGCGTTCTGATGGATCCGGCAGGACGTAAGTACCCGCCGGATCCTCAGAACGCAAGTGTGAAAGAGGCCTAAGCCATAGATTCACGGTGGTGGCCGCAACTGTAGCAGTGTCTCCTATGATTATTCAGGATCTACATGGCTCTCCTCTGCAAGTGCAATGCTGTGGCTTGTGATCAGATCGAGTGCCTGTGTGTGGCTGATACTGTAGATGGTCTCACCTTGTCTGGTACGGGTGATAGTTGCATAGATGAAGAGTGTATTAGTGGTCCCAGGTGGTGGTCTTTGAAATCTAAATGGGTATATATTGTGCCAAAAAGATATAAATTATGCCAAAAAACATATAAAGTCTTCCAGACGCATTTTGGAGTATAGTTTACTCCTTCCTCAGTGGCTACCTGTTATTCCAGGTGGGGGAATGTCTACTATTCATCTTGTAGATATGTACAGTAAGTTGTGTCTCTGTATGAATAAATTAACAACTGGATGTTACCATTCCTTTTTTCACATGACAGTGCCCAATCCATGCTCACAGTATCAGACCGTGTAAGGACAAGTCCTATCGAAAAGAGGAATGGTAACGACAATTATAAATTTATTCATACCTTACCAGGAAGAATAACAGAGGAATGACAACACAGATTTGTAAGGAAAGATACATTACAATATTATTTTATTATTTTAAGCGAAGAGAGTTAACAGATCCCTGGTGTACTTGGGATAATAAACTGATCACAACACTTTATAAACATATACAGTATATATTATAGGGGACACTGCTAAAACTTAATAATTTACAAATTTATTTTTTATTTCTAGTATGTTATAGAACAGTGGTGCCCAACCATTTTTCGTCTGAGGACTGAACGAGACATGGTATAAATTTCACGGGCCAGAACCAGGTAGCTTTGCCAGAAAGAAATGCAAACACTCTGAGGGGGCACATGTGAGCATTGCTAAAATACATAATACGTAGGCCTTCAAATCTGCGTTTGGAGCCTCTGTTGCAGATTCTGTCGAAAGACCAGACAAAAAAGTCTTGTATGCAGCACTTTTGTGTCTGGTAAAAACACAGGATCCCAAACGGACACTGAACAGATCCCACCATAGTCGGTGGAGTCTGTTCAGCTTCTTCCCTGTGGAGTTACAGGAGGAGGGGGAAGCAGGGTCACTAGTGGGGTGACAGGAGGAGGGGGGAGCAGGGTCACTAGCGGGGTGACAGGAGGAGGGGGAGCAGGGTCACTAGTGGGGTGACAGGAGGAGGGGGAAGCAGGGTCACTACTGGGTTGACAGGAGGAGGGGGAAGCAGGGTCACTAGTGGGGTGACAGTAGGATGGGGAAGCAGGGTGACTAGTGGGGTGACAGGAGGAGGGGAGAGCAGGGTCACTAGTGGGGTGACAGGAGGAGGGGGAAGCAGGGTCACTACTGGGGTGACAGGAGGAGCAGGGAGCAGGGTCACGGGTACCAGTCACATGAGTCCTTACCTCTCCAGCAGCCCTGTCATGATTCCCAAGGTTCTCGGGCAGCACGCCACTCTCTCCTTACAACAGCCCCCCCCCCCCGGAGCCTGGCCCCTCCTCCTTCCAGCTCCCGCCGGGCTTCCCCTGCTGCAGGGCACGGTATCGCTCCAGCATGCGCCTACACCAACCAATAACAAAGCTCATTGCTCTAAGGAGCTTTGCTATTGGTTATTTCAGGAACAGGCAGCATCGCTGCGCTGCCTGTGCCATTCTCAGCATTCACTGCGCTGATGAATGTGGGGGAAAAGTTTTTTTTCCAGGGAGTCGCAGCGGGCCACAAAACACCTCTGCAATTATATTGCACAGTGGTGATGCAATAAGTTTATTAAAAACATGTATATATACTTTGATAATAAACGCTGTAATAGCAGATTAACTTCTACTATAGATAAGTGAGGGGGAAAAAGCGAAATATTACTGTCACTTAATATATGAAGACGTCTTGAAACATCATCAGAAAAATGGCATTTGGCTCAGCGGAGGCCCTGGATGGCTGTAAACCTCTGATAAATGGTAACCTATGTCTTATCTGCCAATTAACTAACATAACAAAGTACTGCATAAATATTGTAATTTTGACATCTTGTTCCAGTGTGTCATCAATCTAATAAGATGTAAATTGTGTAGGGAGTTGCTATGTGGTCCCCATGATAGACAATGGACAAGATACAGTATCATTCATATAGACATGGATGAGGCGTAAATGTTTCTGAATCCAAATCAATTAAGAAAAAAGCTGTAACCTTTATGTATGCAAAT
The DNA here is from genome assembly GCA_033119425.1 of Bufotes viridis. Classification (NCBI taxonomy): domain Eukaryota; kingdom Metazoa; phylum Chordata; class Amphibia; order Anura; family Bufonidae; genus Bufotes; species Bufotes viridis. The sequence continues at coordinate 372,940,316 of CM065592.1, forward strand.
TGTGCACACATTATAGTCAAGAAAGTCATGAAGAAGCCTACTATTCAGTGCAGCTCGTCTCGTATGGTTTGTGTATGTGACCCATGATCTTTATGTCTTGTAATATTAAGCAATAACAATTGACCTGAAACAAATGAAGGTTAGTGCATTCTATGTAGAGAGTGACATTCCTGGTCTCCCTGATGTGACACTCATGCCATCACTTCAACATGTGCGGTCTTACATGCTTTATATGCAGGTATAAAAATAATAAAAATAATATATTCCTCGACATTGAAATTGCAACACCAAGAAGGATAAGACTTAAAGGGGTTGTCTCACCTCAGCAAGTGGCATTTATCATGTAGAGAAAGTTAATACAAGGCATTTACTAATGTATTGTGATTGTCCATATTGCCTCCTTTGCTGGCTTCATTCATTTTTCCATCACATTATACACTGCTCGTTTTCATGGTTACGACCACCCTGCAATCCAGCATCGGTGGTCGTGCTTGCACACTATGGGAAAGAGCACCAGCCTATGTGCGTTACTACGGTCCCGACCACCAGAGAGGCTGGCGCTGTATTCTCTGCGGACTCAATAACTCCAGAGCTCCAAACTTCCTTTGGCATTAACACCATCACAAAGCCTGTGCACCAGGAGCTTTATAAGATGGGTTTCCATGGCCGAGTAGCTGCCTGCAAGCTTTACCTTACCAAGCATAACGTCAAGCTGGCATCTGGAGCAGTGGAAACCTGTTCTATGGAGTGATGAATCGTGTGTCTCTATTTGGCAGTCTGATGGATGACTCTTGGTTTGGCGAATGCCATTAGAACATTACCTACCTGACTGTATTGTGCCAACTATAAAGTTTGATGGAGGAGGGAAAATGTATGGAGTTGTTCTTCAAGGGTTGGCGCATACCCCTTAATTTCAGTAAAGGGAAATCTCAATGCTTCAGCATACCAAGACATTTTGGACAATGGTATTCCTTCACATTTTTGGGAACAGTTTGAGGAAGCCATAGCCCCAGTGCACAAAGAAGGTCCATAAAGGCATGGTTTGGTGAGTTTGGTGTGGAATAATTATACAGAGCTCTGACCTCAACCCCATCAAACACATTTGGGATGAAATAGAACGGAGATAGAAAGCCAGGCCCTCTTATCCAACATCAGTGTCTGACCTCACAAAAGTTCTTTTGGATGAATGGGCACAAAATCCCAGAGACTGAGCAGATTCTTGTACAACTTCTCAGAGTGTAAGCCGTTTTAGCTTAAACTTTATGCAGATATTATCATTCAGTACTAGTGTACTACCCATACAATAATGGCTCTATCATAGGGAAGTTTCTGGTTTAGGTTACTGATATTTTCTCATGGATTCCGACTTCATGCACTATACAGTATAGCCAATGGCTATTATACTAGCGATGACTGTCAAATAGGGTTGGCTGGCCTAAAGGATGGACCCAAGAATCTTTCAGTGATCTGAGGCTCTGACACAATTAAGGGACCAAAGTCACTGGCGCCTGAGGTATAATTTTTTTATGTTTTTTCTGGAATTAATTGGGTTTTAAGAAATATTTATGTAGTTACTTATATGTCCAATTTTATTTTATTTTTTTACATTTTGGCCTCTCTTGACCCATTTTCACCATGTAAACCAATCACTCTGGTTTGTTTCCATTCTGTATGTAGCACTTTCTGATGCCATGTCCAACCAAACCCCTGATGACCTTCTTCTTTCTCTGCAACAGCTCCGAAGATAGGTAAAAGAAATACATTACAAAATTACAACTACTTTCCTAAATGATTATTTTAAAGGATGTTACTGCAAACAGGAAAACCCCTTAAAAAAACATATCTGACTTTTCTAATGAAATAACCTATGTGTACAATGAAAATACTAAAGTTTACAGTGCAATTACAAGTGGACATAAATATAGATGGAAGGCCAAACTTCAGAATAATTTTTTCTGTGACAGTTGTCTACTCTGGAAAAAAATGCAATTTTATTACCTTTTTCAAATATTGCTAACATACTGTTTGGTAATGGTCACAGGCTCTGTTCATTCTCACAACATCTGTTGTGCTTGTTCGGAATAGTCTCTTGATCTTTGGCCAAATGTATGGGCTGGACATGTGCAACCACCTACCGAGCAGCTGCATACATTATCTATCATTGCAAAGAAAAAAAAAAGGTTTAGTGCAGTATGCACTTCTTGACGGATGTCTATGTGTTGCAAAATAATCATAAAGGGGTTGTCTATGTTCCTACATCGATGACCTATCCTCAGGATAGGTCATCAATGTCACATCGGCGGAGATCTGACACCCTGCACCACCGCCGATCAAATGTTTAGAGAGAACGCAGTGCCCTGGATACAAGTAGTATGTAATGTGATGCAAAAACGAATCACGGCAGCAAAGTAGGCAATATGAACAATCACAATGCAACAGTAAGTGCCTTGTATTAACTTTATCTACATGATAAATGCCATTTGCTAAAGCGAGACAACCTCTCAAGGGCTCATACACATGAGTGAGTTACACATGCGGGTGATGTCCATGTTTTAAATGGACAGTACCCACAGTGAAAAATGACCCATTAAATTTAATTAGTTTATACGCCTGAGCATTTTCTCTCAGATCACTCTGCATGAAAAGAAGTAGAATACTCTAAGGGTACTTTCACACTTGCGTTGGTGCGGATCCGTCTGTTTATTTGCACAGACGGATCCGCACCTATAATGCAAACGTTTGTACCCGTTCAGAACGGATCCGTTTGCATTAGGTTTAAAGAAAAATGACAAAGTCCAAAACGGATCCGTTTTGAATTACATTGAAAGTCAATGGGGAACAGATCCATTTTCAAATGTACCATATTGTGTCATTGAAAACGGATCCGTCCCCATTGACTTACATTTTAATTAAAAGCGGATCCGTTAGGCTCCACCTCTTCAGACGGACACCAAAATGCTGCATGCTGCGTTTTGTTGTCCGCCTCCAAAACGGAATAGAGGCGGAATGGAGCCGAACTGATGCATTCTGAACGGATCCTTATCCATTCAGAATGCATTGGGGCTTAACTGATCCGTTTTGGACTGTTTGTGAGAGCCCTGAAACGGATCTCACAAACGGAATCCAAAACGCTAGTGTGAAAGTACCCTAAGACCTGGTTCACACAGTCAGTGTTTTGGTCAGTGATTTCCATCAGTGACTGTGAACCAAAACCAGGAGTGGAGGCTACACTGAGATAAGGTATAACTGAAAGATCTACTCCTTTTCTGTGTTTTTGTCCCTGGGGGTAAACAATGACCGAACACTGACATGAACTAGGCCTAACATTTCTGTTTATCGTGCAGGAAGAACCCATAGAAATGAATGGGTCTGTGTGAAAAAAGCAACCAAACACAGGGCACGCGGCGCATCTTTCACTCAAAATATACCCATTCAAGTCAATGAGTCAGTGGAGAAAAATTGAATCACACTGAAGGACGTTCCATTTTTTACTAATGGTTCCTAGTAGAGGTGAGCAAAGTTTTGAAAAATTCAATTCAGCAGCTTGGCCGATGTTCTAAAAGCAATTTGATTCATTACGAATGAATTTGTCAAGAATTGTTGTGAATCAGGTATATTCAGGTCACGGAGCGGCCATGCTGCGGGTGGATTGCAACCATGACACAGTGAAGAACCGCGCCGCAAATTAGCCCGCAGCTGCCTTTCATTTAATAATGAATACCACACTGTATAATGCTTCTTCATTGTTAATGGCCACGCGCTACCTGTAATGCACCTTTAAACAGGGGCTGTACCCACTTCTCCAACCCCAGCGCTCTCCTGCCCTACAGGTAAGAGCCCTTCTCTTGCGATCTGCTTTTCCTCTTTTTCCACATCATCTAATATTGATGAGAATATGTCATCAGGGACATCCAGCTCCTCCTCTCTCTGCATCTTACTGACTTTTTTAGGATATGGAGACTTTGAAGGATGATTTGGAAGAAGTAAAGCCAGCAAAAGATGAGGATGGTCATGTCACGGCTGTGTCTTGGTCTCTGTGTTGTTTGCCGTGACACATTTGCCGTGCATGATTTTTGCCTGGGGCAACGTGTAGTTTATGCAGAATGTCTTTTCACTTCTCCTTTAAGGTTTGTTGCCCTTCCCTGTCTGGTGCTTGTGGGCTTAACTACCTGGCTGGGTGTGGTCACTAGGTGCTTATTTTGCCTGTGGCGGGTAGCCTTGAGTTTAGTTGTCCTCCAGCCTCTGTTGGTGCTGGATCTATGCTCCTTTCCTGGGTATTCCATCTGCCCAGTCATTGAGGGCCACCTAGTGAGACATCAACGTCATCGCGTTATTACCATGTCTTCCTACCTTACCCGTTTCTATGTATGGTATGGTTTTTGAGCCTTCCTATAAACTAGGTCTGTTCATATGGATAGGAGTCAGGGCTAGGATAAGGGTGGCATTAGGAGGTGCCATGCTCCCTTTCCCCAGTGTCCAGGCCTAGTTTCTGCTCCCGCATCCAATCGGTGTCCGAGTTTCCTCTTACACCGCACCGTGACAGTATGTCTCACTAAGTCCACTCTGTATGTTCCCGTGTTCTGTGTGGCCTTTGGAATAGGGTGTTAGCATGTTTTGCCTACTGTTTTCTGCTGCGCATTCTTGTCCTCCGACGGGAGGGTGAAAGATAAGCTTCTGTTAACGGGGCAGTTCACGATGACAGTGGTTGCCGATTTGGTGTGCACTGCTTCTTGTGTTTAAATCTCCCCTCGTCCATTTCTCAGTGGTTCCTGTCTCTTATGTCGTGGTGGCAGGCTGTATTCTTTGTTGTACTGGCTTTGGTGTTTGCTGGTTGGGGATGCTTGCTGGCAGCGACCTGGTGTGAACTTGGTCTGAGTTTGGATGCAGTGCGGTCACTCCTGGCTGTTGGCTGGCTGCCTGTTTCCTAGTTGGTGGTTCGGGCATGCTGGCTGCAATTTTTTTTGCCCTTCCCTGTCTGGTGCTTGTGGGCTTAACTACCTGGCTGGGTGTGGTCACTAGGTGCTTATTTTGTCTGTGGCTTGTAGCCTGGAGTTTAGTTGTCCTCCAGCCTCTGTTGGTGCTAGAGCTATGCTCCTGTCCTGGGTATTCCATCTGCCCAGTAATTGAGGGCCACCTGGTGAGACATCAATGTCATCCCGTTGTTACCATGTCTTCCTACCTTAACGGTTTCTATGTATGGTGTTGTTTATGTTTAGGGTTTGTGTTGTATGTCTAGTTATTGTTCCATGTTTGGTCTGTTTTGGTGTGTACAGTCCTGCATGGATTCTAGACACTCCCCTTTCTGTATGTGCCTTCGGTGAGAGGGCTCCATGATTCCCCAGAGGGGGAACAACAAGTCAGTGACCAGCTCTGCCTGGGGCTTCCATGCACCCTGTCCACATGGAGGTCCAGGCAGTTACTGGTGTGTTGGTTTTCCTTCCTGTTGCTGCGGCAGGTAAGTGCTAGTTGTTCTGGGTTCTTACGTGCAGATCCAGATGCTTTTTACTGTCTTCCTCTTTCCTTGCATCTAGGTCGGTGGGAGACTCCTGTTCATCCATATCTTGGAGAGACAGGTCGTCTCTAGTTCCTAACATTATTTCCAGGGATCATCAGGGCGACTCAAGATCCAAGGTTCCGGTGTATGAGCTGTCCTACCATCTAGGTCTGCTCATATGGATAGGAGTCAGGGATAGGATAAGGGTGGCATTAGGAGGTGCCCTGCTCCCTTTCCCTGGTGTCCAGGCCTAGTTTCTGTTCCCGCTTCCCATCAGTGTTCGAGTTTCCTCCTACACCGCACTTGACAGGTCATCATCAAGACGTGGCCCCTCTAAGGGGTGCAGACAGGATGGTATTGGTTGGCATTCGCTGGCAGTGGAATAATGAAGGCTTCCAAAGGCTATCTGCAGACTGGCTGGCTGCACGGCTTTATGGGTCATCTCGCGTTCCCAGGCTTCTTACTTTCACTCTGTAACAGGCGCAGCCACCATTTCAGGAAAACCAGATTGGTTAACACGAAGCTCAAGGAAATTCGGATTAGTTGCAAATCAAATTTTTCCTAAAATTCGACTTTGAATGCTTTGCTTCGCTCAATGCTATTTCCTGGGACACAGTTATTCTCCAGGGTTTTTTTCAGACCCATGAAATACACATGAAAACTTATGACAGCTGCCTCACAAAAAATGCAAGAACTAAGCAGAATCATAGAAAACACTGAAGAAAAACTTCACTGACAGAACTCACTTGATTTAAGCCCTTAAAGACCAGGTTAATTTTAATGTTTTTGCATTTTCATTTTTCTTCCTGCCTTTTTAGAGCCTTAGTGCTTTTTTAATTTTCCATTCATTTAAATAGCCACGTGAGGGTTAATTTGTTCTGAGACAAACTATGTTTTTTAATTGCACCATTTAATTTACCATTTAAATTGAAGAACAGAGGAAAAAATTATGTGTGACACATAGAAAAAAAAGCACAATTCTGTCATAGCTTTTTGGGTTTCCCTTTCACGGTGTTTACTGTGCACTGTACATGACATGATAACCTTATTCTGCAGGTCTGTATGATTACAGTGATACCAAGCCTATATAGTTTTTCTTATTTTTTTACTATTCAAATATTCTGACACATTCTGACAGAGCTGGTTAAGGCTAATTTTTTGCAGAGTGAGCTGTAGTTTTTATTGGTATCAATTTGAGGTACATACAAACTTTTGATCACTTTTTATGACATTTTTTGAAGTGCAAGGTGACAAAAAGATTATGCCTTTTTATTTTTATTTCCATTATAGATTTTACTGCACAAAAAAAAACATTTTTTTTAAATTTTAATATTTCAGACATTTTGGGATGTTTAGGATATTTTGGGAAGTTTAGGATATTTTGGGATATTTTGGTATCTTTAGATTTAAAATTGAAAATTTTAATATTTTTTTTATTTTTTTTATTTCTTTCTTTATTATGGTACTTGAGGATAGGATCCTCTGATTGTTTATACCATAGACTGCAATACAATATCACTCATGTGCTTTAGCCCTAAATGGTATGACAACACCTATAAGCCAGACATTTGTCAGAAGGACACACTTTGTCATACACTGAGTCCATTGAAGTCTAGGTATATGTTCAGTCTCAACATCAGAAGCATTTCCTGGCACATACACCGCAATTATAGTGCAATGTGTATACGGCCAAATGCACCAAATGATATTTTGAAATTTAATATAAAATTTGGAAAATTGAATTGCCTACCAAAAGTCACATATTTCCATTTTTTATTATTGTATTGTACTCATTTTGTGCTAAAAATCATTTTTCAATTGGTCTTTATAGAAAAATTTGAGCCACTTTCTCTGTACAGCCTTGAAATTCTCTAGTAGCAGGCTCTGTATTCTTACTGTGTTCCATCAGGCAGCTAAGCTGACTACGGCTGCTCTAAGTGGCTGTACCATAAGGCAGAGTGGCCTGGGTGTACCTGATTTAAAGTGATTTGTGACAAATTAATTTAGAACTAATCAAATTTCTTGGCGAACTTCAGCGAAGTTGATGAATCAAATTTTTCAAAACTTCGCTCATCTCTAGTCATCAGTATTAAAACCTCAGAAAACCCTATTAACCTACAGTAGATTCCCTGGCCTAGAGAATCAGCAGTAAAAGGGGGGACTTTGCACAAGAAACGATCCCCATCACTCCCTAGGTGGCCGTGTCCTGATACTATACAAGGTGGAGGGAGAATAAATGTGTCTCTGCAGAGCTATGTACATGGAGCCTGTATGGCAGCACATGGAGGCTGTACGGGTTCTCCCTTTTTGGAGCAAAGAATATATTTCCCAGTTTTCTTTATCGTCTATTCCCTCTTTATTGTTCTTTAGTTTAGGGAAATACAGTAGCTTTTTATATGACTGACTATAGCAGGGGTTAACAACCTCTGGCAGTACAGCTATGTTAAAACTGCAACTCCCAGCATGCTCCATTCACTTCTCTGGAAATTCAGAGAACAGCCAAGCAAGTATGCATGATGGGAGTTGTAGTTTCACCATATCTGGAAGTTGCTGATGCCTGGACTACAGTATAGATCACTCCTGATTTGGACTTTTTTGGATCATGGGCTGTGGTGGACAAGCCCCTGTCACAGGGGTGCAACGCCAATGAGTAGAGGTAAGGTGATTGCCTCAGGCAGCAACACGTAGGGGTAAGAGGGGGGCAATGAATGCTTCCATTGTGGAAACGCTCTTCACTACATATTCAACTGCATCGCTGTACTCAGAACAGCAATATAGTTGAATGCTGCGACGGGACATTCAAGTGATGTCTCCCTGGCCCATCGTTTCCTCTAATAGGCTTTAGTCCTACTGTAGTTGCTGTAGAGGCTGTCATCATTATCGTGCTGCCTGACCTGAGAGCATTTTTGTACTGGCACACATAAGAGGGTATTTTTGTACTACCACACATTATAAGGGGTTATTTTTTGTAGATAATTGATAAGGGGCTCACACACGGACTAAATGGATAAGGGAGGGTTCACAATCAGTATGGGCACCCAGTCCCAAAGATGAGGAGATAGTATTAAGCAATAAGATAGGCACTCCTCCTTCTAGTTTGTATGTAGGACAATAATACATTTATTAAAAAATATAAAAACTTACAAAAATATATATACATAAAAACATTAATAAAATAATGAATAATTATAAACATGATGCACTATTACACATGATTCATCAATTCATAGATTATATTCCCTATAGAGTAGATATTTCATATATTGAAGGTAAAAAGATAATCGTCATATACTGGGAATAAACACCTACTAATCTTCCAGTTCATAAATAGGTGCAATCATATATTTATATGTATAGAATTCATATGCAATTGTATCAAGAAAATATTCCAATTATGTCCATCATTGGTCCTCTTTATAATAATATCCACTACTGTGGAGCAGGTGTTTGGTGAAATCCCCCCACACTGTATATAATCTTAACTATATAACTGTAGTGATTTACTACAGTTATATAGTTAATAAGATTATATCCAGTGCCCGGGGGTTGCGGGTGTAGTAGAATACAGTCACTGTCATTATGAAATAGCATATGTTACCCCACCTCTTTTATTGGTGGTCATTTAGTAAATTAACCCTGTTTTGGGGGGGTGTCTGTGGGTGACGAATATGTGTCATCCACAGATTCTCCCCATAACAGGGTTCATTTAGTGAATGACCACCCAAATTGTGGTGACCCAATACATGGGATTTTCATCTGCAGAGCTTTTGTATAATGCCACCCCACATTGTAGTGTCCCCCACACAGTAATGTCCGCCACACTGTCCCCCACACAGTAATGTCCGCCACACTGCCCCCCACACAGTAATGTCCGCCACACTGCCCCCCACACAGTAATGTCCGCCACACTGCCCCCCACACAGTAATGTCCGCCACACTGCCCCCCACACAGTAATGTCTGCCACACTGCCCCCCACACAGTAATGTCCCCACACCCCCTCAACCACACAGCAGTGCCCCACATAGTAATTTGTCATGCTCTCCCCTCTTGTCATTCTCCCCCTCTTGTCATAATCCCCTATTCTTGTCATGCTCTTTTTGCCCCCTGTCATTCTCCTCCATCTTTTCATGCTCTTTATACCTCCCCGTGTTGTCATGCTCTTTCTGCCCCCCATGTTGTCATGCTCTTTCTTCTCCCCCATATGTTGTCATGCTTTCTTCCCCCATGTTGTGATGCCCTTTCTTCTCCATGGGGGGCCATGTTGTCATGCTCTTTCTTCTCCCCCATGTTGTCATGCTTTCTGCCCCCGTGTTGTCATGCTCTTTCTTCTTCCCCCATGTTGTCATGCTCTTTCTTCTCCCCCATGTTGTCATGCTCTTACTTCTCCCCCATGTTGTCATGCTCTTTCTTCTCCCCCCATGTTGTCATGCTCTTACTTCTCCCCCCATGTTGTCATGCTTTCTGCCCCCATGTTGTCATGCTCTTTCTTCTCCCCCATGTTGTCATGCTCTTTCTCCCCCATGTTGTTATGCTCTTTCTCCCCCATGTTGTCATGCTCTTTCTTCTCCCCCATGTGGTCATGCTTTCTGCCCCCAAGTTGTCATGCTCCTTCTTCTCCCCCTCCTCTCCTCCTACCTCTGCTGTAGCGTGGCCGAGCTCTGCATGGTCTGCGCCTCCGCGGGTACAGGAGGAGGAGCTTTTGTCTCCTGTACCGAGCCGACTGACTTGAAGTGCAAACTGTGTGCGCACTTCCTGTCAGTCCGGCCGGGTACAGGAGACTGATGCTCTCTGTACCTGCGGACCAGACAGAGCTCGGTCACGCTACAATCAGGGAATGACAGAAGAGAGCGCTGAGCGGTTCCCCCCTGTCAGTCCCTCTCCCTCTGGCCGGCCCCTGCCTGCGCCCTGAGGCTGGAGCGCCCTGAGGCTGGAGCCTCCCCAGCCTCTGTGTCGGCCCGGCCCTGCTTGCCGGCAAGTATCATATAGTGAAAAGTAAGAGAAGTAGGGCACTCTCTAAATACTTAGAACCCGTTCAAAACTTTATTAAAAAGAAAATCTATATAAAATGATCCAAAAAATGATAGCAGGTAGTGGGTAATAAATAATATACCGTAAGTGATCCTCAGATAAGGAGGTATAAAATAAATATCAATAACTAATAGTAGTAATAACAGCTGTGAGTGATTAATTGTCCATAGAATATTAGCTGTCCATAAATTCATCCATGCCAGTGATTGTAAAAATTCATGAATAAAAAGTAGAATAATAAAGTCCTTATTCTTAATACATCCAGTAATGAAAGCGGCCTCCCGCTACAATGGCCAAGTCAGCGGCGTCCCGCTGAACTAATAACTCCCTAGCAAGTTCTTCACTCCCAGTGCTCAACACAAACAAAGAACAGTCTCACCAGGGTATTGCCGACATGGGTTGTTCTGCCCTCGACACAGTGCTCTGTGCAGTGGGTAGCGGTGCTCCGGTCTCAAGGGCTATTCCCGCCTGATGTTATTGCGCTAACGGCTTGTAGTACACATGGACCCGTAAGAGATGTCGGTCTCCTTGATGTACAGTGCCATTGTTCGCGCGGACAAGTTTTCTTTCAGTGGTCCCCACATATATCCCGGTGATAGATAGTGTGTTGATTCAATAGATCTTGGGCCGGGGGGTTAGGTTACTAAACGCGTTTTGGGGTTAAGAATGACCCCTTCCTCAGTGGTGAGGAAGGGGTCATTCTTAACCCCAAAACGAGTTTGGTAACTTATCCCATCTGCCCAAGAACCATTGAATCAACACACTATCTATCACCTGAGGCTAGGACGGAGTTTCACCTTCCAGCAGGACAATGACCCCAAACACATTGTAAATGTGTTGGAATGGCCTAGTCAAAGCCCAGATCTCAATCCAATAGAAAATCTGTGGTCAGACTTAAAGATTGCTGTTCACAAGCGCAAACTATCCAACTTGAAGGAGCTGGAGCAGTTTTGCAAGGAGGAATGGGAAAAAATCCCATGAGGGATCGGTCATGCCAAACAAATTTAATTAGCTTCTATGAGGAGGTAAGTTCTAGACTTGACAGCGGCGAATCAATGGATGTCGTATATCTGGACTTCTCCAAAGCATTTGACACCGTACCTCATAAAAGGTTAGTACATAAAATGAGGATGCTCGGACTGGGAGAAAATGTCTGTATGTGGGTAAGTAACTGGCTGAGTGACAGAAAACAGAGGGTGGTTATTAACGGTAGATACTCAGATTGGGTCACTGTAACTAGTGGGGTACCTCAGGGGTCAGTATTGGGCCCTATTCTCTTCAATATATTTATTAATGATCTTGTAGAAGGCCTGCACAGTAAAATATCTATTTTTGCAGATGACACTAAACTGTGTAAAGTAATTAACACTGAAGAGGACAGTTTTCTGCTACAGAGGGATCTGGATAGATTGGAGGCTTGGGCAGAAAAATGGCAGATGAGGTTTAACACTGACAAATGTAAAGTTATGCACATGGGAAGGAATAATGCAAGTCACCCGTACATATTAAATGGTAAAACACTCGGTAACACTGACATGGAAAAGGATCTAGGAATTTTAATAAACAGCAAATTAAGCTGCAAAAACCAGTGTCAGGCAGCTACTGCCAAGGCCAATAAGATAATGGGTTGCATCAAAGGGGCATAGACGCCCGTGATGAGAACATAGTCCTACCACTTTACAAATCACTGGTTAGACCACACATGGAGTACTGTGTACAGTTCTGGGCTCCTGTGAACAAGACAGACATAGCAGAGCTGGAGAGGGTTCAGAGGAGGGCAACTAAAGTAATAACTGGAATGAGGGATCTACAGTACCCTGAAAGGTTATCAAAATTAGGGTTATTCACTTTAGAAAAAAGACGACTGAGGGGAGATCTAATAACTATGTATAAATATATCAGGGGTCAGTACAGAGATCTCTCCCATCATCTATTTATCCCCAGGACTGTGACTGTGACGAGGGGACATCCTCTGCGTCTGGAGGAAAGAAGGTTTGTACACAAACATAGAAAAGGATTCTTCACTGTAAGAGCAGTGAGACTATGGAACTCTCTGCCTGAGGAGGTGGTGATGGTGAGTACAATAAAGGAATTCAAGAGGGGCCTGGATGTATTTCTGGAGTGTAATAATATTACAGGCTATAGCTACTAGAGAGGGGTTGTTGATCCAGGGAGTTATTCTGATTGCCTGATTGGAGTCGGGAAGGAATTTTTTTTCCCCTAAAGTGAGGAAAATTGGCTTCTGCCTCACAGGGTTTTTTTTGCCTTCCTCTGGATCAACTTGTAGGAAACAGGCCGAACTGGATGGACAAATGTCTTTTTTCGGTCTTATATACTATGTTACTATGTTACTATGTAGGTAAGATGTGGCAAGCTCATAAAGACTTATCCAAAGCGACTTGGAGCTGTGATTGCTGCAAAAGATGGCTCTACAAAGTATTGACTTTAGGGAATGGGAGGGGGGGATGTTAATAGTTATGCACATTGTCTTTTTCTGTTATTTTGTACATTGCCAGGACAGATCCGTCTTGCTCCGCACCACATCGCGAACAGAAAAACGCTGCTTGTAGCATTATTCTGTACGTGATGGGAGCGCAACCAAACGGAACGCAATGCATTTTGGTGAATTCCAATTCGTTCAGTTCAGTTTTGTCCCCATTGACAATGAATGGGGATAAAACTGAAGCATTTTCTTCCGCTATTGAGATCCTATGACGGATCTCAATAGCGGAATTGAAAACGCTAATGTGAAAGTAGCCTAAGTGGCGTTCAGCATTCTCAGCTGTCTCCTGTAGGAACATGTGCATGTAGTGCTTGGCGTCTTCCCCTCTCTCCCCTTCTGCTCATCAGGTGAGTATATTGAACCGGCATTATTCGCCACGATACTTTGCAGCCTCCTTTCACATTTACACGATCATATGAGAACAAGTTGGATCAAAGGGAAAGTCTTTCTTAAAAAAGGCATGCCATAAAAATAATGTGAAATAAATTTCCAGACGCGTTTCGGAGCACTAGCTCCTTCCGCAGTGACTATATCCCAAATATTCCACTTTTGTCATTTTTTATTCTATCCTCATAGCCAAACTCTGAGGGTTACTCACAAAACCTGTATATGGATCAATCAACCTATTCATTATTTTTATATCTGGGTTATTTTCCCCCAATTACGTATATCTATTCATTATATACCAGGTATTATTCAGTAGTCCAAATAAGGTATATCAAAAATTTTAGTTTTATTCCTCTGCGAATTTCTTGCAGTTTCTATGCATTTTTTTCTTTTAATCATGTGTTTTTTTGAGGATACATGTGTTGTTATTAATCATTGTATCAACTCATATTTTAAAAAAGTGATTGCATCTCTCCATATTTTAGAACAAACTATAAACATATAAATATACTTTACCCCCTAAAGTCAATATTGATGGTATAACTTATTAGTCCATAAATCTATTCAAATAAAATGAAAAAAAAGGCAAAAAAACTAGAAAAAACATATAAACAAAAACAACAACAACAACAAAAAAAAAATATATATATATATGTATATATATATACATATTCCCCTTAGGCAGAGGTTTTGAGGCAGCTTTGGAGCGGTGGCTTCCCTGAAGTGCTGAGGGGGATGAGCCCACCCTCAAGGGGAGATTGAGGTGCTGATAAAACAGCCAGATGCTCGATGTCCCGTCACCCCACCCCAATTCACAGAAACCCAAACAGCTCCATATCCGCATTTAAACCTCGTGGTGTAAGTGTATCCAAATCAAAAATTCTTCTAGACTCAGCACGAGACATATCAGCAACATGATTACCACCTCTCCAGTGTTGTTGGATCATTTCTAAAGTTAACCCTCTAGGGTCTTTCTTATGACAGTCTTTAAAATGCTTAGAAATTGTATGTTTCTCAAAACCATTCCGAATATTAGTTATGTGTTCTGATATTCTCTTTTTTATTGTACGTTTCGTTCTCCCTATATATTGTTTGTTACAGGGTCATTGAATCATATAAATTACACTGGTTGTGTTGAATGTCATAAATCCCTAATTTCCCACTTATATGTATTCTGCGTAGAACATATTATGTCTGTTTTCTTGGGGCCCATAGTCACTTTACAATTCCCACAACTTCCACATCTATAGAAACCCCTTACATCAACCCATTTTGGGATAGGGTTTGTTTTTATTGAATGTCTTGTGGTTGGAGATATTTTAGACCTATTGAGGGCACTCTAGTATACGTGATACTTGGGGTTGTTGGTAATAATGATCCTATTATCTTATCACTAAGTAGGTGATGCCAATGCTTTTTTATACTTCTTTCTAGTATTTTATGTTGAGAATTGAACAGAAGCATCATCCTGATTGTTTCCTTTATCTGTTTTTCTGAATGTTTTGGACCAAAAGATGTATTTCTATCTATCTTCCTAACCTTTTCTAAGGAAGCTTGTTATTTTTTATACTGGCACACATTATAAGGGGGTATATTTTGTACAGTTACACATTTTAGGGGGAATTATTACTACTTGGTACACTATGGGGGCATCATTACTTCTGGGGGCAAAATGAGGGACATTATTACTATAGAGTGCACTGTCACTACATAGTCCACTCTGGCAGAGAATTATTACTATTGATGGGACTTTTGGGAGGACTGTTACAATGGTAGGCACCCTGGCACAGTATCAGCTTAGCACAATTATTTTTGGACACTATGTTTACGGCACTATAAGTTATAGGGACACTATTTGCTGGGCACAGTTATTTTTAAGGGCACTGCGTAAAAATAATTATTGAAGGGGGACTATCTGTGTGGTAATAGTATTTTCAGGGGGATTATATGTTTCTGCAGTATAATATTGGGAAGCACAGTGGGAACAGTATTAGAGGTGGCAGGATGGGGTATTCAGAAGGAGGGAGGAGGATGTAAAAATAGTTTTCAAACTCTGCAGAGACAAGAGATGGGTGAAAGAAATCATCATGGCGGTCTGGTCTGAATGGAGAAGACAAAGTAAGAGAATGTCTACATGAAAGAAGAGAGGTATGTGGCACTATATTACCTTGCATGTTTCGTAGCTCTGTATGTAATGTTTTCCAAGTATGTTTTTAATAATAGGGCTGGAGGGAAGGGGTTAGATTAAGAAACTGGTATTGGAGGGGAGAGGGGGTAGTTTCAGTTAGGGGGTAGTTTCAGTTTTCACCTCAGGCAGCAGAAAGGCTAGGTGCACTCCTATTCTGTCCCTCTGGGATAGACTGGATATCACAGGTAACATGTTGTGGGGTGACAAGTGATCATCCACGATTCTGTGAAATATTCCTAAGAGCATGCTAGAAATCATAATACTGTTACATAACGTGTTACATGCAAATAGAAGGCTACGGTTAGGATACATTTGACCCATAATCATAGTTATTCTCCTAATTGCTGATATTAACCAGCAGAAAGCAATGGATTTCTAACAATAAATCATCTGATGCAAGAAGTCTCATAAAACTGTCAAAAAATGTTACGTGTTCCCTGCAACATTAATTGCTTCAACTTAAAAACTAACATTCTAATTACTATATTTAACAGTAAAAATGCAAATGCTATTAGTGGAGTGATTGTTGATAAGCGTGCCTTTGTACCATGCTTTAACCTCTATTAGTGAGGATTATAAGGACATATCCACATTGGCATTTTGTAAGTGTCACTATGACAGCACTTGCTGCACAAATGCCTAGCTGTCAGAGTGAGGTTTATCACTCGGCTTTTTCCTCCGAATGCAGACTAATAAGCCCAGAAATTACAATTGCCTCCCTGCCGAATCTGTGATAGGCGGAAATAATGATATCAGTGCCCTGCTAATCTTCTTGCCTCTCCGCTTGGCACCATCCTATTGAGTCACCTGTCATACTCCGCTTTGATGAGGCGAATTCAATCTCTCAGCTATAATGACAATGGAGTCATTTTAATGTTTGGAAATGATTATGGGAAGGTTTTTCTTTGCACTGTCTTGGCAAGCAAACCAGGTTAATGTTCACTGTGTGACAGTGTGCTCTAGCAAGACTGTATTAAGTGAATATTACTTCATGAAAGGACCTATATATTGCCAATTTACAGTCTTATTTAATAATGAAATATATATGTTATATATATATTTATATACATAGAATGAAATATATATACATATATATATATATATATATATATATATATATTCAAGGTCGCATATATATAGAACATACAATATATGTATGTATATATAGTTTGAGGTCACAAACATATATATATATATATATATATATATATATAGTGCTGCCCATAATTATTCATATCCCTGACAAATTTTGACTTAAAGTTACTTTTATTCAACCAGCAAGTAATTTTTTGATGGGAAATGACATAGGTGTCTCCCAAAAGATAATAGGACGATGTACAAGTGGCATTATTGTGGAAAAAAACAGCTGTTGTAATCAACTCAACAGGTGAAAAACAGCAGCTCTCTGCAGTTGGTTTGTGGACAGTCATGGCTAAGACAAAGGAGCTCAGTGAGGACCTGCGGCTGCACATTGTGGCTGCTCACAAGTCAGGAAAGGGCTACAAGGCCATTTCTAAATGTTTTCAAGTTCCAATGGCTACAGTGCAAAGTATTTTTAAAAAATACAAGATGTTCTGCACTGTGGAAAATCTCAGAGGGCGTGGTCGGAAGCCAAAAGTGACACCTGTGCTGGCCAGGAGGATGGTTAGAGAGGTGAAAAAGAAACCAAGGATTACCACCAAGGCCATCCTGGTAAATCTGGGCTCTGCTGGTGGCAATGTCTAAAGGCAGACAATCCAACGGACACTGCACACTGCTGGGATCCACTGATGCAGACCAAGGAGGACGCTACTTCTCCAGATAAGGCACACAAAAGCTCGCTTGGCCTTTGCAAAAGCTCATCTGGACAAAGAAGAAGACTTCTGGTCTTCTGTGTTATGGTCAAATGAAACAAAAATTGAATTATTTGGTCACAATGATGTTTCCTTCATTTGGCGTAAAAAAGGAGAAGCCTTCAACTTAAAGAACACAATCCCCACTGTCAAACATGGTGGTGGGAACCTAATGCTTTGGGGGTGTTTTTCAGCCAATGGAACAGAGAACCTAATCACAGTAAACGTCACCATGAAAAAAGAGCCATACATGAGGATTCTCAACAACAACATCAGGCAGTCTGCAGAGAAACCTGGCCTTGGGCACCAGTGGACATTTCAGCATGACAATAAACCAGAACACACAGCAAAGTGGTGAAGAAATGGTTAGCAGACAACAACATTAACGTTTTGGAGTGGCCCAGCCAGAGTCCAGACTTGAATCCAATTGAGAATCTGTGGAGGAGGCTAAAGATCAGGGTGATGGCAAGAAGACCCTCCAACCTAAAAGATTTGGAGCTCATTGCTAAAGATGAATGGACAAAAATACCCGTGGAGACATGCAAAAAGCTGGTCTGCAGTTATAGGAAGCATTTGATTGCAGTAATAGCCAATAAAGGCTTTTCTATTGATTATTGAGAAGGGTATGAATAATTTTGGACTTTTGGAGCACTTTTTGCTCAAATGTAAATAAAAGCTGAGAAATGTTTTTTTTTTTTCTACAATAATGCCACTTGTACATCGTCCTATTATCTTTTGGGAGACACCTATATCATTTACCGTCAAAAAATTACTTGCTGGTTGGATAAAAGTAACTTTAAGTCAAAATTTGCCAGGGGTATGAATAATTATGGGCAGCACTGTATAAGTATATATATATATATATATATATATATATATAAATGAAGAAAAAAACAGGCAGCACCAAACACAGACAATGTGGCGGGTGCAAGGTCCGAGGGTGTGAGCAACCCACAGTAATAGCGTAGAAAACGGACAGCACTCCAATAGAAATCCAAGGTACTTTTATTCACCCAAGTGGGCAGGCAACGTTTCGGCTTAACAATAAAGCCTTTCTCAAGCCTAAGGGCTTGAGAAAGGCTTTATTGTTAAGCCGAAACGTTGCCTGCCCACTTGGGTGAATAAAAGTACCTTGGATTTCTATTGGAGTGCTGTCCGTTTTCTACGCTATATATATATATATATATATATATATATATATCTAACTCCAATAAATTGGCGCAGCACTCCTTAGGTAAAGTGAACAAAATAGTGCTTATTCACACATGTTAACACAGCAACGTTTCAGCTCTCTCACAGAGCCATTTTCAAGCCAAGTGAATAATACATATCAACATAGTATATTTATACAAAATTCATTATTGATTACACATGTGTATCATTAAAATCATGTGATAAATACTCTAAAAAAAAAGTCCAATGTGTCATTGATTCATTCTGTGCAAAGTTCATCCAAGGAGCCCCACGTCCCGCTCCACCGGAACAACTGGTAGTGTATAATAAAGTACATAGTACAGAAAGTGAAAGTGCTCTTGTGTATATATATAAAAAAAGAGTCAACCTGGCTTGCATCATACCCAGGACATGCTGGAAAATAAGATAGGAGAACAGTGGTTGTATAAGTTAGCTTTACCTTAGTCTGAGCCACTTTGCATATGTTCACTGAAGATGGAGACTTCACCATGCTCGGCGTACGTCTCCTCTCACTGCGCATGCCCTACGTTCCTCCCGACCCATGCCTCCTTGTATCCATGTCTTGTCTCGCGGGAAGAGCTGTGCTCGCAGCGACTAAACCATCGCGCCTGCGCATCCTCATTCCACTACGGACTCGTCCATGTTGCTAAGGGGCAATAGATCGGGCAAACGTGTATCTACATCAACATACACGGGATAAACCCGTGTCCATATATCTACCCACACATCTTCAGTGAACATATGCAAAGTGGCTCAGACTAAGGTAAAGTTAACTTATACAACCACTGTTCTCCTATCTTATTTTCCAGCATGTCCTGGGTATGATGCAAGCCATGACTCTTTTTTTATATATATGCACAAGAGCACTTTCACTTTCTGTACTATGTACTTTATTATACACTACCAGTTGTTCCGGTGGAGCGGGATGTGGGGCTCCTTGGATGAACTTTGCACAGAATGAATCAATGACACATTGGACTTTTTTTAGAGTATTTATCACGTGATTTTAATGATACACATGTGTAATCAATAATGAATTTTGTATAAATATACTATGTTGATATGTATTATTCACTTGGCTTGAAAATGGCTCTGTGAGAGAGCTGAAACGTTGCTGTGTTAACATGTGTGAATAAACACTATTTTGTTCACTTTCCTAAGGAGTGCTGCGCCAATTTGTTGGAGTTGTGAAGAGACCCCGTAACCAGGGGTGGACGCGTGCACCATTGGATCATATACACTGGAGGAGTGCTGCCTGATTTTGGCTTTATATATATATATATATATATATATATATATCACAACATTTTTATGTAGATATAGTTCAAGTTCTCAGATTTTAGCCCATTTTTTCAGATTTCGCTGTAAATGAAAATGAAATTCATGCCTAATTTGCCTCAAAATTTGTGCAACTTCATCCTTCCAAGAATTTGGTGCTGGTGTTTTTACCTGTAAAATAAAAGCAAATTTTTCTTTTACGCTTGTACTTTTGCTGTCGTTTTTGTTTTGTTTTTTGTTCTGGTGTGCTTGCACACAGTGGCCAGGATTTATTTGTGTGTCTGCGCCTAGAATCTGTCTAATAAAAGGCTCAGATTGGGGTAAATAACTTGGCACAACTAAGGTTTTTACACTTTTTCTGGCTTGCTTTAAAAGGGGGTGGGGTTATCACTAGCATACTCTTCATAAGTGATTTTCCCATATAGAGAAGATTTTGGCAAAATGTGTAATAAAATGGCAAGAGCTACAGTATGCTGCATTTTTAACAAAAAAAATAAAGACAAAGACTGCCACCTAATGAACATTTTTGTTCATTAGGTGGCAGTTTTTGTCTTTAGGTGGTAGAAATAAAAAAAAAACATTTGAGAGGCCAGTGATTTATATTTTTATAGCTTTCTGGAGACTGTGCTCACTTTTCCCATGACTTGTAAAAACTACTCAAAAAGTTTCACATTTTATCACTAGAATGTCACACAGCACTGGCAGAGTTTATGCAAAAACCTGTGTCAACTGCTGAATAAAGATAGGCCATAGTGCATTATATCACACCGTCAACTCCTCTATATGGGTACTTAGCGTGTAAGACTAGGGCTACATATCATATGTCATGTTGCCACCCCGTCAACAGTGATCTGCTCACTGAAGTCTGCTGGGGTGGTTTCAAGGACCATGTAGAGCTAGGCCTCATCGTAGTCTTATGATGCCCAATATATTAGACTGTGACAGCAGACACACTACTATCAACACATTTCATTATTGTATTGACGTTATTTTATTAATTTATATAGCACCAACATATTCCGGAGCACTGTACAGAGATTATCCCCTCTTCCATTTTAATGAGCACACTAGAACAGGGGATGACAAATGAGGACCGGTGACAGTAGACAACTGATGACAATTATGGGAGAGAATGGAGAATAATTAGTGACAGCGATTGTAGGGTCATTCGAAAAGCCTAAATTATAGGATAGAGGAAGGCAAATATTGACACTGATTATACTTTAATAATAGCGATGATTAGCAAGGGAGATGAGGGAAGTTGACATTGATTACAGTGGGGAAGTAGGCCAAAGGGCAGATTTATGACCACATGGAGCCCAAGGCTGGGTAAGTCTTAGCACCAACTCTTCACATCTTCATTCTTGATAGAACTTTACTTGGCGATTCATAAACCAGTTGAGCGCTGTATTTGTTACCCTGGAAAGGATATTATAAATACGTAACTATGTCAGCAGTATACATATTATTGCTTGGTATGGCTGACTAAAGTAATAAACCCTCACTCCTTCCATCCAGTCCTTGGCATCTACCTTTGTTTTAGGTAACCTAGTTATGGCATATAGAAATAACATGTGTAGAATTGCAAGCAAATGCTGATCATTTTTACAGCAGGGCATGGTTACTTAAAGGGGTTGTCTCATCATGGACAATGCGGGCATATCGCTAGGATATGCCCCCATTGTCTTATAGGTGCGGATCCCACTGCTGGGACCCAAACCTATATTGAGAACGGAGCCCTGCAAGGTGGTGGCTGGAGGACTCTGGTCTGACCCCCACCAAGCATACGCGGCCCCCGCTCCCATTCATTTCTATGGGGGTCAACAGAAATAGCCAAGTCAGCGCTTGGCTATTTTCGCTGGCCCCATACAAAAAGAATGTATGGCGACTGCACATGCGCAGTGCATCCTCCTTCACTTGCGGGGCTCCGTTCTCGAAATAGGTGCGGGTCCCAGAGATTTGTCCCCCTTGTCCATGATGAGACAACCCTTTTAAGTTACATGGTGCTATCTTTATGAGGATTTTGGTATGTTTTCTGCATGAAATCCACCAAAAATCTGCATTATGGTCGATGCAACTATGGATTCCCATTGAAAACTGGCATATAGAGCATCGGCAGTTCCAACTGCAAATCGGTGGGATAAATCCAAAGTCACCCTATGATTTCTGTAGATGTTTCCATGTCAGATTTCTCCACCCATTGTGTGAACATAGCCTAATACAACTAGGTCAACTACTCTAGAGGGCTTCAGGCTTCATGGTGACATCTGTTACATATGTTTAGAGGGGAAAAGTGAAAAACTTCTAAAATGAAGCAATTATGACTAAAAAAAGAAAAGCATTGGTAACAGAGAAATCACATAGAACCTTGGATGAAAATGTAGATATCATATGGTTTTCATTCAATGAAGTTCACAATAGACTATCTATTGCATCCTCTGCTTGCTACTTAGTCTAAACATGTAACAAAAAATGCCTAAAGTATATGCAATAAGCGTCCAAGAATTAGATAGTATACAAAGCAAGAAAGTAACGCTAAAACTTGACCTTTAATGGTATATATAATATCAAGGAATGGCACCCGTGGGTAGGATTACATAAATTGTGGGGTGAGAAGCATGCTCATAGTCCAAGGTATTGGACCTGAGTAATGAAAATTCCCACGCCACAACACTAGGTTGAAAAGAAACAAAAAAGTTTGTTTAAAAAAAACGGCCAGTCTGAACAGACATGAGAGCTGCCGGACAGCAGGATTGCTGATTAACAAGACCGCATGTGAACAAGGACCCAGCTGTAGTCCAAGAGAGACAGTATGCAACTGTCAGTGCGGTAGCAGGTGTATGAAAAAATACCCCCTCATATGTGCTGGCTCGACGCGTTTCTTGTGTCAATAACGACACATCATCAGGAGCAAGAGGGATAAGGGATGGTAGCAAGAAAACCTGCCTAAGGTACTGCCACGCTAAGTGTTCGTGGCGGCACCTGCCGGGCGCTATGATGGCCGTGATACGGCCGCGTCAAGCGCTAGTTTAAATAGCAACCCACTCCTCCCAGGGAGGGGAATGGGAGGGGCCAGCGTGCGACGTCACTGGATGGCGGAATATGCGAATGCAGACAAGCAATCCGCCCACCATCTCCATGACAACATATACGCGGCCAACCCAGATCAAATAGGTAAGAGGGATGTAATGGGCAGACCTATAAAATAAGGAGGCAGCGAGCGGAGTTTGTAAAACTATCCGCCGCATGACGACACTAATAGGAGATGTCAGGGGCATAGACATGAGGCATAAGTCAGCATGTGGCAAGAATAATGCTAAGACATAATGTGCAGCAACGCAGGTAGTGGTGGGGACAATAGGACCTGCCAAACCCATATACCGAAGGAAGAAGGGCAGCTGAGTCCACCCCAGATCAGTCAATGAAACACACGTAGGAAATCCGTTCGTTAAGACCATCAGGTTTGACAGTGCCCAATCTAAACGTCCATTGGGCTTCCTTGCGCAGGAGTATGTTATCAATGTCGCCGCCCCTTGGTGATGGGCACACCACATCAATCCCTTGGAACCTGATGACGGATGTTTGTTGTGGATGGAACAGATTGACATGTCTAGCTATTGGTGTGTCTTCGTTTTACGTATATCACCAAGGTGCTCGCCAATTCTGCGGCGGAATTCCCTGATGGTCTTGCCCACGTATTGCATGCCACAAACGCATGTGGCTAGATAGATGACCCCAGATGTTCTGCAATTGACAAAGCATCTGATATTGTAGCATTTGGATGTCTTAGTACTGACAAAGGTGTCCCCTGTTTGGATGGATGAACATGCGATGCAGCCCTTACAACAAAATGTGCCCAGGCTACGATTGGTAAGCCAAGTCTGGGGGCCGGAGATTGGAACAAACTATGAACCAGACGGTCACCAAGGCTACGCCCCTGCGATAAGTCACAGAGGGCCTTTCACTAATGCAGTCTGCAATGTCTGGATCCATACGCAAAATGTTCCAATGCCTCCTTAAGATATTCAGTATCTGTGGATTTGCTCCATCATAGGTGGCAATTAGACGTATTAGACCGTCGCCTTCCTGTTTAGGCCTGGGATTCAGTAATGATTCCCTAGACGCTGCCAATGAATGTTGGTAGGCAGATGCTAGAACCGGGGAAGGATAACCCCGTTTAGTAAATCTCTGCCTTAATTCACCAGCTTTAAGATGGAAGTCAGAGAGATTTGAACAGTTGCGACGGACCCGCAAATATTGGCCACGAGGGATCCCCCTCTTCAGAGGGACAGGATGACAACTGTCCCAATGAAGAAGGGAATTGGTGGCCGTAGTTTTTGCGATGGAGACTGGTGTGCACCTGTCCAGTGCCATCCCTGCAGATGGTCAAATCCAAGAAATTGATACTCTCAAAATGGATCTCAGATGTAAAAAGAGTCCATATTTGTTGATATTGAGGGCACGCACAAAACATCCAAATTCATCAGCCGTGCCTGACCAGAAAATGAGAATGTCATCGATGAATCTGAGCCACAATGTGATATGTGAGGTCCACCAGTGATCGTCATCAGAAAACACAGTTTCCCTCTCCCACCAGCCCAGATATAAATTTGCGTACGACGGGGCACACGGACTCCCCATCGCAACGCCTCTGAGCTGGTGGAAGAGGCGACGATCAAAGGTGAACACATTGTGGCCCAGAATAAATTCAAGGAGTTGGATGACAAAATCATTATGTTGGGCAAATGCGATACCTCGTTGGCACAGAAAGTGGCGTGCAGCTATGAGGCCTCCCTCGTGTGGGATGGAGCTGTATAGGGCCTCCACGTCGAGGCTAGCAAAAAGCATATTGTCCTCGACGTGGAGGCCGTCCAGCTTACTGACCACCTCCATTGAGTCCCGCACATACGAGGGCAAGGCCAACACAAACAGGTGCAGTATATATTCTACATAATCGCTAATGCCCTGCGTAAGACTGTTAGAGCCGGAGACTATGGGTCTGCCCTTAAGGGGCCGCAGCCCCTTATGAATTTTGGGCAACCCATAGAAACAAGCAGTACACGGATGTTTGGGGAAAAGAACCTGGAACTCATTCTTGTCAATGAGATTTTGTGACAGGGCAGCAGACAGTATGCCCTTGAGCTCAACGGCATAGTCATTCATGGGATTTCGAGAGAGGACACCATAACATTCAGTGTTGCAGAGGATCTCCAGGCACATATTCACGTATTGTGCCTGGTTCATGATGACCACATTGCCTCCCTTGTCCGCTGTCTTAATCACTATGGAGTTGTCACCTTCTAATGACCGCAACCCCTCCATTTCTTCTTTTGTGATATTATATCTCACACGGACATGGTCAAGGGAGGCAAGGTCATCAATGACCAGGTTCACAAAAACATCGGCCGGAGTGGTATCCGTAATTGGGGGTAAGTTTAGATCGTGGTTTCATCGAGGTAAATGGTCCTTTACCAAGAGGACGTTCATTTTCCCTCACCAAATCCATGAGGTTTCTAATATCACCCAACTCAGACTCCTCTATTCCCAACTCAGCACATTCACGTCTGTCCTTATGTTTAAAAAATTTTTCCATTTGAGTTTCCTAAGGAAGAGATTTAAATCTTTGACCCAATTAAAGGGGTCAAATGGCTGGGTTGGGACAAAGGAGAGGCCTTTTTAAGGACACCAATCTCGGCTGGCGTGAGAATTCTATCAGAGATGTTGATCACTTGCAGTTCATCCGACTGTGAGGGGTATGAGGCAAATATGGACACATGTTTATTGGCCCTTGCGATCCCTGAGAAGATAGTCTGAGATCGGGACCCCTTGTCCTAAAAAATTATTATTATTGCCACCCCTTGAGCGACCACCTCTGCCACGTCTCCGCTGGCCTCTACCTGAGTAGCCCCTGGGATTACTAGATTGGCTATTATGTGAAGTGTGACGTGTGGAACCAAAATCAGCCTCTCCCTCAGAAGACGAGGGCTCTGTATCAGCTTCCAGGGCCTTTGTTGGTTTTGTAGCAAAACCAAACAAATGGCCGTCACGGAAGTCCGTAGTATCTCTCAAATATTGACTATGCTTGCGTTCTTTCAATTGTGCAGTATATCTGTGCACAGTTTGTTCCAGTGCCTGTTCCTTTTTAGTAAAATCTGCGTGCTCAGAGAACTTCTTAGCAGTGTCAATGAATGTCTATAGCTCACCTGAGCTCTTATCAAAGATCTTATGTTCCTCTTCGAGGAGTAAACGCATCAGGCGAAGGGATGACTGAATAGATTCAGACTCCCATCGCTTGATGAACTCAGGTGAGTTCAAGCGAGCATTGGGAAAAAGTGGTATTCTCAGACCCCTAGGGACAATATTGTTTTTAAATATGTCTCCAGGGTCTGTATCTCCCACCAGCTGCGTATGTTGTCCTTATATGCTCTAGTGAGGTTTTTGAAAACGCTTGTGATGGTGGGAGCAATAGGTGCCGAAGGTAGTTGTGCCTCAGAAAACACTAGTTTTGACTCTGAGTCCCATGAGTCTCTGTTTATGCCTCCAGATAGAAAGCCTGCCATCCCAGATGGCTAATAAATCAATAAGTAACAAAAAATGCCTAAAGTATATGCAATAAGCGTCCAAGAATTAGATAGTATACAAAGCAAGAAAGTAACGCTAAAACTTGACCTTTAATGGTATATATAAAATCAAGGAATGGCACCCGTGGGTAGGATTACATAAATTGTGGGGTGAGAAGCATGCTCATAGTCCAAGGTATTGGACCTGAGTAATGAAAATTCCCACGCCACAACACTAGGTTGAAAAGAAACAAAAAAGTTTGTTTAAAAAAACCGGCCAGTCTGAACAGACATGAGAGCTGCCGGACAGCAGGATTGCTGATTAACAAGACCGCATGTGAACAAGGACCCAGCCGTAGTCCAAGAGAGACAGTATGCAACTGTCAGTGCGGTAGCAGGTGTATGAAAAAATACCCCCTCATATGTGCTGGCTCGACGCGTTTCTTGTGTCAATAACGACACATCATCAGGAGCAAGAGGGATAAGGGATGGTAGCAAGAAAACCTGCCTAAGGTACTGCCACGCTAAGTGTTCGTGGCGGCACCTGCCGGCGCTATGATGGCCGTGATACGGCCGCGTCAAGCGCTAGTTTAAATAGCAACCCACTCCTCCCAGGGGAGGGAATGGGAGGGGCCAGCGTGCGACGTCACTGGATGGCGGAATATGCGAATGCAGACAAGCAATCCGCCCTCCATCTCCATGACAACATATACGCGGCCAACCCAGATCAAATAGGTAAGAGGGATGTAATGGGCAGACCTATAAAATAAGGAGGCAGCGAGCGGAGTTTGTAAAACTATCCGCCGCATGACGACACTAATAGGAGATGTCAGGGGCATAGACATGAGGCATAAGTATGTGGCAAGAATAATGCTAAGACATAATGTGCAGCAACGCAGGTAGTGGTGGGGACAATAGGACCTGCCAAACCCATATACTGAAGGAAGAAGGGCAGCTGAGTCCACCCCAGATCAGTCAATGAAACACACGTAGGAAATCCGTTCGTTAAGACCATCAGGTTTGACAGTGCCCAATCTAAACGTCCATTGGGCTTGCTTTGTATACTATCTAATTCTTGGACGCTTATTGCATATACTTTAGGCATTTTTTGTTACTTATTGATTTATTAGCCATCTGGGATGGCAGGCTTTCTATCTGGAGGCATAAACAGAGACTCATGGGACTCAGAGTCAAAACTAGTGTTTTCTGAGGCACAACTACCTTCGGCACCTATTGCTCCCACCATCACAAGCGTTTTTAAAAACCTCACCAGAGTATATAAGGACAACATACGCAGCTGGTGGGAGATACAGACCCTGGAGACATATTTAAAAAACAATATTGTCCCTAGGGGTCTGAGAATACCACTTTTTCCCAATGCTCGTTTGAACTCACCTGAGTTCATCAAGCGATGGGAGTCTGAATCTATTCAGTCATCCCTTCGCCTGATGCGTTTACTCCTCGAAGAGGAACATAAGATCTTTGATAAGAGCTCAGGTGAGCTACAGACATTCATTGACACTGCTAAGAAGTTCTCTGAGCACGCAGATTTTACTAAAAAGGAACAGGCACTGGAACAAACTGTGCACAGATATACTGCACAATTGAAAGAACGCAAGCATAGTCAATATTTGAGAGATACTACGGACTTCCGTGACGGCCATTTGTTTGGTTTTGCTACAAAACCAACAAAGGCCTTGGAAGCTGATACAGAGCCCTCGTCTTCTGAGGGAGAGGCCGATTTTGGTTCCACACGTCACACTTCACATAATAGCCAATCTAGTAATCCCAGGGGCTACTCAGGTAGAGGCCAGCGGAGACGTGCCAGAGGTGGTCGTTCAAGGGGTGGCAATAATAATAATTTTTTAGGACAATGGGTCCCGATCTCAGACTATCTTCTCAGGGATCGCAAGGGCCAATAAACATGTGTCCATATTTGCCTCATACCCCCTCACAGTCGGATGAACTGCAAGTGATTAACATCTCTGATAGAATTCTCACGCCAGCCGAGATTGGTGTCCTTAAAAAAGGTCTCTCCTTTGTCCCAACCCAGCCATTTGACCCCTTTAATTGGGTCAAAGATCTAAATCTTTTCCTTAGGAAACTCAAATGGAAAAAAATTTTTAAACATAAGGACAGACGTGAATGTGCTGAGTTGGGAATAGAGGAGTCTGAGTTGGGTGATATTAGAAACCTCATGGATTTGGTGAGGGAAAATGAACGTCCTCTTGGTAAAGGACCATTTACCTCGATGAAACCACGATCTAAACTTACCCCCCCAATTACGGATACCACTCCGGCCGATGTTTTTGTGAACCTGGTCATTGATGACCTTGCCTCCCTTGACCATGTCCGTGTGAGATATAACATCACAAAAGAAGAAATGGAGGGGTTGCGGTCATTAGAAGGTGACAACTCCATAGTGATCAAGACAGCGGACAAGGGAGGCAATGTGGTCATCATGAACCAGGCACAATACGTGAATATGTGCCTGGAGATCCTCAGCAACACTGAATGTTATGGTGTCCTCTCTCGAAATCCCATGAATGACTATGCGGTCGAGCTCAAGGGCATATTGTCTGCTGCCCTGTCACAAAATCTCATTGACAAGAATGAGTTCCAGGTTCTTTTCCCTAAACATCCGTGTACTGCTTGTTTCTATGGGTTGCCAAAAATTCATAAGGGGCTACGGCCCCTTAAGGGCAAACCCATAGTCTCCGGCTCTAACAGTCTTACGCAGGGCATTAGCGATTATGTAGAATATATACTGCACCTGTTTGTGTTGGCCTTGCCCTCATATGTGCGGGACTCAATGGAGGTGGTCAGTAAGCTGGACGGCCTCCACGTCGAGGACAATATGCTTTTGCTAGCCTCGACGTGGAGGCCCTATACAGCTCCATCCCACACGAGGAGGCCTCATAGCTGCACGCCACTTTCTGTGCCAACGAGGTATCGCATTTGCCCAACATAATGATTTTGTCATCCAACTCCTTGAATTTATTCTGGGCCACAGTGTGTTCACCTTTGATCGTCGCCTCTTCCACCAGCTCAGAGGCGTTGCGATGGGGAGTCCGTGTGCCCCGTCGTACGCAAATTTATATCTGGGCTGGTGGGAGAGGGAAACTGTGTTTTCTGATGACGATCACTGGTGGACCTCACATATCACATTGTGGCTCAGATTCATCGATGACATTCTCATTTTTTGGTCAGGCACGGCTGATGAATTTGGATGTTTTGTGCGTGCCCTCAATATCAACAAATATGGACTCTTTTTTACATCTGAGATCCATTTTGAGAGTATCAATTTCTTGGATTTGACCATCTGCAGGGATGGCACTGGACAGGTGCACACCAGTCTCCATCGCAAAACTACGGCCACCAGTTCCCTTCTTCATTGGGACAGTTGTCATCCTGTCCCTCTGAAGAGGTGGATCCCTCGGGGCCAATATTTGCGGGTCCATCGCAACTGTTCAAATCTCTCTGACTTCCATCTTAAAGCTGGTGAATTAAGGCAGAGATTTACTAAACGGGGTTATCCTTCCCCGGTTCTAGCATCTGCCTACCAACATTCATTGGCAGCGTCTAGGGAATCATTACTGAATCCCAGGCCTAAACAGGAAGGCGACGGTCTAATACGTCTAATTGCCACCTATGATGGAGCAAATCCACAGATACTGAATATCTTAAGGAGGCATTGGAACATTTTGCGTATGGATCCAGACATTGCAGACTGCATTAGTGAAAGGCCCTCTGTGACTTATCGCAGGGGGCGTAGCCTTGGTGACCGTCTGGTTCATAGTTTGTTCCAATCTCCGGCCCCCCAGACTTGGCTTACCAATCGTAGCCTGGGCACATTTTGTTGTAAGGGCTGCATCGCATGTTCATCCATCCAAACAGGGGACACCTTTGTCAGTACTAAGACATCCAAATGCTACAATATCAGATGCTTTGTCAATTGCAGAACATCTGGGGTCATCTATCTAGCCACATGCGTTTGTGGCATGCAATACGTGGGCAAGACCATCAGGGAATTCCGCCGCAGAATTGGCGAGCACCTTGGTGATATACGCAAAACGAAGACACACCAATAGCTAGACATGTCAATCTGTTCCATCCACAACAAACATCCGTCATCAGGTTCCAAGGGATTGATGTGGTGTGCCCATCACCAAGGGGCGGCGACATTGATAACATACTCCTGCGCAAGGAAGCCCAATGGACGTTTAGATTGGGCACTGTCAAACCTGATGGTCTTAACGAACGGATTTCCTACGTGTGTTTCATTGACTGATCTGGGGTGGACTCAGCTGCCCTTCTTCCTTCGGTATATGGGTTTGGCAGGTCCTATTGTCCCCACCACTACCTGCGTTGCTGCACATTATGTCTTAGCATTATTCTTGCCACATACTTATGCCTCATGTCTATGCCCCTGACATCTCCTATTAGTGTCGTCATGCGGCGGATAGTTTTACAAACTCCGCTCGCTGCCTCCTTATTTTATAGGTCTGCCCATTACATCCCTCTTACCTATTTGATCTGGGTTGGCCGCGTATATGTTGTCATGGAGATGGAGGGCGGATTGCTTGTCTGCATTCGCATATTCCGCCATCCATTGACGTCGCACGCTGGCCCCTCCCATTCCCCTCCCCTGGGAGGAGTGGGTTGCTATTTAAACTAGCGCTTGACGCGGCCGTATTACGGCCATCATAGCGCCGGCAGGTGCCGCCACGAACACTTAGCGTGGCAGTACCTTAGGCAGGTTTTCTTGCTACCATCCCTTATCCCTCTTGCTCCTGATGATGTGTCGTTATTGACACAAGAAACGCGTCGAGCCAGCACATATGAGGGGGTATTTTTTCATACACCTGCTACCGCACTGACAGTTGCATACTGTCTCTCTTGGACTACAGCTGGGTCCTTGTTCACATGCGGTCTTGTTAATCAGCAATCCTGCTGTCCGGCAGCTCTCATGTCTGTTCAGACTGGCCGTTTTTTTTAAACAAACTTTTTTGTTTCTTTTCAACCTAGTGTTGTGGCGTGGGAATTTTCATTACTCAGGTCCAATACCTTGGACTATGAGCATGCTTCTCACCCCACAATTTATGTAATCCTACCCACGGGTGCCATTCCTTGATTTTATATATACCATTAAAGGTCAAGTTTTAGCGTTACTTTCTTGCTTAGTCTAAACATGCAATAATAGAGCGACTTGTTGCTGCTGTTAACATCATTTTCATTTTCGATTCTCCACCTTCTAACAGGACAATTTCTATGTGTTTTATGGCAGTATTTTATTTCCATATCCTTTATTGAAAAAGTCTTTGGAGAAATGTAAGAAAAAAAAACACATTTCTGCGATTGTTGGGTTATGTTTTTACAGCGTTCACTGTGTGTTAAATATTACACGCTGTCTTTATTGTACGGTTCAAGTATAATTTCCTTGATACTAAATTTATACAGTTTTTCTGATGCTTTAATATTTAAAGATAAAAACTTTGAAAACAAATTAGATTTGTGTTGCCATATTCTGACACCCATAACCTTTTTATCGTTACACCTACAGAGCCTTGTGAGGGCTTGTTTTTTTGCAGGGTGAGCTGCAGTTTTGGTAGTGTTTTGGGATACAATTTTTCTTCCCTTTTTTAAAAAATATTTTTTCAGGAGCGATATGCCAGTTTGGGCATTTTAATTTTTTTCTGTTACAGTGTTCACTGTGCAGGATAAATACTGTACTTTAAAATTTTAATAATTTGGACATTTACAGACTCAATGGTACCAATTATATTTATTTTAAATTTCTTTTTATTTGCCTATTTTATATGAAAAATTGGGAAAGGGGTGATCTGAATTTTTAGTATTTTTGTTTGTTATATTTTTAAAAACAATTTTATAACTTCTTTTTACTTTTATTTTTAGTCCCCTTAAACATATGATTTAGTATTGTAGTCTATGGTGATTCTCTTCCTATTAAGCCTTGCCCCCTTTGATTTCTCTGCGAGAGAAAGAGGCGATTATGTCAGAGGGAGCCAAGACTACTCTTCTGACTAACTGCTCAGCTGATGCACCATCTAAGGTGTTAAGTGTCCATAACTGACAATAGCTGCCCGTGGGTGTCAGTTGTGTAGCACAGCAACATACGCTGTACATGTATGGCAGATGTCCTCAAAGGGTTAAAACAAATGAAACACAGATGGATACTGGGGAATGCAGTTCTTCATAGAAAATGACTGACAAAACCTCCATAGTGCAGTTTTATTAAAGTAGTGCATGATTCCTTTAAGGCAGGCATGCTCAACCTGCGGCCCTCCAGCTGTTGTAAAACTACAACTCCCACAATGCCCTGCTGTAGGCTGAAAGCTGTAGGCTGTTTGAACTTGCTAGGAGTTGTAGGTTTTCAACTGCTGGAGGGCCACAGGTTGAGCATGCCTGCTTTAAGGCAACCTGTCACTATCACTAGTGACAGATACACTGAAATCAGCGATTTGTCACTTATCTACTAAAGTTAAAGAGGCTATCTTCAGGAGAGGTCATCAATATCAGATCAGCAAGGGTCTGACTTCTGGGACCCTGCCGATCAGCTGTTTGAAAGGGTAGTGGCAATCATGCGAGTGCTGCTTTCTCTTCAAAGTTTACTTGCGCGTCACCTTGCTTCTAGTGGTGGTGCAGTGTCATTAAAACTGGCTTCATCATTCTTAAATTAAAGGTTTGGAACAACCAGGACTCTTCCTAGAGATTGCAGCCCCACTAAACTAAGTAATCAGGGGAGAAGGGCCTTCATAGGAGAGGTGACCAAGAACCGAATGGCCACTCTGGCTGAGCTCCAAAGATCCTGTGTGCAGATGGGAGAAACTTCCAGAAGGTCAACCACCACTGCAGCAGTCCACTAATCTGGGCTTCGTGACACAATGACCAAAAAGAACTATGAAAGCCCAACTGGAGTATGCAAAAAATAACCTAAAGGACTCTCAGACTTTGAGAAACAAGATTCTCTGGTCTGATGAAACCAAGATTGAACTTTTTGTACTCAGTTCAGTCATGTCTTGAGGAAATTAGTCAATGCCCAGTACCATCCCTAAAGTGAAGCATGGACAGAGATATTCTTAATAAAAATCTGATCCAGAGGGCTCTGGACTTCAGGCTGGGCCACCAGTTTGCCTTCCAACAACACAATGACCCGGACAACAAAGACAACACAGGAGTGGCTTAGGGACAACTCTGTGAATGTCCTTGAGCAGGGTTGTCGAACCTGTGGCCCTCCAGCTGTTGCAAAACTACAACTCCCAGTGTGCTCAGACAGCCTACAGTTATCAGCCTACAACAGGGCATGGTGGGAGTTGTAGTTTTACAACAGCTGGAGGGCTGCGGGTTGGACATCGCTGTCCTTGAGTGGCCCAGCCAGAGCCCTGACTTGAACCTAATCGAACATCTCTAGAGAGACTTGAAAATATACCACCAAATACAAAATCAGAAAACATACAATGAGAAAATATATACGTGGTATCCTATTTCATATCAAAAACTTTTAATCTCAAGAATCGGACACCTAAAAACTCTATACTAATTTACCATAAAAAAAGGGTGAAAGATTCCCTGATTATTCAAGACCATGCGATATGGCTAATAAAAATGCCTCTATGTATTCAACTATGAGCAAGATTCCATGATACTTAATACACCTGGTGAATACATAGAGGCATTTTTATTAGCCATATCGCATGGTCTTGAATAATCAAGGAATCTTTCGCCCTTTTTCCCTTTTTTTATGGTAAATTAATAAAGTATAGAGTTTTTAGGTGTCCAATTCTTGAGATTAAATATACCACCAAATAGCATAAAGTATATCACTACAAGTATACCATAAAAATGAATCCTCCAACACACAAACATGACAACATCAAAAGATTTCCAGATATGAAGAAATATATACATTACCTACAATACATAAAACATTTTGAAAAATGTTTTAAAGGAAAATTCATAATTAGAGTTTTACCTAGATTCAGGATTTTCCACTCACACATGAAGTATTATCTTCTAGGGTGGTTAGAGCAGCCATGCTTATCCACTGTCTACTAGAAGAGGCCTGGGGCATTAACTAAGCAGATCTACCCTGGGACGGACCTCCACAACTAGGCGTCATGGCAGGTAATACCGGCTAAGACATGTAAGGAACACCAGGTCACTAAAAAAACTCAAATTAGGAACTTTGCCTGGAATATTGACTGATAAATATAGAAAAACACCAGACACCTGGAAGAGGATAAATATATTTCCAAGACCCTGTAAATGCATACAGCTAGTTATGTTTTAGTACAGGGTACATATTTATCTACAATAAACTCTTTTATGTGATTATTTGGAAGAGCAGAATGTCATATATTCACAAATGTTCATAGTAATTGTACCAACATCAGGCCACAAAATGTTTATTATCTCTGTGTATTCCTGCATCTAAATGTAAAATTATTACACTCAGTAGGTTGGTACAAATAAGCAATTTGTTTTATGTGGCCGAGAGGTAAATTACTTTTACATATAGATCGGCAACTTTCATTATCAGAATTTTTTGACTCATTGTGATGCTTATATAAATTTTGTGATGCATATGTTTGTTAATCATGTTACCAAAGACATGAGCTTTGCCTTAAAAAATATTAGAAATTCCTTTTATCATAATTTACTGACCATATTTTTTTAATATCATGTTTAAAGAAAGAAACCATACCAGGCAAGGCCCTCAGGCGACAGATACTTTTGTGTACCAGTTGTACCAGGAATATCATGACATTACTAATGTTGGGCGTGAGTATTCGCATTGCTAATTTTAATAGCGAATATCGGTACTTCGAGAATTCGCGAAGATTTAGAATATAGTGCTAATATGTATATTAATATTCGAGAATATACTAGATTTCTTTTCCTCTGAACCCATGATCCCTCCCTACTTCTTGTTTGTGGGTCGATGAGAAGGCTGCACTGTTTTTGTCTGAGCTTAGCAACATTCCTAGCAACCAATAGGAAAGTTGCCCACCCCTTACTATATAAGAACCTTCCCAGCAGCCATTTTCTGCAGTTTTTTCAGTTCTGAGAGAGACAGCAGTGTCATTGCTGTGCTCTGTGCTTTCCTGTGTCACATTACATTAGATAGTTAGTTATCTTATATATATAATACAGATAGTTAGTGGGAGATAGTCAGTGTAGGTTAGATAGTGATATAGTGTAGCTGATAGGTTCCAGTGCAGGGTGTTAGGTAGTGTGATAGGTACTGCTGTCCATACATACATGCTACAGACACAGTGCTGTGATGTCACAAGTTCACAACAATACCTAATGCACCAATCAGTAATATGTAGTCCGACCTCTTAAAATGTGAAGTTGCACGTATTGCACAAAAATATTCGCATCATTAATTGCCGATTTGCGCAATCGCAAATATATCGGAGCACTTTATCTGCATATAAAGCTATTGTAATGTTCTGCCATGCCAACCATTTTCTCCAGTCTCAGGAAACTTCTAGCAGCTTGAAAAATGTAGCTATAGTAACTCATGCCTGTATTGCGCGCACAATACGCGCATATTACATTGCCGATTTTCACAATCAAGAAAATAATCGCTAATTCTCGAATTTGTGAATCTATGAAAAATATTCGCCCAAATATTTGCGAAATATCGACATAGAAGTTGGATATTAAGGCTGATGATGGCGTCATCACCGCTGGCCATGTTGGTGGAGTACTCGAAACAGTGCAACACATGTCCCGCGTGGAGGCCCACTCGGTGGTAAAGTGGTGCTGTTACGCATAGAGACTCACACATGCGTGCTTCAGCTGAAACTCCACTATCGCCTACTACTGCTCGCACAGTCTCTCCAGGATATGCAAGCTGGAGTTCCACCTAGTGGGTACGTTGCATATGAGGCGGTGAATGGGAAGACAGAAATTACGCTGCAGAGCAGACAGGCGAGCAGCAGCAGGATGAGAACTCTGAAAGCGTGCACAGAGGGCCTTCACTTTCTGCAGCAGCTCTGACATATCGGGGTCATTTTTAAGGAACCTCTGCACCATGAAGTTCAGCACATGCGCTAGGCAAGGGATGTGCGTCAAACCGACTAGGCCTAGAGCAACTACGAGATTCTGCCTGTTGTCGCACACCACAAGGCCGTGTTTGAGACTCAGCAGCACCGGACGCAGATACAATTGAGCCAGCAGCAGGCAGGACAAGGGAACTGCTGGTTTCCTGTCCGGCTATTCCCGACACACTGACGTGACGTGATGATGACACCTGCGACGTTCTTCAGAAGCAGACCAGTTAGAAGAGGCCAGGTCTGCATCGTGGGACTATGCGGCCGCTGAGACAGGTAAGTATAAACTACCCTCCCCTATTCTATCCATGTGCCCTAATACTGGCCCCTTAACCCTAGTACTGACCCTCTAATACTTGTCCCTAACCCTAGTACTGACCCCTAATACTGGCCCCTGACCCCTAACCCTAGTACTGACCACCTAATACTGGCCCCTGACCCCTAACCCTAGTACTGACCCTCTAATACTGGCCCCTGACCCCTAACCCTAGTACTGACACCTAACCCTAATTATGGCCCTTGACCCCTAACCCTAATACTGGTCCCTGACACTTAACCCTAATACTGACCCCTAATACTGTCCCTAACCCTAATACTGACCCCAATGCTAAAACTACGCCATACTGACCCCTATCCCTAATACTGACACCTAATCCCAATGGAAGTGCTCATCTCCCTGTGCCCTGCCGCACATTATTGCGGCGGGGCAGCGGGCCCCCTTCACAGCCGGGTCCGGTCGCAGTCACACACGCTGCGACCGCGGTCGTTACGCCCCTGACTGCATCTATTATACCTCGTATCTCTCATATCATTACACTGCTGTGTATACTATATATCTGTATATACTGCATGTATTATAAAAGTGCTATAATAGGTGTGTACAGAAAAATAGTATACACAGCAGAGTACTGATGTGAGGTATGAAGTTAAATAGACGCACTATGTACAGATATATAGTATATACAGCAGTGTACTGATATTTGAAATACAAGATGTAATTTATACTTCGCACTTCACATATCAGTACACTGCTATATATACTTTATATACACGCTGCATCTATTAAACCTCTTACCACGTGACCATCAGCAACATGTAGCCAGTGACATCACACTTTATTCAGGGGGCACATACAAGAGCCACTATACATAAAGGGGCACATATAAGAGGCACCATACATAAAGGGGACAGATATAAGAGGCACTATACATAAAGGGGCAAATATAAGAGGCACTATACATGAAGGGGGCACATATAAGATGTGCTATACATGAAGGGGGAACATAGAAGAGGTGCTATATGTAAAAGGGGCACATAGAAGAGGCACAATACATAAAGGGGGCACATATAAGAGACTCTATACATAAAAGGGGCATCTATAAGAGGCACTATACATAAAGAGGGCACATATACAAAGCACTATATATGAAGGGGGCACAAATAAAAGGCACTACACATAGAAGGGGCACATATAAGACGTGCTATACAGGGGCGTAACTATAGGGGAAGCAGGGGAAGCGGCTGCTTTGGGGCCCTGACCCAGAAGGGGCCCATCCAAGAGGAGAAGTACTAAAATATTTTGTCAGGGCCCCTCAACATTATTACACAATGAAATGATATACAGTGGCAGTATATACAGTGTAGAATACGGATGGAACAGCTGCCGGGCCTGGTCTGAGAGAGCGATCTTTACTAGCCACAGGGAAGGGGACGGCATGAAAGAAAGGGGTTGTGAAAAAATTACTGGGGGAGGGGGCCCCATTCAAAAACTTGCTGTGGGGCCCAGTCATTTCTAGTTACGCCACTGGTGCTATACATAGAAGGGGCACATATGAGAGGAACTATACATAAAGGGGCACATATAAGAGGCACAGTACATAAAGGGGGCACATATTAGAGGCACTATACATAAAGGGGGCACATACAAGAGGCACTATACATAAAGGGGGCACATATAAGAAACTGTATACATAAAAGGGGCATATATAAGAGGCACTATACATAAAGAGGGCACATATACAAAGCACTATACATTAAGGGGGCACATATAAAAGGCACTACACATAGAAGGGGCACATATAAGAGGTGCTATACATAGAAGGGGCACATATGAGAGGCACTATACATAAAGGGGCACATATAAGAGGCACAGTACATAAAGGGGGAAAATATTAGAGGCACTATACATAAAGGGGGCACATACAAGAGGCACTATACATAAAGGGGGCAAATATAAGAGACTCTATACATAAAAGGGGCATATATAAGAGGCACTATACATAAAGAGGGCACATATACAAAGCACTATACATGAAGGGGGCGCATATAAAAGGCACTACACATAGAAGGGGCACATATAAGAGGTGCTATACATAGAAGGGGCACATATGAAAGGCACTATACATAAAGGGGCACATATAAGAGGCACAATACATAAAGGGGGCACATACAAGAGGCACTATACATAAAGGGGGCACGTGTAATAGGTACTATACATACAGTGGAAACATATAAGAGGTGCTATATTTGAAAAAGGGCACATACTGTATAAGTGGCACTATTTATAAGGGGCTAGGCTTAGAGCATATGGCACTACCATTTGAGGCACTGAGTGTGGAACTATAAACAGAGGGCAAAGAGTATGTGGCACTATATATAGAGGGCACCGGGCATATGGCACTGAATACAGAGGGAAAAGAGCATGTGGCACTATATACAGAGGGCACAGACCATGTAGCACTATATACAGAGGGCACAGATCATGTGACACTATAT
Organism: Bufotes viridis; assembly: GCA_033119425.1. Lineage (NCBI taxonomy): Eukaryota > Metazoa > Chordata > Amphibia > Anura > Bufonidae > Bufotes > Bufotes viridis. Next base: position 372,979,638 of record CM065592.1, read on the forward strand.
ACAGAGGGCACAGAGTATGTGGCACTATTTACAGAGGGCACAGAGAATGAGGCACTATATACAGAGGCCCCAGAGTGTGTGGCACTATATACAGAGGGCACAGAGTATGCGGCACTATATACAGAGGGCACGAAGCATGTGGCATTATACAGAGAGCACAGAGCATATGGCACTATATACAGAGTACAGAGAGCATCTGGCACTATATACAGAGGGCACAGAGCATGTGGCACTATATACAGAGTCCTTTTTGTATTAATCGTAAACTTTATTAAATACTGAAACTAATGAGCGACACACATTAAAAACCTAGTGATGTCTCGCTTGGCTGAATTGGTCAGATATATGGGGTAACCAGGGGCGTAGCTAGAAATGACTGGGCCCCACAGCAAATTTTTGTATTGGGCCCCCCCTACCCGCGCGTTTCGCTCCCCCTCTATAATGTGCCAGCCATATAGCCCCCCTATAATGTGCCAGTAGTCAGCCATATAGCCCCCCCAGCCCCCCTATAATGTGCCAGTAGCCAGCCATATAACCCCCCTATAATGTGCCAGTAGTCAGCCATATAACCCCTCCTATAATGTGCCAGTAATCAGCCATATAACCCCCTATAATGTGCCAGTAGTCAGCCATATAAACCCACCCTATAATGTGCCAGTAGCCAGCCATATAGCACCAGATGCCCCCATAGTGCTCCTCTCCCCATAGTGCCCCCTATAATGTGCCAATATCAAGTGCCTCTGTCTTCCCCCATCCCAATATCATAGTGCCATCCTCTCCCCTGCCCCCTAATGTGTGTGACAATATGAAGTGCCTATCTCTCCCCCATTTGCCAATATTATAGTGCCAATAGCCCCCTCCTCCCCTGTGGCAGTAAAGTAAAAGTCCAGTATTTAACAAAAAACAAAAAAAAAATCCTGTCTTTCAGAAAAGTTTGTGAAGGGAATCGAACCTAGTCCATTAGGATGAAAGGCAAGACACTTATCCACAAGACCATATGAGCTGCATAACCAGGTAGCTAAAAAAAAAAAAATAAGACCTCTAGATAAGGAGAACTTTGATAGTGTATCTATACACATTACAGCTGCCCCAACACACCAAGCTCTGCTACATCCATATACAATGTGCTGGTGCAGCTGTAATGTGTATGGATACACTATCAAAGTTCTCCACATCTAGAGGTCTTTAGCTATCCGGCTTATCAGCTCATATGGCTTTGTGGTTAAGTGTCTTGCCTTTGAACCTAATGGTCGCAGGTTCGATCCCCAGGGCAAGCTTTTCTGAAAGAAAGAAAAAATAAGTTTTAAGTAGGCAAGGGCGAGAGTACACTGCGATTCACTGAGTAATTAGCGAAGGGAGAGGAGTGAGGACACGTGCTGATGATTACCCAGGGGAGGAGAGGAGTGAGGACAACACGTGCTTGCCGGGCCCCCTGTAAGCCCGGGCCCCGAAGCAGTTGCTTCCCCTGCTTCCCCGGTAGTTACGCCCCTGGGGGTAACCATATGGGGGTTGTGCACTAACTCCAAAAATGGTATACTCAAGGCGTGTAGGGAGACAACCTGCTAGCGTGTTGACTATATATGGCACTGGTTTTGAGCCATTGCTGGTCAGCTCACTATGCTATATAACACCCTATTTGTTTGAGTTTTGGATCAAACACGTGTGTGCTCGAATTATTGCCTAGCCAAACTATTACGCATTGCTCCCTTACATTGCCATGCTCTTATCACAAAATTCAATTCAATTGCTATTATTTCATCAAGCGAGACCTTCACTAAAAGCTTTAAAACACTAACTGCCCCCCGACATGTTTCGCCATTTACATGGCCTCTTCAGGGGAAACGGGCAGCATTGTTCACCACAGGTGTATATGACCTTCTTATACCATACTAATACTGATTGATGGCAGAAGTTACCAATCGCAACATTGTGTATTCCTGTTCACACACCCCCTGTCTCGGGGAGTGAACCAATCCATTTGCGCTAACCTCACTGACGTGGTGCGCGGATAAAGGATGCGCACACACTTGTCTCCTGCTATAGTAAACGGCAGTCCATCGCGCAGCTGCTGCGCAGCTTCCTCTGCGCACACACTTAGTCTGTGCAGCGGAGGCGCCTATTGGTATGTCCCGGCACTTAGCCGATTTTGGCTATCTCTCTATGTACTGCGCATGTCCTGCGCTGACAATCCCTGCTCCAACACTTTAACAAAGTTCTGATTCCCTCCCGGACATTATGAAGCCACTGCGCTCCTCTCGCTGCACTAATGCTTAAACTAGCAGACGATGCTGGAATCAGAACTTTGTTAAAGTGTTGGAGCAGGGATTGTCCGCGCGAGACATGCGCAGTACTAGAGAGATAGCAAAATCGGCTAAGTGCCGGACATCTAATAGGCGCCTCCGCTGCACAGACTAAGTGTGTGCGCAGGAAGCTGCGCAGCAGCTGCGCGATGGACTGCCGTTACTATAGCAGGAGACAAGTGTGTGCGCATCCTTATCCGCGCACCACGTCAGTGAGGTTAGCGCAAATGGATTGGTTCACTCCCGAGACAGGAGTGTGTGAGCAGGAATACACAATGTTGCGATTGGTAACTTCTGCCATCAATCAGTATTAGTATGGTATAAGAAGGTCATATACACCTGTGGTGAACAATGCTGCCCGTTTCCTGAAGAGGCCATGTAAATGGCGAAACATGTCGGGGCAGTTAGTGTTTTAAAGCTTTAGTGAAGGTCTCAGCTGATGAAGTAATAGCAATTGAATTGAATTTTGTGATAAGAGCATGGCAATGTAAGGAGCAATGCGTAATAGTTTGGCTAGGCAATAATTCGAGCACACACGTGTTTGATCCAAACTCAAACAAATAGGGTGTTATATAGCATAGTGAGCTGACCAGCAATGGCTCAAAACCAGTGCCATATATAGTCAACACGCTAGCAGGTTGTCTCCCTACACGCCTTGAGTATACCATTTTGCGAGTTAGTGCACAACCCCCATATGGTTACCCCATATATCTGACCAATTCAGCCAAGCGAGACATCACTAGGTTTTTAATGTGTGTCGCTCATTAGTTTCAGTATTTAATAAAGTTTACGATTAATACAAAAAGGTTTTTTTAATCTTGGTTTTGGGAGATAATGTAGATTTCGCCTAGTAAGGCCTTTGTGTAAAAATAGTAAATACCTAATCCCCCAAAAATTAGTCCGTAGTTTTTGGGACTATATACAGAGGACACAGCATGTATCACTATATACAGAGGGTGCAGAGTATGTGGCACTATATACAGAGGGCACAGCATGTAGCACTACATACAGAGGGCACAGAGCATGTGGCACTATATACAGAGAGCAAAGAGTATGTGACACTATTTACAGAGAAAACATAGCATATGTGTTGGCAAAGAGAGAAGCTGAAGACATTTTCTCGGCAAAATTGAGCCTAACTGTGGCCCAGAGGTGTCATCATGGTGGTTTGAACCAGATGGAGAAGTCACCTGTAAGTAACTAAATGGAAATTATTATTCTGCTATCAACTGTGTACAACTTCCAGCATCACTTTACTCCATACTGGGAACTGTAGTTCCACACCATACAAGCTTATATGGCGAGGGCCGACCTGACTACTCAAATGGCATCTGAACTTTAAAAATCTGGTGAAGTATTTATGTACTGCAGATGGTTCTTGTGCTGTATTTATGTAGGGATACTAGGGAACTTGGTTCTGGTGCTGCATTTATGTCGCGGGCATTGTTCTGATGCTGTATTTATGTAGTGAACTTGGTTCTGGTGCTGTATTTATGTAGGGATACTAGGGAACTTGGTTATGGTGCTGTATTTATGTAGGGATACTAGGGAACTTGGTTCTGGTGCTGCATTTAAGTGGGGATACTAGGGAACTTGGTTCTGGTGCTGTATTTATGTAGGGATACTAGGGAACTTGGTTCTGGTGCTGCATTTAAGTGGGGATACTAGGGAACTTGGTTCTGGTGCTGTATTTATGTAGGGATACTAGGAACTTGGTTCTGGTGCTGTATTTATGTAGGGATACTAGGGAACTTGGTTCTGGTGCTGTATTTATGTAGGGATACTAGGGAACTTGGTTCTGGTGCTGTATTTATGTAGGGATACTAGGGAACTTGGTTCTGGTGCTGTATTTATGTAGGGATACTAGGGAACTTGGTTCTGGTGCTGTATTTATGTAGGCATACTAGGGAACTTGGTTCTGGTGCTGTATTTATGTCGTGAACATGGTTCTGCTGCTGTTTTTATGTAATGAATTTGGTTCTGGTGCTGTATTTGACTTATAGGTTTGGTTCTGGAGTTGTATTTGTGTAGTGAACATGGTTCTGGTGCTGTATTTGACTTATGGGTTTGGTTCTGGTGCTGTATATATGTAGTGGTTAGAGATGAGTGAATCGAATCCCATGAAGTGGAATTCAATCCAAATTTTAGGATAAATTCGATTTGTCTGGAAGCAGAATTTCCTTGTGCTTCGTGCCAGCGAATCGATTTAACCTGAAATAGTTTAAAAAACAAAAAAATTCAAAGTTACCTCCTCCATTTGCTCATGACAGGCCGCCAGCCTACATCTTGCTTGAAGAATCCCATGCGGAGCGAGATTACATCATCATGCCGGTGTGATGATGTCATACGTCACCACGCCAGCCGGACTTCGGCTGAGATCTTCAAGCAAGATGGCGGCGGCCAGCCCGTCACAAGCAAATGGAGGAGGTAAGTTTGATGACATTTTTTTTTTTAAATTGTTAATTTTTCACTCAGATGCCGCGATAATTCGTCACAAAGCGTTTTTTGGTGAAATTCAGCGAATCAGTAGAACCGAACCTTTAAGAAATTTGCTCATCTCTAGTAGTGGTCTTGGTTCTTGCTCTGTATTTGTGTGTTAAACGTGCATCTGATGCTATACTTTGATCTAATACAATCAATTCACATCTGAGTTCGTCCACTGTCACAGATTCTGTCAAAAAGACCCGACAAAAAAGTCCTGCATGCAAGACTTTATGGAGTCTCTTAAGCTCAGGAGTTGGTAAAGCTTGCCCTCTAATGACCATGCTGTTGCTACAGACTCAGTCATGTTCTGTATCTGGGATTGCACATGTGTTTTCATGATTTAAAGCCCATTTACCTATACCGCCTTTATATGGTAGGCAGAGTTAAACAGGTTAAGGGTGGGCTGCTATACATGGGCCAGTGCTGGCTGCTTGCCCCCAAGGCTAACATTTGCCAGACAGCCCCTGCCTGTGACGGTTGCAAGTAAAGGGTTTTGCACCCAAAAAAAAAACAGATATGTGTCACCAAAACAATTAACAGACTGATTAACTATTGGATTTCCCTGTCACTGGTGCAAAGGAGTAGGACTGCACCGAACAAAAATGCCTACAGGTCACCCTCAGACTGACTTCCAAGTGCCCACAGCTTAAAGGCTTGTTGATTTGCTGCTCCACAGCCTTTCAACAAGCTTTATTTTAACTCCGAATAGTGAACACGAACACAGACTTTGGAGCTAATGTCCATGTTCGGGTCCGGGTACCTGGAGACAGTAATGTTTGGTATGGACCCGAACAGGGTGCTCTGGATTCGCTTATCCCTAGTAAGGTCACGTTAGAGGAGTTGTCCCATGAAAAATATTCTACATTTTTCAAAACATGACATGGCCTTAAATACTTTTGTAATTGCATGTAATAAAAATGTATCTATAAAATGTATCTGTATAGCGCCACCTGCTGTTTGTTCTTTTCCTTATTTCTTGTCCACCTCACTGAGGTGGTCTCATGCGCTCAGTTTAAATCTTCAACTACCACCAGTCCTATTGTCTGTTAGAAGCTGTGGCAGTTACCAGGAATGAACTGAAGTAGAAAGGACATACCCCAGAGCTGCCAGCCTGAAGAGAATCTATCAGAACAAATGGAGTAATGAATGGGGAGATCTCCGGACTCATCTGAGGTACAGGGCTGGTTTTAGCTTTGTTAGAAAGCTATTGTCACATACTAAATGATGTTTCATTTCTTTACATCAGTCATAGCATAACCCCTTTAAGTGTTCACAATTGCTTTAGTTATTATCAGAAGTATAGATGAGTGAATCAAAGTTGACGAAGTGGAATTCGATCCGAATTTCAGGAAAAATTCGATTCGCACCGAATCCGAATTTCCTGACGCTTCATGGTAACGAATTGCATTTTTTCTTAAAATGGCTGCTGCATGTTTTAGTACATGGAGCAAGGAACTCTGGGAACGAGGGATCACCCACAATGCCATGCATGCAGCCAATCAGCAGCCAGCCATCCATCTGATGTCACAGCCCTATAAATAGCATCAGCCATCTTGGATTCTGCCATTTTCCAGTTTACTTAGTGCAGGGAGAGACGTCAGCAGGCGCTAGGGACAGTGGTAGAAAAGACTTTAAAACTTTTATTTTGCTGTATAGTTCAGGAAAAGGATAGGGAGGATTCATTCCACAGTATTGAAGCACAACAGGGTTCAGTAGGGGAGTTTACAGCCTGGGTAATATGAACAATCCTATTACACTTTGTTGCTCTGACTGGGTATCCAAATTGCCATTATACAGCTCAGTAATCCCAGCAAACCGATCTTGTTATTGGGGTGCCAGTGCTGTTTGATACAGCTATTAACAGGGTTTATTACAAGGAAATGTTTCTATGTCTTATTTGCCCTTGTACGGTGCAGTTATATGTTCTAAAGCATTTTTTGGCTTGTATTAGCCTTTGTGTGGTGAAGTGAGAAAGTTACAGCTCTTTTTGGCGTGTCTTAGCAGCAATAGCAGCAAAAAAATAAATATTATTTGCCATTCAGTGGTGCAGTTATATGTTCTAAAGCCCTTTTTTGGTGTGTATTAAAGGCAAAAGAATATATATTTTTTGCCGTTCAGCGGTGCAGTTATGTGTTCTAAAGCCCTTTTTTGCGTGTATTAGTGGCAAAAAAATATATATTATTTGCCGTTCAGCGGTGTAGTTACACTATCTCACAAAAGTAAGTGCACCCCTCACATTTTTGTAAATATTTTATCCTATCTTTTCATGGGAGAACACTAAAGATATTACACTTTGATACAATGTAAAGTAGTCAGTGTACATCTTGCATAACAGTGTAAATTTGGTGTGCCCTCAAAATAACTCAACACACAGCCATTAATGTTTAAACCGTTGGCAACAAAAATGAGTTCACCCCTAAGTGAAAATGGTCAAATTGTGCCCATTTTCCCTCCCCGGTGTCATGTTGTTAGTGTTACAAGGTCTCAGGTGTGAATGGGAAGCAGGTGTGTTAAATTTGGTGTTATCGGTCTCACACCAGTGGCGGATCCAGAGCCTGGTCTCGGGAGGGACATTTCCAGCAATCGATACGCCCCTGCTCCCATCACTACAGAAATACTGCCCCACTTACCTCTTACATCCAGTGACGTCTCCTTTGATGTAGATCTTATCTGTCCTCATCTTCTCCTTTCAGACCTGCAGACCAGACCACCAGTTTTCGTCTCTGCGTTTACTACTTTTCCATCATCCTCCTATCTTCTGGACAATTCATCCTACTACCCCCAATACTAGTACCACACAGAGCCCCCATATAAAATACTCCTTCTTTGTGGCCTCAGTAGATGTTCCCATAGTGCCCCCCAATAATGTGCCAGTGGGAGGTGCCCCCATACATGACCCCCAATCATGTGCTAATAAAAAATGACTCTCCCCCTCCCCCCCATCATGTGTCAGTAACAAGTGCCACTCTCCCCTCTCCCCCTCATGTGCCAGTAATAAGTTCCAGTCTCCTATCCCCACATCATGTGCCAGTAACAAGGGCCACTCTCCCTCTCCCCCTCATGTGCCAGTAATAAGTGCCAGTCTCCTATCCCCCCATCATCTGCCAGTAACAAGTGTCTATCTACCCTCTCCCCCCATCATGTGCCAGTTCCCCCTCCCCCCCCCTCATGTGCCAGTGATAAGTGCCACTCTCCCCCACATCATGTGCCAGCCTCCTCTCTCCAACCCCCCCTTCCATGTGCCAGTGAAAAGTGCCTCTCTCCCCCCCATCATGTGCCAGCCTCCTCTCTGCAACCCCCCCCCCCTTCCATGTGCCAGTAAAATTGTCCCAAATAATAACAAAAAAAAAACACTTATACTTATCTACATGCGATGCAGGTCTCTTCCAGCCTGTGTCCCACTCTGTACTGCAAAGGGGGCGCGATGACGTCATCGCGTCGCCTGCTCCGGCCTCTGATAGGCTGCTGGCACAAGGCCCGCAGCCTATCAGAGGAACAGGGAAGGGAGACGCCTCTCCCTCCCCTGCCGCAGCACAGTAATCTGTATCGCTGTCCTGAGGACGGCGATACAGATCACTATGGAAATGAACGCTTCCATAGTTGAAGCGCTTATCTCCCTGTGCCCTGCCGCCACCGCCACTGCTGCCCACATTCTGGGGGGGGGGGGTAATTGCCCTGTTGCCCCCTCCCCCCTCCTGGATCCGCCAATGTCTCACACTCTCATACTGCTCACTGACCAAGACCATACAGCGGTTTAACATGAGAGGTTCCACTCAGAACAGACCTTGCCATGGTCGACCAAAGAAGTTGAGTGAATATGCTTAACTTCATATCCAGAGGTTGTCTTTTCAAAATAGACATATGAGTGCTTCCCGCATTGCTGCAGAGGTTAAAAGGGTGGGGGTCAGCCTGTCAGTGCCCAGACCATGCGCCACACACTGCATCAAATTGATTTGCATGGCTATCGTCCCAGAAGGAAGCTTCTTCTAAACATGATGCACAAGAAAGCCCTCGAACAGTTTGCTGAAGACAAGCAGACTAAGGACATGGATTACTGGAACCATGTCCTGTGGTTTGATGAGACCAAGATAAACTTATACGGTTCAGATGGTGTCAAGCGTGTGGGGCGACATTCAGGTGAGAAGTACAAAGACAAATTTGGTTTGGGGCTGCATGAGTGCTGCCGGCTGCGGGGAGCTACAGTTCATTAAGGGAACCATGAATGCCAACATGTACTGTGACATACTTAAGCAGAGCATGATCCCCTCCCTTCAGAAACTGGGCCGCAGGGCAATATTCCAACATGATAATGACCCCAAACACACCTCCAAGACCACCACTGCCTGAAACTGGGTGGTGGACTGGCCAAGCATGTCTCCAGACCTAAACCCTATTGAGCATCTGTGGGGCATCCTCAAACGGAAGGTGGAGGAGCGCAAGGTCGCTAACATCCACCAACTCCATGATGTTGTCATGGAGGAGTGGAAGAGGATTCCAGTGGCAATCTGTGAAGCTCTAGTGACCTCCATGACCAAGAGAGTTAAGGCAGTGCTGAAAAATAATGGGGGCCACACAAAATACTGACACTGTGGGCACAATTTGGCCATTTTCACTTAGGGGTGTACTTACTTTTGTTGCCAGCAGTTTAAACATTAATGGCTGGGTGTTGAGTTATTTTGAGGGCACACCAAATTTACACTGTTATACAAGCTGTACACTGACTACTTTACATTGTATCAAAGTGTCATCTCTTCAGCGTTCACCCATGAAAAGATAGAATAAAATATTTGCAAAAATGTGAGGGGTGAGTGAGTACACCCCTCACATTTTTGTGAGATACTGTGTATGTTCTAAGGCCTTTTGTGGCGTGTATAAGTGGAAAAAAATAAGGGCCTACTTGCCATTCAGCGGTGCAGTTATATGTTCTAAAGCCCTTTTTGGCGTGTATTAGTGGCCAAAAAATATATATTTGCCATTCAGCGGTGTAGTTATATGTTCTAAGGCCTTTTGTGGCGTATATAAGTGGAAACAAATAAGGGCCTATTTGCCGTTCAGTGGTGCAGTTATACTGTATGTTCTGAAGCCCTTTTTGGCATGTATTAGTGTCAAAAAAATATATATTTGCTGTTCAGCGGTGTAGTTATATGTTCTAAAACCCTTTTTGGCGTGTAGTAGTGGCACAAAAAATATATATATTTCCCATTCAGCGGTGCAGTTATATGTTCCAAAGCCCTTTTTGGCGTGTATTAGTGGCAAAAAAATACATATTTGCCATTCAGCAGTGCAGTTATATGCTCTAAAGCCTTTTGTGGTGTGTATAAGGGGAAAAAAATAAGGGCCTATTTGACGTTCAGTGGTGCAGTTATATGTTGTAAAGCCCTTTTTGGCGTGTATTAGTGGAAAAAAAGAGCTTATTAGCCGTTGTGTGATGAAGTGAGAAAATTGCAGACATTTTTGGGGTGTTTTAATTTCCTTTTTATTTATTTGATCTAACAGTATGTCAGACAGAGAAGTGCCAGGCCCTGCACAGCGGAGTGGCAGACGCGTAAATGTTTCTGGCGCAGGCACAGTTCGCAGCAGAGTTAGGGGGTGTGGCAGCAGGAGTCGCAGCGAGAGGCTTGATCTGCCGGTGTCCTCTAGAGGTTGTTTCTTGACCAGCAACCCAGCAGTTCTTGAATGGATGACTTGGTCATCCACTTCGTTCCAAGTGACATCAGACACCACAAGCCAAGAGTCGGTGGGTTCGTCAGACACAACCCTTAGTTGGCATTGCCCGGGAGCAGGCTTTGTGCCCTCATCTGACCTCAACCTGCCTCTGTCATGTTCTGTTCCCTCAACTAGAGAAGTATTATATGTTGTGGGCTCAGCTCCACTATACAGCGAGGACGAGCTACTAGAGGACAGTCAGCAGCTACTAGCCAGCCAAGATGTGAAGGAGACATCCGCCGCTCAGGCGGGCAAGTAGTGATGAGGAAAGTGGCGTGGGAGCTGGTGTTGCGAGCGGTCAGGCTCCTGACCCAGAGACCGTTGAGGAGGATATTAGTGACGTGCAGACAGTACTGATGATGATGTCGCTGATCGCACTTGGGAGCCGGGTGAATTAGGGGCTTCATCATCATCGGGAGAAGAGGGTGGCAGCTTGCCCGTGAGGCAGCAGCGCAGCCAGCAAGTCACTAGAATGACCGGGAGTCAGCATGGTGGTAGCAGGGCCGGTTCTATAATAAGGCAGACCAAGCGGCTGCCTTAGGGCGCAGAGAAGGGGGGGGGGGGGAATTAACTTTTTTTTTAAATCACTTGCAGCGAGTTGCGCTGCAGCGCCGCCGGCCACCCTCCCCAGCCTGCTTGTGCCATGTGGCCCCGGTCCTCACTCACAAGCGGCAGCACGGCAACACGGTCATGGGGGCACTCAGGGTGTGTGACTGGCGAGTGGCTCCGCGGGGGGCAGCAGCAGGGACTGGAGCAGCTGTTGGTGACTGTGACTCACACAGCCAGCCCAGGCGGATTGTCGACTGCCGTAGGGTAGGTGGTAGGTGATGAGCACAGAGCGCATATTGTTTATAATTATTACACAACATAAATGGGAGGTGACATGATGGGAGGGGTGACAAATCAAATCAATAGTCTGTGCCATGGAGGGGGAGAAATGTGACATGGGGGGATGATGTGCCATGGGGGGGAGTGTGACACAATAGGGGGTCATAATGTGATCATGGGGGGGGGGGGCACCAAAATGTAGCTTCACTTGTGTTGGCAAAAATCCTTGCACCGGCCCTGGGTGGTAGCAGTGGGAACTCGGTAGCCAAACGTGCCCGGGGTAAACTAACCACTTCGCAGGAGCCTACCTTCCCGGAAAGTAGTGGTGCAGGGGTTCACGGAAGCAGCAGTGGGAGCAGTTAGTCAATTCGGAGTGTTGGGGGTAAAATCACCAACTCAGCGGTGTGACAGTTTTTTGTTAAGCCGCCAGACGAGGTGAACATGGCCATTTCTAGAATCTGTGGGCAGAGGGTGAAGCGTGGCCAGGATCCCAATGTTGGCACCATGGCCCTGCGTAAACATATGCAGCATCACCATAAAGTGGCCTGGGAGAACCGTGGCTCCGATGTGGCGGTCCAGCCTGCCACAGCAACCGCTGCATCACCCAGTGGCACGCACCCGATTTCAGACAGTCAAGGCTCTACCACTGTCTGTCCTTCCCAATATCTGCTGGTCCTGATGCCCCTTCTCCTCCTCCTACTCTTCGCCAGTCATTCCGTCAGCAATCGATCACCAAAGCGATTGCCAAGAGACAACAGTTAGGGTGCACTCATCCAATGGCGCAGAAGCTGAATGTGCCCCTGGCCAAGTTGCTGGTGCTGCAGTCCCTCCCTTTCCAAGTGGTGGACTCTGCACCTTTCAGAGAACTGATGGCTTGTGCCAAGCCGAGGTGGAGAGTCCCAAGCCGTCATTTCTTTGCCAAAAAGGCAGTACCAGCCCAGCACACGTATGTAGAACAGAAGGTGGGCCAAAGTGCACGGCAGCGCTGACGTGTGGAGCTGTAACTATGGGCAGGGACAATACATGTCCTTTACGGTCCACTGGATGAATGTGATTCCTGCACAGCCACACTAGCGACTTGGCCAGGTGACACCGCTTCCGCCTCCACGTTCTCACGCCGTTGGTCCTGCGACAATGTCCGCCTCTGCCTCCTCACCATCCACCATGTCCTTAGCCTCCACTGCAGTGACAATTCACAGTGCCCCTCCAGCATACCACATGTGCAGGGCAAGGCGGTGTCACGCTGTTTTGCAACTCATTTGCCTGGGCGAACTGAGTCACACATGGGAGGAACTGCTGCGTGTCCTTCATCAAGAAATCGAATCCTGGCTTTCTCTGCAACAACTCAAAATCGGAACCATGGTGACCGACAATGGGAATAACATGGTGTTGGCACTGTGTCTCAGAGGGCGGAGCCATGCACCCTGCATGGCACACATGTTCAATCTGGTTGTCAAGCGGTTCCTGAAGTCTTCCACCCATCTGCAAGACATCCTAAAAATGTCCAGGAAACTTTGCATGCACTTCAGCCACTCGTACACCACAAAGCACACCCTCCTTAAGCTACAGCGGCAGAACGGCATCCCCCAACATAGGCTGGTATGCGATGTTTCCACCCATTGGAATTCCACTCTCCATATGTTGGTCCGACTATACGAACAGAGAAAGGCCATAAACGATTTCTTGATGATCCAAGGGGACAGGAGTGCTCTCCTGTGTAACTTTGATGTCAGCCAGTGGCAGCTCATGCATGACACCTGCAGTTTGCTCAGGCCCTTTGAGAAGGCCACGTTATTTGTCAGTCACCAGGACTATGGGATGAACAACATCATTCCACTGATTCATATCCTGGAACAGATGCTGGTAAATCTGGCTGGTCAGGGGACTGGAGACGTGGCGCTTAGATCTCACTGCCACATAAGCCCTGTGGGGGCTGAACTGGAGGAGGAGGAGGACATTGGAGCACAAGCAATGTGTAGCACAATGGGTGGTTTTTCTACACAGGTGACAGGAGAGGAGGAGCAGAAGCAGCCAGAGGAGCTACAAGCCGATGAGAAAGACAAGGCAGAAGACCCAGACACACCGTGACAGTATGTAGTGGAGATGGAGCCAGGGAATTCCCCCGAGTCACTTGCATAAATGGCTCGATGCATGCTCACGTGCTTGTGTAGCGACACATGATCTGTCACTATTCAGCAGAGGGATGACTTCTGGCTCTCCACCTTGTTGGACTCTCGCTACCGGTCCAAAATGGGGGCCTTTTTTACACCCGCTGAGAGGGAAGACAAACTGAACTACTATTGAGACATCCTATGTAGTCAGTTGGTCGCTGCCTATCTGTGCCATCGTCCATCCTCTCGCAGGTCTGACCGGGGGGCCCTCTGCACTCACGTTCCTCTGCCATGGCTGTTGTGACAGGGTGTGTGGGGGGGGGTAGGAGCAGTTCCAGCTCTATCAGCAGCAACTTGAGTCTAGAAACTACTCACCAGCAGCAGCAGCTAGACCTGGAGCAGGACCTGAACCAGCAGGTGGTGACATACTTGGACAGCACCCTGCCATCCCACATTGAAGATCCGCTGGACAACTGGGCAGTAAAACTGGATTTGGGGCCGCAACTGGCAGAGTTTACCCAGGAGAAGCTGTCCTGCCCGGCCAGTAGTGTGGCATCAGAGCAGGTGTTTAGTGCGGTGGGGACTATAGTTACCCCAAGAAGAATTCGCCTGTCCACCCAAAATGTGGAGAGACTGACCTTTGTCAAGATGAATCAGGCGTGGATCAGCCAGGATTTCCACCCACCAATGCCTGATGCATTAGACTAGATCATCCATGGTGCTACACCAACACTTTGACAAAAGAGACCGGTTTCTTCTGGCTACCTGCCTCAGATACTATTCTGATGCTGCCACCTGCCTGATGCCACACATCTGATACCAGCTGGTATTGGCATTGCCACCCACCTCACCACTCTCATAGGTCACTATGTGGTCTCCTGATGCTGCTGCCACCTCCACACTATGTCACCTTGCCACTCTGTGTTCTCCTAATGCTGCTGCCACCTCCACACTATGTCACCTTGCGACTTTGTGGTTTCCTGATGCTGCTGCCACCTTCACACTATGTCACTTTGCCACTCTGTAGTCTCCTGGTGCTGCTGCCACCGCCACACTATGTCACCTTGCCACTCTGTGGTCTCCTGATGCTGCTGATGCCAACTCCACACTGTCATTGTGCCACCCTGTGGTCTTCTGATGCTGCTGCTACCTTAACAGTATGTCTTCTTGCAACTCTGTGGCCTCCTGATGCTGCTGCCGCCACCTCCACACTCTGTCATTGTGCCACTCTGTGGCCTCCTGATGATGCTGCTGCCAGCACCACACTCTGTCGTTGTGCCACCCTGTGGGCCTTCTCCTAATGCTACTGCTGCTGCCACTTCCACACTCTGTTATTGTGCCACTCTGTGGTCTCCCGATGCTGCTTCTGGCACCTCCACACTGTCATTGTGCCACCCTGTGGCCCCCTCCTGATGCTGCTGCTACCGCCACCTCCACACTGTCAGTGTGCCACTCTGTGGCCTCCTCTTGATGCTGCTGGCGCCTCCACACTGTAATTGTGCCACCCTGTGGTCTCCTGATGCTGCTGACACCTCCACACTGTCATTGTGCTAATCTGTGGCCTCCTCCTGATGCTGCTGCCACCTCCAGACTCTGTCATTGGGCCACTCTGTCATTGGGCCCAGGGATTTCCATCAGTGATTGTGATCCAAAACCAGCAATGAAGCCTTCACAGACATGAGGTAAAAGGGATAGACCTGCACCTGTTCTGTGTTTAGAGCCGCACCTGGTTTTGGCTCACAATCACTTATTAATGTATCAGTTATTAATATTTTACAAGGGCTGGGGCTGTTTTTTTTTATTGATGGCTTCAAGTCCACTTCTTCTGTTCAGCCAGCCATGGTTATCTGATAAAATTGTTGCTGTCTGCAAATACGACTAGGGAGACAGCTTAGTAAAGATGGATTTATATATCTACCATTTAACTCAATAATTTTGGTCACCTCATATACAAAGTAAAAGGAATAAAAAGCAATCAAAAAGTTGTATGTCCCTCAAAATGGTAAAATTAAAAATGACAGCTTGAAAACTCAAAAGGCAATGGTGGATATGCATTTTTCAATGGTCAGGTTAGGTGGACCATGAGCAATCTAGTACTGTATGTCGAGTATGCAGGATAATATCGATCATCTTCGACTTCATGTATACATGATATATCAAAAAGGGTGTCAAGGAATAGGTGCTCAGACACCAAGCAACTTTTTGGATGTTATGCAATATGCAGAACTATTTGCTATTATTTGTCGATACAATTACAGATGAGCGAATTTAACGTTATGTTTGATTTGGTGGTAAAAGCAGAATTGCGTTATGGATTCCGTTACCACGGACCATAACGCAATTCTATGACAGAGTGCATAACGGAATGCCTTTAGAGGCATTCCGTTATTCATTCTGTCATAATAGAAGTCTATGGCTTGCATAACGGATCCGTCCTATTTCTGTTATGCAGGAGAGGACTCCCCTGCATAACGGAAACGGGACGGATCCGTTTTGCAGCCCATAGACTTCTATAATGAAGGAATGAATAACGAAATGCCTCTAAAGGCATTTCGTTATTCATTCCGTCAAAGAATTGCGTTATGGTTCGTGGAAACGGAATCCATAACGCCATTCCGCTTTTACCACCAAACGAAGCGTGAACGAATTTCAAAATATGAAATTCGCTCATCTCTAGTTACAATGACTACGACCAGTATAGGTTAATTACAATGAGCCAACTATTGCATGTTTTTCTCCAGTCATATTCTTGCTCTTGAAAGAAATCTCTTCCCACACTTATGAGCAATATGTGATCTCTTATATAATGAAGATATGGAGAGAAAAAAAATGTAGTTATTTTTCCAGGAGCTGTGTGCACTGTCTTCCTTAAGACCCTGTAACAATGTTGTGAATTCTGAAATACCCTTGGTGGCCTGATTTGGATGTGAAAACACAGAAGAGTGTGTATTCTCAGCAGGAGGCGAGCTTTGTATAAGAGACCTCCTGGGATCAGTCCGCCAAACCATCACAGCCCACCGCAAAAGACACAGCTCCTATTTAGAAACAAACTCCAATTTTTTTTTCCCTCTCTCCCTCCTCTAATTAAGGCAGCCAATCTAATTATATGGAGCTGTATCAAATATTTCTCAAAAATACATCCCATTGCAGCCTGTTGGACTGATCAAAGATTTGGAAGCTTCTGATTAGATGTGATGTCCCTGTTAGGGTCTGACACAGATTTCTTCTCACTTGGGTGCATCTGCCTCTGAGTGCCGAGCAAATTCACCCTCACTCATTTCCTCTGTTGCCTGTATAAAGCAAAAAACATAATTACCAAACTTAAGAAAACATCCCTGTAATTAGCAAAGCAACTCTAAGCACAAGAAATGGAAATTAGTCACAGTATAATAAATTAGCTTGTGCATATATTACATGCAATGAACACCCTCGGGGCCTTATAGTTGTTGTGCTTGGCTTGCAACCTCATGTATCTCAATAAACCATTCATCCCTATATGATTATCTTGCTTAGAGTGGATTTCCTGTTGTTAAAACTAAGATATCTTTTATTTTGGGTGGGGAGGGGGGGGGGGGGGACTATAAATGCATCAAGCTCTTTTCGTTTTTACATATCGATAAATTTTACTATTTTACTATATTTTGTCTAGGAAAACATGGTATGATGGTTAAGGCTGTGTTTCAGCGGCTATATGTGCATGTGCTTTGTTTAGTCTTTGTGTGTATTTTGCCCAATAATGTGATGTGTGGTTGAAGGCCGCTATTAATGAAGGAAGAAGGATATGAAGTAGAGCGAAGAGGTGGGAAAGAAGAAGACTGACATGCTATAAAAGACATCAAGAGTCCGACGATGCTCTGTGATTGACAGGCATTAATCCGGTACTCGTGATTCTTGAGGATTTGTGTTACTTTTTGCAAAGCTCTTGTTGACTCTAATTAGGAGTAGCAACAAAGGACTGGCTTGATAGCCTGTTTTGTGACTAGTTTTATTTATAAAAAAAAAGGCTAAGGAAAAGACACAAACAGTTAGACATCCATGCAAACAGACACACACACAGGAAATTGGGCCCAGAACATGCACTATGCAGAATTTGCATCAAAATAATACAGTGGGGCTTCAGAAAAATCACAATCACATCACTCAGGAGGAAGGCGCAGAATACAAATTAAAGAGATAATGTAAATTTTTTTGCCATTAAGCTTCAATGACCATTTGAAATGGTGCAAGGCACAAAGGTTTGCGACGAGCATCATCCAGTTTGATTATTCATACTTGTGTTTCTGCTTGAATTAAAGCAGGAGTGCTGCAGCCTGTTAAAGCAAAATATTTGAATTGGTAGTGAACTCTCACCTTACTTGCATCCATTTACTTTTCAATTGAATACCAGATAAGTTAGTGCATTTTATAATCGGCCTGTCTTCCAGTGAGAGCTGTCATTACATACCAATTTCTTTTAGAAGTGCTTCCTAAGGAACATTAAATACTTACAAATAAGGATCTGTCCATCAGCAGCTGCAGTCTTCGGGTGCCTTTTCTACCGGTGATTTGAGACAGAAGAGCATTTCAGATTGTTTCTTTCTGATTTGGTCTCTCTCATCTTCTCTCCCATTTCCTTCAACAATTATCCTGTACAAGTCTGTGCACTGGCTGCTTACCATTAAAGGGAGGGAAATCGTCTTCTGGCGGCTCAGGACCAGATATTGGGCTTCTACCTGGTTTAAATGAATTCCTGACATGGGTGAATGGGAGATGTTAGAGAAGATAATGACTTTTGGGTGCGCTTCTCAGGTGCTTTTTTAAATGCTCATTTTCTCCTGTGTACTTCTGAGAGTAGAGAGGAGGATTTGTTATGTGACTGGGGACTATGACCTCAGATATTTGGCCAAAGTCAAATATATTTCCTATAAATATCTTTTTTTTTTGATTGTATGTTTTAACTAGGTTTAGCCCAGTTATTAGCTTATTTCTATTATCTTTCTCTATCTTTACATTGTGTCATATAGGGGAAGATTACAATTGAAATGACAATAGAATAACATATAAAATGTAAGTTATTTTTTTTAATATCAATTACATTTTCTTAAGATTATTATATTTAGATTTCAAAAATAAAATGTATGTATGTATCTATCTTTCTAATTATCTATCTATCTAATATCTATCTATCTATCTATCTATCTATCTATCTATCTATCTATCTATCCATCCCTCTATCTAATATCTAGCTATCTGTCTATCTCATATTTATGTCTATCTGTCTATCTAATATTTATCTCTCTATCTAATATCTATCTATCTATCTATCTATCTATCTATCTCTCTATCTAATATATATCTAATATCTATCTATCTAATATATATCTAATATATATCTAATATCTATCTATCTATCTAATATCTATCTACTATCTCATATCATCTATCTATCTATCTATCTATCTATCTATCTATCTATCTATCTCTTTATCTACTCTACCTGTCTGTCTTTCTGTATGTCTGCCTGTCTTTACACCTTACTAATTTTCTATCTAGTCTATTTATCAATCTGTCAGTCTTTTCTGTCACTATCTATCTACCTATCTTTCTATCTGTTTGTCAGTCTTCATCTAATCTATCTATCCATATTCACAAAAAATGTTACAAATGTCTACTATCTATCAATCAATCAGATATCTATCTATCTATCTATCTATCTATCTATCTATCTATCTATCTATCTTCATAAAAACTGTTACAAATGGCAGATAATTGCTGCATTGAGTGTATACATTTTAGATGTAATAAATGTAATAAATGAATGAAAATAATAAAATATAAAAAACCAAGACAGCAGAGCCTTTAATTCTCTTCCCCACCCTCTTACTCCATATGTTCTTGCCCCGGGTTCTCGCCCCCCACCATTCCTACTAAAAGAAGCACTTACATCCAGAAAACATCATCTTATATGCAATAAGTATAAGACAATATTTAAGCCCTAAATGAGGAGGCAGAGCAGATTTCTCCCGGCGTTCAGAAATCCTTCCACTTGGGTAGCCACAGTCAGAATTCCGGTGACAAGACCTGTGTAGTAATAGTTGGGAACTTTGCAACAATACAGTGCCAGCTGAGCTGATTATTTATCATATGCTTCATGCAAAATTGGGAATCACCAAAGCAGAAAATGCCACTGGCCTTTTAAAGTGATTCGAATCAAGCGGCTCTGAAGCCTCCAACCAGTTATTTGGGGTAATCTTTGGTGGTCTGATGCAATCAATTTTCATAAACGACAGTTTTGCTCTGCAAGTCAAATGCTCCTCTCAGAAGAGATGAAAACATCATTCTCAAGGAGCTTTTGATGCCACATGAGGAAACAAAATTACTATTTTTTTTTTCAATCAAACCTACAAATAGCATTTACCATCAGTTTCTTATCAACAGTCTCCCAGTCAAATATTCCTTTTTCATGAGCAGATAGAAGATTTCATATTTTATAGTGAAGAGGTGACAATCGGTAACTGTCTTAATAACAGAAGCACATAGCTAATTAATTGTGCCAATGAGAAATATTATATAACAAAACTATACATAAAATATATACATACACATATACATAAACTTGGTTCGTGTTTGGTTGGGTCTCTTTGGTAATTCCTAAAACTCCCACTAGTTTGTATGGAGGTCAAATCTAGATTCATGTGTCTTTGCTGCTGTCAGACAGGATTGAGTGGCGCTGGAAGTGGCCATGGTCAACGCTATTGTAACAAGAGGCTATTGGGAGAAATGTATCAAATGGTGCACGTTTGTTACATTTTATACCTAGCACTTTTGTCTAGTCATGCTACTGCATTTAATTACACCATACACCTACTGGAGTGAGTTTGCGACTTATTTTTGCAAGGTTAAAAAAAAAAAGACGCAATGAATCTAGAGTGAAACAAAGTATTAACATAGCTAATCACAGCCACTTCACTATCCATTTGGCAAAACTCATGTGACTGGTGTAAAAATGCAAAAAGTTGCAATTTTTTTTTTGCGCAAATAAGCCCAAGAAGTCACAAAAGCTCAATTTTGTGGGGTTTTTTAAAGCCAGAATTCTGGGGGGCAGGGTGTGATAAACTTTTCCTTTTTTTTATTTGGACAATGGGTAGCACTGTGTTAGAAATGTATACTCTAGGTAGCTGAGCTGGGTTCTGTACAGAAAAGTGGCACAGTATTTATGTGGGGTTTGCATGCATCACTTATCTGGGCACTGTTTGGCTATGTATGTGTGTGTGTGTGTGTATGGGTATATATATATATATATATATGTAAAGCGCTGCGGAATATAGCATTGCTATATAAGTGCATATAATATATATATATATATATATATATATATTGTATGTATAGATTTATATATACAATATATATATACACATAAAAAGAATAT
Source organism: Bufotes viridis (assembly GCA_033119425.1). Lineage (NCBI taxonomy): Eukaryota > Metazoa > Chordata > Amphibia > Anura > Bufonidae > Bufotes > Bufotes viridis. The sequence goes on from CM065592.1 coordinate 373,000,475, forward strand.
ATATATATACAATTATATATATTTACATGACACATATAAATACAGAATATATATATATATATATTTAGATATAAGTTGTAAATATAAATGTACAGAATATATATATTTACTAAATCTCTCTCTCTCTCTCTCTAATGTTGGAATGACAGACTATTAACCCAAGTGCAATTCTTAAAAATGATCTAAATCCTCAAATCAATTGACCAGTTGTCATTTATTTACTGCCTGAACAATACCATGGCTGTGCAATCCCTGGATTATAGATATACAGAGCTCTATACCAGTAATGTTATGTGTAACGAGCGGTGTGTACGCCTGTATAGACGTTTGCGCCCATGTGATAGGTAATGCTGAGGATCAAGCAGTTTGACATTTGCTGTACGTAGTTAGCTGATGCCTGATATAACCATGCCGTGTTATAAGTGACAGTGACGGACCAAAAAGATTAGAGGCGTATTGATTGCCATAACCTGGGCACTAATAGGCTTGTTCCTTCCCATTAGAGAGCACAGCAGACGATCTGGTCTATTACAGGGTGACTGGGAATATCGATCAGTAAAGCACACAGTTGCTGAGAGATGACTGGAACTAAATAAACATAGGTATAACATGATTATAAGGTATATCAAGTATCACATCCTGAAATGATCACTCTCTGTTACACCATGATACAGGAAAAATGCTGACATTTACCTTACCTTCAATATAGACCCGACAGTGACTTGCTGGTATAAGTATAGGGGGTGTAAAATGTTCGGCCAATCCCATAGTATAAGTACTACCCAGAGAGGATATAGATGCATTGCCTATTAAATATGATTTATCTACATTAATAGTTTAGCAGCATTCCTAGCTTGTTTAAAATGAAAACACACACATATTTGTATACATATACATTTATATGTATTTTTGACAATATTCCTTATAGTTGTATATAGTATTTTTGAAAATTAAATTATACATGTTGCCATAAATTCAGATTTTAAATGAGGACAGCGGGGACGATTTTTGAAACACAAACTGGTCTGGTAATGTTAATAAGATCCCCAAATAGATGACATGATGGCGGATATTCTATATTCTATCAATCCCCATGAAATCTTACTGCAGTAGTGTTGTACTGTGGTGGTCTTTTACATGGTAGCATCATTTCCATTGGCAGCCAATAGCTGCTATGGTGACATCTCCATATCCACACATATCATTAGGAGTGACATCATGATGGATGATACTTAGCCATGCTGGATTACATCTGGTACCCGTGATGGAAGGCAGGGGGAATGTAGGAGAGTTTTAAAGGTAACTATACTTCAAAATGTGTTACATTTTGTACTTTACATACATACAAGGATTGTTATATAAAATTCCAGATCTGCAGGAATTTCATATTTCCTCGAGCTTGGATGACCCATCAGCAGAATTCAGGCTGCTGCTGCAGAACAAGAATGTTGGTTCTTCAGGGGACCAAAGAATGATGAAAGATGTAGATAATGGCATCCTGATGGTTCTAGGCACCATGAAATGAAGGGATTTAGACTTACTTGGATGATAGCTATCTTGCCTGTAAAGCAGAAAAATTTGTTTAGACCAAGGGTACACCCCTTAAAGATAGAAGTATTTCCTAATGGCAATGACCTCTTTCAACAGAATAACGACCTGGCCACATGGCAGAAGTATTCAGGAATGGTTTGAGGAACATAACAAAGAGTTCAAGGTGTTGATTTGATGATTTGATTTCTAAATCTCCCAGATCTCGATCTGACCAAGAGTCTGTAAGATGTATGGGATTCTAACCAATGGAGCCCCACCAAACAACTTCTAGGACTTATAGCAAGGATCTACTTCTAACATCTGGAGCTCAGATACCACACCTTCTGAGGTTCTTTGGAGTCCTTGTGTTGATGGGTCACTTTGTCATCATGAGCGGTTCCTACACACTATTAGGTAGTTGGTTTTAATGTTATGTCAACTATTTCTTCTTCCTTAAAGGAACACTGCCTTCATTTTTCTTAACATACCAACAGCATGTAAGTGAATATTTTATGTAATTATTTTTTTTTTTACAAAACAATAGGTGGACCGTATTCCGGTTATAATTTTTTGAAGTCATCTGATGTATTCTGCTTCCTACCCTGGCTCTTAACTTTCTCCTTTGTTTGGACTTTTAGCACAGCAAACGGCTTCACTTAACCCCTAAAGGACTCGGCCCTATTTCACCTTAAGGACTTTTTGCAAATCTGACCAGTGTCACTTTATGTGGTGATAACTTTAAAACGCTTTTTCTTATCCAGGCCATTTTGAGATTGTTTTTTCGTCACATATTGTACTTCATGACAGTGGTAAAATGAAGTCAAAAAATTTAATTTTTATTTATAAAAAAATATCAAATTGACCAAAATTTTTTAAAAATTTGCAATTTTCCAAGTTTCAATTTCTCTACTTCTATAATACATAGTTATACCGCCCAAAAAAGTTATTGATTTACATTCCCCATATGTCTACTTCATGTATCGATCGTTTTGGGAATGCCATTTTATTTTTTGGGGACGTTACAAGGCTTAGAAGTTTAGAAGCAAATCTTGAAATTTTTCAGAAATTTTCAAAAACCCACTTTTTAAGGACCAGTTCAGGTCTGAAGTCACTTTGTGAGGCTTACATAATAGAAACCACCCAACAATGATTCCATTCTAGAAACTATACCCCTCAAGGTATTCAAAACAGATTTTACAAACATCATTAACCCTTTAGGTTTTCCACAAGAGTTAATGGCAAATGGAGATAAAATTTCAGAATTTCGATTTTTTGGAAAATTTTCCATTTGAATCCATTTTTTCCAGTAACAAAGCAAGGGTTAACAGCCAAACAAAACTCAATATTTATTGCCCCGATTCTGTAGTTTGCAGAAACACCCCATATGTGGTCGTAAACTGCTGTATGGCCAAACGGCAGGGCGTAGAAGGAAGGGAACGCCATATGGTTTTTGGAAGGTGGATTTTGCTGGACTGGATTTTTGACACCATGTCCCATTCGAAGCCCTCCGATGCACCCCTAGAGTAGAAACTCCAAAAAAGTGACTCCATCTAAGAAACTACACCCCGGAAGGTATTCAAAACTGATTTTAGGAACTTTGTTAACCCTTTCGGTGTTCCACAAGAGTTATTGGCAAATGAAGATGAAATTTCAGAATTTCTATTTTTTGTTACCTTGCCTCAAAAAAAGTATAATATAGAGCAACCAAAAATCATATTTACCCTAAAATAATACAAACAAAACAGCCACCTTATCCCGTACTTTCCAAAATAGGGTCACTTTTTTGGAGTTTCTACTGTAGGGGTGCGTCAGGGGGGGGCTTCAAATGGGACATGGTGTCAAAAAACCAGACCAGCAAAATCTGCCTTCCAAAAACCATATGGCATTCCCTTCCTTCTGTGCCCTGCCGTTTGGCCATACAGCAATTTACGACCACATATGGGATGTTTATGCAAACTAGAGAATCGGGGCAATATATATTGAGTTTTGTTTGGCTGTTAACCCTTGCTTTGTTACTGGAAAAATGGATTAAAATGGAAAATTTGCATAAAAATAGCCATTTTCGGACCATTTTTATTTTTTGTTATTTACATCGTTGAACTGACAGGTTAGATTGTGTGCTATTTCTATAGAGCAGGTTGCTACGGACGCGGAAATACCAAATATGGCTACTTTTTGGGGGGTTTTGTTTCAGTTTTACATAATAAAGCATTTTTGAAAAAATGATTTTTTAGTGTCTTCACATTCTGAAAGCCATATTTTTTATTATTTTTTGGGCGACTGTCTTATGTATGTGCTCATTTTTTGCGGGATGAGATGTCGGTTTGATTGGAACTATCTTGAGGTACATATGACATTTTGGTCACTTGCTATTACACTTTTTATGATGTAAGGTGACAAAAATGGCTTTTGACACCGTATTTTTTTTTGTTGTTGTTGTGTTCACCTGAGGGGTTTGGTCATGTGTTATTTTTATAGAGCAGGTTGCGACGGACGTACCGATACCAAATATGTATACTTTTTATTTATTTATTTAAGTTTTACACAATATTATCATTTTTTAAAACAAAACAAATCATGTATTAGTGTCTCCATAGTTTGAGAGCCATATATTTTTTATTTTTTTTGGGTGATTGTCCTATGTGGGGTATCATTTTTTGCGGGATGAGATGATGGTTTTATTGGCACTATTTTTGGGTGCATATAACTTTTTGATTGCTATTACAGTTTTTGAGATGTGAGGTGACAAAAATGTTTTTTTTTTACATTTTTTTTTTTTAACGGTATTTACCTGAGAGGTTAGATAATGTGATATTTCTATAGAGCTGGTTTTAACAGACGTGGCGATACCTAATATGTATACTTTTTATTTATTTATTTTACTTAAACACAATAATAGCATTTTAGGGGAAAAAAATTATGTTTTAGTGTCTCCATAGTCTAAGAGCCATATTTTTTTATTTTTTGGGGCGATTGTCCTATGTAAGGACTCATTTTTTGCGGGATGAGATGGCGGTTTTATTGTTACTATTTTGGGAGGCATACACCTTTTTGATCACTTGGTATTACACTTTTTGTGATGCAAGGTGACAAAAATGGCTTTTTTACACCATTTTTTTTTTGTTTTTTTTACGGTATTTGCGTGAGGGGTTAGATCATGTGATATTTTTATAGAGGAGATTTTTACGGACGCGACGATACCTAATATGTGTTGGGTATTTGATTTTTTTAATTTTTATTCAGTGATATGTATTTTTCTTATTTTTACTTTTTTGACATTTTTTTTGACCCAGACCCACTTGGTTCTTGTAGATCCAGTGGATCTGGTGTCTATATAATACAGTAAGTAGACTATATATTTTTTACTTTACAAAGCCTTTAGCAAAAGCCTATTTAGAGTTTCAGTATCATGGAGAGCAGGACGCTTCTGAAAGCGTCCTGCTCCCACGGCAACCATCACCCGCTGCTATAACAGAGCAGCGGGTGATGGATGGGGAGGGAGGGGAGCTCCCTCCCTCTGCTATCCCATCCTGTCGGGGGGCTGCAAAGGCACAGCAGCCCCCCGATGGGAGAGGGAGGGAGCTCCCTCGCTGTTAACACCTTCCATACAGCGGTCCATGACAAGCTGGTTGTTTGGGATGTGCTGGTTACCAGCCATAGCCTTACAGTATGGTGATCAGACAGTATGTTCCCAGCAACCAGCCTGGCTCAGATCAGTTTTTATAATGGGGAGGAGTATTAAAACCCCACAACACTAAAAATCTGAAATTCTTTTATTGTGTTCAATAATACCCTAAAAGCACCTGATAGATCTCATTAAAGTCAATGGGGTCCTTAGGGATTTGCTGGTACCCATTTAAAAATGGATCAGGCATAGCGGTCATATTTCCAGTGTAAACCAAAGACGTGAATGTACGGTAATGTTAATGGGATAAGTAAGAGATAGCAGAAGGTTTGTTAAAGAAAAAAACATATTACAGAACCTTGGTAAAGTTTTTTTTTCTGTAATATGGTGCAGCGGTTTTGAAACTAGCCATGTGTAAGCCAAAAATGAAAGATGGTACGGTTTACATCAGAAAATCCTAAGGGTACCTTCACACTAGCGTTTTTCTTTTCCGGCGTAGAGATCTGTTGTCGGATCTCTACGCCGGAAAGAAACTGATCAGGATTATCCTAATGCATTCTGAATGGAGAGAAATCCGTTCAGGAGACATCAGGATGTCTTCCGTTCAGTATGTGAATGTTTTTCGGACGGAGAAAATACCGCAGCATGATGCGGTTTTCTTTCTGTCCTGGGATGCGGGGCAAAACTCCCAATGTAAGTCAATGCCACAATGTCAATGTAAGTCAAAGCCACAATAGAAAACGGATCCGTCCTCCATTGACTTTAAATTGAGTTCAAAACGGATCCGTTTTGACAATGTTAAAAAATAGTTAAAGTTAATACAAGCGGATCCGTTCAAACGGATGCATGCGGTTGTATTATCTTAACTGAAGTGTTTTTTTTCCGGCATAGAGCCCCGATGACGGAACTCTATGCCAGCAAAGAAAAACGCCAGTGTAAAAGCACCCTAACTCTTCAGACACCTGCTTACCTCTGGAGAATCACACATTACTGAGGCTGAGCAGATCCTTGGTGATAAGTGGAACTCATCTGTCAGTCTTCAGTGTCGGCCTCTATTGACTTGCATTAGGACATGGATGGCTTGTTCTATGCTTAAAGCCATAAGGAGGTGTGATTGATGAACCATTTACGTGCTCTGTACAACCTTCCTTGACTATTTTTCAATAGCAGTTTCTATATAAAACACTTTCCCTTTGTCCTCCACTGATTTCTTTTTAAATTCCTTAAAAAAATTATAAAAATATATATATATTTATATATTATTAATATTATTAATTATGAAAGCGCCATGCATTCCATGGAGCTGTACAAATGAGACAAAAGGGTATACAAAAGGGTATATAAATATACCTAATAAAAATATATATATTTGTGTTAAGCGCAAATATTCTAATTGCAAATCTTAATCGCGAATATCGCCACTTCGTGATATTGAGAATATTTCGAATATAGTGCTATATAATCGTATTCGCGAATTGTGTTCATCGCGAATTTATCGCTAATATCGTCCAGTAGGAAAGTTGCCTACCCCTTTTGATCGTGAATATTCTAATCGTGAATTTTTATCACGAATATATTACATTGCTGATTTTCACAATCAAGTAAATAATGACTGGAGATCACAAATTCTCGAATTTGCAAATTTATGGTGAATATTCGGCCAAAAGTTTGCGAAATATCGTGAAGTCGAATATTGCCTATGCTGCTCATCACTAATATCTATCTATCTATCTATCTATCTATTTATCCATCTATACATTTTCAAAAGGAAATACCATACATTCCTATATATACTGTATTTACTATATTTGTGGCCATAAAATGCTATTATTAAAGAGCACCTGTTATCTCCTATTTGTTTAAGAAAATACTTGCATTCCCCTCTGTAATAACCATTCTGGACAATCCATTCTTAGGAATCCATGGTGTGCCATTTATTTAATAAAGGAATTTTACAAGATTTCTTTTATGATGACCTATCCTTAGGATAGCTCATCATTATCTGATCAGTGGGGGTCCAACACCTGGGACCTCCGCCAAACAGCTGCTTGAGAAGGCAGCGGCGCTCTTGTGAGAGCTGTGGCCTTCTCTGTGCTTTTCCTAGACCAGTGATGACACGTTCATCACGTGGCCAAGTGAATGGGGCTGAGCTGCAATCCCAAGCACAGCCGCTATACGATCTATGGAGCTATGCTTGGTAAGCTGCGAGAAGGCAGCGGCTCTCTCAGGAATACCTCTGCCTTCTCAAAACAGCTGATCAGTGGGAGTCCCAAGTGTTAGACCTTCACCGATCAGATACTGATGACCTGTCCAGGGGATATGTATGAATTGGAAGCAGTCTGCAGTGAAGGTTCATCTGGGTGTTACCAGTTGGGGCTGGGTTCCTGCACAGTCTGACACTGGCAGCACTGATCGGACAGTGCCAGACTGCACAACTGGTAACACTCAGTTGGACCTTCAACGCAGACTGCTGGCAATACATTTATAACTGACAGAGGGAATAATAAAGAAATGGATTCATAACAATAGATGCTCAAGAACAATTTTATATATTGGGTACAAATAGTTGGTAAAATAAACAGACATGTCACAAGAGGTTACAGGTCTTCTTTAAGGTAAGATTGTTCCTATCATGATAACCTCTAAAGATCAGCTCACCATACAGAATAAAAGAACAGCTCAGCCACTTCCTAGAGGTTTTCTTAGATTAAGGACTTAGGGCCCGTTCATGTGACATTTTTAGTGTTGATTTTGGTGTTTTGTTCTGATGTATTGCAGCCCACATACTGTAGCTCTGTTTGAATTAGTCACTGACTCTGCCCCAGTAGGAAATGATGTTATGGGCTTAGGTCTGCTTCTAGTTCAGAGAGTAGTGTGTGTTACCTGAGGAAGTGAGAGGAGCTAGATGTGCTCGCTCCTTGGAGCTTTGCATCAAGAAAGCCACCTGTAATTTACAGTACTCCAGAAAAAGAGAGAAAGAAATTACCAGAAAATCCAGAATATGCATAGCGCAGTACTAGGGTCAGTCAGTAAATTAATCACTGTTTAAGGCCTCATGCACACGGCCGTTCCGTGCATTGGGGACCGCAATTTGCGGTCCCCAATGCACAGGCAACGTCCATGCGGCGGCCGGGATGGATTGAGACCCATTCAACTTGAATGGGTCCGTGATCTGTCCGCACCGCAAAAAAATAGAACATGTTCCGTGCCTCCGTTCCGCACGGTAGCTCCAGATTGTGGACCCATTCAAGTGAATCGGTCCGCATCCGTGATGGGGGGAGCAGACAGCCGGTGCCTGCAATACGGCCACGGCCGGGCAGCAGCCGTGTGCATGAGGCCTAAGGCTGATAAAGGTGATACCGCAATGAGAGGGACATTGCTAAGACATCCTTTCACACTTTAACACAGTCCTGGCCAGCTGTATTTTAATCCTGTACCCGTCAGCTGGGAATTACAGAGACATTTGGAAGAACCATATTGCCAGCCTTAGATTCTATAGGGAGAGTCTACTGCAGTGACAGGGCCGCAGAGGCAAAACGTGAGGCTACGGTGGGGGTAGTAGTTGTTGGTACTCACGGTTAGCAGAGCCTCCGTGGGCTTGGAAGTGGATGGGAAGACAGCACTAAATCCTTCGGGACACTCTCTATTGCAGGGAACACCAGCCAGATGGAATTTGAGGTGCCCTTGATGGTAATGGGTATGCTTAGGGTGCTTTGGTGGCTGGGCCCCTGTGTTCGTAATGCCAGCACCGTAAGGTGCAAATGTTGAGAGTAGTAGAAAGGATTAGGAGTCAGTTGTAGTAAAAAACAGTTGAACATTTACTGAATCAATAGTCTCAGGGCAATTGCTACAGTACATTTGTATATCAAAAGCAATAATCCAAATGTTGGTTTACTCGAAATGCCTTATAATAGGTCTGGCAATTGTCAGTTGAGAAGTTCTCTTAATACTGTTACTTTACAGGCAAAGAATTAGTAAATTTGCACTAAGTCTACTTTCTAGCACTCAGGTACTGAATATAATGCTTTCCTTACTTTATGTTGAGCAATCCAATAAGGGTGTTCTCCGTCGTGGCAGGCAAACTCTCTGCTACATTATTTGATGCAGGATGCTCTCCTGAAGTATTCAGGTTCACTATGTCCCAAAAGTCTTTTAGTGAAAAGGGATAATTCTGCGCGGTACCTTTAAAGCAGGGTTGCACAACCTGTGGCCCAGGGGCCACATGCGGCCCTCGATACCATTTTGTGCGGCCCCCAAAAATCTGGTAAAAGACATGTAAATCTATGTCTTATGGCTTCTTACATGTATCTTTCATGTATTCTCCTATTAGATGGGAGTCCTAGAACTGTAACTAGACATTTATAGTATATATTGTATGTTCAATATGCCAAACATACAGTATTTCAGTTGGTAATACCCCTTTAAGTTTTATTTTCGGCCCTTGGAATTGGTTCGGGCTGACAATGCGGCCCCCAACCAGAAAAGGTTGTGCACCCCTGCTATAAAGGGAGTCTGTCACCTAATCTGAGCCTTTTAGACCCTCACAAATCTCGTGCCTGCGCCACTCCACACTTGTCCCGCACCTGCGCACTGCTGTGCTCATTATGGGCAGAGGAATAGGAAGTTGGACTGCGCATGCGCCGGTTCGTAGCTTAAAATCCAGCGGGCGGAAGTAACCAGCTGCAGCAGAGGACTGCAGTGAAGCCAAAGAAGGGCCGGGTCAGCACAGCATCGTCTTTCCTCTAGCAGGTGCAAGATTTGTGAACGAGAGGAGGAGGTAATAATAGAAAAGGAGGGCAGCACAGAGGGGGGAATTAGTTGTGGTTTTCTGGGCACATCGCCAAGGGGCATGGGCACTTGCTGCAGTAACGCTGCCCCTGGGCACTTGCCGAACCTCATTAGCATTAGTTGTAAAAGTCTTTTTTGGAAGATATCGGCGAGGGACAGCACAAATAAAGGTACCATTGTGATGAGGGCACAGGAGTCTAGCCTGTTCTGAGCGGTCTAAAAGGCTCAGATTAGGTGACAGACTCCCTTTAAGTTCCTCCTGGTCACTGGTGCTTGTGAAGTCCCTGGGCTAAGCTCTAATCTTCACTAGACTAGCTTTATATTCAGACATAGACTTCTGTCTTGTGCTGGGCTGCGGTGACTACTTGGTCTGTCATCTCCAGGCTTGATCAGAGCCCAGAGGAAAGAAACGCAGCTACATTTTGGACAGCCTTTTTTTCTCCTTCATACACTTCTCCTCTCCTACTACTGAATCCACTTTCTACTTCCTCTCCAACTACTCTGAATCAGCAAACCCCGGCTATATATAGTATGTGGTGCCAGCACCACCTAGGGGCGAATAGAGGTAATGACAATGCCAGCCTGATATTAGGAAACACAATATGTTAAATACAAATAATTATACAGGAATTTAAAGGGGACCACTTGTAAACACCTACGTGGGACGCTGTACTACCTCCATCCTTCCTTATATCCAAACATTGCTATTTGGGAAAATTAGCACTGTCAATGTTTTGGAGCTGTGTTTGATACTGTTGGATGTACTACAACTCCCATTCCGCATTTTAGTAAAGAAAGACTTATCTATTTTTTACAACTGGCCTGGTTACTGACTCCAGCACAATTCTCCGGTCACATTGCACTCGTACAACATATCACCAAGGGAATGCCAAGTACCGTCAGGCAGAAGCCCCAAACTAGAATGTGTCCCAAGAGAATAAGAGGTACGCCCTCCTGTCACTGCCCTGTACTTAGGGAGCATTGATGTGAGGATTGCCACTGGAAATAACTGTTACAGCCAGAGCCACTACCACCACTACCATCTTCCTCTCTGCTCCTCTGGGCCATGGCACTTGCTCCTGATATTGTTCTCTGCAGGGAACCGCTGATGGGCGTTGGACACCCAACAATCAGATATTGATGAACTTCATCCGATACATGACATGGGAGACTAGATGCATGGTACCCAGAAGAGGCCTTGGAAGAGGTAGAGTCACCTGATCTATCATACCTCTCCACCAAAACTATGATTTCAGCATTGCCCTGGGTTCACCAGTGCTTCCATAGGTGCTGACATCAATAGCTATAAATCAGTACATGGCATCAGCCACAACCATCTGGACTACAGAAAAATACTTCATATAGTAATGTGATCCTTAATGTGGTGGCTGCTACATATATATGTATGTTTACCGTCAACGGCATCTATGCAATTCGGAAAGTTGGCTACAGAATGATAGCCTGCTGCTGCCTCCAACCAAGTCTCCTGGATTGAATTAGGCATCTCAATGAGCTGCAAATGCTGCCAGATCACGTGGCATGTGCACTTGATAATTCCAGAAATTGTGGATTTACCAACCTGAAGTTGCAGCTGCAGTGATCAAAACTCTGCCCAGTTGCCAAGAATCTGCAAGAGAGCAAGAGAGAAAAAGGCAAAAAATAGTGTTAAGACAAAAATAACAGTTTATCATATATATCTCAATCGGAAAAAAATAAATAAATGAAATACAGCAAAATCCTGCCACAACTTGATGAGTAGTCTTTTTGTAAGACCGATGTATCTGCTCATGTTTTATTTTCTTGGCGTAAAAGGTCAGATAGGATTTCCAGTTACCGGTCATATGCAGATGTAAACATTTTTCTGAGAAGCTGTAAATGAAACACATTAGGGGTTAATCAGCTAGCTCATTGAGGGCCTGTCCTCAAAACTGCCCAGCAATATGAGATCAGTGGGGCTACATCCCTTCAGTGGGGCCCTGTCCCTTAGTAGAGCATCTGCTGTCAACTCGCACTTCGGCTTAATTCAATGGAGTTAAGCCGTGAGAAGGTCTGCACCTTCCAAACTGAACAACCGTGGCAGAAACCACAGTGGATTGTGACGGTACCCTTTAACAGTGGGTTCCATAGCGCCCCAATGCCTTGACAGTGACCTTCACAGGGGCCTGCCCCTTTAACAGTGACCTCTACCTCACCCTGCCCCTTAACACTGACCTCCATAGCAGACCATCACTTTAACTGTGACCTCCACCGCTCCCTGCCCCTTTAACAGTGACTACCACAGTACCCCGCTCCCTTAACAGTGAACTCCACAGTACCCTGCTCCCTTAACAGTGACCTCCACAGTGGCCATCCCGTTATTAATGACCTCCACAGTACCCCATCTCCTTAACAGTGATTTGCACAATAACCCGTGACCCCCACAGTGCCCATCCGTTTAACAGTGACCTCCTCAGCGGCTTCTCTCCTTAACAGTAACATCCACAGTGAATACCACTTTAACACTGACCTCCATAGCAGACCATCCCCTTAACTGTGACGTCCACTGTTCCCTGCCCCCTTAACAGAGACCTCCGCAGCGCCCACCCCTTTAAGAGTGACTGCCACAGTACCCCACTCCCTTAACAGTGACCTCACAGTACCCTGCAGCGGCCTTAACAGTGACCTTCGCAGCGGCTGCCCCTTTAATAGTGACCTCCACAGTCCCCAGTCCCTTTAACAGTAATCTCCACAGTGCTTACTGTTACTCCACAGAGGTTACTGTTAAGGGGGCAGGGGACTGTGAAGGTCACTATTAAAGGGGCAGTCGCTGTGGGGGCCACTGTTAAGGCTGCTGGTTACTGTGGAGGTCACTGTTAAGGAAGCGAGGTACTGTGGCAGTCACTGTTAAAGGGGCAGGCGCTATGGAGGTCTTTGTTAAGGGGGCAGGGAACGTCGGAGGTCACAGTTAAGGGGACGGTCCGCTATGGAGGTCAGTGTTGAGGGGCAGTGTGCTGTAGAGGTCACTGTTAAGGGGATGGGGTGTTCTGGAGGTCACATTTTAAGGGAGCGAAGCTCTGTGGAGGTCACTGTTAAGTGGATGGGTTATTGTGGAAATCACTGTTAAGGAGACTGGCCAAATTATAATTTCATATTGCACAGTATAAGTTCAAATACATTCATTTCTAATACGTGCCTCCATCATCGTTCTACGTCTTGAGATATTTAATTCCTTCCTTCTGACATGAACCCTTTCTTCTCTGGCTCCAAAACTAACAAGGGTGCTGTGGAAACCATTTTATAAAGTTGAATAACTGAATAATTATTGATAATTTGTAAAGTCCACTAATCAAAATGTCTTTCAGATGGAAGAAGGGTGGTCCCAGGTTGACAAAGAAAGTAATATATGGATTGGTTCAGTGGCGCAGTGGAAGAGGCTGATTCAGGCCCAAGCTCAGAAGGGGCCTGGGAGCAGTAGCAGTGGTGTGGCCAGCAGGGCTGTATTTCTAAAAGGCATCCCAAGACGACTCTCCTTCCAGTGGATGAAATACGAGGACCCACTAATGATTTGACCAGTAGACTATTGGTTTCGGAGACGTTGAAGTATCTGGGGATGACAGTCTCTGCCAGAACTCAAGATTATTTACAGCTTAACTTGTTTCCTTTACTACAAAAACTGAGATCTAAAATCAGGATATGGCAAAAAATTCTGTCTGCAAGAGCGGATAGAGTTTCGTTAATAAAAATGGTGGTGTTGCCCCAGGTTCTCTACGTTCTCCGTAACTCCCCTATATGGATAGAGGATAAGTACTTCAGGCTAATTGAGCGGATGATAAATGATCTACTATGGGGGAGGAAACAGGTGAGACTAAAGGCCATGTATTTTTCTATGCCCTACAAGCAGGGAGGTCTTAATCTCCCCTATTTTAAGGGTTATGTTATGGCTTCTCAACTTTGTTTCTTCAACGATTGGGAAAATAGCCATCTCTGCAGAAAGTTGGTTAAGGATTCAGGTTTCTCAGATTTCTTTTTTTGGAGTCTGACTATCTATGGAGGATACAGGATGATTATAAACCCTTCTGCAGAATGGCTATGAAAGCATGGATGGTTATAAAAAGTTGGATGCAAGTTAGTGCATCACTGATTTGCACTCCATTGTGGCACAACCTAAAATTATTGAGTCTAGATGACTCAAATTGTCAGCAATATTGGAGGAAAAAAAATATTTATTATTTGAGCCAAGTGGTTAAAAATGGGCAGATTCTTACTCGTATGGAGCTAGAACAAGAGGAAAATGTAGGGGAGGTGGTTTGGTATGCATATCTTCAATTGCGTTCGGCACATCTTAGTATTTCTGATAAGCACTTATTTAATATAGACACTCCGGAATTTTTACATAAGTTGATTCAAAAGAAGGGTGGTATGAAAGTTAGAATTTCACACTGTTATAGGTACTTGATAAAAAATTATTTCACGGATTGTTTATCTCCAGGGCAAAGATCCTGGTCCACTTTATTGTCAGACTTGGGTTCCCCGGATTGGGAAAATGTAGGTGATAATTTAAGTTGGGTTTCGCACAACTTTAATCACACGGTAGTACAGTTTAATATTATGCACAAAATATATGTAACACCTCTATGGCTCCACAGGAGAGGATTAAGAGCCTCCTCTGAGTGTCCCCGTTGTGGCAGTCCCGGGGCAGATCATCTACATCTGTTCTGGGATTGCCCAACGGTGAGTAGATACTGGAAGTTGGTTCAAAGAACCCTATCCCAAAGACTCAATATGGATATTCCACTTTCTCCCAAGGTATGGATTTTGGGGGATTTATCAGAGGTTAGCTGCCAGGTTATGAAGTCCTGATTGTTGATTAAAGTTTTGTTCTTAGCTAGGCTTCTCGTAGCTAGAAAATGGTCCTCCCCCCCGCTCCAGATTGTAAGAACTGGACTAAATTTAGTCAACAAGGTCAAAAGCTATGAAAAGATTCTGCATAGACAGAGGATCTTATGAAAAGTGGGATAGTATTTGGAAGGAATGGGATGATTGAGGAATTTAGTTTTTTTTTTTTTCTCTCTGCAAGGCGGGGGGGGGGGGGTAATGCTGTACGGGGGGGGATGATTTTGTAATTATGTTTTTTGCAAACTGTATGTATTGAGAATATTGAAATAAAAGATTAAAATTCTTAAAAAATAAAATAAAATAAAAGGCATCCCAGGGCATGTGCCTAGTTCAGGGCCCAGCAGGGAGTGGCATCAGTATGTAAATTTTTTAATTTCTTTTATTTCCCTATTACCCGTCTCCCGAGGGTTCTAACGCTGGGACCTGTTCTGAAACAAGAGGAGAGAGAGAGGGATTCTCCTACCTCTCCTGTGCACTGCGGCACTGTTGTGTCAGCCCTGGCCTGTCCGCCTCTGAGCACTGCTGCTGCCTGCCTGCCAGAAAGTGCAATGACCTCCTGCTGGGACTCCTTCAGTATTATGAATGTGGAGCAAACGAGGTAATTTGCTGCCTCCATCACTAAAAAGGTGCTGACTGGCAGGGCCAGCAGCCAAGCTGGGCTTTCCTACACCGGCCTGCATCGACACCAAAGAGGGAGAGAGCAGGCAAAGCACGACTAACAATATATATAAACTTTATTATGGTTCCCAAAAAGGGAAAAATACAATAACAGACAATACAATACAATGGTGGATGACACACAGGGTGGGAGAGGATCACAAAATGGACAACATGAAGCATAGAAAAAACATTAGACAAGGCCAAAGGGATACTGGATGGTTAATTAATAAATGCCCCGGTAAGGGAAATGTATAGATGACCTCGCCAACCTTGAACCAGATATTGGAGTCAGATACAGTACATACATTTAAAGTGCATGAAATACAATGTACATGGACAATAAATTGCAATATAATAAATAAAAAATTACATCAATAAATACCAAAGTTGTGATCCAATGAGCCCCAACACACGTTTCGCGTAAGCTTCCTCAGGGGGTGTATGTCAACACCGGCCTGCATGTAGACTAATTTCTGGAAATGAAACCATGGGGATTCTGGATCAGCATCCTGCTTCTCCTCTTTGTCGGTGTGTTCCAACCCATGTGTTCTGTTACATGTAATGTTTTATAATAATGTGTTCTCCCAGCACAGGACAATACCACAGAGCCACAGAGCAAAGCTGTCAGTCACACTGCATTAGCCCCGCCCAGATTCAGCTGCGCACATTGTAAACCTTAGGCTGCTTTCACACTAGCGTTTTCACTGGATCCGGCAGGATTCAGCAAAAACGCTTCTGTTACTGATAATACAACCGTCTGCATCCGTTATGAACGGATCCAGTTGTATTACAAACCGGATTCCAAAAAAGTTGGGACACTAAACAAATTGTGAATAAAAACTGAATGCAATGATGTGGAGATGGCAAATGTCAATATTTAATTTGTAATAGAACGTAGATGACAGATCAAACGTTTAATCCGCGTAAATGTATCATTTTAAAGGAAAAATATGTTGATTCAAAATTTCACAGTGTCAATAAATCCCCAAAAAGTTGGGACAAGTAGCAATAAGAGGCTGGAAAAAGTAAATTTGAGCATAACGAAGAGCTGGAAGACCAATTAACACTAATTAGGTCAATTGGCAACATGATTGGGTATAAAAAGAGCTTCTCAGAGTGGCAGTGTCTCTCAGAAGCCAAGATGGGTAGAGGATCACCAATTCCCACAATGTTGCGCAGAAAGATAGTGGAGCAATATCAGAAAGGTGTTACCCAGCGAAAAATTGCAAAGACTTTGCATCTATCATCATCAACTGTGCATAACATCATCTGAAGATTCAGAGAATCTGGAATAATCTCTGTGCGTAAGGGTCAAGGCCGCAAAACCATACTGGATGCCCGTGATCTCCGGGTCCCAACTTTTTGGAATCCGGTTTGTATCTTTAACATTGACAAGACAGATCCGTCATGAACTCCATTAAAAGTCAATGGAGGACGGATCAGTTTTCTATTGTGGTAGATTGTGTCAGAGAAAAGAGATCTGTCCCCATTGACTTGCATTGGGGGTCATGCCGGATTCGTCTTGCTCCGCATCCCAGGACGGAACATGTTGCAGTTTGCTCTCTGGTATGGGAACACAACTAAATGGAACGGAATGCATTTTGGAGCATTTCGTTCTGTTCAGTTTTGTCCCCATTGACAATGAATGGGTACAAATCGGAAGCGCTTTTTTTCCGTTATTGAGCCCCATATGACGAATCCTAATACTAGAAAACTAAAACGCTAGTGTGAAAGTAGCCTTACACACAAGATCGCAATGGCAGCATTTTCCCATTCTATCTCACACTTCTGGACAATCCATTGGCGCTTTATGTCAAGGGATGGAATTAATGACTAGTGTTGGGAGCAAATATTCGAATTGCGAATTTTAATCGCGATTATCGCCACTTCAAGAATTTGCGAAAATTTTGAATATAGTGTTATATATTCGTATTCGCGAATACTCTCAATTTTTTTCCATCTGAACACATGATTCCTCCCTGCTTCTTGCTTGTGGGCCAATGAGAAGGCTGCAACGTCTTTGTCTGAGCTTAGTAACATCCCTAGTAACAATAGGAAAGTTGCCTACCCCTTACTATATAAGAACCTCCCAGCAGCCATTTTCTACAGTTTATTACAGTTCTGAGAGAGACAGCAGTGTCATTGCTGTGCTCTGTGCTTTCCTGTGGCACATTACATTAGATAGTTAGCTTATATATATATATATTACAGATAGTGGGAGATAGTCAGTGTAGGTTAGATAGTGATATAGTGTAGCTGATCCAGGTTCCAGTGCAGGGTGTTAGGTAGTGTGACAGGTTCTGCTGTCCATACGTACATGCTACATACAGTGCTGTGATGTCACAAGTTCACAACAATACTTAGTGCACCAATCACTAATATGTAGTCAGACCTGCTAAAATGTGAAGTTGCACGTATTGCACCAAAATATTCGCATCATTATTGCCGATTTGTGCAATCGCAAATATATTGGAGCACTCTATCTGCATATAAAGCTATTGTAATGTTCTGCTGTGCCAACAATTTTCTCCAGTCTCAAGAAACTTCTAGCAGCTTGAAAAATGTAGCAATAGTGACCCACGCCTGTATTGTGCGCACAATATACGAATATTACATTGCCGATTTTTACAATCAAGAAAAAAATCGCGAATTCTCGAATTTATATTGAAAATTCGCCCAAATATTCGCGAAATATCAGAAATTCATATATTGCCCCTGCTGCTCATCACTATTAATGACGGGGTGTATTATAGGCCCCTCAGCTTCTGTCTATTAAAACCTATGGGGCTCAGCTCTCCGCCATGTGCTTTGCTGATGAAGTCACAGATCACCACCTGCCAGAAAGTGCCAGCCTAGAGCATGAATGGAGAGCACACCATGCAAGCGTGGGCACTGTGCCATTCACACAGAGATAGCCGAGCCGGAGTACTGCTATTTTTATCAGTCCCATATTAATGAAGGGAGGGTGGTCTCACATACTTGGCTGCTCTCTACTCACTTCAGGGTTCCAGTTCTGGCGATATTGGTGGCATATCCTAGTGATACACCACCAATGTCTAAGATGAGACAACCCCTTTAACTTCATTTGTGTAATTTTTGTACACAATAAAGGGGGATTTGCTGGGCATATGGAGGTGCTGCCTTTTGTGGGTGTTTCCTTTTGGATGGAAGTTAGTTATACATGCTGGTATACATTGCACATGTTGGCTTTTTAATATTTGTGGTGCCCACCTATAAGGTCGATGTATTGGTGCATTCATGTGTTTTTATACACAGGCTAAAAGTGGGGCTTTAGCTGCACAATAAAAATGTATATGGCTGCCAGTGTCCCTGTGCTGAGGAGTAGATAGGGTGACATAGAACAGAATCACCCTTCCCCTCCCCCATCTTGTATTATTGGTGCCAGTATCTATGCACCAATCTATCATCATTTTTTGTTTCCTATATATGACTGTCCCTGGATTTTTAGTAAAAAGTTGGGAACTATACGTATCCTTACCTCTCTAAGGAGCTAATAAAAGGTTTTTTAATATTGACTCCCTGTCACGTCAGCCCTGATTACTCTCTGATTGTCATATACTACGTGAAATACTCTATAGATATATATCCTATCTCTTGATTTTTTGTTGATGAATATATTTTCAATTAGTTAAATTTATGTTTTATAGAAAAAACTTACACATGAAAATGATGACATATGACATCTAGATATACACAGCACATATCTTAGATGAGTTGAGGGTGAGTACAAGTGGTTCCCTCTAGTGGATGGTGTTCAAGGTCATTTCTACCAAGAGCTATCCCCGAAGTGCATACTGGAACAGAATGTGTTCTAGTTTTTTTTTTAACATTGACCATGTAGAGGTCTATAAATTTGCACATTCATCTAGAACAGGGGTCAGCAACCTTCGGCACTCCAGCTGTTGTGAAACTACAATTCCCAGCATGCTCCATTAATTTCTATGATATTTCTTAGAAAAGCAGAGCAAGTATGCATGCTGGGAGTTGTAGTTTTACAACAGCTGGAGTGCCGGAGGTTGCCTACCCCTGAACTAGAATGACAATTATGACATCATTCATGAGCATGAAAAGTTTTCATTTTAATCATTTTTAATAACATTAATAATATTGTCAGTTACCGTACATACAAGTGAGATAAAGCACAGGTTTTGTGAATAATCCATTAATGCTTCGCATCCTCTTCTGGGTTAATACATTGAATCCAGGAGACCCAGTATATATCAAACCCATTAGACCATTTGTGATTTATTTGTTGCACCATTAACTTGGGGCATTATATGTTTTATAGGGAAAAAAAGATGTGTAATTGTAGGCATGTATATGTAAGGTTTACTGTTCAGGTCAAAACATCCCTAACTAAATGAATGAGTCCAGGGATAAAATGTGGTCGAGAAATTACAACTTCACTTTACAATGCCGCCATAGAATGAAACAAGTTGCTTAATACGGGAGACTGATTTGAAGAGCGCAACCTTATCCAAAAGGGAGGCGATGGACAAAATTCAATTAACTGAGATGATAGGAAATAATTGACTCAGGCATTGCATCAACCAATTGGGGCTTTCATACCTTTCAAAAACGGAAATAACTTCCTCATGTTCAAGCTATCTAATGTCACAGGAGCCCTCTTTATTCTCATCGTTACTTTCCAAGCTCATCTAATGATGTCTAAATGTTTCCAGCAAGTAATTATGGGTTTTCATTGTGAGACTAACACCTTAATTTCCTCAGCTGGCAGTGTCAGTTACAGAGGGAATGTCCCAGCACCATTTCACCTAGACTTGTCTGAAAAGTGTGTGGTACTCTATTTATC
Source organism: Bufotes viridis (assembly GCA_033119425.1). NCBI lineage: Eukaryota > Metazoa > Chordata > Amphibia > Anura > Bufonidae > Bufotes > Bufotes viridis. The sequence goes on from CM065592.1 coordinate 373,020,787, forward strand.
AACCACCTTCCATAAATACAGTAAAAAAGTCTATGGCTCGCGTGGGGATCAAATATACTAATAGGATTACCATGTTTAGCAAATTACCACACTACAGTAATGTAAAGACTTTTATGATCAGGCAACCGGACCAAAACCAATCCAAACTCTTGTGGTATCATCCAACATTTTTGCCAAAAGTTGGTGAAAACCGTGTACAGTATATGTTTCCAACTACAATTACATTTTCCATTGTTTTTTTTCTTTTTCTACTCTTTTTTGGTAAAAAGAAGCAAATGTATCAAAATCAAATAAACGTGATAAAAGAGCTCAATTCATAGTTCTGCAGGTTTTTACTGGGAGCAGTGGACAAGTAAGACAAGATACATCCCTAAATGCTCCTGTAATACAACGGGAAAGCAATTTTTCCAACATGGATTTTCTATACAGATCCCTGAGTATAGATGACACTTCATAGAAGACAAACCACCCGAGTAAGTCATGTGCAGTCACCGAACCAGCAAGGGATTCTAAGAATATTTAGCTTAGAGTTAACTGCCGAGTTATGAGTGCAGCTCTGGATTAAAATAAAGACTTTTCTTCTCAGCTGAGAATAAAAAAGTTATTTTCAAAAGCAAGTCATCCTATTGTATATCATATCTTTTTCAGAGTTAGAACAGGTAAGTCTTCTGAGCTTAAGCACTGAGGTGATAGAGCAATACTTGTGTCATAGTCTGAGAATAAAAATGCCTAGCTTTCAGTTTATTCATACATTTCCAGGAGGAATAAAAGAATGCAGCGACAGCCCGGAAGGGACGAGTGGAGGATGGGATTGGTAGCTGCTCTGGCAAGAATGCGTGCACACACAGATCAAAGTGGCAGTCCCTAGGGCTTTGCATTGACAAGAGGGTGCACCTTTCTTCCCTCAGGGTACTGGTAGTAGTTGGGGTACCCTTGGTGTTAAGGAAGGAGTGTGGATGCAGGTGCAACGGCCAGCATACGGTAATGGAGTCAGTGACCAGGCCAGTCTCTACTAAAGTGCACAATAAGAGTAGTAGTACATCCGACAGTATGAAGGCACAGTTTCAACAGCAGTACACAGTGCAATTCTTTCCCAACAGCAATGTATGGATATATAGTAGCAATGATGGTGGTTGTGGTACTCCTTCTCTCTGTCTTTCTAAAGAAATTTAGGCTGGCAATGAGGTTTTTGGTAGATATTCTGTAATTTCCTGGCTGAGCGATACAGAATTAGGATATGGTTGGCCAAACTGTCTCAAAGTATAAAATGGTACACCTGGCAATATTCCTTCTCACAGAGGCAAAGTCTCTATCAGCCTTAAACGTGCATAGTACTTTGCTGACTGACTCCAGTGCACAACCTTGCAGATTCTGGACCTTCTAATCTTCCTTCACTTTCTTCCTCTCTCTGGAGCCCTTTTGGATAAAGCTGCTTTCTTAGCTGTAGCTGTCTCAGAGATGGTGGTTCCCTATGACTTAGACTTACTCCTGAGGAGCAAGCATATGTAGGTCCTCTGTCTTCCTTAATTAGCACTTGACTCTCTGCTGACTAGGGACGGACCCAGGTCGATCTCCCAGCAACCTAAAGGGGCTGCGTCACGTTTGTTAACCTTGACCTGTCCGTAAAATACTACTGAAAAGACAAATACAACAAATCACGACTTTTCAATTAACCAAATAACAGTATAACAATTGACCATTTTATAGTTACCCTGATCCGGGGTACTGCACAGAGGAAAACCACAAAGCAGTTTTCTAAGAAAAATTACCCAACATTGTTATTTCATGGAGAACATAAGATTTATTAAAACAGACATGTCAGGATTGTGAGGTGCACATTGTGAATGTATGGTGGTGGTAGGGAGAACCTTTACGGGTCACATGAATGACATGGAAATAGGGCAGGAGGAGAAGGCAGGTAGTAGTATTCTGTGCAGCAATACAACTTTACTATACAACTATTTGAATCAGGGCATTGGCTTCTTCTCATCTTTTTTCCCCATTTTCTCTTCTTTCAGAAGACCTGGCTCTCACATAGTAATTTGATCCCTTTCATCTCAGCAGCCTGTCACATCTGAGCTGTCTCACCCACAGGGCTATCCCACCAGCAGGTTGTCTCATCCTCTGCAGCCATCTACTGAATGATATAACACCATCAGCGGCATACTTGCCAGGAGGGAGACTCCTTCTCTTTCTGGGCCATTGATCATGCTCATGGCCTCTCATGGCCTCTTCTGGTCACTGCAGCCACAGTGTTCACTCATGTCTCTTAACAAGTGCTTGTTCCAGACTCGGTCTATTTAGACTGCTTATTGGGTGTAGTCTGTGGTCCCCAACTTCAGTGCACCCCTACCTAGGGATTGCATGCTTAGGTGCCTCTGTGCCACTTTCATGCAGGCATGCTCACATGTGCCTACTGCCGTGCATATGGAGCAAAACTGTTGCACCTGCTACAGCAGCCAGCTGTAGCAGCCGCATCTCTGACCTACACCCACAGTAAAGGGTTACAAACTTTACTAGGGCATATGCCCTACTCTTCTGAGATGGTGCCTTTTTTGGGGCCTCTCTTCTCTTCTTGCATCATACAAAAGGGGCTGCTCTGTTTTCTCTATAGAGCAGAGAGTTGTAACTCTTTGTGGTGCAATAGCCCCTTCGTTTGCTGGATATCCCCACTACAGTTCAATATTTTATGTTTTGTGTTTTACGACATTCCCTATGCAGTAAAACTGACCTCTTACCTTCATTCTGCGGGTCTACACGATTACAGCCATACCACATTTTTATAGTTTTTTATGTTTCCTTACTTTAAAAAAAATAATTCTTTGCATCACCACATTCTAACCCCCATAACTTTTTTATAGTTATATCTACAAAGTTGTGTGAGGGCTCATTTTTTGTTTTTGGGGAACTGAAGCAATAAAAAGGAAGTATGGGATGAATAATTTTCACCATATAGGATGAATACATTTAGATTTCAATAGTATGCACTTTTGTGATGTAATGGGGCAAATGATCTTTATTTTTACATTTTTGTGTGGGGAAAGAGGGTTATTTTGAATTTTTATATTTTATATCTTTTTTAAACTTTTATTTTTTTACACATTTTATGTCCCCTTAGGGGACTTGAACATGTTATTGTCAAATCACGTCTCCCATAGACTGCAATCAATTACCATTACAGTTTTTTGGAGATTCAATACATTCCTATGGAGCCCTTCCCTCTTAAGGCTACCACAGCAAATGAACAGCTTCCCTGATCTCAGAGCAGGGGAGCCGTTCAGGCCCTGGGTGTGCTGCACTCATCACTATTGACCATGGCATCTGAGGGGTTAAAAGTCTGCGAGTGGCATTTAGTGTTGAGCGAAGCGAAGCATTTGAAACAGAATTCAGTCCGAATTTTAGGATAACCTCAATTCGAAATGAATCGTGTTACAAAGTGAAAGTAAGAAGCTTAGGAATGTGCGATCACCCATAATGCCATGCAGCCAGCCAATCCACAGATAGCCATCCCCTGTGATGTCACAATCCTATAAAACCCTAATTCTGTCTCTGCCATTGTCCCGTGAGCTGAGCATATGGAGAGACAATGCCTGAAGAAGGGGAATGCCCCCGAAAGGTCATGGTAGCACAGTCTTGTGCCTTGTCTGCCTCTGTGATTTTGACATTTAAGAACATGGACTTTGGATGTGTTGATTACAGTTTTTGAATAACGATGAAATAAAGAAGATGTTAATATAACACAGCATGCTCTTTTGTTGCTTAGACTGTGTGGAAAGAATACAAGAGAACTCCCTGAGCTACGCTACTGCCTATACCAGTGATATATGTGTATTTCTTTTTTAATATCATAGGGAGAGACATGGCAAGCGCTCATGCACTAGACAGTGTTGCTGAAAACGATTAATATAAGAATTCAACACCAATAAGATGGAAGCCTTTATTATTCTGGTGCTGGTGTGCCAACCAATACCATCCAGTCTGCACCCCTTAGGGGGGCCAAGTCTCAATGATGACCATCCTCATCTTTTGCTGGCTTTACTTCTTAGAAAAATCGGCAAGATGCAGAGAGAGGAGGAGCTGGATCTTTCTGATGACATATTCTTATCGATATTAGATTATTTGGAAGAGGAGGAAAAGCAGATGGCAGTAGAAGGGCTAATGTAGGGCAGGAGAGTGCTGGGGTTGGAGAAGTGGGTATTCCAGCATATTGTGCCCCCAAGTAACCAGCCAAACCACATACCAGCAAAAGCCCCTGTTTAAAGGTGTATTAAAGGTCCTTTGAAGAAACGCAGCAGCGAAACGATCGTCAGGTGGTTCACTCCAGGCTGGGTCAGTACTTATTATTGCTTACAGAGTTCTTATATTGTGGTGTTGAGGGCCCCCACTGGTTGTATGGATGGGCGGTGAACACTGCTAATGTGTTTGCATATCTTGCTGTTTTATTCATGATTAATGTACTGTTAGCAATCAATTTGGATTAAAAACTAGTCCCTTGTACCTGAAATGTTTGTTTGCGTCACACTACTGCTTTCCCATTTTCTCTGCTATATGTATTTTTTTATATATGGTCATTATTATTGTTTTATAAGTGAATTTTGCAATAAATTATGAATCATTCATTTATCTTGCGTGGTTGCCATTGATTTGTATAAGTGTTGATATGTTGATCCCATGTAAGATGTGCATAGTGTTTGTAGCATTTTGGTGTTTTGTTCTGTTCCACACTAGTCAGTGCTACCCACAACCCCTACATAAACAGAGAGGGTAGGGTTAGAAGCAGGCAGTAGTTGAGATTAGAGGTATGTGATGTGTGCCGTCCTGTACTAAAGAGATGGGGAAAGGAGAGATAATGTGTTCAGTGGACAGAATGTCACACAAACAGGAGATAAACACCAGGAGCATGGTGACTGCTTGTGAGACTGGCTTACAGAAGCATCTCAGATACAGACAGTATATTATTGTAAGTCATCTAATCTTACTTCATAAAAACCATTTGCGCATACGATTTAAATATCAGAAAACCCTTTTTAATGCAGGATACCAGTTAATATTCTCCAACCAGTATATATCAGTACGCTTTAGACTAGTTCTTTTGTTACCATTCTATACATTAAATATGTACAGAATATTCTAAGAGGATTATCTAGACAAGATCTGGGAAAGCATTTTGTACTATAAGGCATCTTCGAAATTTTCTAATTATAGGCCAAGTATTTCAGAGACTAAAAAACAAAAATGAAAAATATCACATGACGCTGTATAGCAGGATTAGTTAGATCTTCTCTGTTCAAGCAGGATGCATACATTCACTATATCCTATGGGAACAAGAAACATCATTATAGCTTCACCATCACCCAGTGCTCTTGTGGTGTATTTTGCAAATGGCTTTCTCCATAAAGCTATTCAGGTATTATCTAGGCCATGAAAGTGGCATTCACTAGATCTATGTAGCTCTATTTATATACTGATGTATATACATAACAGGTATGGCTACACAGGGTGGATTTCCTGCAGAAGAAACTGCCCTGTGGATTGGTCTCCTGTGGGTTTGTTGCAGAATTTTTCTTTTTTTAAGCATTTTATATATGGCTATACCGGGAAAGTTTGGAAAGTAGCTTTGCCATATACCAGTTTATAGTATAACAGGTTACTCATGTCTTGCTTCAGCACAGCAGTTTAACTTAGTTTGATATAATTATTAGTAATGCTGTGTTGTACCTAATAGAACGTCTTTCAGCCTTTATTAGCCTGGCTCTGGCAACCTCTGTTCTCCAGCCTTCTAAACAGTTCATTCACTCTCAATGCACTGGTAAAATCTGTCTCCGGAAAGGAGATGGCTTTTTAGCTTCACTAAGAGACCAGGGTACTTGCTGCCTTTAGACGTCTAAAAAGAGTGAGGAAGAGAAGGGAGCGGCTGCAGAGACAGAGTGGTGAGGTTTTCTATCTCACTTAAGTGCTGGATTCACAGCTACACTGTTCACTACTGCTGTACCATGGTCTCCATACTTCTGCTGTTTCTTATTACATAAGTGGCCATTGTCTGTCGCTGTCCTTCTACTTCTGTTAGGAACATTATTCATGAAACTACTGCTACTCCTACTTTTGCTACCACCACTCCCTCTTCTCCTTGCTCTCTGCAACTGCATGGCTGTTTTAATTTGTTAATCAGCCTCTCACTCCTTGCCTGAACATAGGTTCCTAATTGACTAGTTTAACCAGTAAAAATGTGCTATTCTGACTGTCTGCCTGTGTACTGAACTTTTGCCTGTTTACCGACCATTATTCTGCTGCCTGCCCTGACTTTAGCCTGTCTACCATAGTAACTCATTGCTGCCTGCCCCGACCTTGGACTAGTTTCATGGATAAGCAATAACTCTGCCTGCACTGATCTCTGACTGTTTATCGACTACTGGTATTGTCTGACCCCTTGATGCTTCGCATCTGTGTCTCTGACCCTGTGGGTTAGCTGCTGACTACACCGGGACTATTCCAAGAGGAATAGCCTGGTGGATCCCCTGCAGTGAAGGCCAGATTCCTGTATGGGGGTTAAAGGGTAAACCCTAGGGTAGGATAATGGCCTTAGGACTAGCGCAAAATCAAACCAGTTAGTTAGTAAAGTTGGTCCACACCCACTGCCCATTAACTTTCTAAGAGTGTGCTATAGAGAGATAGAAGAGCAGAATCTCCTTAATAAATGTGCCCCTAAGCCTTTAAAATACTGATCATTGAGACGGAGAGATTATATGAAAGACCAATTATCAATGTACCACTACATAAAATGTACATATTACATAAAATGCAATAAAAACCTTTCTGTGTTCCATTAAACTGGTACAAAAATCTTGAATACAGTTGGATTCAGTCTGAATTTGGCGATTTGCTTTGAACAAATCACACAAAATGGTTTCCAGCGCAATTTTACTGTGGAAGTTGTCACGGAAGGGAGGATGAAGATGAAGGATCACATGACACTGTGAGGAAGGGGCAGTAGAGCTTTCCCTGATTGGCTCAGAGGCTGACAGACCGCCTTACACACTATTTTGTTCTCAGCTTGCATTCTGATAGTATGTGTAGTGGCTGCGTCTGCCAAAAACCAATTGCAGACATAAGACAGGAGATATAATTGGGTAGATGTAAGGGTTTAATCAAGGAAAGCTTAGCATAGAGAGTGAGGGACTGGTCACTCTGAGTTGTGCGTTGTTTCATAGCTTGCCGGATTACTACAGTACAAAATCCTGTAAGAAATACACTTTTTGTATAAGTAGCCAGCCAGTTTTGTTTTTTTTAAAACCTTGTTTCTAAAGTTTATATGCTTATTGCCAGCACCTCAATAGCATACATTGTGCAACAACCGCTGAGCGATTGCCACTTTTTTTTTCCAATAACTATTTGTAATTGGGTATTTTCAGTGCATTTCAAAGCATCAATATATCCGTGTTATTGAACGCATTGTATGACTGCAAAATAGCGTTCAGTGATTAAGCAGCAAGGAGGCCATGTCACTCCTCAGAGCTCCATTAGGTGGCCTCCTAAAAACATCTGATTGGCGGGGGTGCTGGGAGTCAGACCCCAGCTGATCTCATATTGATGACCCATATATAACATGTGAGAGTGAATCTGGATCGCGCATCCTCAGTACCATGCTTTTGATATAACACATGATTTCTCCGCAAAATCAAACATGGCTTCTCAGCCCAATTTATAATAAGTATACCCTATGCTATGCAACAATGAGGCATTGGTATACAGTTTGATCAAAGAGCATAGGCCCACTTACCACAACAAGGTTGCCTCTTCAAGTGGGGACCTACTCTAACGTTGTCCATTAATATGAAATTCCAAGAAAACCCCTTTAATAGCGAATACCAGTGACGCATTGACTTTAACTAAAGCCCTTTGATTTATGTTGTGGGGTTAATAGTTTTGACCAGAAAAATAGTGCTGCATAGATCTTCATATATGAAGAAATCTGGGACAGCACATCTGATGTGAGGAGAAGACAATTTCAGCCTCCACTTGAAACTATAACAATTCTTATCAATAAATTTGTAGAAGTCAAGCAGTTCTTCTGTTGGTATTCTTTAAGACAGAGGCAGAATATAACCGACAGGCTGTAATTGTGTGTAATAATTATAGAATGGACGCATTGTGAATCATCAGACCCATGTTTTTGGCACTGAATAATATAGTTCTTAATCATAGAATTTTCACTAGAATTTACTTTGACCCATCAGCCAGCTGGGGGCATGATCACACAAAGCAAGCCATATTAAGCCCTAGGATTCAGTGTCCCACAGCTTCAATACAGACTGGGCTTCTCCTCATGACTGCTGCATGTGTATTCTCTCACATTACCTGTTACATAAAACTGACTGTATCCAGATAATACAATATTTTTATATTCAATATAATCTTGGTTCAGCTAGATAGATCTAAGATAGCTACCAGCAGCGAGGAGATAAATAGTGGTATGTGTACCGGTGAGGTATAAACTGCAAAAATCCATAATTCTGCACATTTTAAAAGGAGATATTCCTGTACCCCCTGAAACATTTCTCAGTAGGAAACCAGTCACGAAATACACATGATAAACCATTCGCTATCATTTATTTGACTGGTTCTTGTGCTATTAGGCTATAGAATTAAAGCGCTGTAACCCCTTGGACTATTTTACATTACACATTTACCTGTCTGAATGGTAGGTGCGGGTTTTCGCACAGCTCACAGTTATAGTTCATATGCAGTATCATTACAGTCCTAGAGCCCATAAAATACCAACCATAATTTATATATGATTATATCCACAGTGCCCATATAAATAGCAACTATTATGATGACCAAGTAACTGGCATAGTGCCAGGGGCGTACATAGTAATCATGGGGCCCCATAGCAAAACTCAGAATTGGTCCCCCCCCCCCTCTCCCACATGGATTAAAATGGCAGAATTGGAGCTAGTTCACACCTGTCAGTTTCAGCAATGTATCAGCTCCAAAATAAAAGGTGGAATCTGATCGGTTGCTATGGGCAACTAAGCCAGTTCTAATTTACACAAGTTTTAGAAATATATATATATATATATACGTTGAAACAACAGGCAGCACTCCAAAGTAAACGTGGATCTTTTATTACACCTCCGCAACGTTTCAGCTGCTCAATGCAGCCTTTGTCAAGCAGTGAACAATAGTGTGCCAAAAGTATTTAAGTGCAATGCACATGTGGTAACAATCATCAATTATGCAAATTATACTAGTGCCATCATCAAAATATTCAAATCAGTATATATACAAAAGTTTATAAAAGAAAACAAAATTCATATTCCAGTATTCACACATTAATATGTCATATACATCTGTGACCAAAATCATAAAAATTCACGTGTACAAGTGATCAAACGATCCATCATTAATGTGAGTCCGTGTATAATCATATTAACCCGATTTCACCTGTGAATTAAAATAATTGCAGATTATTATCGTCACGACGGGGTCACTCACCACCAATCCTTCTCATGTTCGGCGTCAGGAAACTACTAATGCGCATGCACCCAAATCATCGGTATAGCGCTGTATCACCACGTGACACCCCACTACGTCACTTCACCACGGCCGCAACCACGTCACAACTGCGACACAGTCCCGCTGCCGCTCAGTGACGTGATGTGGTCACGTGGTGAAAACAAGAAGTCCACACTCACGTGCACCACTATACGTCCCATTACCACGTCAGCAACCACGTCACAACAGCGCCGCAGTCCCGTCACCGCTCAGTGACGCAATGTGGTCACGTGATGAAAACAGGAAGTCCACATTCACGTGAACCAGTATAACCATCACCCCAGTAACCGGGTAAATACATATTCAAAGGCCACAAATACAAGTCTCAGAGAAATAAATAGTCCACCCAATATGTCCATCTAGGGTTGCGATGACAAGGGATATTTAGTCCCAATGTCTCACCACCCCGAGTTTAAAGAGAGTGTATACCATGTTCCCATTGTATCACTCTCCCACTCATGAACATCATGGATAAAACAATGTCACAGGAGTCCCGGAAAAGACCAGCCCTTTTAAGAAGGTCAGTCAATTCCAGTAGCCCAATTCCCAAGACTCTTTGTGGCTAAATCAACAGAAAATGGCTGGTTCACATCAAGCGTTGGACCCTTTTGGCAATACTTAATATCCTGACTTGAACTTCTGGATTATAGGTGAGTTCTAGGTGAGTTCTGTTACACATCCCACAACCGGTGAGCAATTCCACATTGACAAGTATTTGACCTGTGATTCTACATATGTTGTTTATGTTCTGGAATGCCCATGTCGCCTCCTCTATGTGGGGGAGACGACGTGGGAGGTAAAGACCAGACTAAACCAACATCGTTTTTTGATCCGAGAGAAACGGATGGATTTGCCGGTGTCCAGGCATTTCACGGAGGCACATCATACGGAGCGTGATTTGAGGTTTAGGGTTGTGGATCAGGTCCCCATTCCTAGACGTGGGGGAGATAGGACCACCCTACTCAAACGCAAAGAGCTTTTTTGGATCTACCATTTACATAGTTTGAGGCCAGAGGGTTTGAATGTGGAGTTTAGAGTTGTTTGACCCTGTGGGCCCTGCGGGTATTCATAGTGCCGCTCACTGGAGGGTATGAGAACCATAGTGTGCTGCAATATTCTTAGTTGATGTTGAATTATTAATTTGAATTTTTTTTATTATAGAAATTATGGAATTGGAGAAAGATTGGATGATCAGAGAATTATCGGGATGGGAGAACTCACCTATAATCCAGAAGTTCAAGTCAGGATATTAAGTATTGCCAAAAGGGTCCAACGCTTGATGTGAACCAGCCATTTTCTGTTGATTTAGCCACAAAGAGTCTTGGGAATTGGGCTACTGGAATTGACTGACCTTCTTAAAAGGGCTGGTCTTTCCGGGACTCCTGTGACATTGTTTTATCCATGATGTTCATGAGTGGGAGAGTGATACAATGGGAACATGGTATACACTCTCTTTAAACTCGGGGTGGTGAGACATTGGGACTAAATATCCCTTGTCATCGCAACCCTAGATGGACATATTGGGTGGACTATTTATTTCCCTGAGACTTGTATTTGTGGCCTTTGAATATGTATTTACCCGGTTACTGGGGTGATGGTTATACTGGTTCACGTGAATGTGGACTTCCTGTTTTCATCACGTGACCACATTGCGTCACTGAGCGGTGACGGGACTGCGGCGCTGTTGTGACGTGGTTGCTGACGTGGTAATGGGACGTATAGTGGTGCACGTGAGTGTGGACTTCTTGTTTTCACCACGTGACCACATCACGTCACTGAGCGGCAGCGGGACTGTGTCGCAGTTGTGACGTGGTTGCGGCCGTGGTGAAGTGACGTAGTGGGGTGTCACGTGGTGATACAGCGCTATACCGATGATTTGGGTGCATGCGCATTAGTGGTTTCCTGACGCCGAACATGAGAAGGATTGGTGGTGAGTGACCCCGTCGTGACGATAATAATCTACAATTATTTTAATTCACAGGTGAAATCGGGTTAATATGATTATACACGGACTCACATTAATGATGGATCGTTTGATCACTTGTACACGTGAATTTTTATGATTTTGGTCACAGATGTATATGACATATTAATGTGTGAATACTGGAATATGAATTTTGTTTTCTTTTATAAACTTTTGTATATATACTGATTTGAATATTTTGATGATGGCACTAGTATAATTTGCATAATTGATGATTGTTACCACATGTGCATTGCACTTAAATACTTTTGGCACACTATTGTTCACTGCTTGACAAAGGCTGCATTGAGCAGCTGAAACGTTGCGGAGGTGTAATAAAAGATCCACGTTTACTTTGGAGTGCTGCCTGTTGTTTCAACGTATCTACAAGTTTCCATCCAGGACTTTTAAGGGATTTGCACCCATCTTTATTCACGTGAGTGCTGCTATATCATCACTACAAGTATATATATATATATATATATATATAGATATAGAGAGAGAGAGAGAGAGAGAGAGAAAGAGAGAGAGAGATTTCATTCATTCTCTATAGATCTATCTATAAAAAAAATATATATGTATTCAGCCTCACCGGGACGCAGGGGACCCATAGCAAGTGCGTGCTCTGCCTCTATGGGCGGTACGCCAGTGCATCGTGCCTATTTAAAGGGGTTTTCTAAGACTTTAATACTGATAACCTATCCTCTGATCGGTGCAGGTTGGACACCCGAGACCACTGCCGATCACGGCATTGTATAGCGGCTGTACTTGATATCGCAGCTCAGTCCCATTCACTTCTATGAGGCTGAGCTGCTCCTAGGCCATATGTTTTTGTTTCATTCATTTTACAAGCCCCTGCTACCCTACAAATTTCCCAAATTTTGGAAAACAATTTTAAAGACATTTAGCAATTTTGTGAGATGTTTAAAAAAATATGTCACAGCCATTATTTATCATTTTTTGGGTATTACTCTTTGCAAAACTATTATACAGGTTAATACCTTTCACGATTTCTCACTGAAGTGTTTAACCCCTTAAGGACTCAGCCCTATTTCACCCTAAGGACTTTTGCAAATCTGACCAGTGTCACTTTATGTGGTGATAACTTTAAAACGCTTTTTCTTATCCAGGCCATTTTGAGATTGTTTTTTCGTCACATATTGTACTTCATAACAGTGGTAAAATAAAGTCGAAAAATTTCGTTTTTATTTATAAAAAAACTACAAAATTTACCAAAAATTTTGAAAAATTTGCAATTTTCCAAGTTTCAATTTCTCTACTTCTATAATACATAGCAATACCACCAAAAAAAGTTATTGATTTACATTCCCCATATGTCTACTTCATGTATCGATCATTTTGGGAATGCTATTTCCTTTTTTGGGGACGTTACAAGGCTTAGAAGTTTAGAAGCAAATCTTGAAATTTTTCAGAAATTTTCAAAAACCCACTTTTTAGGGACCAATTCAGGTCTGAAGTCACTTTGTGAGGCTTACATAATAGAAACTACCCAAAAATTACCCCATTCTAGAAACTACACCCCTCAAGGTATTGAAAACTGATTTTACAAACGTAATTAACCCTTTAGGTTTTCCACAAGAGTTAATGGCAAATGGAGATAAAATTTCAGAATTTCAATTTTTTTTGAAAATTCTCCATTTTAATTAATTTTTTCCAGTAACAAAGCAAGGGTTAACAGCCAAACAAAACTTAATATTTATTCCCCCGATTCTGTAGTTTGCATGAACACCCAATATGTGGTCGTAAACTGCTGTATGGCCAAACTGCAGGGCGCAGAAGGAAGGGAACGCCATATGGTTTTTGGAAGGTGGATTTTGATGGACTGGTTTTTTGACACCATGTCCCATTTGAAGCCCCCCGATGCACCCCTAGAGTAGAAACTCCATAAAAGTGACTCCATCTAAGAAACTACACCCCTCAAGGTATTCAAAACCAGTTTTACAAAATTTGTTAACCCTTTAGGTGTTTCTCAAAAGATATTGGCAAATGGAGATGAAATTTCAGAATTTCTATTTTTTGTTACCTTGTCTCAGAATAAGTGTAATATAGAGCAACCAAAAATCATATTTACCCTAAAATAGTACCAACAAAACTGACACCTTATCCCGTAGTTTCCAAAATGGGGTCACTTTTTTGGAGTTTCTACTGTAGGGGTACATCAAGGGGGCTTCAAATGGGACATAGTGTCATTTCTGAGACATCCGTATAATGTGGGGTCATCCGAAGACCCTCTCCATCTCTGTGCACCACAGGATGTCCTCCTTCCCATCCATGATGACTGGGAACGCGTGATGTTTTACCTGTCGACCAGGGGCTGGTAGTTATGGTTTAAATCTTGATGAACTTTGCAACTCTTCCAGGCTCCAAGCAATCGTGAAGCTTTGTCTTCTCATTGTCTGTAGTTACTAGAGGCCTGTTTATGCCAGGCAGGCTCCCCCAGAAGTATCTGGCTCAATCAGCAGCCGATACCGCACTTGCATCAATCTTGACAGGATTTGTCTCCAGGTGGAGAGAAATTGTTTTTTGGAATGCTTTCTCCAACCACATCGTCGAATAAACAGAAGACTGGCCGGTTCTCTCCTGTCTTAGCCAACACTTAAATTTATTTATTATTTAATATTAAATTGAACCAAAACTTGATTAAAATTATAAGAAAGTAAACTTAAATTCGCCTATATATTATCCCAATCTTCGAGGGAAATTCCCGGACAATTTTCCAAGCCTTTTGTCCTGGAGAACGTGTATTATTTAATAGTGTTTTAAGCAACACAAGTTAAGAAATTCTAACCTTCTGTTCTGTCCCATATTCCCGATAAATGAATAGACGAAGCGGCCACTCTGTGGCCTCCTCATGCTGCTGCCAGCTCTGCAATCTCTCGTCGTCGTGCCACTCTGCGGCCTCCTCATGCTGCTGCAACCTCCGCAATCTCTCGTCGTCATGCCATTCTGTGGCCTCCTCATGATGCTGTCACCTTCACAATCTCTTGTCGCAGTGCCACTCTGTGGCATCCTCATGCTGCTGCCACCACCACACTTTGTCATTGTGCCACTCTGTGGCCTCTTCATGCTGCTGCCACCTCCGCAATCTCTCGTCGTCGTGCCACTTTGTGGCATCCTCATGCTACTGCAAAAAAAGGGATCAGTCAGCACATCCCAATGTGCAGGTGCACGCTGCCATGGCTAGAAACACAAAGAAAAGAAGACAATGCAAAAGCACTCTGCAAACACAAATAAAGTACAATAATGCCATAATTATAGAAAACATTCTGATGCTAATGCTACGCTTATTTTGCCAATTTGAGATTCTTGGCAAATACATTTTGTACAAAATTATGTACCCGTCTGCCAAACGTCAAGGCGATCTCTATAAGACGGTAACCTAACACTTCCTGTTCCTGTAACTTCCTGTTATGTGCCAAAATGGACACCATAAGATTCAGGGAGTGCAGGTTCCATATGCATGCTGGGTCCACTCAGCTTTTTACAATTTTTGGTGCCATAATCGCCTCCATTCAATCCAGGGATGCAGGTACCAACATTCATGCTGAGCCCAATCTATACTTCTCCTGGTGCCAAATGGCTTCCAATAAATACAATGAGAGCAGGGTACAGATTTATACTTACTCTAATTAAAATCAGCCTATGGGGCAGACACGCTAGCCAGGGGTGCAAGACCAACTGGAGTCATCCACACTTCCAGTACAACTGCAAAAAAAGGGGGTTAGTCAGCACATCTCAATGTGCAGGTGCACGCTACCATGGCTAGAAACACGAAGAAAAAAAGACAATGCAACAGTACTCTGCTGCCACCTCCACACTTTGTCGTCATGCCACTCTGTGGCCTCCTGATGCTGCTGCCACGTCCGCACTATGTCACCTTGCCACTTTGTGGCCTCCTGATGCTGCTGGCACCTACACACTCTGTCACCGGGTCACTCTGTGGTCTCCTCATGCTGCTGCCACCTCCCCACTCTGTCCCCGGGTCACTCTGTGGTCTCCTCATGCTGCTGCCATGCCCACACTGTCACCTTGTCACTCTATGGTCTCCTGAAGCTTCCGCCACCTCCACACTGTCATTGTGCCACTCTCTAGCCTACTCATGCTACTTCCACCTCACTGCTATGTCAAAGGGCCACTCTATGGACTTCTCATGTTGTTCCCACCCTCCCCACTTCAAGACTGGGTCACTATTTTGCCTTTTGGCCTGGCTGACATCATCATTTATTTGACCCTTCTTCTGATCTGACACACAACGGATCCTGTCTATGTAGCAGCTGTAAGGCCTGTATGGTCCCATCAGAATTGGCTTGTGATTTGGTAGCCAAAAGCAGGAGTGGGTACAAAACACAGAAGACATGCAAATATTCCATTCACGTGTCATCTCTGTTTTGGATCCACTCCTGTTTTTTTTTTGGCATTAGCAATACTGTTGAATTACTGACCAAATGCTGACCGAGGTGAAGATAGATGCTCAACAGACAGGATCCGTTTTTTGGGGGTTATTGTTCTGATGGATCAGAGGAAGGGCAAAATTATCAGTGACCTCAACACAAACTTACTGCTTACACCCTCTCCACTCTGTCGGGGGGCTCTACTTGTTTAAGCGTTTAATAGAACAGGTTCTGTAGACATCTATGTGGAATCAGCTGACGAGGGTGTAAAAGGAGTGCGCTTCTTCTTGGCGCTAACATCGCTAACTGAGTCCACAATTGAGTTATTTGGTCAGTTTTGGCCCCGTGACTGCCCAAATAAGTGAAGTGTGCAGTGATTCTAAGAGCAACGCCTGTCATCTGCATATCATACGGACTCACAGTATTATTTCACCACCAAAGCAGACTCCCTATGCGTATTACTGCAAAGCACAGTGTTCTACACTACTATAAAGGCTCTCTGCAGCCAGGAAATAGCCTTTTTTAACATAATTCACTGCAAACAAATTCGAGTTAAACCAAATTTTTTCCAAAAAACTTTGGCGAACCGGCAAATCGAATTTTTGAAAAATTCGCTCATCTCTATCTACCTAACTAACTAGCAGCAGTTGCTCTTTGGCATACAGTTGTGTTCAAAATTATTCAACCCCCAATGCTGTAAAGGGTTCTAGGGAATTTAGTGTACATTTGTAATTGTGTTCAGAATGAAATCTTACAAGGACTTTTTAAAGAACCAAATGCAACTAAAATGACATCAATTGTTTTTGTAATACAGTATTAAATGTTTTTTTTGTGATTTCTTCATTGACACAATTATTCAACCCCTTAAAGACTACCACTCTTAAGAACAGAGGTTCATTCAAGTGCTTTCGATCAGGTATTGAAAACACCTGTGGATGTCAAGGAGCGGCAATGAAGCATAATAAGCACCAATTAGGCAGATTTAAAATGACTGTGATACTCAGCACCTTCTAGACATTTACTGGTGTGTTTACAAACACGGTGAAGTCAAGAGAATGGTCCAGGAAGACAAGAGAAGAGGTGATTTCTCTTCACAGGAAGGGCAATGGCTATAAGAAGATTGCAAAGATGTTAAACATACCAAGAGACACAATAGGAAGCATCATTCGCAAATTCAAGGCAAAGGGCACAGTTGAAATGCTACCTGGTCGTGGCAGAAAGAAGATGCTGACTTCGACTGCCGTGTGCTACCTGAAGCGCAAAGTGGAGAAAAGTCCCCGTGTGACTGCTGAGGAACTGAAAAAAGATTTGTCAGATGCGGGTACTGAAGTTTCAGCTCAGACAATAAGGCGCACACTGCGTAATGAAGGCCTCCATGTCAGAACTCCCAGGCGCACCCCCTTGCTGTCTCCAAAGAATAAGAGGAGTCGACTGCAGTATGCCAAAAGTCATGTGGACAAACCACAAAAGTTTTGGGATAGTGTTCTGTGGACTGATGAAACAAAATTAGAACTGTTTGGGCCCATGGATCAACACTATGTTTGGAGGAGGCCTATGAAGAAAAGAACACCTTGCCTACTGTGAAGCATGGCGGGGGGTCAATCATGCTTTGGGGCTGTTTTGCTTCTACAGGTACTGGGAAGCTTCAGCGTGTGCAAGGTACCATGAATTCTCTTCCGTACCAGGAGATATTGGATGAAAATGTGATGCAGTCCGTCACAAACCTGAGGCTTGGGAGACGTTGGACCTTTCAACAGGACAATGATCCCAAGCATACCTCCAAGTCCACTAGAGCATGGTTGCAGATTAAAGGCTGGAACATTTTGAAGTGGCCATCGCAGTCACCAGACCTAAATCCGAGTGAGAACCTCTGGTGGGACTTAAAGAAAGCAGTTGCAGCGCGCAAGCCTAAGAATGTGACTGAACTGGAGGCTTTTGCCCATGAAGAATGGGCGAAGATACCCGTAGATCGCTGCAAGACACTTGTGTCAAGCTATGCTTCACGTTTAAAAGCTGTTATAACTGGAAAAGGATGTTGTACTAAGTACTAAGATTGAATGTCACTTGGGGGTTGAATAAAACTGATAATGATGTGAGCACAGAAAAGACATTTGTGGTTATTTCATTATAAATGTTATGTTATATTTGTCTGACTTACAAGTGCCTCTTTAATTTATTTGTAAACAAGATGACTGAAATGATCAAAATCAATGTCAAACTGGCCAAAACACTCAATTTTAGTGGGGGTTGAATAATTTTAAACACAACTGTAGAAGCACTCGACCTTACATTTACTGACTGGCTCTCTAACTCCTCCTAATTTCATTTTGTTCAGGGAGGCGTGCAAACTGTATTTTAGGCTACGTCCACACTCATTTGGGGATGAGATTCAGAGAGTTGGTGAGGTTATTTCGTTGCTTAAAGGGGACGCTCAGTCATGGGCTTTTTCTCTGCTGACTGGATCGCAGTCTCTCCGGTTGGTGGATGAATTTTGTTAAAGCTCTGGGTCTCATCTATGATGACCCGGATCGGACCTCCCTGGCTGAGACCAAGCTATGTAGCCTTCGTCAGGGAGAGGGTTCTGCTGGGATCTATTGCTCTGAGTATAGGAGGTGGGCTACGGATACTGAGTGGAATGATCTGGCTCTCTGTAGTCAGTTTTGTCAGGGATTATCAGAGATGTTGAAGGACGCTTTGCCCTTTCATGAGAATCCTGAGTCTCTGGAAGCCACTATGTCTCTTACAGTACGAATTGATAGATGCCTATGAGATCTAGGTGCCCCTACTCTCAGGACGTACTATCACATAACGTATCATCTTCCTCTGACACTTTGGGTGAAGATACTCCTGGGTTTATGACTGCGGACAAAAGAGACATTTTATCAGAGTATGTCCATGCATTCAAAGTAAAAAAAATGGGACATTTTATTCCCATCGGACTCTTGGAGGGGTGAGAGGAGAGTCAGAAAATGTGCATTTGTCTTTTACTGGTTCTATCCGATTTCTCCTGGCTGCTGAGGTGGCTCTAGAGTCAAAAACTGTGGAGATTGAGGTGTTTATTGACAGCGGGGCAGGGGTGAACCTGATTGATGCCCAGTTCATCCGTATGCACGGTTGTCACCGAGTGCATAAATAAAAACATTTCCGTTTTTGCTATTGATTCTGCACCTATAGCTCAGAAGTATTTATGTCAAGTGGTGCATTATTTCACATTAAGAGCGGGTGACTTTCATCAAGAATTTATCTTGTGTTTTGTATTGGAGGGTCTCCCTGCATCGGTGGTTCTGGGTTTACCGTGGTTAAGCAAGCACAATCCAACCATTGATTGGCAAGCTAGATAAATTCTGGAGTGGGGTGATTATTGCATTGACAATTGTCTGAATACATCTTTTTCTGTTTTAACTACTAAGACATTACCCTCTTTTATATCGGATTTTACCAACGTGTTTTCTGAGAGTGGATGCCAGGATTTACCTCCCCACCGGGAATATGACTGTCCTATCAATCTTATTCCCGGAGCTAAATTGCCAAAATATAGGTTGTATAACCTTTCTGCACCTGAAAGACTGGCCATGAGAGAGTATATTACCAAGAGTTTGGCTAAAGGACACATGAGACCTTCCAAGTCTCCAGTGGCAGCAGGGTTCTTTTTTGTTAAAAAAAAGGTCAGAGGTCTTCGGCCATGTCTGGATTTCCATGAACTCAGTCGGATTACTGTCTGTGATCCTTACCCTCTTCCTTTGATTCCCGATTTGTTTAACCAGATTATTGGTGCCAAAGTGTTCTCCAAGTTGGATTTAAGGGGGGCATATAATTTGGTTAGGATCAAGGAAGGGGATGAATGGAAGACGGCTTTTAATACTCCTGAGGGTCACTTTGAGAACCTGGTCATGCTTTTCGGTTTGACCAGTACTCCTGCAGTTTTCCAGCATTTTGTGAATGACATTTTTCCTCACCTTGTGGGGAGGTTTGTAGTTGTGTATTTGGATGACATTCTAATTTATTCTCCAGACGTGTAGACACATCAGGATCACATTAGACAGGTGTTACAGATCCTAAAGGACAATAAATTGTACACAAAGAGAAGTGTGTTTTTCTGTACACGAGGCGCAGTTTTTGGGCTACCTCCTGTCATCTTCAGGTTTTGGAATGGATCCAGAGAAAGTCCATGCTGTATTAGACTGGGATCGACCAGAAAATCTGAAGGCTCTTATGCAGTTTATGGGGTTCACCAACTATTACCGAAAATTTATTCTAAATTATTCGACAATAGTAAAACCATTAACGGACATGACTAGGAAAGAGACAGATGTCTCAGTGTGGTCTGATTTGGCATTGCTAGCCTTTTCTTCAATTAAGGAATGCTTCTCTTCTGCTCCTATTTTGGTGCAGACGGAGGTATCACAACCTTTTATTGTGGAAGTGGACGCATCCGAGGTGGGGGTAGGAGCAGTTTTATCACAGGGCCCGTCACCTGGTAAATGGCATCCATGTGCTTTTTTCTCTAAAAAAACTTCCTTCCGCAGAGAGAAATCATGATGTGGGTAACAGAGAGGTAATGGCCATTAGGTTGGCATTTGAGGAATGGCGTCATTGGTTGGAAGGGGCGATTCATCCGATCATGGTGTTCACAGATCACAAAAACCTGGCTTACCTGGAGTCGGCTAAACGACTGAACCCGAGACAAGCCAGATGATCCTTGTTTTTTACCAGATTCAATTTCATTGTCACCTATCGTCCTGGGTTTAAAAATGTCAAGGCAGATGCCTTGTCACATAGTTTTCCTGGAAGGGGTAATTTTGAAAATCCTATACTGTCGGAAGGGGTAGTGATATCCACTCTTTACCCTGACCTAGAGGTGAAGGTATTAGAGGCTCAGGGAGACGCACCGGGAAACTGGGAAACTGTTTGTGCCATCCGAATTGTGTCACAAGGTGTTTTAGGAACCTCACTGTACGGTTCTTACAGGACACCCTGGGAGTAGATCCACTGCCGACCTCATCTCTCATTGATTCTGGTGGCCCAGGTTGCGTAAGTGTGTTGAGGACTATGTGTCAGCCTGTAGTACCAGTAGCTGGCCAGCTAAGACCTGTCCTAGGTTGCTATTATGACTTACATGTTTATATAGCTAGACTTGCCAAGAAATGGAATACAGTTCCTATGTTTATATATTAGAGACAGAAAGAGAGTTATTTACAGTGACTTCATGTTTCTGAATGTCATATAACAGTTAGATATTGTGTTCACAGAAGCAGAAAAGATAATATGCCTTTAAGATTCAGTAAATGAATGTAAGGTAAGCTCAATAACACAGCAGAATTAACAACAGAAGGCATAGAGTTAAACTGTTGTTACTGCCAAGGAGTCTTAACCAATTAGAGCGAATCTCACACTGAGTATGTGTGGGAAATCCCCTAGCAGAATTTTTTGGAGTCAGTATAAACCAGACAAGGAGCTGGACAGACATTTCCAGTCAGAGCTGTGTTTTATGGGAACAAGAGGCCAATAGGTATTTATAACGGTTATATAATGTTCACATAACATGTTTGTTTACAGTTCCACCAAACTGCGACCAAACTGCGCAAATCATATCGCAAACCGTACAAACCACTTATCAGAACATTATTGGTTTAATAGAACTACTGGTTAAATCTCAGATATGCCTGTCAGAGCGATTAAAAAGTGCTTAAATAACTTAAAGTGAAAGTACAGATACTGAAGAGAGAAATAAATCCACCATTTATGTTGAATGACAAGATTGAACAGTTAAACCACCATTTTATGCATACCGCTATTTTGTGACACTTTATGCAAAACATGTTTGTACATGGACTATCTGCTGCGGTGGAGGCAGTGTTATATATGGAATAAAAGTTGAAGTTAATAAAGAAGTTATTTAAAGCATTTGGTGTGTTCTTTAAGCCTACTGTTTCCATAGAACGGTGCTAGAAGAATTAGCTCAATAGAAACAAGACTGAAACAGAGTAATAGACAGTCTGGTTGGACTAAAAAGTTAGAGATATCAAAATCTTCTAATTCCGCAGCACAAAAGGCACTTTATAGTGCTGCTCCTGTCACAGTACCTGTGCACGTGTTAAGGTGACACATACTCAGACTTCCAGATCTCTACTTCCGTTGCCCATCCTGTCCAGACATTGGACTCACTTATCCATGGATTTAATCACTAATCTACCTAATTCTTTAGTAAAATGGTGCACGTTATAGTGTTGCCGGGCCTACTTAATGGTAAAACACTTTTACAAGTGTTTGTTGACAACATTGTGAAACTCCATGGCATTCCCTCTGACGTGGTCTCGGATCATGGGACTTTCCAGATTCTGGAAGGCGTTCTGTACTCGACTGGGGGTACAACTGTCCTTTTCTTCGGAACGCACTAATCAAAATCTGGAGACTTACTTGAGGTGTTTTGTCTCTGAGAACCAGGAGAAATGGTCTTCGTTTTTAAAACAATCGTAGGTAGTCTACTGGTAAGTCAACATTTTTTGGGGCATATGGGTTTCACTCTCAGTTTGGCACATTTTCTGCTTCTGGTATCCCTGAGGATGAACGTTTTTCGTCATCATTGTCATCTATATGACGGAAAATTCAAAATAACTTGATAAATATGGGCAATAAATGTATGACTAGTCCGGACCTCAGAGTGGGTAATTCTGTGTGGCTGTCCACAAGATACATCAAGTTGAAGGTACCTTCTTGGAAGTTGGGTCCAAGGTTTATTTGTCACAAAGTAAGGGGAGGGGAGGAACACCAGCATGACAACAGAAGGAAAATAACCAGAAACTAGGCCTCACGGCAAGGGAAAGGAAAAAGGGCAACACCTAGGAAACCCTAAACCTAGCCCTGACTCCTGTCAGTATGAATAGACAGTGAAGGTAATCCTGAATAGTCCTAGACTCCTAGTAGTAGTGACAGGGTCTGAGACTACTGGTTTCTTCCCAGATAAACGAATCAGCGTCTCCCCAAGGCCTAGTAAACAATGAGCAAAAGGGAACAACAAAATACAAAGGGAAGTACACTTACCTTCAATAGAAAATGGATGAGCAGGAACTCAGATGAGGACAACACAACAGCTCTTCCAAATCCAGGCAGATAATATCAACGGCATGTTATGAAGTGTGAGTCCAGACGAAATAGAGGAGCAGTAATGACCACAAGCTATTCCTGCAGCAAGAGGTATGGTCATTACCAACCACAACACTGCAACAAGTAAAGACAGATAGGCTGTCAGATAACCTAACGTGCCGCCAGTCTCTCCGATGTTCTAACCTCTGTCACAGGAGGGACCGTGACATTATTGGTCCATATAAGAACACTGCCATAATTAATTCCGTTAGCTTTTCGTCTTGAACTTCCTCAGGCCCTGAAAATTCATAATGTGTTTCATAAATCTTAGTTGAAGAGATATGTTGAACCTTTGAAGCCGTCTTCCTTGCCACCTGCTCCTGTCATGGTGGACGGTAGTTTGGTATTATAGATTGCCAAGTTAATTGACTCTCGAGTTCTCCGTAAATCTTTTCGGCTCGCTGGAAGGGTTATGGACCAGAGGAGAGGATGTGGGTACCGGCATCTGACCTGAATGCCAGTCGTTTGGTGAAAGCTTTTCACAGGTCTCACCCTGATAAGGTCAGTCCTGGGTACCCGGAGGTCACCCGTAGAAGGGGGGGTACTGTCACAGACGTTCCCGCGACAGGTGGCAGGAAATTGGTGAGACTGGCAACACGTGGTTTGATCTGACAGGTTTCCTTGTGGATCAATAGGCGTCTGTGTTGTTTCTGGTAATGGCCACACCCCTTGCCTCAGGTGTTGCTTATGTGGTCATTTAACCTTCCTTATTTATAGTTGCTTCTCCCACTATTATGTGCGGTTTATAGCTTCAGTTTCAGTTATGGATTGCTGTTGTGTGGATCTCGGCGGAGTTCATGGTGCTTCCATTGCTCCGTTGAAGTTAAGTCTTTCCTTTCCTTCTTTGTATTTGGTTTGAGCTCTGTGTGTTGCATTTCCCTGTCTTTTGTATTAAGGCCTGAGGGAGACTCCTGATTGTCCTTACTTTTGGAGGAACAGGTTTTCTCAGTCCCGACATTAGTACCAGGGTCCTATAGGGTGAGTTAGGACATTAGATTTTCCTGTGTATAAACTCACCTACTTCTGGGATCTGTTCATACTGGTAGTTAGTCCGGCCTTTGATTTGGGTTTTACTAGTCGGTGTCCTTCCCTTTCCCAAGTTTCCAGGCCTTATTCCCTCACCCCTTTTCCTCCTATGTTCGGTGTGGTGTTTCCCTCCCACACCCGAACGTGACAGTGTGAAAGGCAGCTTATGTACAGTGCCTTGAAAAAGTATTCACCCCCTTGACTTTTTTGTGTTTTGGTGCCTCACAATCTGGAATTAACATGGATTGTTTGAGGATTTGCATCATTTAATTTGCAGAACATGCCCACAACTTTGAAGATGTTTGTTTGTTTGTCTTTATTGTGAAGAAAACAACAAATAGGACAAAATAACAGAAAAAGTCAATGTGTATAACTATTCACCCCCCCCCCCAAAGTCAATGCTTTGTAGAGAGCCACCTTGTATAGCAATCACAGCTCCAAGTTGCTTTGGATAAGTCTCTATGAGCTTGCCACATCTTACCACTGGGATTTTGCCCATTCTTCCTTGCAAAACTGTTCCAGCTCTTTCAAATTGGATGGTTTGCGCTTGTGAACAGCAATCTTTAAGTCTCACCAAAGATTTTCTATTGGATTAAGATTTGGGCTTTGACTAGGCCAGGGGTAGGCAACCTTTGGCTCCCAGCTGTTGTGAAACTACAACTCCCAGCATGCATAGTTGCTCTGCTCTTCTAAAAACTTACATAGAAATGAATGGAGTATGTTGGGAATTGTAGTTTCACAACAGCTGCGAACCGAAGGTTGCTGATGCCTGGACTAGGCCATTCCAACATATTTACATGTTTCCCCTTAAACTACTCAAGTGTTGCTTTAGCAGTGTGTTTAAGGTTATTGTCCTGCTAGAAGGTGAACCTCCATCCTAGCCTCAAATCACACACAGAGTGGTACAGATTTTGCTCAAGAATATCCCTGTATTTAGCACCATTCATCTTTCCCTCAACTCTGACCAGTTTCCCAGTCCCGGCTGCTGAAAAACATCCCCACAGCATGATGCTGCCACAACCATATTTCATTGTGGGGATGGTGTTCTTTGGGTGATGTGATGTGTTGGGTTTGTGCCAGACATAGCGTTTTCTTTGATGGGCGAAAAGTTCAATTTTAGTCTCATCAGACCAGAGCACCTTCCTCCATACATTTTGGGAGTCTCCCACATGCCTTGTTTTTTGCTGAAAGTAATGGCTTTCTTTTTGTCACTCTGCCATAAAGCCCAACTCTATGGAGCGTACGGCTTATTGTTGTCCTATGTACAGATACTCCAGTCTCTGCTATAGAACTCTGCAGCTCCTCCAGGATAACCTTAGGTTTCTGAGCTGCCTCTCTGATTAATGCCCTCCTTGCCCGCTCCATGAGTTTTGGTGGGAGGCCATCTCTTGGTAGGTTTGCTATTGTGTCATGTTCTTTCCATTTGGTTATGATAGATTTGATGGTGCTCCTGGGGATCATCAAAGATTTGGATATTTTTTTATAACCTAACCCTGACTTGCACTTCTCAACAGCATTATCCCTTACTTGTTTGGAGAGTTCCTTGGTCTTCATGGCAGTGTTTGGTTAGTTATGCCTCTTGCTTAGGCGTTGCAGCCTCTGGGGCCTTTGAAAAAAGGTGTGTATATGTAATGACAGATCATGTGACACTTAGATTGCACACAGGTGCACATCATTTCACTAATTATGTGACTTCTGAAGGTAATTGGTTGCACCAGAGCTTTTTATGCGCTTCCTAACAAAGGGGGTGAATACATTCGCACATGCCAATTTTCAATGACAGCTATGGGGCCCACATGGTGACCTGAAGAGATATTTGTACCATTTGCATTTGAACCCAAAAGCATGAGAGCAGATTTATCATAGACCAGCGGTGTACGCCAGTCTATGATAACCAGGTACGCTGCCTGATGCTGCTCCCCTGGCTGGAGTAGATTTCAGAAAACTGGCATAAAGATGATAAATATGCCCCATGGTTCTTAATCATGGGTATTATCTCTTCAGGATGTCCTTCCTTTGCACTGCCAGAGATTTGGAATGTAATATTTTAGCACAGTAGCTTTAACAAGTGCTTCATTGGCAACTCCTGGCCTCGATTTGGCCCTCAGAGACTGGTTTAATGGTTTGTCTCCTCCTGCATAGTGTCAGAACTTGTCCCTGTGACATTACTGAAAATATTTGGATGGGAGGGTGGTCTTGCTGAAATACATAAAACTATCATTTGATTCTTAGTCGCAAATAAAATATAACAATCTACAATTTCGGTTTAGCTGCTGATTACTGGAGATCAGCAGCTGTATCTAGCAATTTAATAGAACCAACCATTAAACCAGTTTCTGAGGAGTGTGTATTTAAAAATGTGTTGTCCATTTCTTTTTTGTAATGTATGAAAACTGCAGGTCTATTAGGCACAGAATCTAGGCTTTGAAGTCTATAATGGGGCAGCCGTATTTATCAAGGTGACAACTATTGTGTGACACTGTTGGTCTCCTTGTCAGGTATCTACATCAAACCACTTCATCTGAGAACCTATAAATAGTGCTATTCTTTATGGTAATCCTATCAGAAAATTATGCAGACTGTTATGTTTCTTCTGTAGCTAGAACATGTTGATGACACAAATCATCCATTAGCGATTTACACTGATGAGGCAACACTAATTGTGCAGAATGCAATTAGTGATTATGTAATATCTGGCCTCTTGTTATTGTCCACTATTTATAAGAGATAGTTCTTGGTGAATTAGCAAATGATTACTCCATAGCAAATGCACTTATTTCTGAATATACTAATTAACAGCAAATCCAGTAGATAAAAAGCTGTAGTAATCTTCATAAAAGTCCAACAAGAAGCTCAATACTGTCAACAGTGTCTCTTTAAAAGAAACATTTTATCATATTGTGTAGGACTGTTAAAGGTAAAACTAGCCCACTTCTGCTGCAATTGATACTTTACCTGCAGTAGTAAAAATAAAATCTCAATAGGTTATAATTGGCGATGAGCTGTACTGAAAATCTCAGTGCAAAGATTGCTTTCCGTCATTAATATTCATGACGTAAAGTGTAAAACTCAACATATTTTATGTAATTGGTTACTGATCTCCAGATTTTTTCCAACCCTAGTTTATCATCCCATAATGAGGAGCCATTTTGTAATTTTATATTTATCTCACAAATGGAAATTGGTGCTCATTCAATGGCAAAAAAAAAACCACAGTGCAGAAACTACCCCTCTGTTGTCACCTGAAGCTGAAGAAGTTGTCCGCTTGTGGATTAGACCCATACAAATTGCAAATTGAAAAACTATGGCAGAGAGGGTTTCTGTAGAGTAAAGCCTATCAGCTTTTGACTTAGAGTACTTTCACACTAGCGTTATTCTTTTCCGTAATTGAGTTCCGTCCCGGGGTTCAATAACGGAAAAAAACTGATCAGTTTTATCCTAATGCATTCTGAATGGAAAGCAATCCGTTCAGTTTGCATCAGTTTGTCTTCAGTTCAGTCCTTTCACGTTTTTGGATGCAGATAAAAGCGCAGCATGTTGTATTTTTATCTCCGTCCAAAAAAGCGGAAACACTTGTCAGAATGACGGATCCGCCATTAATTTCCACTGAAATGTATTAAGGCCGGATCAGTCATTGAAAATTGGCGCAGTAACGGATCCGTTCCTCCACTCTGCGCATGCGCACACCTTTAAAAATGGTAAAATAATAAATAACGGATCAGTTTTTACAGATGACAACGGAAAGACAGATCCGTTATTTCAATACAATTGTCAAACGGATCTGTAAACGGATCCGTTTGCAAATGAAATCCGTTTTCAAACGTTTTAACGGATCCGTTGGGCAGTTCCGTTGACAGAACTGCCTGACGGAATCCTTCAACGCAAGTGTGAAAGTACCCTAAGCTGCTGTGTAAACGTAACCTTAGGGATCTGCAACTTGTGTGGTTGTGCACAGGACATCAGCCATCCCTGTTCAAGGACGTGCCACTGATGGACTGGAAATAAATGTTTGTGACCATGATCAATCTTAAAGGGGTTCTGCACTTTGTTTAAACTGATGATCTATCCTCTGGATAGATCATCAGCATCTGATCGGCACAGGAGCGTTGCGGCCTTCTCACTGTTTACCGCCGGCCCTGTGATGTCATGACTAGTATCAATTGGCCTGGGCGGTGCTAAGCTCCATTGAAGTGAACAGAGCTTATCCGCGTCCAGGCCAGTTCATACTACTCTTGACTTTACTAGGCCGGCAGTAAACAGTGAGAAGGCCGCGGCGCTCCTGGAGTGCTGCTACCTTCTCAAACAGCTGATCAGCGGGGGTCCTGGGTGTCGGACCGCTGCCGATCAGATGCTGATGATCTATCCAGAGGATAGATCATCAGTTTAAACAAAGTGCAGAACCCTTTTAATTGTATTGCAGTTCTGTTTAGACTTTGGTACTTTTTGAGCATTCTATGGTGATATTTACTTAGGTATTGTATGGCACAGCTTTTTATTATGGTTTAGTCAGGAGTTTAACTAGCCATGATACTGTGCATGGCTGTGCTGGGAGGCTTACCATCCCAACCAGTCAAGTTCCAGCTGGTCGACCTATGAGTGAGGCTGGAAGCTGAGTCACTCAGGTTCTTGGCTCAGCGTTAAATTAAAGAGTTAGGTAGGGAGTTAATTCTGCTGCTCAGTGATTGCCAGTTGCCTGTGTTTTTGTTGTATCCTGGCTCCTGCGCTTTCTTCTACTGTAGTATCCCAGACCTGAGAGTAATACAATTTGTGTATAGTTTGCATTGTTATGTATTTTATGTATGCTTCTGGCCATATCTTTCAGTCAAGGAATAGATGGCAATGGTTGGCAGGAAGAGGGTTAACCACCTTCTTGGTAGAAGTTGGCTGGTCCTGCCTTCTGCCAGTAGGGAGGGTTCCTGTCCAGAGACAGAAGGGAGAGGAAGCACATCACAGAGCATTTAACTCTGGCCTCATTTTTCAATACTACATTTTCCAATGCACCGATTCCCAGGGAGCAACGTCCTGAGGGAGTACACTGTGACACAACACTTAATCAGGGCCACTACAACTTCCAACCTTTGCACCGGCTCCTCAGGGGCTTGCTGCACTTCTGATTACTAGTGCATAGAAATGCCTGGTAATCTGACTGTGGCTTGTTTTCTGGATTAACCTCTTGTCTGCAGATTTGGCTTTTACTGATCCTCCTAGTATCCTGTCTGTGGCTTGTTTTCTGTATTAACAACTTGTCTGTTGAATTAGCTTATAATGATTTTACTGGTATGTTCCTGGATTAAACCCTCATCCACTATTTTGGTACTTGTTCTTAGCCTGCTTGTCTACCAATCTTCGCACCCGGGGAATTCTGGTAGGTCTGCTTCTAGCGAGCTTGCACCAGTTTTCTGCTGCCATACTTCACAAACATAATATGGGTTCCCAGAGGCCAAGTCCTTGCAGCCTTGCTGCAGGCTCTGTTGAAGACCTTTAGGGGAAGCCTTAGCTTTCTATGAACTTAAGGTAAACGTAGCAGCTTCTGAGTTTGCTGCCTTCTGGATGGTGACCATAATTTTTCTGACAGGTTTATTATTTTTGCAGTGCAGAATTTGATGAGGTTGGTATGTTGGCAACAATATGGATGTTAATTGACTATTTTGAGGGGCTGTGTAGGAAACTACAACTGGCACTCATTTAAAACGCCATTGTTTTTATTGTTAGTGCTTTAAAACCATCCAAAATAGGCATAAAAATGGTACGCATTTCAGATATAGCGAAACATGATGTTTTGCTACATCCGAAACGTGTAGCATTTTTATGCCTACTTGTGTAACTGTTGGATTGTTTTAAAGCATTAACAATAAAAACAATGGAAATTTGAATGAGAGCCGGAGGATTATTCCGCATTCATCTACAGTACATACAATGAACCGACACAGGACTGTCTGGTTCACCCAGTGAGCACCATGGATATAAAGGGTGAGGAAATACTCATTTTGTACTATTTTTGTTTGTTAGGAAACCACAACACAGACCCATATATATGATTGAAAGTTTGTTGATAACCTGCGTATTGGGTGCCTGGGAGCACTACTATGCAGGAGAAATGCCAAAGGGACATCACTTTTTCAATTCTCCAGATTGTCCTTAGAGATCGATCTACTACCAATCATTATGTTATAGCATATCCTACTGATATACCATAATATTTAATGATGGTAATACCCCCCCAAAAAAAAAATGGAGCATCATGGAAACATGGACATGACAAAGAAATCCCTCAGGATAGGCTATAAATATCACATCAGATATGAGATATATACCTCAAATAAAAGATCTATATAATATTCCGTGGAGTAGCACTATACTGGGCATCTGTTTGAGATAACTTATATTGCTAATTTTGACAGCTACAATGCAGCTACAATTATTGTCTGTTTGCCGTTTTTAATTCCATTAAACTGTTATGAAAAAATTGAGAATATTTGAATTTGAAATAAACCAACATCACTGGAAAATATTCATCTCTCCACAACAGGAGTGCTATTCTTGAACACATGAACATACCTGAGTTATAGATTTTTACTAGTAGACAGTGAAAAGAAATCTCTGGGATTCAAAATTACAATCATTATACAATATTTTATGTAAACTATGAAATGTGTTACTCTCATTTCCATCCAACAAAATATCACAGTGCACACCAAGAACATAGTGAGGAATTTGTTTTTAGGACACAATGTTTGTCGTTTGTAACATACAGTTTTAGAGAAATTAGTATTTTAGTCAGATAACCAGTGTGCATTTACCAGAAAAATGTACAATGAAAATTCTACCCTTCTTGGCTCTATGGAGAGTATACCTTCTGGAGGTGCATGGTACTTATATGATATAATAATGCTATAATAATGACTGGCATAACTGATGCCCTATATCCCACTTAGGTTTGTAGACCTTGATGGAGGATAATCTTGGAAGTACTGTTGCTCTTCTCAGTGAAATTCCAGATGCTAGCAGAGTTTATTAGTTTAAATATTTAGTCTACCTTCCTGTATGTCGGACAGGCGGCATAAATAAAAGCATAAATACTGCACCGAATTTTGTTAGCATGTCATTAAAATATTTGTACATATTCCAGTAGCCCTCTCCCCACATGATTTGTGAAGTCTTGTTTTTTTTATGAAAGGGATCTTGCGACATATTGCCACATCATTTGAAAAAGGTAAGAAGGAACTGTTCTCCAAGATTTCTTGTTTTACCATTGACCCACTGATTCCTGCATTTGGACTTTAAATGTAACCTTTCTACTAGTTCCAACCTCATTGTTTTATATTTAGAACCTCCCTGAACATGAATGGGGCCATAGGATTATAAATCTAGACCCCAGGACAAACATATAATTTCACCATGAGGAGTAAAACCTTTGGAGGTCATCCTGGGAGGACTGGAGTTGGAGATGCCTCTGTAGACACTTCATCCTACTATTGATGCTTGTCTTTTCACTGATGTACAAAACAGCATTCATTCTAAAATGCAGTGAGGCTTATATCTTCAATTAGGTAATGAGGATGAAAAAGAAGGACAATGATATACAGAGACTTCCAGTCCTCTCTGTTGGGCAGGAATACAGTTCAGACAGGCTGAGGGTCAATCTGAAATCACAAATTATGAATCCTCTAAATTACTTTCCCAGCATTTGTTATCTCACAAAAGGCAAGTCTTTCAGGTTACCTTCATTTTTTAATTGTTTGAGGTCTGTAGGTACTTTTCCACCCTTTCCTAACCCCCTAATCCACTAGTTTCCTCTTCTGAAAGAGGTTGTCCATTTTAAGGCGGAAAGTGGACAACCCTGGGATCCACCTAAAGGGGAAAGTACTTAACTTACAGATACCACGCCACTGCTTCAGTTCTCCCGGCCAAGCTCTGTTTCCCCGGATGCAGCCAATCAATGTTCTCAAGGGTGCACTGGGTATATATAATCCAGCCAGGAGAGCCAGAGCGGCACCATGGAGCAGTAAGGTATTAATTTACCTGTTCTTTATTTCAGGCAGGTTCCAAAGGCTGTCCAGGTTCCTCGTGAAATCGGACAAGCTCTTTAATTGTCACCTTACTGTGTATGTATTATTTGAAGTCTGTTATACCCCTACCCCCTAGCTAATCATACATATACGTGTGTGTGTCTTTTAATGAAATGTCTTCTGTTGCATTTCATTAAAGAAATATTAAAGATATACAAAGGTCCATCCATATGGTGAAGACAGGACAGCTGGCCTTGTAGGAAGCCCATAAAAACAAGCAATTCTTTCCAAGTTGTGTTTCTCAGGATTGACAGTAATAGAAATTACTATTAGAACTCTCCAAGCGAGCAGCCCTTTATCCCTATTTATATAATCCCGGAGAGCGGTCATGCCTGAGTAACCTGCCAAATGAACTTCCTTGTAAGCATCTCTTAGCAATAATATTTGAATAACAATTAATTTTTTTTACAGATTTCTGTTCTGACTCAACAGCTATCAACTCCAGTAGCAAAGCAAGGCTTGCATAAAAAAAGGAGCATAAAGCGCTGCAAACTTTTCTCACCATCCATGATATGTCTCCTCTAATATAAATTGTGCAGCTATTACATTACAGCTCCCCTTCGAGTAAATGAGAGCTCATTAAGCGTAATATTTAAAGAATCCGTCTTTCCATAGACTAGAATATCATGACAATAGATTTGCCTCGACTCCATTTGCTTTCTCATCTTATTTTTGATATACAGACAGTGACAGCCTTTACAGATGTAGCCTGCATAATAATAGGACCGCTTCGCCTATCTTCCTAGGAATATTCGGAGAACTTCAATTGTGTTGAGTTACACCTTTCAGAAAAAAAACTGTTATCCTTTTTTTTTTTTTCTTCTTCTGGGGGTGGACTAAATATAGAGCCGGAGGTTGAAGAAAATTTACATAATTGCTGTCTGTGAAAAGCAGAAGCTATTCCTTACATTATCAGTAGAACATTTAAATCTTAATGACTGGCATTGTTCTCTAAAAGACAGTGTTTTTCCTGCTGAGAAACTGCATTAGATTGAAGAAACGGAGCTTATTTCCATTCGCTCAGCAGTCTCTCTAGAAATGACATGCAGTGCTTGAAACTGTTTATTTCCAAATTCAGGCCTCCTCCGCATCAGTCATCAGCTTCAATTACCAGTTTTCCGGAGCCAAGCCATCAGGCAGTCTGACACCAGGGTCCAAACTAATTCCCACCTTCTCCAAAGTCAAGAGCATAATGTGCAGATGAAAAGGTGGAAAATAGCCTGGACTTCATTAGCATGCAGAGCCTGGTTGTTCATTTGCTTGCTGAGAATGAAAGTTGTAACACTCAGAGCTTTCTGCAATATGAGAAAAGTCCTCTTCAGAGTATATGATGTCCTCTCTGGAAAGGGAGAGGTCATGTAAAAAGGCAGGCTCTGACCTTGCTCTCTGCTCTGCAGGACTAGTTTATTGATTCCAGGAACACCTCATTACATGCTGGATCAACATATTATTGCCATGTTCACAGACTGAATTGTTTACAAGTGTCTATATCTCCAGCAGTAGCCTACCAGATGGGGCATGACTACACTCATTTGGAAATGACCTTCCAATTAGATGTTATCCGATATGTTGCAGGGTGACTTGATCCTTGACCAGGTCTGCTGCTCCCGCCTCTGCTCGCTCCCATTTACTACATGTCTCTAACCTTCCTTTCTGCAAGTATCCATTAACCTGACAGAAGGAAAATTGCAATTCTTTTTTTTTTTTTTTTTCCTCCTTGCTCTCTTCCCTGCAGAAAATCGGAGCGGTATTGTTCTGTCATTTGCAATGCATGAGGTCCATAGGATTCCTTGTAAGAGTGGGAATTGGCAAGAGATGACTTAATTATTTTCTGTCTGGTATTCTTGTATGATAGCTCCAGAAGTGACAATCAGTATGTGTGGTGACAGGGTGCAAGGACTTATTTCATATGTTCACGCACATGATGATAATCTCAATGTGCCTTGCTGTTAACCAGATGTGCGTGTGTGCTCATATATATGTTTCCGCATGGCACAGTACGCAGTCCCTTTCCCTGGATTAATTTACTACAAATAGAGAACTGATAGGTTTCTATTCTGAGCATACACAGATATACATTGAGCAGAATTCTTACATTTGGTATTGTAAGGTTTTCTTGCTGTCTTTCCATTAACAGGGATACTTTGAACCTCCTGGGTCAGGTCAGGACTCTTAATTAGTGTGTACAGATATATCAATGATCAGCACAGTGATCTGTCTAATACCCAGGAAAAGGTATCATCCATTCTGTCTAGGGTAAAGAAGATTTCACCGTCAGCACAGAAGAGAGTCTGGATGCTTATCCTGTAGAGTTGGGGTGACCTGGAAGGTTGGGGACACAAGAAGGGAAAGAATGTTGGGGACGGTGAGCACACTAGATAGCAGATTGCAGTGGTTGCATGTATCGGGGTCACAAACAAATTAAGGGGGTATAAAGAAGGTCATTTGGGAAGGTGATGCTAGGCCATAGAGCACAGGGACTAAAGACAAGCCATAGTCAAAGAAAGTGCAGGCAGAGTGAACAGGCACAGCGGCTGTGATTATTGGGCCTGGACCTGTTGTGGTGGGTGGCACTGTCCTCTACTACTCATTCCTTGCTTGCTCCTGCACTTGTCCCACACACACAGCACCTGACACCAGGGGAGATGTTCCTGCGACATACGCTGGGCAGGACAGAGCTGCCTGGGCGCGCTGACAGAGAGACTGGATGAAGGCAGAGTAGGTTAGTTCAAGGGTGGGTAGGTGAGTAACACAGCGTCTCTTCTCCAGACCTCCAGTTACCTCCTCGGTGTGCTGGGCTGTGCTCTCCTCCTCTCCTCTCTGCCTTGTTAACCTCCAGTCGCAGTTAGTCCCACCTACCTTGCCCTTCCGCCCAGGTGATCTGGTTATCCATGGGGGGGATGCTGGGGGGCTACCTAGGCACTGGCCCTCTAGTGCCTAATTGAAAATACATTCCTGAGCACCAGAACACCAATGTCCTATGTGTGTTCTAGTACCCTGTAAGCCACAAACTTAAAGTAGCCTGCATCTTACAAAATGGAGAATGGGAAGTTGACACAGTTGTTTGTGGTGTGCTCCCCAACAGATACCCCTGCTAGCTGCAGCTGGCATCCAATAAGTACAGTATTATTTGGGGCAATAAGGCCTGTCAAACAAACATAGCAGCCCTTTTGCACCATCCACTGTTGCAACCCCTGTTGATATGCCACTATATAAACCATTATGATAGCATTTTTGAAGACCTTGAGTCAAAAAGGTTATGAGTTCAGGAAATCCCATTAGACAACTGTGGACAACCGCTTCACTTATGATAGTTATATCAACAATACAAAAAATTCCTGTTGGTGATACTGGTGCACTGGGTTTGAGAAACGTTGTCTTAGGATGTCCCTTGACAGTACTGTATATGGCTGTTAACCTGTCCATACACTTGACTAGTTTGAACAACAGATGTTCTCCCAACTCTGCTTCTCAGCTCCATAGTCGAGTGTATATATTTATTTTAAAGTAAAAAAATTACTAAGGCTACTTTCACACTAGCGTTCTTTCCTGATCTGGCAGGGTTCAGCAAAAACGCTTCCGTTACTGATAGTACAACCATCTGCATCCGTTACGGATCCAGTTGTATTATCTTTAACATTGCCAAGACGGATCCGTCATGAACTCCACTGAAAGTCAATGGAGAACGGATCCGTTTTCTGTTGTATTTTGGGTCATGCTGGATCCGTTTTGTTCCGCATCCCATGACAGAAAGAAAACCTCAGCTTGCAGCGGTTTTCTCTCCGGTATGGGAACGCAACCAAATGGAACTGAATGCTTTTTGGAGCATTCCATTCTATTCAGTTACATTTTGTCCTAATTGACAATGATTGGGGAAAAAACAGAAGTGTTTTTCTTTGGTATAGGGATCCTATGACTGATCTCAATACTGGAAAATAGAAATGCTAGTGTGAAAGTAGCCTAAGTCACTGTCATGCACCTCATTTGCAGGAACAAAGGATTGAGCATGTTGAAATTAAACATGACCAATCTCCCAGGATCTTTCCATAGTCTAAGCTCTGGTGACAATAACTTATGTGTTTACATGAATGAAAGACGCGAAGAAGAGTCAGAAAGAGCCGGCATCTGTAAACAAATCGCCAACAAATATCCTTCTCAGCTAATCTTATTTTCTACTTAAGAGGTTGTTCTTAAAGGGAATGTTTCATCAGAAAATACCTATTGGTTAAATCAAGTATTTATGCTAAACATTTTTTTTTAGATTTTTTTGGTGATTTGTTTAAAAATTTTCTATGTCCCCATCTATATTAAAAATATATATAAAATCATCCAGTTTTTACACTGGCCACTATGCCTAAAGAATGTCAAGACTTCCTGTTCTGGGCGGTAGACACAATGGACAGGAGGGGACCACATTGACTTTTATGGGACACTTTGTCAACATGCTCTGTGACCTGCGCAGAGGTCAGGAGGGAGTAGATAAGCTATGATATCCCCTATTGTGAATGGTGAATCCTGTGCTATCTAGACAGAGGTATTATCTGTCATTGTAATCCTGCCTGTGATGATAATGCGATTACTACTGAAAAGTTACTTGTACAGAACAGGAAGTCTTTACATATTATTAAGCCTAGTTGCAAGGGTGAAAACTGTACAATTTTAGTTTGTTTGTTTTTTAATAAAGTGATGGGAAATGAAAACAAAAATCATCTAAAAAAATACGTTAAACTGAACATAAATGTGACTTAAACAATAGGTCACTTCCTGATGACACATTCCCTTTAAAGAAAACCAATCAAATTGTAAATATAATCCTATCTCTGGGCAGCATATTAAAGAGAAGGAGGAGCTGATCAGATTGATATATAGTTTTGAGGTAAAAGATTCAGTAAAACATGTCATTTATTCATTTATATCCCTGTTGTTTTTATGCTTAGGAATCCACCGAGCAGTCCTCAAACTTAGTGACAACCATCTCTATTCGCACTATTTTGGGGAAGGCTGTCAATCACTGATCAGATCACCCACTTGACTCCTAGAATGAGCAGGAATTTAAATGAATAAAATGGAAGTGTGATATCACAGCACAAAAGCCACTGAAAAAGTCAAATAAAAGCTTCTTGCCTTTATTTACTCAACACGTTAAGAATAAAGATGAGGATTGCTTCATTTATATATCAATCTGCTCAGCTCCTCCTGCTCTATACCCTGCTTCTCACAGTAGGACTGCATGTCCAATGTGACAGGTTCTTTTTAACTTAAATAAAAAAAATTATTAATACTCAACTTACTGATCCTCCACGTTGAAAGTGCAGGAAGTGCAAAGACCAGCAGTAGACCTGGGAAGCATTGGAAAGTGGGGGATTGGTAAAGTGAGTAACACTTCTTTAGTTATTAAGAGGTTTGCCAGGAGTACGATATTGATAACCTATCCTCAGTAGTGAATTGATTCTAAAATTCACTCATATGAGCCAAATTTTCTAAAAGTTCTGGCTCTACCGTATCCACATTTTGTGTAACTCAGAGCAGAAGAGAGAGTGAGACTTTTCCAATCAATCAGACCCGAGCAGAATCGAACATTCGATTCAGCCAAATCAGACCCGAAACGAATTTTAAGAAATTCACTCATCTCGCGACAATATCAGATTGGTGGCGGTCTCAGTCCCAGCAGCCCCCACCGATGTGTCGTTTAAAGTGAATTAAGGCTCAGTTGATACTGTTTATCATTCACATTGCCTATGACATTCATGTGAATGGGCCTGGCCTGCCATACCAAGCACAGCCACTATACAAAGTATGGCACTGTGGTTGACATGCTCTTCAAACAGCTGAACGGTGACAGTGTCAGAAGTCAGACCCCCACGGATTAGATATTGATGGCCTATCCTGAGGATAGGTCATCAATATTGTACTCCTGGAAAACCCCTTTAAGTA
Organism: Bufotes viridis; assembly: GCA_033119425.1. Lineage (NCBI taxonomy): Eukaryota > Metazoa > Chordata > Amphibia > Anura > Bufonidae > Bufotes > Bufotes viridis. Next base: position 373,058,890 of record CM065592.1, read on the forward strand.
AACAACCCATTTAGTGGGCAGAAACATCTGACGGTGTCAATAGTCATAAAAATTGTTGCCCCATCTTAATTATAACAAAATAAGCATATATTGCCCTGCTGCCCTAAAATTAACCAATTATATTCACTCATTTGGTTGAAAATTTTGGCCCTTGATGAAAATTTTAACAATCTACCAGATGACATCACTATCTAAGATCAGATCGTACTGGCTGTAGGCAGTCAATAATTTGTCTTACTGCATACCTTGACAGTGCGCAAATTAGCTCCAACTTTATTATACATGGGTTTTATTGTCATTTATAAAATATGCATTTCCTAAATTTCTTCTTCCGTAGGACTTAAGCAGGCCCTACAGAAACATTCCTCCTTGCCTCAGGATCCCTGCAGGCATAACACATCTCTACACTCTGAACCCTGATCTTCACGCCTGCTGCTGATACAGAACCATTTCCTGCCTCAGTGTACAATTACATGCAATGACTGCGTCTGGACACTGGGGAAAAGGACCACGTATTGTAAATGTTCATATATAAAGAATAAGAAATAACGTACGGAACCTACTGCTGTAAATGTGAATGGTAAGCCCCATCAATTCTTCAGAGCATTTGCCCCGGTTCATCCAGGTAATGAAAAAATTGATTAGCCAACCAAGGGTCAGGTAAATATTTTTTTTTTTTTGCTGAAATGTGATAAACTACAGTATATGAGAAAGTAAAGAGTTAGAAGGTCAGATGGTTAAAATGTTAACAAAAAATTCAGATTAACTGCTAATTCAAAAGTTTACGCCTTGATTTTGTCTTAAATTGCCTGACAAGAAAGCACTAAAAAATCACTTTATTGATAATATCAGAGCAAAGCAATTAGCTTTCTCACCACTCTTGTCCATTCAGGCAAGGCAGGAGGTCACTGGGTATCAGGGTTTCAGTGAGTATATATTTATTATCGTCTTTGTTCCTAGATAGTTATAATTGCTGTTAAGATGCTCAGATCATTTACTATTTTCACCTTAAAGAGGACCTTTCACAGGTCCGAACATTATCATTTAACTAGCTGGCTGTGTAGGGCATACTGAAGTTATGTTTCCTGTGTTTCCTATGCGCTGCTCCGTTCGCCCGCTGTGCCCCCGTTCTGGTTTGCTGCCTGATATGTAGATCCATACCATCGGTACAGGGAGGAGGAGACGCCAGCTTTTCTCAGGGGACGTCTCCTTCTCCCTGGCTGTGAGCTGCCCAATCGCAGAGTAGAGCGTCATAGCCAGGGAGAAGGTGAGCTTTTTCTTCTCCCTGTGACGCTCTCCGCTGCGATTGGCCAGCTCACAGCCAGGGAGAAGGAGACGCCCCCCGAGAAACAGGGCCGTCTCCTCCTCCCTGTACCGATGGTATGAATTTATATACCAGGCGGGAAACCAGAACCCGGGACACAGCAAGCGAACAGAGCGGCACATAGGAAACATAGTAAGCGCTACAACATACCTTCAGTATGCCCTACACAGCCAGCTAGTTATATGGTAATGTCAGGACCGGTGAAAGGTCCTCTTTTAAATACGGCAATGTATCTTTTGTGGGTACAGTGCAGTCCTGTATCCTACAGTCAGTGTGCTTCTAGGAACCCATCTCTTGTCTCTACGCCTACAGGCTGCACACACCGCGGTCTCTATCCGTAGAAATAGCTAGTGATTGCTCCAGCATCATATTACTGTGTGCCCTGCATTATCCTTCCAGCGCTAGGCTAAGGCTAGACTAAGTATCAACATTGCATTTCTACTCCTTGACAATTGCTATCAAGGCAATGTTACCTCAGGAGTTTTAGGTTAGCATTAGATTCCGAAGTAATGTGGCTGACTGTGGCTGCGGCCTGGACTTTTAAGGGAAAAGCACCACCCACTGGGTGGAGCTCATATCAGGGGAACCAATCAGGACTGGAGGTGTGTCAAACCAACACACCCCCTGATCATGCCCTAGATTTCTCTATGGCAAAAGCACAGTGGGGACCATACATGGGATTTCCAATAACAAGGTGAATATACTGCGGCATTGTGAACTTTCAGGTAGATATCAAAGGCTGGGTAAGCTTCAAATGAGTCATTTACAGCACCAGCCCCTATAAATAGATATTAGTATGAGAACCACCAATGAGGCCAGGTGAGGCGATCGCCACAGGTAGCACCAGGTAGGGGCATCTGAAGGGCCATGGGCTGAAGGGAAGAGGTTAGGTTAAAAAATTGGCATTGGGGAGGGAGGAGCGCCATTTCCGTTTTCGCCTTAGGCAGCAGAAAGGCTAGGTGCACCCCTGAGTATGAGAAGCTACTGACAGCAAGATTGTATATCTCCCAGATGTTAGTGGAGGAGTGCAGAATTCGAAATCTCGCCTAGCTACACCTTAGAGGCAGATGTCATCAGATATTAGGAAAAGTCACATAACCACTGAGGGTGATATAATGGTAATTGCTTACGCCCCATAGGAAGCAGGCATATGATATAAAATCATTTAGCCCATCAGGCTTTACAGTCTGCAGTGTGTATGTCCATTGTGCCTCTTTTCGTAGCAGTAAATTGTCAATATCGCCACCTCTAGCTCATCGTCTAACATGTTCAATTCCTTGAAAGAAAATCACAGAGGAATCTCCCCCATGGGTATTCCAAATATGCAGCGCAATGGGGGTGTCCTCCTTTTTACTGATGTCACACAGATGCTCCCTAGTTCTCCTTCTAAACTCCCTCTTTGTCCTGACCACATACCGTTTCATGCAGACACACGTGGCAACATATACTACTCCAGTCGTCTTGAAGTTAATGAATGATCGTATATCATAACTGCATCCAGTGGTAAAACTTTTTACCGCTTTGCCCTTCTTAATAACTACACAACTGACACAACTGAAGGTGCCCACAGGTTTATGAGACAGCCATGTCTCCAGGATAGGACTGTCATAAAAACTGTGGACCAGCCTATCTTGTATGTTACCTCCACGTCGGTAGGTTGTGGCTGGTCTTATATGTATCAGAAAACAAAAATTCTAAAATATCCCTGCTAAAAATTACAAATATATATATTTACCATTTTATCCCACTGATCTTAGTTTTAGAGGTTGTAAAATGCTAGTAATGTGATTTAATGCCAGTAAATATATACTGCACATATTACACATGAGGACAGTAAGCCTCTGCAGCAGCCGTGTGCGGTATACCTGCATTTCACCACTGCAGCCTAAACAGCAAGTGGACAAGCAAATCGGCGCTGCCGAGAACAACACGGTAGAATGTAATAAATAATCTTTTTTATTTTAAATCATAAGGTAGCATGGGTCAAATTTAGAATTAAAGGGGTATTCTGGTTTTAATGATTACATTTATTTGTTTAGAAAATAGGAGGATGTTGATCAATTTTCTAATATACATCTATTTAAAATCTTGCTTGCAGACCTTTATTATATACAGTACATGCAGTATCGTCTCCCTAAGGAAAAAATGGTACGAGACATTTTAGTCTTGAGTAATGCATCAGTAAGGGATCTGAATTTGATTAGAGATGGGTGTCAGTCATGTGGCCCTCAAAGTCTGTTATTTGACTTCTGGCATTCAGTTTACTGTCCGGATATCTAATAGGTGAATCTTAGTGTATTGAGGAGCACTATATAGTATATACAGTATTGCTTAGATGCGGGAACCGTGCTGTATACTGGTAGTATATGGAAGTTATTCAACGACTTCCATATACTACCAGTACACAGCGCGGTTCCCGCATCTAATTTTTACTTTGTTATTAAGGAGACTGAACTTACTCCATTTAGGGCATCGCTGCTTGTCCAATTATTTGCTGCTATATACAGTATTGCTGCCTGCAGCAGCACCTCATCCTGTCAGTGTATCTGTAAAAGCTGATCTAACATTGTTCTAATTGTTTCTAATTATTTTTATTAACATCAATGATGACATCACCTAGAAACAGGCGGCAATTTTACAAATCACCTAGAAACAGGCAGCCTTGTCAAACCACATACAGTGAAGTAGTTGCTGTAACTGTCACAATGGTTTCCACCATTAGCCCTATGTTGTTATCCCATAGAAGTGTCCTGTGTGCTGACCCAGCACATATATGTCATGTAACACTGTTGCTTATTGAATGGCAGTGGGGTGTCACATGACTGATGCCATATTTCAGTTAGGCCATATATGCATTTTTGGGTTTACCATTCTACTGTGCAAATAGGGGGTCAACAAATTGATATAAGGAAGGTATGTAAGCAACATTTTAAATACATGTATGTTTGAAAATTGTATAATTTCCTAATATATAAACAAATACATTTAAAAAACCAAAATACCCCTTTAACTTGGACAACCCCTTTAATTTGCACCATCTGCAGTAATGTTATTCACCTCTTCTGGGTAATCCATCACCTAAGATAAACCTATTTTTGCTGAGGATACTCCATTATGGTGAACGGCTAGTAAAGTTGTTGCTCTTGTCTATGAAAAGCATGTTGAATTCTCTGTTACCCGTGGTTGTCTCTATTTTCTAGCATATATCTGCAATATATTTGTTATTCCTCAGCATTTATTAAATCAAGCTTTTACATATTTGACTTTTAGATAGTTTTGGTATTAATACAGATACTTAAAATGGAAGATATTATACAAAACTATAAAAAGAGCATCTGGTAGTTGTGTATGGTATTTCAGCTCAGCTTCACTTAGTGGAATGGAGCTATACTGCAATAACACTGTGAGCCATTTCCAATTTCAGTTTTTGGAGCAGTTTCTCTCCTAAAAATTCATGGATGCGTACGGTGCGCTCTGCGCTGTTTTTGCTGCTTCCCATTTATTTCAATAGGAGATTCAGCTTGGACGATAGGGGGAAAAAAAGCCACTGAAATGATGGGTGGCTGTATGGGACGAATGGAAGTAATCGTTTTTTGGTGCCGATTCTGATGTAGAAAATGCGCCAAAAAATCAGTGTGAACGGGCCCTAAGGTTAATTTAAGATTATGCACTGTTTTTCGTGCAGAAAAACTGCAGCATAATACAGTATCAGCAAAGTGAAAGAGATTTGATAAATCTTTTCCGTGTAGAAATTGATCTACCAAGAGGATTTTAAAATTTGTAACATGTCAATTGTTTGTACAATTTCACACCTTATATATAGTGGCTTTCCCCATAGACTTCACCGGGCTTGTTAACAAAAACAGAAAATCTGCAATCTGCAGAAAAATGCACAAAAACATGCAAAATCTACAATAAATAGATAGAAATATGGATTTAGGTGCATTTTTTATGCATTTTTGGTGCAGATTTTCTTCATATAGATCCACAATGTGTGCAGGTGGCCTAAAATAGATGGAAAGATACGCAAATTAGCTTTCTTTCCAAAAGGAAAATAAATCTACATCTCTCATGGTACTAGATGTAACATATGTTAATTTGCAAATCTATTTCCCAGAAACCAAGAAAAGTGTTGCCTGGCCTATTCTTCACTCCTATTAGGCACTCTCCATAAGGAGAAAGAGTATGGTCTCTTCATGTTCATTGCTTTGGTCTCACAGCGCCACCCTTTGGAGTAACAGATCTGTGTCTCAACTGGTCTCTAGAGATGTCACTGAGAGCAGAAGGGAGCGTTGGAAGAATTCAGTACAGAGAAGCCAGGGCATTGAACATGAAGGGACTGCCTCCAGGGCACTTGTGGGGGGTGGGAGTGATGAACGGGCGTCAAAACATTGATTTTTGAAATCCCTGACCATCCCTCTAGATCAGTGTTTCCCAACCAGTGTGCCTCCAGCTGTTGCAAAACTACAACTCCCAGCATGCCCGGACAGCCTTTGGCTGTGCGGGCATGCTGGGAGTTGTAGTTTTGCAACAGCTGGAGGCACACTGGTTGGGAAACACTGCTCTAGATCACTGATCTACAACCTGTAGCTCTTCAACTATGGAAAAGCTACAATTCCCATCATGCCTTGATAGCTGCATGATGTCAGGATATGATAGGATTTGTAGTTTTGCAACAGGTGGAGAGCCACAGGTTGGAAAACATTGCTCTAGATACAGCATGCCCCCACTGTTCTCCCTTTCACTTATTAAGTGCTGTCATCAGTTCTAAGGGCTCAAAACTGCTGACAGATTCTCTTTAAACAGTAAGGTTGCCACTGCCTTTCAAAAGATTATGTATACTACTCTAAACACATATAAACTGAGGCTTTAGAAGCTTAAAAGAGGTCTTGTTGGCAGGTATTCCACATCAACTCCTTGTCATATATGCCACAATTCTAGTTATGTCAAAACTAATTTTGAGACAAACAGTAGAGTTTATTTTGATTAAATGTACTTGTAGCCTCAATTTTCCTATAGTATTTAACATGAAGAAAATAAAGACTATCAAGTGCCTTTTACATGGATTATCATTTTCAGCTGCATTAGAACTACTGTAGATAGTATAATTGTGGCCAGTGTTCCTTGAGACTGGAGCTCCAGTGAGTTATGACTTTAATGGAAGAGTGTTATAGCAAATTGCCAATCTGAAGGTACATAGTACTAAGCCCAGGCATCGACTCAATAAAGATGCAGAGCCAAACCTCAGAGAGACCACATGGTAAATGGGCAAAAAGATTAATAGGTCTGATAGACTGTGGAAATACGGTTTAATTGATCTATTAAGCAAGCTGTGTATACAGTTTCCATTTTGAAGGACAGACGTGTATATTTGTGCAGTCATCCTATGTAAACAGGTGGAATAAGTTGAAGCCCTAGAGGATGGAGCAAGGTGGAAACATGACTGACAGCTCATGAACAGATCCTAGGAGCGAGGGAATTGTCTCATACCAGCAGATTAATGTCAAGATGAGAAAGCTCTTCGGGGTTGAATGAATTGCATAAGACATTAAGTTCCCTACTCCAATAAGTCTATCTGGTGCAAATCTATGAACTGTCACTGAAGGATTTGATTCCTCATTATCATTATTGATTAAAGAATTAGGCTACATGACTTGAAAAGACTTAGATCGCTGGAGACAAGATGCATCACCCTGTGCAATGTAGTTATCAGCTCATTATGCTTGTTGCAATGCAGCCCATCTGGTACCATGTAAATGCTATAATAAGCCAACGGAATTAAATGACCGAAAAAGCATATGATGTCCACAGTCTATCATTGTATCCTCTCTTTAGGAGTCTACTTGTAACTTGTTTGAATAGAAAATAGCCCAACTGGAGCCATTAAGACTAAAAACATATTACATTTCTTAAAATCACCATTTTCTTGGCCATAAAAGGAACTTTACAGATGGACAATAGGATAGGTAAAACGACAGAGGTAGAAGAGATACAGGAGAGCTTCACTGCTCCATTCAACCTGTTATCTCAAATTATTAAAACTACCACTATCCATTTATGTTCTTGGGCCATCATCAGAGGGTTCACAAAAACTAAACAGGCACATTTACAATACATGTATATGACACCATCTGGTGCCATGAATGTCATGACCCACATGTTTAAGCCAACAGTATGTGGGTCACACTTGTCCTAGGGTATTGACCCAATATTAGGGCTTTGACCCAACCCCCCACCAGCTGGAGAATGCTCCACCACCAGCCAATCCTCAGTAAGACATCCGTCGGTTGTTCACCAATCAATATAGATAGGTACAAATTTACTAAATTATGTCCATATTAATTTCTTAATATATCTTTATAACAGTCAGATGTTTTCATACAAATCTTATGCATTCAAATTCAATAATAAAATAATGTCAGCCTGGAGTCACCTCTAGAAGGAGTTTCGGAGCTTGCTGAATATTATTGAGCTCAATATCAACAGGGTGCAGTAAGCTCCCCCTAGAGGTGACTGCAGGAAATATATATAATTAAAAAGGGCTGTAGACATAATTATGTTCTTACAAAACAATTCACTTGCTAATAATAAAGTGTTTCCAATTTGGGCTCCTTGTCCCCTTTCTGAACCCCACACACATGACCCCAACTATCTGGCGTACACTGATTCGGCATGACGTTCCATCTGCCAATCATGTGACTTCCTCCACTTGTACCCATGCCTCATTAAACAGAGCATGCCCATCCTTTGAAGTTAGAAAAGCGCCTGCTAGTTTGAGCAGACACAGTGCACCAGTGGCAGACGGGATGTCTTACATCATGGAGGCACTGTCCCTTTACATGAAGCATGTAATTAGTAGTGCAGGCGCACAGAGTTTACTGAGCAGTGTAGCAGCGCAGTGCAGCATTAAAGGGATTCTGTCACCTGGAAAATCAATATTAAGCCAAACATAGGTTCTTATAGCTCTTCATACCTTCTTTCCATAGGTGTTCTTTATACTTGGACCTGGCTTTCTACCTTCATGAAAATCCTCTTTTATCTTTATGCTAATGACACCTGAAGGTGCCCAGAGAGGTGTTATTTTCATTCAAAAAGTGCCCAGGAACGCCTTCCATCCAGTGCCCAGGCCCGCCCCTCTCTCTGCTCATACCATATGTCCCTGGCATTGCGACTGCCGTCAAGCTCCGCCCCCACTGGCTATGTCACTAGTAGCCGATAACCCCGCCCACTCCTTCCCTCCAAACAGGAAGAGCGCAGGAGCCGGCTCAGTGGATGTTAGTGAAGCTGGAGGGAAGGAGTGGGCTGGGTTATTGGCTACCAGTGACATAGCCAGTGGGGGCGGAGCTTGAGGGCAGCCGCTATGCCAGGGACATATGGTATGAGCAGAGAGAGGGGCGGGCCTGGGCTCTGTCAGGGGGAGGCGGGCCTGGGCACTGGATGGAAGGCGTTCCTGGGCACTTTTTGAATGAAAATAACGCCCCTCTGGGCACCTTCAGGTGTCATTAGCATAAAGATAAAAGAGCATTTTCATGAAGGTAGAAAGTCAAATCCAAGTGTAAAGAACACCTATGGAAAGAAGGTATGAAGAGCTATAAGAACCTATCTTTAGCTTAATATTGATTTTCCAGGTGACAGAATCCCTTTAAAGCCAGTAGGAGCGGCCATGCAGTAACCAGCTCTGTCCACTACAGAAATGAACAAAGCTGTGTAGTTCCAGTTCCAACTTCTGGCATCAGAGCTACTGCAGAACAGCTAATCGGTAGGCCACTGATCAGACATCTATGCCCTTTCCTGAGGATAGACAATCAATAATAAATTACTGGAAAACCTCATAAAGCCAGATCCTGCACTCACTTGTTACTCTACTCCCTTTTCTCTCCTATTGTTGCTAATCTACTGATGGTAGAAGAGGAGGAGATGGTGACACACAGGATATGACTACACAAAGGGTATGTTTGCAGTCTGTATCCATGAAAGCACATAGGTCTGCATAAGAGCTGCATACAAAAAATGGTAGGATTTTGAGTAATCAAGAGTATTTCCAAAGTTTTAAATTGTAGGATTACCGCTGTGGGCAAGAGTTTTAAAACTGACACAGATTTAGATTTTCACAAAGTTTGCAGTTTTAATTTTTATGGTAGCAATTTGCATTAACTCTAGATTGTTATGAAGATTCCGATGAATTGCAATTTAATTGTAAAGTCATTCATTGCCGTGAAAATTAACTTAATCACAAAAACCCTATTTCCACTGCATCATTTCAGTGATTTTCTCGTTAGCTCAGGAGAAAGTGTTAATGGGGACAAGGCAGCTGATATCGCTCTGTCATGCTGGCTGAAGTAGAAGAGCAGACTGGTTGTTTAATTGGGTGGTTAAAGTCTTCTTCTGTTAACCATGGAAATGTGCAGCCATCATTGCTTTGCATCAAAAGGGCTTTACAGGTAAAGACATTGCTGCTTGTAAGATTGCACCAAAATCAAACATTTATCAGATTATCAAGAACTTCAAGGAAAGAGGTTCAGTTGCTGTAAAGAAGGCTTCAGGGCCTAAGAAAGTCCAGCAATTGCCAGGACGTCTCCTAAAGAGTATTCAACTATGGGATCTGGTCACCAGCAGTGTAGTGCTTACTCAGGAATGGCCGCAGGCAGGTGTAAGTGCAGTTGTACTCATGGTGAGGCAAAAGCTTTTGGAGGACTGCCTGGTGTCAAGAAGGGCAAGAAAAAGCCAATTATTTCCAAGAAGAACATCAAGGACAGACATTCTGCAGAAAATACAGGGACCGGACTGCAGAGGACTGAGGTAAAGTTATTTTCTCTGATAAGACTCCCTGTTTAGGACATCTGGAAAAAAATTGTCCTGAGAAGAAAAGGTGAGCACTACCATGAGTCTGTGACATGCCAACAGTAAAGCATCCTGAGACCATTCATGTGTGGTGTTGCTTCTCATCCAAGGGAGTGGGCTCACTCACAATTGTGCCTTAAAACGCTGCCATGAATAAAGATTGGTATCAAAACGGAACAGCAGGTTCCCCCAATGATCCAGGAGCAATTTGGTGATGAACAATGCTTTTTCCCAGCAAGATGGAGCTCCATGTCACAAGGCCAAAGGGATACCTAAGTGGCTTGGTGAACAAAACATAAAAAAAAACATTTTTAGTCCATGGCCAGGAAACTTCCCAAATCTCAATCCCATTCAGAACCTGTGGTCAATACTCAAAAAGCGGCTGGACAAACAAAACACAGAAATTGTGATAAACTCCAAGACCTAATTAGGCAAGAATGAGTTGCCATCAGTGAGGATTTAGCTCAGAAACTGAGATCCAGCATGCCAGGGTGAGTTGAAAAAGAAAGGGTTTAACACTGGAAATATTGAGTTTTTGCGTAAAATGTATGCATTTGTCAATACAAGGTAAAAACCATATGAAATAATAATCTTTATTTATATGATGCCACCATATTCCACAGTGCTCTACAATTCAGAGGATTATTGTATGCTGTTTCCACTGTAAGAAATGGGTGCATTGTGGAGATATTCTTGAGTTGCAGATGACAAGAGTGTGCAAGTGACTGGATATGAGTAGAGTTGAGCGAACTTCTGTTTTAAGTTCGTTTTCCAAAGTTCTGGTTCGGGTTATCCAAGCATCCCGTTATGGATTCCGCTACCACGGACCATAACGGCATTTGGAATCCATAAGGGGATTCTTCAATGAACCCGAACCTTGGACAACACGGAGGACCCTGGGTGACGTCACCGTCATGTGATCAGTGCAGGGGGCGTGGCTCAGTACTGGATTGGATAAGAGGTCGTAGGCTACCACCTCTTGTCTAATCCAGTACTGAGCAACGCCCCCTGCACTGATCACATGACGGTGACGTCACCCCAGGTCCTTTGTGTTGTCCAAGGTTCGGGTTCATTGAAGAATCCCCTTATGGATACCAAATGCCGTTATGGTCCGTGGTAGCGGAATCCATAACGGGATGCTTGGATAACCCGAACCCGAGCTTTGAGAAACGAACTTAAAACAGAAGTCCGCTCAACTCTAAATATGAGGAACACAGGAAAGATCCGAGTTAAACATGACTGTGGGTGTGCTGCCCAAGAGTTTTGATATTACCACAGACCGAAATTGAAATGTCAAGTTGAGGTGGGTTAGCAGATGGGGGAAAGACAAAAAGTTCAATTTTTGAGAGGTCCAGTTTCAGATACAGAGAGGACATGATGTTAGAGACAGCTGTCATACAATCACTGGTGTTTTGGAGTAAAGCAGGGGTGATGTCAGGGGATGAGGTGTACAGTTGGGTGTCATCAGCATAGAGATGGTACTGAAAACCAAATCTACTGATAAGTCTGTCCAATCGTGGCTGTGTAGAGAGAGAACAGTAGAGGACCTAGGAAGAAGAAGTAGAGCCAGCGAATGACACACTAAAGGAGCGGCCAGAGAGATAGGAAGAGAACCAGGAGAGAGCAATGTCTTTATAATTGTATTTCAGTATACCATAGATACATCTGACAAAAAGATCTAAAAACAACGAAGCAGCAAACTTTGTGAAAACCAACATTTTTGTCAGTCTCTAAATTTTCGCCACAACTATAGAAATTGTTGGAAATGTCCACCTAGCCTTTAATAAGAAACTATAGAAAAATAAACCTAAAAATGTAAAGGCTAATACAATAATTTTTATTAGATACCGTATAAGGTCTCTTTCACACAACCTCTTTGAGACGTCCATTGGTTATCTTGGGATGCTTGCAAAAACATGTGTCAAAATGTGTTGTAATTTTTATTGCATTTTAATTTACCATGGCTCTCTTCGTATATACAGATATCTAAAGAGGTCAGAGGGGATAAATACTTACTTGTAAAAAAACACATGGCTTACAAAAACTACACAAAAATATGCTAAAACACTTTTTTAAAGAAATAACACAACAAAGCAAAAAAATATGCCAGTAAAAACAGCAAAAAAAAAAATAATACAAAAATAAAACAAACCGTAGTGTGGCAGCAGCCAAAGCAGGAGTTGTCACAAAATTAAAAATGTATTTACTATCACATCATATAAAATATAACAATGCTTCAATTGAACTAATTTTTAAAACTTTTTAAATCTAGATATTTGTTACATAGTTGTTATGGCGCCTCCTGCTGTTACTTTCTTTCTCTTCTTTGAACATCTTTCTATTGTGTCCAAATCAATGCTAGACAAACCAGAAGTATAGTCAACTGGTCCTTACAGAACCCAATAATGGAGATACAGGTAGCTCCAGAGATGATCCTTGGTTAACTCAATGCAATGTTTCAACTCCAAATGAGCCTTTCTCAGAAGGGCTAATTTTGAGCGGAAATGTTGCATCAGGTTAACAGTGGATCATCACTAAAGAGCTGCCTGTACTCCCAATGTGTCCAGTGACCACCCAGATTTTCTTACATACGGGAAGCGGAGTGTTTCCTGCTATGGTGCAGGCTTCTTCTCATTGCCACTGGACACAAATGGTTAACATTCTGAGTAAATCAAAGGAAAAGCAAGGGACGCTATAACATATAACATATCAGCAATATGTAGAACCAGAAGATTTTTTTTTCAAATTAATACATATTTGACGTGATCTAACAGAGAAATTTAATATTTAATGTAACCCTTTTAAACAGAACTATATTACTATTTGCTCATGCTGGCAACATGATTGGAACCTGCAGCACCGCACTGGGTTTCCTTTCTTGGGGCCTGACCCTTATATCATCTATAAAATCGAATAAATTCTGAATGAAAGAAATAAACCCCAGAGGCAAGTGATTAGCTCCAAATGTTTTTTTTTTTCCTGAATCTTTAGGACCACTATGGTATCAGAGCCTGAGCCCACATGAGGATCCTCTGGTACTCTAGTGGGCCAGCCCTACCCTGGAGCTGTGACAACCATAATAGGCTCATTAGTTTTTATTTATTTTATTTATTTATCATTTTTCCACAATACAATCGTATATTTAAACAAACATAGACCTGAAAAGAATAAATTTTTTTCCCAATACAATCCAAATCTATGCACTAAACAGTGTTTATAAAGATAAATATATAAACCCCCCACCCCCCCATTCTCCCCATACCCCCCCCCCCCCCCCACCTATTGTCCCGCACCTTTCCATGGGGTTCATTGAGCTAAGCTATTAAAACCATAGCATCCACGTTTTTTTTTTTCAATTTTTTTCTGTTTCAAACTATGGATAGCGATTTTTTCATAATCTATTACTCTTTTTACCAATTTTGACCATTCTAAGATTCCTGGGGAGTGCTTGTTTCCCCAGTGCCTTGCAATAATTACTCTAGCGAGTAGCAATGCTTTCAGCCAAAATATACGTTCCTGTGAATTTTTAGAGGCTGAGAAGGGTAAAAGCCCCAGGATAGCAGTGATAATTTCTAGTGGAGTTTTAAGAACCGACTTCGTCCTTAGTCTATCAAAGGCTCTGTACCAAAAGGATTGAATCTTGGGACAAGCCCATACCATATGGACGAAGTCGGCTTTCTCCCCCTGACATTTCCTGCAATCCGTAGTTCTATTCTTATAGATTTGACCTAATAGTGATGGTGGATAATATACCCGATGTATAATATTGAATTGGATGAGTCGTTGATTCATTGAGACGGATGCATTTTTACCATTTTTATATATGTCCCGCCACTCAAAATCCGAAGGCAATCCCACCTCCCTTTCCCATTTACCTTCGCTCTCAAACTTAATTTTTTTCCCTAGACAAGTCCTAATCTTCCCATATATCTGTGAAATAGAGATATACTTTTCTTTATAGAAGTACACTTAAAGAAAATAGAGGATTTACTAGGGGGAAATGTAGGTGACTTCTTAGCTAAACTCAACTATCACTATCATCAGTTATATCACGCTTTTTAAAGTCACAGTGTAAAGAAAGGTTGGAAATTAAAAATCACGAACTTATGAATGTTTTGTATAATTATAAAGAAAAGTATAATAGGCTCATTAGTTGATGAAGCTGTGGAAGCTTGGGTGTAGCATTAGAGATGTAGAACATTGTGTGTTCTGGGTGTAGCATTAGACAAGTAGAACCCTGTGCGTCCTATGTGTAGCATTAGACATGTAGAACACTGGGTGTTCTGGGTGTAGCATTAGACATGTAGAACACTGTGTCCTGGGTGTAGCATTAGACATGTAGAAAACTGTGTGTTCTGGGTGTAGCATTAGACATGTAGAACACTATGCGTTCTGGGTGTAGCATTAGACATGTAGAAAACTGTGTGTTCTGAGTGTAGCGTTAGACATGTAGAACACTGTGTGTTCTGGGTGTAGCATTAGACAAGTAGAACACTGTGTGTTCTGGGTGTAGCATTAGACATGTAGAACACTGTGTGTTCTGGGTGTAGCATTAGACATATAGAACACTGTGCGTTCTGGGTATGGCATTAGACATGTAGAACACTGTGCGTTCTGTGTGTAGCATAAGACATGTAGACCACTGTGCGTTCTGGGTGTAGCATTAGGCATGTAGAACACTGTGTGTTCTGGGTGTAGCATTAGACATGTAGAACACTGTGTGTTCTGGGTGTAGCATTAGACATGTAGAACACTGTGCGTTCTGGGTGTAGCATTAGACATGTAGAACACTGTGTGTTCTGGGTGTAGCATTAGACAAGTAGAACATTGTGTTCTGGGTGTAGCATTAGACATTAGAATACTGTGTTCTGGGCTTCGCATCAGACATGTAGAACACTGTGTGTTCTGGGTCTAGCATTAGACAAGTAGAACACTGTGTTCTGGGTGTAGCATTAGACAAGTAGAACACTGTGTGTTCTGGGTGTAGCATTAGACATGTAGAACATTGTGTGTTCTGGGTGTAGCATTAGACATATAGAACACTGTGCGTTCTGGGTATGGCATTAGACATGTAGAACACTGTACGTTCTGTGTGTAGCATAAGACATGTAGACCACTGTGCGTTCTGGGTGTAGCATTTGGCATGTAGAACACTGTGTTCTGGGTGTAGCATTAGACATGTAGAACACTGTGTGTTCTGGGTGTAGCATTAGACATGTAGAACACTGTGCGTTCTGGGTGTAGCATTAGACATGTAGAACACTGGGTGTTCTGGGTGTAGCATTAGACATTAGAATACTGTGTTCTGGGCTTCGCATCAGACATGTAGAACACTGTGTGTTCTGGGTCTAGCATTAGACAAGTAGAACACTGTGTTCTGGGTGTAGCATTAGACATGTAGAATACTGTGTTCTGTGTGTAGCATTAGACATGTAGAATACTCTGCGTTCTGGGTCTAGCATTAGACATGTAGAACACTGTGTTCTGGGTGTAGCATTTGACATGTAGAACACTGTGCGTTCTGGGTGTAGCATTAGACATGTAGAACACTGTGTGTTCTGGGTGTAGCATTAGACATGTAGAACACTGTGCGTTCTGGGTGTAGCATTAGACATGTAGAACACTGTGTTCTGGGTGTAGCATTAGACATGTAGAACACTGTGTGTTCTGGGTCTAGCATTAGACAAGTAGAACACTGTGTTCTGGGTGTAGCATTAGACATGTAGAACACTGTGTTCTGGGTGTAGCATTAGACATGTAGAACACTGTGTGTTCTGGGTGTAGCATTAGACATGTAGAACACTGTGCGTTCTGGGTGTAGCATTAGACATGTAGAACACTGTGTGTTCTGGGTGTAGCATTAGACATGTAGAACACTGTGCGTTCTGGGTGTAGCATTAGACATGTAGAACACTGTGTGTTCTGGGTGTAGCATTAGACATGTAGAACACTGTGTGTTCTGGGTGTAGCATTAGACATGTAGAACACTGTGTGTTCTGGGTGTAGCATTAGACATGTAGAACACTGTGTGTTCTGGGTGTAGCATTAGACATTAGAATACTGTGTTCTGGGCTTCAGCATTAGACATGTAGAACACTGTGTGTTCTGGGTCTAGCATTAGACAAGTAGAACACTGTGTTCTGGGTGTAGCATTAGACAAGTAGAACACTGTGTGTTCTGGGTGTAGCATTAGACATGTAGAACATCTGCTGTGTTCTGGGTCGTAGCATTAGACATGTAGAACACTGTGCGTTCTGGGTGTAGCATTAGACATGTAGAACACTGTGTGTTCTGGGTGTAGCATTAGACATGTAGAACACTGTGTGTTCTGGGTGTAGCATTAGACATGTAGAACACTGTGCGTTCTGGGTGTAGCATTAGACATGTAGAACACTGTGCGTTCTGGGTGTAGCATTAGACATGTAGAACACTGGGTGTTCTGGGTGTAGCATTAGACATTAGAATACTGTGTTCTGGGTGTAGCATTAGACATGTAGAACACTGTGTGTTCTGGGTCTAGCATTAGACAAGTAGAACACTGTGTTCTGGGTGTAGCATTAGACATGTAGAACACTGTGTTCTGGGTGTAGCATTAGACATGTAGAACACTGTGTGTTCTGGGTGTAGCATTAGACATGTAGAATACTCTGCGTTCTGGGTCTAGCATTAGACATGTAGAACACTGTGTTCTGGGTGTAGCATTTGACATGTAGAACACTGTGTGTTCTGGGTGCAGCATTAGACATGTAGAACACTGTGTGTTCTGGGTGTAGCATTAGACATGTAGAACACTGTGCGTTCTGGGTGTAGCATTAGACATGTAGAACACTGTGTGTTCTGGGTGTAGCATTAGACATGTAGAACACTGTGCGTTCTGGGTGTAGCATTAGACATGTAGAACACTGTGTGTTCTGGGTGTAGCATTAGACATGTAGAACACTGTGTGTTCTGGGTGTAGCATTAGACATGTAGAACACTGTGCGTTCTGGGTGTAGCATTAGACATGTAGAACACTGTGTGTTCTGGGTGCAGCATTAGACATGTAGAACACTGTGTGTTCTGGGTGCAGCATTAGACATGTAGAACACTGTGTGTTCTGGGTGTAGCATTAGACATGTAGAACACTATGCGTTCTGGGTGTAGCATTAAACATGTAAAACACTGTGTGTTCTGGGTGCAGCATTAGGCATGTAGAACACTGTGTGTTCTGGGTGTAGCATTAGAAATGTAGAACACTGTGTGTTCTGGGTGTAGCATTAGACAAGTAGAACACTGTGTTCTGGGTGTAGCATTAGACATGTAGAATACTCTGCGTTCTGGGTCTAGCATTAGACATGTAGAACACTGTGCGTTCTGGGTGTAGCATTAGACATTAGAATACTGTGTTCTGGGTGTAGCATTAGACATGTAGAACACTGTGCGTTCTGGGTGTAGCATTAGACATGTAGAACACTGTGCGTTCTGGGTGTAGCATTAGACATGTAGAACACTGTGTTCTGGGTGTAGCATTAGACATTAGAATACTGTGTTCTGGGTGTAGCATTAGACATTAGAATACTGTGTTCTGGGTGTAGCATTAGATATGTAGAACACTGTTTGTTCTGGGTGTAGCATTAAACATGTAGAGTAATGCTTGAAATTAATTTCTCACTGCAAGTAATGAGGCCTTAAAAAAATGCTCAATTGTCACTGCTGCACCTGTTGAGATATTTTGGCAAGAACTGCAAGGGAAAAAATTTGTGTGCCATGAAAACAACAGAGCCAAGAAAAGTTTGCCAAAAGGACTATAAATATGCTAATGACTCTTAATCAGGAGCACAATTGGAATATGCTAATTATTTCTAATCAGGATCAGAATTTGAATAATTGGTTTCCATGTATAACATACGCAGATGTATTATGACCATGAAAACATATTCCCAACTGGTTCAACAAAACTTCATGCAAGAACACGTAGTCAGGCTCAAGCAGGGAGGAATAGAGCATTTCAATTGGTTCCAGTCTAATTTCATGGACATACTAATTTAATATCGGTATGGTCTCTACGCTCTAGCATTGGTATTCAGCATTAAGGAGGAACTGCTGAACTCTTATATTTGTAGTAAACAGGAAAATAATAATAGTGATGATAAAGCCACCAACTGTGCTGCAAGTCCACAAAACGCAGTCCATAGAGCTAAATGAGACTCATTACAGTTATCCTGGACTGTATTCAGGAAATCTGACTATGATGAGGAGTGATTTATATTAAAGGGGTATTATCACGACCGGCGTGCCGATCACAGACGTGTGACGCAAAGGGAGGGAAAAGGGAAAGCCCTGTCCAAGGGAGAGGGAAAGGTGGTGGCTCCTTACTCACCTTGAGGCTGGCACCTGACTGCCCTGACGTCCCTAGACGGGTTTTTCGCCCGTATGCCGATCCCGTGCCTAAACCCTGGCTTTCCTTAAGATGAGCCCTAAGTAGTGAATAGGGCGGTGGGAGCACTAGTCCTCACCGCTAACACTAAAGGAAAACACCAGGGAGAGGACAGACAGATACAGACAAAACATATAAGCCCAGGTGGGCGACAACAGCGGACATCAAAAGCCCAACAGGGATCCGGAGGGTAACGCTCTGGTACGACCACCAGGAACAACAGCTACACAGCTCCAGTGGGTCAGTATAGAAGTCCAGGCAGGAAGCCTATATCTGGCAACCAGAGAAGTGGGAAGGGGGAATATAAGGAGGTTGGGAGTGACGGACAAGAAACAGCTGAGGAGAAGAAGCTATGGATCCCTGAGTGAGACAAAAAGGATTGCAAGGCAAACACAGAAAGCTACCATTAAGTAACAGCATGATCTTTAGACATAGAGCGCGCAGCCATCCGCTGCGACTTCCTGACCCCGGGTATAATGGAGTCAGACGTGGCTCATGACACCCTCGTGACAGGTATTCCTATTTAGGACATTTAGGACATATTTATAGGATATTCAAAGATCCAGTAACTCACCACCACTGGCCGTGTTTTCACACTATAGGAAAATAGTTGGCCTTTCTGGTGGCCAGGACCATGGGAGCGCACATAGGCTGATGCCTTTTCCTACAGTGTGCAAGCACAGCCACCGCTGCTGGATTGCAGGGTGATTGTAACCCCTGGGAACGAGAAGTGTATAATGTGATGGAAAAATGAAGCCAGCCAGCAAAGGAAGCAATATGGACAATCACAATACATTAGTAACTGCCTTGTATTAACTTTATTTACATGATAAATGCCAATTTCTGAAGTCAGACAGCCCCTTTAAGTAAATTATTATTAAAGTAACTGATCAGTTCCAGGGCAGAATCGGGCAGATTATCGGGAACTACCATTTCTGAGAACGGTCATTTCCAACAATCTGCCCATGCTGATGTGCCGTTGATCACCCAATGAACAAGCGAAACGCTATTTCATCGGGTAATCCTGTCGTTCATGCAGGCACCACCCGTCACAGTTTATGGGCAGCAGATCGTGTCTTTTAAACAGCAATCTGCTGCTTAGAAACCATAAATCTGATGCAAGAGCGATCCCTCGTCCTCATACAGTGAAGGAGATCGCTGCATGTAAATGCAGCAGTCCCCATCACTGAACAAGCGTTCCTTACCGACAGTCGGCTGCAGAATCGTCCCATCTAAATCCACCTTTACTTGGCCTGGTCTTAATGGGTGCTACAAATGTGGTCATTACATTTGCAAGGCATGCAGCCATTTGAATGTGACTTTTTAGTGTTATAAAGTAATGTCACTTTGTTTAAATGTGTAGGTATTGAGATGGTTAATGCACATAGTAGAGGTGGAGATCATAGAGGGTGGAAAAAGAGGCATCAGCGAGATTTAAATCATAGACATGATTTGGAGTATCACAATTAAAGCATATCGTATATGGTCTTGGTAGTTTTTCAGATATACTGTATATATCTTCATGCTTGCAATATATGTATTTATTGTCAGTCTTTATTGTCTACTGTACAGGATTATTCAGTTTGTGAATAAATTGTGTAAATAAACTGACTGATGGGATGGAGTATTTAAGAACTCATATAGTCAGTGTTTTGATACACGATGAGGAAGATAATTTCTGACCGAAACGCATAAGCAAGATAAAACAGTTTGTATCCATGATGATGTCTTTGGAATTAAAAATTAAAAAAATTTAGCCACTTATATAACTGCTGGATTTCTTGTGAGGTTTGTTTATCTGACATTATTGTCTTATCTTGTCTATATGCCAGACGGGACAACCCTTTAAAGAGGGGTGATCACTCTGAGTAAAACAATATTATATTCATGCCCCTACGTTGCTCTATTCTCGACAAAAGTCAGTTTTTATTAATATGCAGATTACCTTCTTGAAGCACTGAGGGGCTGGACAGAGCCCTCGAAGCACTTTGTCAACACCCGCCTTCCACTGGATTGACAAGTCCAGATATCTCACCTGGACCTGTCTTTTCGCACCTGTGCCGTGGTTCTCTGTCTTCACGCTCACTCAATGGATCTGTTGTTGCTTCCGACATAGCACTGAGCATGCGCTGAGACAGATAACCACAGTGCAGGCGTAAGAAGATAGTGCAAGGTGGAAGGCCTGTAAATTTATGGCAGGTTGGTGTTTATATGGTCTCTTTCTTAGGCCTCATGCACACGAACGTATTTTGTTTCCGTGTCCGTTCCATTTTTTTGGAGATAGGATGCGGACACATTGATTTCAATGGATCCGCAAAAAATGCTGACAGCACACCGTGTACTATCCTCATCCATATGTCCGTTCCGTAGCCCCGCAAAAACAAATAGAGCATGTCCTATTCTTGTCCGTTTGGCGGACAAGGATAGGCATTATTACAATTTGCAGACCGCAAAACACATACGGTTGTGTGCATGTAGCCTTAATGTGTATGGTGATGTCCAGGAAATATAAATGAGATTTCAAGTAGTTAACAGCATGATGGCTGGATGGAAGTTTTTGTGGAAGGCCAACAGCTTATCTTCAGAACGTGCCCAGATTATCAGTAGGTCATGAATGTATCAGAAGTATGCTAGAGGTTTTTTTTCTTCAAAACTTTTTTTTAATTAAAGGTTCCAAAAATGTCATACAAATACAAAATTAGTGAAGTACCATTTGATGAATATCAAAGCAAGTCAAGAAAACCTCAGTAATTCAGTTATAAAAGCCATGAGGACGGAAACCTACATTTTCATTAAAAAGGTTGTCTCACTTCAGAAACTGTCATTCTTCATGTAGAGAAAGTTAATACAAGGCACTTAGTAATGTATTGTGATTGTCCATATTGTCTCCTTTGCTGGCTGGATTAATTTTCCCATGACATTATACACTGCTCGTTTCCATGGTTACAACCACCCTGCAATCTGTCAGTGGTGGTCGTGCTTGGCTACTATAGGACAAAGCACCAACCTAAGTGCTCTCCCACGATCCCAGGCCACTAAATAGGCCAGTGCTTTTTCCTGTAGTGTGCAAACATTACCACTAGAGTTGAGCGAGCACCTGGAAGTTCGGGTTCACGGGGTTTGAGTTCGGGACTCGAACTTGACCCCAAATCAAAACCCCATTGAAGTCAACGGGGACCCAAACTTTGGGGCACTAAAATGGCTCTGAAAAAGTCCTGAAAAGGGCTAAAGTCCGGGAATTGAAGCAACATGGGGGTAAGAGTAGGACAAGTGCCTAGGAAATAACTTAAAATAACAGCCGCCACTACTTTTCCAGACGAGCCATCCCTTTCCTGCACAACCAAGTAGCGGACAAAATCAGGTGTGCACTGCGAAACGCCATCTGTGGCAAGATCCACATAATCACCAATACGTGGACTGGTAAGCACGGGCAGGAAAGTTATATCTCCCTAACAGCACACTGGGTAAATGTAGTGGCGGCTGGGCCAGAAGCGGACAGAAGTTTGGCGCATGTCCTTCTGCCCCCGAGGATTGCAGGGCATTTCTGTTTGCCTCCTGTTGCCTCCATCCTCCTACTCCGCTTCCTCCTCTTCTACCACCTCTACCAGGGGGACAAACCCCACACCGCGCAGGAGCTGTGGACGGGCATGGAACAACAGACCGATGAGTGGTTGGTGTCACTGAGCCTCAAGCCTGGCCTGGTGGTGTGCGATAATGGGCGAATTCTCGTAGCAGCTCTGGGCCTAGCCGGTTTGACACACATCCAAAAAATATATATATGAAAGCCACTCCTAAAAAATAACTTTTATTAGGACTCTATTAAAAACCACCCCAATGTCAGGAGGAAAAATACTCCCCATAAACTAGGGGAAGGTTGCAGGTACACAAGAAAAGGATATTGGCTACGGCACGCAGTGGCTGTCCCTGGTATGGTAACCCTCACTAAGGCTCAGCCCAAGGGCACCCCCTGATGGTAGGAGCCCCTCGTCCTCGTGCCTGCCCTCACTTACCCTGCAGCCGTCCCTCGTCAAATTACTGCGTAATACCAAAAAGAACTCGTACCTAGATCCTCAATGTGTGGTACGATCTCTGTCAGAAATTGGTCACGCTACTCTTGATCATGATATTCATGAGTACAAAAAAGTCGCATGTACACAAGGGTCATCAAAAATAACCCAGAAAAAAGCCCCGACGCGTTTCCCCCAAACATATCACTTTGGGTTCATCAGGGGGCACATATATAACGAGATACACCTGTGCGACATACAATTAAGGTCATCGTGCGGGGATCCAGTGGAAAAAAGTCACTCCGTAGGGACCCGCATCTGGACCACAGAGGAGACAGTGCCTTGGTCGCATCCAGGGGTGGGGCGTCTGATGTTGCACCTCATGGTTTTGACACACATCCCTTGTCTGGCGCATGTGCTGAATTTGGTGGTGCAGAAATTCCTGAACACCTGACAGTGAAAATCAATTCAGTTAATCCAGCTCCTAGATTCTGGTGGGACAAATTCACTTTTATTAGTGCTCAGGGACCCCTGCCGCCTGAGCCTCAGATGTGACAGGCAAAAAATGTTATTGAATTTGTCGGTTAGATTGTTGGGTAACATTTCCACGGTTATCAGGACTTTTTATTATAAATCGTAACAAAACTATACAAGGAACATTTTAAAAAGAGAAAATGAACCCGACCAGACTCCCACCCTACACCCCCCCCCCCTTTCACGCAAACCACTCATTAATGTCCATTCACAAACTATTTACAAATTTACTTATAAACATATTTAAATAACTATAAGTCAGATAAACAAAATAAACAACAAAACCATATACATGCCTTACCCTTACCTTATAAGGCCAATTATATACAAGTGGCTTGGAGGGTGGGTTCCTGCACCAAAATAGGCCAGGTACACAATTGTCCAGCCAGGGCACAGTTCTGGAGGAGGAGGAGGAGGAGAAGAAATCATGTTCACAGCAGGGTGGCACCCAAAGCAGCTCACGACCATCACTTGAGCGTGGCTGGGGGGATACGGAGGACACAGGTGATACACCTCCCACAGAGGATAGCCGAGTTGCCCACGTTCTAACTTGTGCAGATTACTGGGTGGCCACCCTACTGTATCCCCGTTACAAGGACAAAGTGCCGTCCTTAATTCCGTCACTGAAGCGTGATCGGAAGAAGCCAACGCTGGTAGACGCGTTGCTGATGGCATTCACACCTGACACCAGGGGCTCAATGGAAGCACAAGGCTAAAGCAGAGGAGGAGGAGGAGGAAGTCGCCAACGCAGCTGGGTCACCGCCCGCACCTCAGAAGGCAGGGTTAGCATGGCCGAAATGTGGAAAAGCTTTGTCACCACGCCACAACAACCAGCACCACCAGGAGATATGGAACATCTTAGCAAGAGGCAGCATTTCAGCAACATGGTGGAACAGTATGTGTACACACACCTACACGTACTGACTGATGGGTCTGCCCAGGGTCGTAGCTAAAAATTACTGGGGGAGGGGGGCCCCATTCAAAATTTGCTGTTAGGCCCAGTTATTTCTAGCTACGCCACTGGGTCTGCCACATTTAACTTCTGGGTCTCCAAATTGGGGACATGGATACCGGCCTCACCCAACCATTGTTATACTACAGCACATTTACTCTTTGTTTTCTTTTTTATATTTCCCAATGTTTTGGGGTCTACCACCAATTTATAAAAATAAAAAAAACACATTGTTGTTGGCGACTACCTTTGGCTTCACAGCCAAAAAAGGCTTTATGTCAGGCAACAATGTAACCGCCAATTGTAATGAACTAAGTTCCCTGTCTGTTAAGCAGTGCAGGGGTACTTTGAAAGAAAGAAGGGGTACAGATCAGCCAACAATCTGAACGCCACCAAATTTACAGCATATATTTCCCAGTCAGGTATGCAGCAAAGAGGTAGTTTAAAGAAAAAAGGGGTCATGGAGCGTCCCCGTCATCAGGCATCTATTTGCCCCGCTAAAGGATTATTTTAAAAGTGTATATAAGCCACAAGGGGCCCCCACGCTGCAGATTTATCATGGAGACATCATGGAGATTTTACAGCATATAACTACAGCACCCAACAATGTAAACACCGCCGAATTTACAGAATATAATTCCCAGTCAGGTATGCAGTGCAGGGGTACTTTGAAAGCAAGAAGGGGTACAGATCACCTAACAATCTGAAGGCCACCTAATTTACTGAATATATTTCCAAGTCAGGTATGCAGTGCAGGGATACTTTATGGCCCAAGAATGTAACATAAGATTTTTAGAAATTTACCTCCATGTCACCTATGCAGAGCAGGGGTTTGTATACGGCAAAACTGGCAAAATGTCACCCACCAATGTAACAGATGATTTTTGGAAATTTTCCTCCCTGACACCCATGCAGAGCAGGGGTTTGTATACGGCAAATCTGGCAAAAAAACAACTGTTTTTTCAGCGTTGTATGCAAAAGTGCTCTGTGGCACAACAGTACGGGTTTATTCCCCCAACTACAGAAATGCAGTTTTTCACCGCAAAATTTGAAAGCAGTTTTTTCTGCGTTGTATGCAAACAGGTTCTGTGGCACAACAGTACAGGTTTATTAACCCAACTACAGAAATGCAGTTTTTTACCGCAAAATTTTAAAACTAGGTTTTCAGCGTTGTTTGCAAACGTGCTCTGTGGTACGACAGTACGGGTTTATTCCCCCAATTACAGAAATGCACTATGTCACCTCACAATTTTAAAATAGGGTTTTCAGCGGTGTATGAAAACGTACTCTGTGGTACGACAGTATGGGTTTATTACAGCAACTACGTAAATGCACTGTCACCGCAAAATTTTCAAATAGGTTTTTAGCGGTGTATGCAAACGTGCTCTGTGGTACGACAGTACGGGTTTAATTCTCCAGCTACAGAAATGCTCTATGTCACCCCAAAATGATAAAATAGGTAATGTAGGGGGACTTGACCTGCCAGAAAAAAGGATTTTTTCCTCCACTGAGCTACCAAAAAATAATTAGACTGATGTCCCTGGCTGGCTGGCACACATGCAGGTCACATGCAGTTCCAAGAACACTGCAGTTGCCAAAATGGCCGCCGACCCCCACTTCAGTAACAGATGGATTAAAAATTATTTTGCAGTATCACTGGGCTCAGGGCTGGGTACAAATATGTAGCATGGCACCCTCAATAATTGCTGTAGTTTAAAGAGTTAACACCACCAAGTTCAACAGATTTCTTCCCTTATCTCTCCCTCACAGAAGCGGCAGCATCCTATCCCTACACTGAGAAGAGCAGAGTGACGTGCGGCGCTACGTGATTCCAGCTTAAATAGAGGCTGGGTCACATGCTGCACTTAGCCAATCACAGCCATGCCAATAGTAGGCATGGCTGTGAGGGCTTCTTAGGGCAAAGAAGTGAAACTTTTGTTGATTGACTGCCCTGCAGCCTTTCAAAAAGCGGGAAGAAATCGCTGAACAACGAACTGTACTTTTACGGAAATGTTCAGGTTCGGGTCCGGGTGCGAAAAACCGTAATGTTCGGTACGAACCTGAACTTTACAGTTCGGGTTCGCTCAACCCTAGTCATGACCCACAATGCAAGTCAATGGGGACGGATCCATTCTCTCTGGCACAATCTGACACAATAGAAAACTATGTTAAAGATAATACAACCGGATCTGTTCATAACGGATGCAGATGGTTTTACTATCAGTAACGGAAGCATTTTTGCTGAACCCTGCTGGATCCAGCAAAAACGCTAGTGTGAAAGTAGCCTTATATACAGTCCTCAACATTGAAATTGCAACACAAAAGAAAAGTCGTGGAGTTATACAAATCACAGTATGTTAATGATATGCAAATGATGTAAAAATTGAAACAAAATATTCAAAACATTTCAATTTATTCAGTATCAAGTATGAACTCCACACACACAAATATATGGCTTCACATGTCCTGGCGTGCTATCAATGAGGTTATTAATGGTTGTCTGAGGAATGTCCTGCCATGCTGAATACACTGGGCACACAAATCATTAAGATCTGCAGCTGGCAGCTTCTTTTGGAACTGTTGACCAACAAGATCCCAGATATGCTGCCGGTCATGGTTGCACGTTTAGGCCATGCAGGTCTGCTCCCAGTAGCACAAACAACATGCGGCCTGGCGTTGTCCTGTTGAAAAATTGCTCCAGGGACACTTTGGAGAAGTGGCCTGACAACTGGCTCCATGACCAAATCAATGTAACACTGAGCTGTTATTGTACCTGAAATGAAAATGACAGGGGTCCGGCTACTGTACATTATGCCACCCCTCACCATAATCCTGCGAGTAAGACTGGTATGATGTTCCCTTAAGAAGGTCTCTTCATGGAGTTGCAAACATGGTCTCCAGACCAATTATTGGGTATCGCTGAGTTTAAGACAAAAGCGTGACTTATCGTTGAAAAGGACAGACTTCCATTCCAGCCTTAATTGCTGTCTTGCTGTGCACCAGAAGAGAACTGGCCATATACCCTACAGTGCAATTTCCCGGTGGGCCGAGAGGGCCGTGGTTGTGGCCATGCTGTGGTGCAGAATCATGCGGCCAAATACCGCAAAGCTGCCTTTCATTTAATAATGAATACCAAACTGTATAGACCTTCTTTATTGTTTATCGCCACACAGCACCAACAGCGGCGATTGCTGGTATGGAGTGTGGATGGTTAGGCGGGGGGACAATATGCATGTTATTGCTGTTCTTTTCTGCAATCTCCTGCAGGTTATGTGACAGTAAATACAGAATATTAATCAGCTCTGGCATACCCACTTCTCCAACCCCAGCGCTCTCCTGCCCTACAGATGGGAGCCCTTCTTCTGCCATCTGCTTTTCCTCCTTTTCCATATCATCTAATATTAATGAGAATATGTCATCAGGAACATCCATCTACTCCTCTCTCTGCATCTTGCTGATTTTTCTAGGACATGGAGACTTGGATGATTTGGAAGAAGTGAAGCCAGCAAAAGATGAGGACGGTCATCATTAAGACCCTAAGGGGTGCAGACTTGATGGTATTGGTTGGCACGCTGGCACTGGAATAATAAAGGCTTCCATCTTATTGATATTTAATTACATATCTTAGTTTACAGTTGATGTAGGAATAAGTAAATGCAGGAATATATAAATAAAACTGACACAGAATAAGTCTCCATGCACTCTCCCTGCAGTCTCCCTGCTCTCTCTCTGCACTCTGCCTGCACTCTCTCTCTCTCCAATACTCTTCTATTAATCATTTTTAGCAACAAGAGCATTCGCCATGTCTCTCCCTATGCTAAGCTCACAGGACAATGGTGGAGACGGAATGAGGGTTTTATAGGACTGTGACATCACAGGGGAAGGTTATCTGTTGATTGGCTCACTGCACGGCATTATGGGTGATCTCACATTCATGGACTTTCACTTTTTAACATGAGCAGCTGCCATTTTACAAAAAACTGATTTGTTACTACGAAGTGTGAGGAAATCCGGATTAGTTGCAAATCAAATGTGTTGCTTCACTCAACACTAGTGATAGGGCATTATTTTATGCTGTACTATGGTATTGCTGGCGCAGCCCACATCGGTTGTCCATGTCTACCTGTGGCTTGTGTTGGAACACCAGTAGCTGGACGTCTAGCTCGTCGCTCAATGTCATGCAAATGGCTTGTGATGGTTTGTGTAGATACTGTTTGCTGCCCTAGGCTTGGGGTCTGACATCCAGTTTTACTTGCAGTACAGAATGGATCACTATCTTTGTGCACTTCTTGCTGTCATTTCAGTTTGTTGTTATTCTCCCAACCACTGGGACATACAATGTTGAACAGCGCTGACATCTGTTGAGGCTTCTCTAGGCGCTGATTGGTGTATTCTAAGCAGTTGTTTCGTGCATGCTAATTCAGCCACGTGACTTTGTTTCAGAGAAGCCTGGATTTCAGTAGAAGTTGCTCGTGGGTTTCTCTATATACTGTATCTTTGTGACATTTGAGTCTAAAATCTTTCTTGATCTAGATGACCATGGCTTGGTAACAGTCTGAACAGAACTGAATGGCTTTTTCAAATCTTTGGATATCTTTTTCTAGCCTTTTGAACTACAGTACTTTTGCTTTCCTAATGATTTAATAACCAGCAAAGTCCATGCAGCCTGCATGAAATGCACAAGGGTCTTTCAAGAGCTAAGAAACTCATAGGGGTAGATTCACTAAGCCTATGGATGGCATAAACTTAGGCTGTCTAGACCTGTATCATATCTATCACAGCAGCTCAGGCTGGATGATAAATGTGCAGTAATAGATACTTTTATCTACACCTATAACTACTGTTGGTTGGCTTAGTTTGAGGCAGACTTTTAAAAAACTTTGAAAAACCCAAATTATGGTGCAATTTTGGCGCTAAATGCCATAAGTCAGGCCACCCCTACTTTCCCACATAGTTGCACCCCTTCCCCAGAAAGCCATGCACCCTTGTCAGGCTAGATAATTTCTCTAAACCTAGATGCGCCATACCGTGCCACATTTTGTCCCAAGTTATTCCAGAATCTTAGTAAATGTGGGCCACTGACTATTAATACACAGACACTAATTACAATCACACAATGCAAAGGTACGGATACGTGTCCTTTATTGCCTTCTCAAGCTGTGTATGTCAACTTTAGTTTGCATTTTCCAGCCAAACATTCAAGAGTGTATAAACTTTTTAAAATCTTTTAAAATCCTGTTTATCATAGCAATCTATGTTATCAATAATCATTATGATACATATCATTCTGTGACAATTAATCGCTTCAGATGAGCAATATGCATAAATTAATGATTGGAGTTTTGCAGGATCACTCATATTTCCCAAGCGTGATATACATCTTACAAATTCTGCCTAGGCTGTGTGAGCCTGGAGAATGAGCACAACTGTATAGAAAGACTTCTTCAAGGGATAAGCCATTTTTAATATCCTCTTTCTCAAAATCTTGTGTCAACTGTAAGGGTCGCTGCAGTTGACATGGTGTAGATTTGTGTACAAAAAATCTGCTAGAAATCTGCACCAAACCACACATAAATCCGCACTATTTATCACAGTTCTGGAGTGTTTTTTGTGCCGTTTTTATGCAGTTTTTGGTGAGGATTTTCAAGCGTTTTTTCTGTTTATGTTAACAATCTCATTAAAGTCTATAGGGAAATCCATTCTACATAATGCACGAACAATTAACATGCTGTGGATTTTAAGGCCGGGGTCACACATGACTGATTAGCTGCCAGTTTGCCGTTGCGGATTTACGTGCAGCAAATCCGCAGCGTTGCACAGTACCAGCAAAGTGGATGAGAAGGTCTGAATTCTTACGTGCTGTGTAAAATAAACACAGAAAAAGAGCTGCGGTATTGCGTATTTGAAATCCACAGTATGTCAATATATGCAGCGGATTTCTCTTGGAGATTTCGGAAACGCAGCATAAACCGCAGTGGATTTTTCAACTGTATTTTCCATCACATGTGTCTCTGGCCAAAAATCTGCACAACAGGTAAATTTCCGTACCGTACCTAAGAAATAAAACTAAAATTTTTCTGTACGTAATCCGCATTGTGTACAGGTGCCCTAAGACTGGATAATCACTCTCACCCCACTACAGTGGTTCCTCAAGTTACAATATTAATTCGTTCTGGACCGACCATTGCATGCTGGAACCACTGCAACTTAAGTCTACAACTCTATGGAACTAGTAATTAAACTAGTAATTGGTTCCAAAGCCACAAAATATCATCCAAAATAAGATTTAAGAGAAATAAGCAGATAACTAAGGCTGCTTTGACATTTTTATCAGTAAACGTGAGCCAAAAACAGGTGCAGGTCAAAAACTAAAAACAGGTGCAAATTTTTCCATTAGAGCTTATCTCTGTATAGGCTCTGCTTCTTGTTTTGTCTCACAATCACTGATGGAAATCACTGATCAAACACTGATGTGTGAAAGCGGCCAAAGACAGATGATGCATATAACAGCCAGGAATAGATGCTGGAAGCTGAAAATCACTTTCTATGAGGAGGACAGGAGCTTCTTCAGGGTCTTGTATAGCACAAAGTGTATCAGAAAAAAAAAATGGAGGAGATGTAGTACCGCACTGTACTGTAAGGAGCTACTATACAACCCATTTAGGTGTTTTACCAGAGAAATGGCCATGTTGATTAGATAGAGCTGAGTCTGAGGCATTGTGATATCAGTCTAGTTTCAGCTAATGGTCCTGGAAACACTATTGTAGGGGCTCATTCACACGACCGTGTGTGCCCCGTGCCTGTGCTGCGGACCTTGCCACTTGATTGACAGGGCTGGACATCTCGGCCCTGACAATCTTGCGCCTGCGTCGCTATTCCGAGTAGAAGCGCCAGCGCAGAATCTCTGCAACTGTTCATGAGCCGCTACCCAGAAGTGCCAGTTGCCGCTCCGGTAGCGGAAGCAGAGCCTTTGCACTTGCAACGCTACTTGGAGCAAGATTGTCAGGGGCAGGTGAGATTCTTTCCCAGCGGGGACACCCCCTCAGTTGATGAGACAAATCGATTTGTAAGAATCAGTCCCCTCATCCCTATTAAGAACTATTCACAATATTTTAGTCTGAAATAAATTGGCTATGTCTGATTCATAGGTAAACATCCACCCTCATTTGTTCAGCAGCAACATTTATAAAAGCATAAAAAGACCCGAGAGGTCTATGTACATCAATAAAGCATCTCCCTTTTAATGATACAACATATTGAAAAATAGTTTTTCTATCAAGAAATAATAATATTGTCTTTGTTGCATTATATGGAGTGATTCCAGATTATTCTTTGAAGATCTAAGGAGACATTTCTTCAGTAGAACTCCACATAAAGCCTCGACGATTGGTTAAATCAATCGTGTTCTTGGCAGATCATTCAGAAACTATTTGTATTAGTTGTTTATCAAATTATTAACTGCACAGATGTTGCTCGCTGAAGAGCAGCTGATGATTCTCCCTGCCAGAGACACAGACAAAGGTCTGCACGAATAATTGGAGATGTGAACAGAATATGAAATTAATTTGCCGCTCTTAATTCCTATGCAAATCCTGACCTCTGATAGAGACTATCAATTACCCTGCATAGAATGAAAAGAAAGGAGACAGTTTCCTTTTTTTTTTTAAAGAACTTAGAAAGGGGGGAAAATATTTGCAATGAGCAGTGGGTTTGTAAAGAACCAAACATCATGGACTTGTTTAATTCAATCCCTGAACTTGGAATGATGCCTCGGGGGAATAGAAACTACATTCAGGGAGCAAATAAAGAGACAAGTAAAATATTCGGCTTAATTGGTGTCACATCTGTGGCTTGACGGGGATATCGGCAAATACACACTGGATTTTGATTCTTTCTGTTCATAAAAGCCAGGACAAAACGACTGGGGAGAACAATTATGAGGAACATGGCTATATCAGAGGGAAAGGCTGAACATCGAGATGGAAAACATGTTCTACAGGTGTATGGTATGGGGTGGGGAGAGGCATTAAATGTTTATGAAACATGCATGCTACTAAACGTTACATATATAATATGTTGTCTTTCTTCTATTGATATGATTTTTTATGGCTTTTTTTTATAGTTGTCTTTTTTCAGATATTATATATCATGTGTGTATCTACAAACCACATTTCTCACCGTTGTGACTCACAGTAAGCACATGGATGTGGAAAAGAGACATATGAGCTCTCATGTGCTACTGAGTGGCTGAATGGGCTCGACGAAGGTTGGGAGGTGAGCAGATATGCTTTGTTGTGCTATGTTTTTGCAGGGGCTCGGCCTGGTGATTGGTCCCCTTTGAGTGCTGTAAAACTACAAGAGCTTTAGAGTATTGCTCCTTGTCTAGAAGAGCCAATTTAACATCTTGAAACAAAGTCATTATAGCCATTGTTCTTATCAAAGGAATTGTATGAGATTAGTAAAACATGGATTTTTTTTTTATCCAGAAACAGCACCACCTTATCCGTAGGTTGTGTCTAATATTGCCGTTCAGCCCACTTAAAATGAATCACAAAATTAAAGGGGTTGTCCAAGTGTATCTCCAGGATAGGTCATCAGTATGTAATTGATGGGGGTCTAACTCCCGACATCTGCTGATCAGCTGTTTGAAGAGGTTGTGGTGCACCAGTGAGCGCCATGTTCTCTTCCTAGACCAGTGATGTCATGTTCATCGGTCACAGGCCTAGGTGCGGCTCAGTCCTATTCAAGAGAATAGGGCTGAGTTGTGATACCAAGCACAGCCGTTATCCAATGGATGGCACTGTGCTTGGTAAGCTGAGAGGAGGCCGGAGCACCACGGTCTCTTCAAACAACTGATTAGTTGGGGTGCTGGGAGTCTGACACACACACCGATCACATATCGGATGCACAATTCTAAGGATAGGCCATCAGTATAAAACACTCGGACAGCCCCTATAAAGTTTGAAGTGAAGGATGTGAACACCCAGAAAAACTCAAGCCTACAGAAACCTTAAAGCCATTTGATCAGAGGAGTAGCTATAGGGGAAGCAGCTATTACAGGGCCCAAACTCAGAGCAGGGATCCAACCCAGGAGAAAAACAAAAGTATTTGATTGTCAGGGCCCCCTCGACAGTATTATACAATGACATGACAAACAGAATATACGTGTAGGAAATGGATGGAGCGGCTGCCTGGCAAGGTCTGAGAGAGCTATCTTGACTAGCCACAAAAGTGGGGGTTGCATGGGAGAAGGGGGTTGCCAAGAAGTTGCTGGTGGGGGCCCCGTTCACAATTTTGCTGTAGGGCCCATTCATTTCCAGTTACTCCACTAAACATGAGGAAAGGCGTACAGTAGACATTGACAGGACTACAGATTGAGTAGTGTCTTTTGGATTACACGTCTGACCCTACGTGTCCTCCAGACTTAAGATTGCATTTCATTAGCCCCATCTATCAGCATCATCACTGTATTAGCAAGGCATGGATTGAAGTGGCCTGGGGGATCACAGCATGGAGACTGGCACAATGGTTGCCTCTCAAGTACCTCAAGAATGCCGCTATACTAAATTCATTTCCAACATCATCTACCTCATTTAGCACACGTCAGTCTCTTCACATGCACCAATATTGTTTCTCCCTATAATACGTAATTAGATCCTCATCATTCAGATGAGGGCTTCCACTCTCTATGAAGTCATTGAGATGCTTTTAAGAAAATTCTGAGGTGGTGTTTGGCCATCAAGCTCAATAAATCCAATGCCTTTCCCGAAAATCAAGGTATCCTGGAAAATAGATGTGCCGTCTACCTACATACATACGTATCTCTCCATAGCATGATATCAGTGATATAATATTTTCATCCTCGGGATTGGGGATATTGAAATCTCTAAGTGTGTCCATATTGTCATTATTAGATGTAGTTAAGGCGTCCTTAGGCGGACAATAGAAGTAAGGACAGGACGTGACAGCCTGATAACAAAGAAGACGTGTCTCTGGTTTTATGCGTCGAGGCGGTCTTGTGCGGTGGTTATGTGAGGCTGTCCATCCATCCAGGCTATTCAGAGGCCGCCTTTATTCTCTCATCATATTTTCTAATGAGTAAAACTAAATAGAATGAATACTGTGATCAGTCTGTTTGTCGACCTCTGAAAGACCTCAGCAGTAAAATGATGTTGTCAGCTCCTGTCCTCACATCCAATACGTTCTGCCTTTCACTTCCCCGCAGCCCAAACAAAAGGCGCACAACAATATCAATTAATCATGCAGCAGGCAAACAAGGAGATTTATTCCACTACAAATAGCCTCACAGAGAGACGCTGAATGGCTGTGATTAGCATGTGAAAAGAGAAGCAAAACTCCACAGTTCAACAGCTAAAGAGCAATTTGATGGGGCTGGGATGGGGAAATTACTTGATTAGTGTCTGTGGTAGAGATCACAATTAGAGCACCTCAGTCATGAATCCTGACTAGCTCAGCTAAAATACAGCCATGGTATTGAAGAGCACGAAATCTGTTATGGGCCAAATAATACCAGACGGGGAATGTTCACCTGCATAACCGACGGCGCACAAGCGCAAAATGTACCATTCCCATCGCTTCGCCGCTTGTAGAGGCACACATGCCACAGATGGAGCAGAACAGTTTATAAGGCATTAGGGTTGCCTGTCGTTCTATAGAGGTGTCAAATCACAAATTTATATTTGATTTTTCATCAGTATTCTACAGTTTTCAAACCAGCACCTGGGTCTGAATACTTTTCTAATTGCATGTAATTCAAAATTTAGCATAGCCAGTGAGCTATTCAATAAAATGTATCTGTATAGCGCCAAATGCTGTTTGCTCTTTTTTTTATTTCTCTGTCCGCCTCGCCAAGGTGGACGAACATGCTCAGTTCCGTCCTTCAACTGCCTCCTGAGCTGTGATAGGGAGAGAGCTGCTGCAGAAAGGACACACACCCTGAACTGCCAGCTTGATATAAATCTAACATAGCAATTAGAATAATGCACGTGGAGATCTTCCGGATCCATATGAGGTACAGGACTGGTTCTAGCTGCTTCTTAGGAAGAGATTTTCATGTACTATATGATGTCTGATTTTCATTTTTTACATGAATCGTGGGATAACACCTTTAAATTCATATTTTTCTGCCTATAATACAAAGCTAATGTTCATTTATGGGACATATAAAATACACGTATACTCATTTAGCATTTTTAAACAGGGGCTGTCCTATTACAACAAGTTACCCCCTATCCACAGGTTAGGGAATAAGTGCCTGATTGGTGGGGGTCTGACCTCTGGAGGTCCAAGAACGAGCAGCGGACATGCTGCCACTGCATTTAGCTCTGTTCTATTCATTGTAAGGGGGGGAAACAGGCCCCAGTTGTAATTGGCAGAGGCCCCAGCGGTCAGACCTCCACCAAACAACACTTAAGGTCCTTTTACACCAGGCATGTCCAAACTCTGGCCCTTCAGAGGGTCATCTGGAGGGCCGGAGTTTGGACATGCCTGTTTTACACGGACCAATATATCAGGCAATTATCAGGAATGAACAGATGATCCTAATAGTTGCCTGATCATCTGCGGAAATGAGAGCTGCATTTACAAGCGATCGCTATAGTGATTGTTTTCCCCATACAGAATTGTTCTTTCTGGCGTGCTACACAGGAACCAGGATTTTTGTTTGGTGCAGGCAGAACAACGACCACCAGAAGAACAAGCGTCTCACAGCTCTGGATGCTCCCTTTGCCGTCAGATTACCATGGCCGCACCTTGGTAATCTTGCGCATGTGCCGTTACTGCAAGTTACAAATGTACAATGATATCAAAGTAAATTTTAGCAGCGTGTGCGCAATTGCTGATTCAGTTTACCAGGCAGACCATTTGCACATGCGCAGATACTCGCAGTAACGGAGCCTGCATTAGACTATCATGGCCACCCAAGATGTGCGGCCATATTAATCTGCCGGCAGACGGAGGGTCCAGAGCTGTGAGACACTTTTTCTTGAGGTGGTCATGTCATTCTGCCAGCACCAAAAACCATCGTTCCAATCGATTCGTACTGAATTCCAGATGGCAGATGTGCATTTGTCAGCAGATCGTAATGCCCTTTGTCACATCTTGACGGAGAAATAATTCTTTTAATTTTAGCCTACATGCACACGGCAGTGTTTTTTTGCGGCCTCCGTTCCGGTATTTTTGCGGATCCGATGGTTTCCCATTCATTTCTATGGATCCAGTAAAAATGCGGATGCCTCTTCCGTTGCCTGTCCGCGCCCGCATTTCACGTCCGAAAAAAAAAAAATATGGCATGTCCTATTCTTGTCTGCAAAAAACGGTTTGCGGACCCATAGAAGTCAATGGGTCAGCAAAAAATGCGGATGACCAACAGAAGCCATCCGTTTATCATCCGCATCCGTTTTTTTGCGGATGGTTGCTTGGAAACCAGGGCACTTGTACAGGTACTTTAAGAAACTGTTTCAAGCCTTCCGTTTTTTTTGCAGATCCGCAAAAAAACAGAAGACACACGGAGACACAACCTACAAAATTTGCGGACACACGGAACGGATGTGGATGTGAAAAGAAAAGGAAGACAGATCCGCGATTTGCGGACAGCAAAAAACAACTGTCGTGTGCATGTAGCCTTAGGCAAATTAGCCACAGGTGCAACGAGGGCGTTGCTATTGCATCTTGTTGCACCTGGGGCTCTGTTCATTTTTATTGCCAGCTACGCCACCACCTCTGTGATTGGCGCATGTACAGTACTGAAGCTCGCTGGATGAACTGAACCTGTACTGAGAGTGCTCCGTTCACAGGTGCACACGCGCAGCCTTGAGATTTCAAGGCCAGGCGTGATTACGTCTACACAGCCTGTCCTGTCAGTTAAAGTGATGGGAGGTGTAGCCAGCAAAGAAAATTAGAAAAGCCTCAGGTGCAACAAGGTGTAAAGGCAACACCCTTGTTGCACTAAGGAGGTAATTTGCATAAAATGGATTTTGGCCACCGAGCAGTAGAATCTGCTGATAAACGCACATCTGCCATATCAGCTGGATTTATTCCCTTTTACCCTCTATCCTCTGCATAGGGGATACATTATTGTAACTGGTTAATCCCTTTAAAGACTATGAAAAATGCAGAGGCATCTATATTGCATCCGTTTTTAAAGGCTGCTGTTAAATTTCTTGCTAGAAGACCGTACACCAGTATTGCAGGTCTGTAACGGTGTAGTCACATGCTTCTGAAAACCAGTTCAAAAAACGAGGGCAGTTCGAGAAATTTCTGCTACATGTTGAAAAGACCATAACCCTGGGTTCACACCTGAGCGTTTTACAGCGCGTTCAAACGCGCTGTAAAACGCTCAACAGATTAAAACCAATGCATCCCTATGGGAGTGGTTCACACTTGAGCGTTTTACAGCGCGTTTGAACGCGCTGTAAAACGCCCAACGCATAAACAAGTACTTGAGCTTCTTTTGGGGCGTTTGACGCGCGTTTTGTGATTGACACCACAGTAGCAATCACAAGAACGCTGCTGCACTGTAACGCTGCGTTTCCTATTTGCAAAAACGCGCAAAAAGCGCGCGTCAAAAACGCTACGTGAAACGCGCGTTTTTGGAACGCTCAGGTCTGAACCCAGGGTAAGGGCTCATGCAAAGGGCTGTAGTTTCTGTCTGCATCGGATCCACATTTTTTGCTGATTGGATGAGCACCCATTGATTTCAATGTTCCGGAGCCCCGCACAAAAAAAAAAAAATAGAACATGTCCCATTCTTGTTCATTTTGCAGACAAGGATAGGAAATTTCTACAGAAGTTAAAAATTAATGGCATCATGCACTTCGCCAGAATCTATGTTTTGCAGATCCACAGTTTGCAGACCGCAAAACACGTACGGCTGTGTGCATGAGCCCTAAGGACTCTTGCACACAACAGTATTTTGCGGACCGTATACTGGCAGTTTTTTCAGTTCTGTATACTGACAGTATACTGAACAATTAACTTCAATGGGTCTGCAAAAAATACTGAAGTGTCTCCGTATGCCTTCCGTTTCCGTTTTTCCATTTCGTTTAGGGTCCATTCACAAGTCCGTGTGTGTTTTGCGGATCCACGGATCCGCAAAACACAGAAACCGGCAATGTGCGTTCCGCATTTTGCGGACTACACATCGCCGGCACTCTCATAGGAAATGCCTTTTCTTGTCCGCAATTGCGGACAAGAATAGGACATGTTCTATTTTTTTCATGAACGCGATTGCGGACCCGGAAGTGCGGATCCGCAATTGCGGACCCAGCCGGGACATCATCTGTCCCCATTGAAATTAATGGTTCCGCAATTCCATTCCGCAAATGCGTGTGAATGGACCCTTAGGGTACAGTCACACATCTGTTTTAACACTCCGTTTCCGTTCCGAATTAAATCGGAACGTTTTCGCGGATCCATTAATTTCAATTGCCTCCGCAAAAATGCGGACACCAATCATGGTGCTGTCCGAATCACGGAATCCGTTCTGTTTCCCTATTTTCCAGGATGCGGATCCTGAAAAAAAATTAAGCTTGTCCTACTTTCTGTCCGTTTTTCGGGTCCGTTGTCCATTCAAGTCAATGGATCCGCAAAAATGCGGATGACATGCACAAAACCATCTGAATGTCATCCGATTTTGCGGATCCGTTTACAGGAAACAAAAAAAAAATAAATTAAACCCAGCCCTCTGTGCCATGTGCTTTCTGTTTTGAGACAAGCACAACGGAAACACGGAACGGATTCGGATGCACTTTAGTACAAAAACGGAAGGTTGTACAGAAAAACGGATCCACAAAAAAACTGAACGTTTATCTGGAAAGGTAAAAATACTGACGTGTGAATGGACCCTTAAATATAGACCATGTCCTATTCTTGTCCGCAAATCATGTTCAGTGGCTCCATTCAAGTCAATGGGTCCGCAAAAAAAGCGGAAAGCATACGGAAAGGCATCTGTATGTCTTCCGTATCCATTCCGTTTTTGTTGAACAATCTATTAAAAATTTAAAGCCCAGCCCAATTTTAATTATGGAATTACTGTTTACTGTATATGCTATATTGAAAAACGGAACGGAAAAACGGAACCAAACCGGAAACACAACAGAAACAAAAAACGAAAAACGGATCCTATAAAAACGGACCGCAAAATACTGAAAAAGGCCTCTTGCACACGACCGTATGGCTTTTTCAGTGTTTTGCGGTCCGTTTTTTTTTTATCCGCTTTTCCGTTTTTTGCTTCCGTTGTGTTTCTTTTCGGTTCAGTTTTTCCGTTCCGTTTTTCCATATGGCATATACAGTATACAGTAATAACATAGAAAAAATTTGGCTGGTCTTAAAATTTTCAATAGATGGTTCCGCAAAAAACGGAACGGATACGGATGCACTTCCGTATGCTTTCCGTTTTTTTTGCGGACCCATTGAGTTGAATGGAGCCACTGAACGTGATTTGCGGACAAGAATAGGACATGTTCTATATTTAAACGAAACGGAAAAACGGAAACGGAAAGCATACGGAGACACTTCAGTATTTTTTGCGGTCCCATTAAAGTGAATGGTTCAGTATACTGTCAGTATACTGAACTGAAATAACGGCCAGTATACGGTCCGCAAAATACTATCGTGTGCAAGAGGCCAAAGCCATACGGTCGTGTGCAGGAGGGTCCATACACACGTCCGTGTGTGTTTTGCAGATCCGCGGATCTGCAAAACACGGACATCGGCGATGTGCGTTCCGCAATTTGCGGACCGCACATCGCCGGCACTCTCATAGAAAATGCCTTTTCTTGTCTGCAATTGCCGGGACATCGTCTGTCCCCATTGAAATTAATGGGTCCGCAATTCCGTTCCGCAAATGCGGAACAGAATTGCGGACGTGTGAATGGACCCTAATACTGATGAAATACTGAAGACATCCTGAAGACACATGTCCACTTGCTGATCCATATTACATACTTGTGTAGAACTGGCCCACATGCCATGTGCACCAAACACACTCTAATGACTTCATTACAGATAGATAATAGGATGCGCATTGAATTTATGTGCCCATCCTATAGATTTGTCTGCCTCCTGTTTTATATGTAGACATATGGATGTCTCTCAGATTCATATGAAAACAACAATTATGACATCTAGCATGCTTTATTGTATGACTTATTATGGAAGTAGTCTGCCCCTTAAAAAGGCACCAGAGACAGACACATAGGGAATCCATGCACCACCGTACAGGACCTGCGCATACAAAATTGCCGTACGCACAAGCGACATTCGCATCAACAGTTAAAAATGTCAAACAGCTGTTTTCAAAACCAATTGAAGTCAAGGGGGCTATTCCAATGGCCATTTTTTTTTTTTTTTTTTAACGGTTAGTGAATAGTGGTCATTAAAAATAGGGCATGTCCTATTTTTGGCGGTTTTTACAGCCAGACAGACCCCATTGAAATCAATGGGACCATTTTTAATGGCTGTTTAAGCGGGAGTGCACCTGTCTAGCAGCCATTAAAACTGGTACACCAAAAGCCATTCAGGGGTTAAAATAGTAATACAAAAAAATACTCCTCTCATCCACTTGTATGCGCAGGGACACTCGATACACATTGCAGGCTTTAGGACCTGATGCTCTAAGGCTGGGAACACACCTAAGCGTTTCTGAATCGCGCGTATGATGCGCGTTATGCGCGTTTTTGGATGCGCGTTTTTGTAACTAAGAAACGCGCATCATACGCGCGATTCAGTGATTCTCCCCTATTTCAGCATGGTCTATAGGCGCATTAAAACGCCTAAAAGAAGCTCCCTGCTGAAGCAACAGCGTTTGGCGTTTTTCAGCGCGTTCAAACGCACTGTAAAACGCCCAAATGTGAACCATGCCCATAGGGAAGCATGGCTTTCCACATGTTGTGCGTTTTACAGCGCGTTTGAACGCGCTGAAAAACGCTTAGGTGTGTACCTAGGGTAAGTGTGGTAGCCTAAGGCCTCATACACACGACCGTTTTTTTTGCGTGTGTGCGGGCCGTTTTTATGAGTTCTGTATACGGTCCATATACGGAACCATTCATTTCAATGGGTCCGCAAAAAAAACTGAAGTGTTTCCGTATGCATTCCGTTTCCGTATTTCCGTTTTTCCGTTCCGTGCAAAGATAGAACATGTCCTATTATTGCCCGCAAATCATGGTCCGTGGCTCCATTCAAGTCAATGGGTCTGCAAAAAAAACGGAACGCATACGGAAATGTATCCGTATGTCTTCCGTATCCGTTCCGTTTTTGCGGAACCATCTATTGAAAATTTTAAGCCCAGCCCAATTTTTTCTATGTAATTACTGTATACTGTATATGCCATATGGAAAAACGGAACGGAAAAACGGAACGGGAAACAGAAACACAACGGAAACACAACAGATAACAAAAACGGAACAACGGATCCGTAAAAAACGGACCGCAAACCCATACGGTCGTGTGCAATAAGCCTAAGGCTAGGGCTACACAACGACATTTGTCGCACCAATGTCGTGCAACAATTTTTATAATGATAGTCTATGTTGTCGCACTGCGACATTCTGCGACCACGACACGACAGTCGCAAAAAACCCATCCAAAATGGATTTTTCTGCGACTGTCACGTCCGCAGCATGTCGCAGTGTGACACCATAGACTATCATTATAAAAATTGTCACGCAACATTGGTGCGACAAAATGTCACATTGTAGTTGTGCCCTATGTGTCGCGTGACACATGCCGTCGTGTGGCCCTAGCCTAAGGCTAGCTCTCCACACAGTGGCCATGGGGAAGTAGTTGGATGTGCAACCAAATGTGCAGTACCAATTTAAAGCGAAATGCTTCTGTTTCTCCACAAGTGTAAAAATCATGTGCTTTAGGCCTCATGCACACGAACGTGTTTTCTTTCCGTGTCCGTTCCGGTTTTTTTGCCATATGAGGAACCATTCATTTCAATGGGTCCGCAAAAAAAACGGAAGTTACTCTGTGTGCATTCTGTTTCCGTATGTCCGCAAAAAATAGAGCATGTCATATTTTTTACTAGTTTGCGGACAAGGATAGGCATTGTTACAATGGATCTGCAAAAATAATTCCATACTGAACGTCATCCGTTTTATTTGCGGACCGCAAAACACATACGGTCGTGTACATGAGGCCTTACCTGTATTCACCGTATTTACTCGGCTGTATGGCAAACTAACAACTTGTCACCACTGCAAAACCCAGCCTCAATTAGTGGAATAAGGCTTCCTTCACACCTTTTTGGTGGGTTTTTTTGGCTTGTAAAAACGACTTGATTTTCATAAGTTTTTCACAAGTGTTTTTTTTGGTGAATTTTTTAAATACATTTTTGTTATGTCTTTGCCTTACAGCTAATATCTAGTCACAGGAAACCAGATAAAACGCGACATGTAAAACCGTTCTATTAATGTGCAGAAAGCTAAAACATAAATTGAAATACATTCTTTATTTTATTTATTTCAGATTAATATGCGGAAGGCCTTGTGTGGTCTCCTGTAACTTCTTGTAGCAGTCTCGTCCGTGACAGGCAGATTTTCTTCTACTGTGGAAGACCTTATTTCCTTTGTAACTATAAATATAGTGAGAGAAATTGGCTAAATATTACATAAACCATACAGGAATCACAATATATACATATCACAGTAGTCTATATTATAAAGCTTTTAGATGACTGACTTAGGGCTTGTTCACACGAACGTGCCATGTCTTGTGGTCCGCAAATTGTG
Source organism: Bufotes viridis (assembly GCA_033119425.1). Taxonomy (NCBI): domain Eukaryota; kingdom Metazoa; phylum Chordata; class Amphibia; order Anura; family Bufonidae; genus Bufotes; species Bufotes viridis. Next base: position 373,101,716 of record CM065592.1, read on the forward strand.
GATCCGCAAAACACGGATCCTGTCCGTGTGCCTTCTGTAATTTGTGGAACGGAATGGACGGCCCTTTATAGAAATGCCTATTCTTGTCCGCAAAACGGACAAGAATATGACATGACTCATAATTTTTGCGGGGTCCCGAGAACGGAACTCTAGGATGGAAAGATAAAACGCCAGTGTAAAAGAGGCCTAACCCTGGGTTCAGACCTGAGCGTTCTAAAAACTTGCGTTTTCCGGTTTCGGGTCATCTGGAGAATTTATTATTTTCCCTTATAACATGGTTATAAGGGAAAATAATAGCATTCTTAATAAAGAATGCTTAGTAAAATGAAGAGGAAGGGGTTAAAAATAATAAAAGTTAACTTACCTTAGCCACTTGATCGCGTAGTTGCGATCTGTCCTCTCTTTCCCTGCAGCATCAGCTAAGCTCTACAGGACCTGTGATGACATCACATCACATGGTCCAATCACATGGTCCATCACCATGGTAAGATGGACCATGTGATTGGACCATGTGATGTGATGTCATCACAGGTCCTTTAGTTGTTAGCTGATGCTGGGAAAGAGAAGACAGATCGCAACTACGCGATCAAGTGGCTAAGGTAAGTTAACTTTTATTATTTTTAACCTCTTCCACTTCATTTTACTAAGCATTCTTTATTAAGAATGCTATTATTTCCCCTTATAACCATGTTATAAGGGAAAATAATAAAGATCGGGTCCCGTTGCTAAGCAACCATGCGGGAAAATCGCGACGCATCTGCACTTGGTTGCGGATGCTTGCGATTTTCCCGCAGCCCCATTCACTTCTATGGGGCCTGCGTTGAGTGAAAAACGCACAATATAGAGCATGCTGCGATTTTCACGCAACACAGAAGTGATGCATGAAAATCACCGCTCATGTGCACAGCCCCATAGAAATGAATGGGTCCGGATTCAGTGCAGGTGCAATGCGTCCTCCTCACGTATTGCACCCGCGCGGAAAACTCGCCCGTGTGAAAGGGGCCTTAGGGCTTGTTCACACGAACGTGCCGTGTTTTGCGGACTACAAATTGCAGATCTGCAAAACACGGATGCTGCCCGTGTGCCTTCCGATATTTGGCGGAACGGACGGCCCTTTATAGAAATGCCTATTCTTGTTCGCAAAATGGACAAGAATAGGACATGACATAATTTTTGAGGGGCCACGGAACGGAGCAAAGGACGCGGACAGCACACGGAGTGCTGTCGGCATCTTTTGCGGCCCCATTGAAGTGAATGGGTCGGCAAAAAATGCGGCTCAGATGCAGAACCAAACCACGGTTGTGTGAATGAGCGCTTAACCTCACAACAATGCACCCCAGAATACATATAGACTAACTTCAATTTGGAAATACTTTTGTCTGGTCACAAAAATTTAGGGTACTATGCATGAAAATGATCTTTTTGAGCATTGTAAGAAAGTAATATCTACAGAATCCAATAAGATAGGGAGGAGATATATGAAAGACAGGCAGGTACCAATATCTGCATGGGTGTCCCAGCCGTTATGTGTCAGCATCAGAATCAAAAACCAAAAATGAGGGCTCATTTACACATTTGTGATGACATCAGTGGTTCATCTGTGAAGGATCCGTGTTTGGTCCGTGTGTCTGTTGTTTTCCCTCTGTGTGTCATCCATATTCTACGGACAGTGCTCAACTGTATTTCAAGAACATTTCTGAGCAACCATTCGTGAAACATGGAAGAAACATGAATGCCATCTGTGTTGTGTCCATGTTCTTTTCACGGACCCATAGACCAAAATGGGCATGACGGATCCGTAAACTCGTAAAATAGTGCATTACATATATTTGGGCTTATTTGTGCAAATATTTTGTGACATTCAGCATTTTAAAAACTAGCAAAAATTTTTGCAGTCTTACTCCAATATGGTGGTGGAGAAGAAAATGGAGTAACATTTTAAGAAGTGTTATTAAAGAAAACGGTTGATGAATTTGGCACAAAGGCTGCCAAACTGGCTCATGATAAATTCCCCCCAATGTATTTTCTCCATAGTAAGCAAAATTTGTCCTCTTCCTAAATTAGCGTGTTACCTATATTTGAGGGAACGCATTTTCTTTCCATGTCCGTTTCGTTTTTTTTTGTGGACTGTATGCGGAACCATTCATTTCAAAGGGTATGCAAAAAAACTAAGTTACTCTGCGCGCATTCTGTTTCCGTATGTACGGAATAGAACATGTCCTATTATTGTCCGCATTACGGACAAGGATAGGACTGTTCTATTAGGGGCCAGCTGTTCAGTTCCGCAACATATGGAATGCACACGGACGTCATGCGTATTTTTTGTGGATCCGTGTTTTGCGGACAGCAAAGTACATACGGCCGTGTGCATGAGGCCTCAGTCACAGAGATTTCAGCCATGTCCATCAAGTTTAGTTTCTCCCAGACTTAGCTATTTGGTCCAGCAGAGAAAACTACATCCCTCGCCTCCCATCCTGGGCAATTGCGACCAATTCTGCCTCGCGTGGCAAAAGTGTATTCCTTCCTCTCAGTCAGATCAATTTCCTGGAGCAAATGATCCTATACATTCTTTCTATTAACGCCGTGATACTATTAGCTATAATCGCCTGCTCCTTTTTTTAAATCTCCTTATTGATTTTGCCATGGCTGCCTCTTGCGGCAGGGCGTTTCATATCTTAACCAATGCATTCATGAGAATTCTGACTGACAAGGCATTCTTCCTCGTTATAAATATGGAGGTTGGAGGCTCTGTAGGGTTAATGTAAGAACGCAAAGTTTAGGTATCGGAGGCGGATGGTTCCTTTCATTCTCTATGGGCAGACACAATTGACTTCTCCTGTTCTCACATTACAGTAACACAAGGTGAGGAGCGTAGATTTATTAATACAAAGGAAATAATGTTACCGTGAAGACAGCAGTTACGGGAAAGCAGCGACTGATCCCTGTTCTCCCCCATTTTCTTAGGATATACACATAATGTTCCTGTGAAAAGGGGAAGAGAAACGCAGCAATTTATTCCAATGGGTGGTTTTTAAGAAACTGGCAATTTAAACCGGTTGGGTGTTATTTAGTGCTATATGAAATGAAATGATCCCATTTCTCAAATGACAGTGTCTGCCAGGAGAAGTGAATAGCCTCTAAGGGTAATTGTCTCCTCATGATATTTCCATTAGACTCAATCTTGGCCTTTAATGACATTCACTTGGCGGGGCTGAAAATACCGAGGAATCAAACACAAAACTCAGCATTTAACAAGTTATTTTCCTGGGTCCCTGGGCCCTGTGTCCTATAGTCCTCTACTCGCTGAGCTATGTGGAGAGGCTGGAGGGACAACACCACCTTAGGCCTTATTCACACATCCGCAATGTAGTCCGCATGTATTCCGCAATTTTGCGGAATACATGCGGACCCATTGACTGTGAATGGGGCCGGGAAAGATGCGGAGAGCACACACTGTGCTCTCCGCATCCGATTTTGCGGAGCGCGCCGCCGATTTTCCGGTCCGCGGCTCCGCAAAAAAAATAGAGCATGTCCTATTCTTGTCCGCAATTGCGGACAAGAAGAGGCATTTTCTATGGAGTCCGGGCAATGTGCGGTCCCCAAAAATGCGGAATGCACATTGCCGATGTGTCCGTGTTTTGCGGATCCGCGGCTCCGTGGATCCGCAAAACACAACGGATGTGTGAATAAGGCCTTAAACAAAGGCTACGACTTGCCTCATTGGTCTCAAAAGTGAGGACTCGTTAACCCCTGTGTTGCCAGCAACAGCCGATCATCAAAAGGGTTAAAGGTATGATCAGCACAAAAATCTAATAAAGGTGAAATACCCCCCTGGCTATTCTAACTGGGTGATAAATATAATAAAAGTATAAAATCTGAAAATATTTACTATAAATATATTGTGTATATGTATTATTGTTGTTTTTAACACTGTTAATATTCTAATATTTTTTAATTTGGGTTGTGTACAATGTATTGCTCTGCCTTTATGTTATATTATATATTTGCACAATAAATGGTAGAATGTAAGTGATACTATTACATTTATTACAATGATATATCATCTTCTCAACAGGTTTGTCGTTGGATACATTTTTTATTACATCATATTATTGATATTTCTATAGATTGTAGGACATGAATACAGTCCTGGAAATCTTCCTGTGTCTACAGAACAATAGTCCCACACTGGAGGTGGTGAGCGGATTTCACCTGCACATTCCGAGATGTTTGTACCAGAAGCGGCGGCGGATGTTATCAGCAGCAGGTTATTATACATGAATATGTTTATCTGTTGTTATTAATAAATACCCATACAAGTATTTGTGACCGATAATACATTCACATTTACCTGTGGTTATTATTAATAATTCACACATTTATTTTTGATGTGATTATCATTAATAATACATATATTTGTGATTTAAAAAAGGCACACATTTACTTGCGATATTATCATTAGTAATACACACACAGGTATCTGTGAATGATCATACAGACACATCTACTTGTGATGTTATTATTAATAATACACACGTCTATTTGTGATCATACACACATTTACTTGTGATGGTAATAATACACTCATGTATTTGTGACTGATCATACACACACATTTACGTGTCATGGTATTATTATTATTATTAATAATAATAATACAGACACATTTACTTGTGATGGTAATAGTACACACACCTATATTTGCCATTATACACACATTTACTTGTGATGTTGATACAGATGTAGTAGTGATTGATCATACACACTTATGTACTTGTGATGTTAATAATACACATGTGATTGATCATACACACACATGTATCTGTGATGTTAATAATACACATGTGATTGATCATACACACACTCATGTATCTGTGATGTTAATAATACACATGTGATTGATCATACACACACATGTTGAGACGTTAATAATACACATGTAATTGATCATACACACTTATGTACTTGTGATGTTAATAATACACATGTGATTGATCATACACACACATGTTGAGACATTAATAATACACATGTAATTGATCATACACACACATGTATCTGTGATGTTACTAATACACATGTGATTGATCATACACACACATGTATCTGTGATGTTACTAATACACATGTCATTGATCATACACACACTCATGTACTTGTGATGTTAATAATACACATGTCATTGATCATACACACACATGTTGAGAAGTTAATAATACACATGTAATTGATCATACACACTCATGCACTTGTGATGTTAATAATACACATGTCATTGATCATACACACACATGTTGAGACGTTAATAATACATATGTGATTGATCATACACACACATGTATCTGTGATGTTAATAATACACATGTGATTGATCATACACACACATGTATCTGTGATGTTAATAATACACGTGATTGATCATACACACACTCATGTACTTGTGATGTTAATAATACACATGTGATTGATCATACACACACATGTTGAGACGTTAATAATACACATGTGATTGATCATACACACACTCATGTACTTGTGATGTTAATAATACACATGTCATTGATCATACACACACATGTTGAGACGTTAATAATACATATGTGATTGATCATACACACACATGTTGAGAAGTTAATAATACACATGTCATTGATCATACACACACATGTTGAGATGTTAATAATACACATGTGATTGATCATAGACACACATGTATCTGTGATGTTATATGTGCAGGGACACCAGTGTAATGTGCAGATTTGGCCTCTTTTCTCTCCCTATTTTTGTCAGACCCCGAGAATAATTGAGACTAAAGCTCCAGAATACACAGAAATAGCCAGGAGGCTGGAGAAGGTCCTACCTCACACCCGCTGCCTGGGCTCTCCCATGCTGAGCTGCTGAGATGTGACTGCCATAGTGAGGATTCTCCTGGAAGGAGAAGGCACTTACACTCCAGGAGCAGACAAGAGGTTGGTGTCATGGCAGATCCTCCGTCCTTGTAATTGTGGCCGGGATCAGTCTCTCTGCTGCTTCCTCCACTTCATCAGGTTTTCATCCGTGTGCTCGCTGGAGGTTATGCTAATGCATTCTTTTACACATACACAAATATGTATGTGCGTCTCCCAGCATACGTGTATGTATGTAGCATGTGTTTAAAAATATGTCCGTGTATTAATTTCTGTATTCATTTGTATGTCTGTGTATTTACATATAGTATGTTTATGTTTGTGTCTGTATTTATATAGTATTTGCATGTAGGTATATGTAGTATGTTTATGTCTGTGTGCGTATTTACATATAGCATGTTCATGTATGTGTTTATATATATATATATATATATGATGTTTATGTGTCTGTGTATTTACATATAGTATGTTTATGTATGTGTTTATATATATATATATGATGTTTATGTGTCTGTGTATTTACATATAGTAAATGTATGTTTGTGTGTATTTACATATAGTATATACCTGTGTGTATGTATACGTAGTATGTTTATGTCTGTGTATTTACATATAGCATGTTTATGTATTTGTGTTTATATGTATTATGTTTATGTCTGTGTGCATTTATATATAGTATATGAGTGTATGTATATGTAGTATGTTTAAGTCTGTGTGTGTGTATTTATATGTAGTATGTATATGTCTGTATGTGTGCATTTATATGTAGTATGTTTGTGTGTTTTTTATATAGTATGTTTGCTTGTATGTGCATTTATATGTAGTATGTTTATGTCTGTGTTTGAGTATTTAATATAGCATGGCTATGTACCATATGTCTTTATATGTAGAATGTTTATGTCTGTTTTTATATATAGTATGTTTGTATATATATATATATATATATATATATATATATATATTATATCTGTGTGTATTTATATATAGCATGTTTAAGTTTGTGTGTGTATTTGTGTAATTATATGTATATATTTATCAGTAAGTATACTGTGTATATATAGTCATATACACATGTATAAATGTGTATATGACTATTTGGTTTAAAATTCTGGTGTATTTATATATCTATACCTTTTTGACAATATCTATCTATCTATCTTTATATATATATATATATATATATATATATATATATATAAATATATAAATCTATACATATAGGTATATGAATATTATATGTATATGCATATATGGGTATATGTATATGTGAAAGTGTATGTGTCTCTCTCTCTTTCTACATATATATATATATTTCATGCACAATTTAGTTAACAAGTTAATACAAAATGTAAACAGTAATCATTAGTGTTAGGCCTCATGCACACAAACATATTTTCTTTCCTTGTCCGTTCTGGTTTTTTTTTTCGGACCGTCTGCGGAACCATTCATTTCAAAGGGTCCGCAAAAAAAACGGAAGGTACTCTGTGTGCATTCCGTTTGCGTATGTCCATATTTCCGTTCCGCAAAAAAATAGAACATATCCTATTATTGTCCGCATTATGGACAAGGATAGTACTGTTCTATTAGAACGGAATGCATACGGACGTCATCCGTATTTTTGCGGATCCATTTTCTGCGGACTGCAAAATACATACAGTTGTGTGCATAAGGTCTTATGATGTTAAAATAATTATCAGGGATCATAATAGTTACAAATCTGTCCCCATTTACTTACTGTATGAATTTATATACTCATTGCATTCACGGCAGCCGTATATTTGGTGGACTAATATCCAATGCAATATGACTACACATATTTCCAGGGGTCTATGTTATATGCGTGAATTGTGTCGCAGTATTTGAATGCCCTATTACATTTATCACTGCTCATGCCTGTTGTATTTTATGTGTCTTCCTGGTCAGTACTGTAGGTCCTGTATAGAAAATAAATTGGAAGACAGATGATGCTCCATCCAGCTGGAGATGGCAGATGATCTGTTCAGAGCAAGCACAGAGCCTGCTGTCATACGTCTACTCCAGGAACATGCTGACATAGCAGGCAGCAGACTATACACACAATGCATGGGATGTATTTCACATTCTCTGCTTGTTCTAATTAATTTTCTGATGAAAATATGATACAAAACGGCTTATAATATATGTACATTTATGTATAATATACTTATATATGAGTCATGACAATAAGAGTAAACACATAGTCCATATATATGCTAACATATTCCATATTGGACATAGTTCACGTTTATAAGAACCTATACAAAAGTCTGATGATAGGCCTGACATAATCATACTGCAAACCGATGTGCTGAATTATTAACTAACATTTCAGTGTGTACTCTCTCTCTCTCTATATATATATATATATATAGTTATGTATATCCATAGGAATGTACATGCACACATTTTTATGATACTGCATGCTTTATACTGGCCCATTATGTCATAGTTCTGCTCAGTAAATTGCCCTATAAGAGAGATATTAATTTCATACCAGTAGAGGAACCATTACAAATAATAAAGAGATGTGCCATGAAGCATTTTTTTTCCAGCTTTATTATAATCCACCCAGTAGTCTGATTTGTAATATGATTTATTATTTTTTTTTAATCTCAACATGCAGGTCAAGTAGTCTTTCTTGCCTTGAGATGGGAGATCGGATAGTTAACCACTTTCCAGGCTGATTAATGTCAAGCTGTATGAAGCATGTTCTAAATATGCCTATACTGAAGTGCTTCCTTTTCCAACCTAATCACCTGTCTCTGTCATCGCAATAAAAAATCCTTTCGGGTTGTACGTGCCTATACACAACTATGGCGTGGTTATTTCCATAATAATATTGTGATACTATTTATTCCTATTGAACGGACTGGTAAGTACAATGTTATCGTTATGTTATAATCAGCATCCATGTACAGTATATACACGTAGGGTCTTAGATGTGTCAAATTCGCACCTAAAATTACCTTTCTGAAAGGGTGTACATGCAAAAATCTTTGGATGCAACAGAAATCGCCTTCTGTGGAAATATGTTCTCATCATACACATTATCATACACATCCGGTAAGTGCTCGTATTACCTGAGAAGATTCCTGTAGGTTAGAAGTGGAACCAAAGACGTAACACACTGATTCATAGATACAGTCAGCATCTCACTGGGGACATCCCATGTAAAGTGTTGGATTCTTTTAGGCCTCTTGCACACGACCGCGTGTCCCCTGTGGTCGTATTGCGGCCCACATATGGCGGGTTCGCAATACATGGGGCACCGGCCGTGTGCATTTCGCATCACGGTTGCAGACCCATTAACTTTAATGGGTCCGCAAATCCGGAGATGCGGTGCGGAACGGAACTGAATCACTATGAAGTGCTTCCACGGGGTTCCGTTCCGTGCTTCCGTTCCGCAAAAAGATAGAAGTTGTCCTATCTATTTGCGGAACGGACGGATCGCAGACCCCATTAAAGTGAATGGGTCCGCGATCCACATGCGGCTGGCCCACGGTCAGTGCCCATGCATTGTGGACCGCAATTTGCGGGCCCCAGCACGGGCACGGCCAGCACACGTTTGTGTGTGAGAGGCCTCATCATGCAGACATATCGATAACATAGTAGTAATGTCATTGAACAAAATATTTAAAAAAATAAAAAAAAATTCTAGGTTCCAATAATTTATTAAAACATTTACACATACACAATTTCCCCCCAGTGTAAAATTCAACACATCCTCCAGCAGGCATTTCCTAGGGTGCTTTCACATGTGGCAGATTTTGTGGCAAAGAATTCCGCGACTGACCATCAGCTGAGCGTTTCTGAGACGTTTTACGCGCGTTTTTGTCGCGCGTATTACAAATTCCTATTTTTGCAAGAGACCAATTGAAAAAGGCATATCTACACTTTAACGCGTGTTAAACGCGCGTTTTACGCGCGTTCCCATTGAAGTCTATGGGTGCAAACGCGCGACTTAACGCCCCTAAGAAGCTCAAGAACTTCTTTGAGCGTAGGACGTTTTACAGCGCGTTCAAACGCGCTGTAAAACGCTCAGGTGAGAACCATGCCCATAGGGAAACATGAGTTTTCTCCTGTTGAGCGTTTTACAGCGCGTTCGAACGCGCTGTAAAACGCTCAACACACGAAAACCAATGCTTTCCTATGGCCCTGGTTCTCACTTGAGCGTTTTACAGCGTGTTTGAACGCGCTGTAAAACGCCCGACGCATAAACAAGTACTTGAGCTTTTTTTGGGGCGTTTGTCGCGCGTTTTGTGATTGACACCACAGTAGTCAATCAACACCACAGTAGTCAATCACAAGAACGCGCGTACGAACGCACGTTTCCTATTTGCAAAAACGTGCTGAAATACACGCGACAAAAACGCGCGTAAAACGTGCATTTTTAGAACGCTCAGGTCTGAACCCAGGGTAATGGAGCTTGTAGAAATCCATGTGCTTTCTGCCCCATTCAAATGTTGAGGAATTTTCTGCCATCATTAATCTGCCGCGTGTGAAGGGAATCATCACAATTCTGTTATGTTAGTTATCTATGTTAGTAATGGATATAATAGAATTGTGCTAACAGAAACCCTTTAAACCTGTCTATCGATATGACATTAACACTCCTCCATTGAGAATATTTTCAGCTCTGCCATGTTTGAGGTGTTCTTTCCATGCACCAATAAGTTTATATCCAAACCGCCGGTATCTCCATGGGATTTAGTCTAGATTCACATGACCGTATGTGTTTTGCGCTCTGCAAATTGCGGATCCGCACAAAAAACAAAAGATGACGTCCGTAGGACATCCATTTTTTTTGTAGATTCTATCCATGTCCGCAAAACAGACAGGAACAGGAGATGTTCTATGTTTTTTGAAGGGCTACGGAACGGACGTACAGATGCGGACAGCATCCTATCCGCTAAATAAATGGAACTGACACGGAAACAAAATGCGTTCGTGTGAATGTAGCCTTAGGGCTCATGCACACAACGGTATTTTGTTTCCTTGTCCATTCCGTTTTTATGCTGATAGGATGCAGACCCATTCACTTCAATGGGTCCGCAAAAAATGCGGACAGCACACCATGTCCGTTCCGTGGCCCCTCAAAAAAAATAGAGCATGTCCTATTTTTTTCTAGTTTGCGGACAAGGATAGGCATTATTACAATGGATCCGCAAAAATAACGGATCCGCAAAAAAAAACGGATGCCATACGGACATGCATGTGCATGAGGCCTTATATGTACACTTTGATTTGGAGTTAGAGGGGTTGTCTCTCTTTAGCAAATTGCATTTATCATGTAGACTAGGGCAGCCCAATCTGCCGCCCTCCAGCAAAACTACAACTCCCAACATGCCCTGATAGGTTGGGCATCCCTAACGTAAACAAAGTGAATACAAGGCACTTATTAATGTATTGTTATTATCCATATTTCCTTCTTTGCTGTCTTTATTCATTTTTGCATCACGTTATACACTGCTTGATTCCAAGGGTTATGACCACCCTGTAATCCAGCAGAGGTGGTCGTGCTTGAACACTATAGGAAAAAGCAGCGGCCTCTCTGGTGGCTGGGACCATGGGAGCGCACATAGACATTCATGAGCAGCACCTCCTTTCCCAACCACTTTGTATCTGCGCTGCAGCGGTGTCCTTAAACTCTAGATATGAACAGTGTATAATGCAATGGGAAAAGGAATCAAGTCAGCAAAAGAGGCAATATGGACAATCACAATACATTAGTAAGTGCCTTGTATTAACTTTCTCTATGTGATGAATGCCATTTGCTGAGGTGAGACAGCCCTTTTCACTGGTATGTTTAGGGTCATTGATATATTTAAAGGTCTAGTTTTGTCTACTGATGGTTAGGGATGAGCAAACTTCATATTTTGAAGTTCGAGTTCGTGTTCGGGTTGTGGTATATGCTGAATTGCGTTGTGGATTCCGTTACCACGGACCATAATGCAATTCCATGACGGAATCCATAACGGAATGCATACCTGGGTGTGCCCCGGGGGAAAAAAGGGTGCACTCTCAATTCACGCAATGCATGTCCTGGAGAAAGTCAAAGGGTGAGATTGCCACCGTGAATTGTGAGTACTAGTACCGCCATCGTAGCCACTACCACTCCTCCCATCCTCACCTCTCTTGCTCGTCGTCGCTATGATATATCAGAAGTTATTGGAGTGGCTAAGATTCACTTTTACTATTTTGTTTCACTGACATTTAAATATTACTAATGCTTACAGTTGCATCCAGAGCCATATTCTTATTTTGAAGACACCCAAGGCAAGACACTCTTCCAAACAACCCCCTTTTACTTCTGCTTGCTGATTCACACAGGGAGCCGGATTCTCACTCACTTGTCCAGATAATCAGGTCCATGTGTTCATTACTAAGTTGTTGTACTTTATGTGCTTTCATCTAGAGAAGGGGCAGACTCCTACTCATCCTGGCCCCTCCCGTACACATTAGATAGACATCATTTGTCTCTTCTGACACCTCCATACACATGCACACCCTTCCCAGTATGCATGTATCCTAAACAGGGGGAGAAAGCTCCTGCTAGATAGTTTTGGCAGTGGCTTATCTTCACAAGAATAGTTGAACTCCAACTGCCCGATCCTTCTTTCCTCCGCACCTACCGTCAGGTGAAGATTTGGGAGGCCCCCATACTCATTACATGGTCGACTGGTCCTACTGAATTTGGCAGGTTCAGATGACATCCATCAAATGGTCAGCTTAAGATGAGTTGCTTGCATTTGACTCACTGACCCAGACAACCGACTATACCTTCTCTCCCCTACCTAGGGACCCAACCATGCACTTATTCGTTAATGCCTAGCTATCCAACCATGTACTTACTTCAAAACCCAGACATCTACTGGACACTTAATCAGACAGAGGCACCTGTTTAGTGCAGAGTTTTCATCCTTTGCACTAATGAACAGTTTTCCTCAATGCCTCTACATCCTAAGCATTGTCATCACTTCCATCCATATCCAAATCCACATTTGCAGTACTTCAGTACAGGGGTATCTGCAAATGGTTTGTTGTTAAATTGTAATATAATGTTATGTTACATAATGCCATGTATAACTCCCAGCATAGTTCTATATGGTAGTGAAAGAGTGAACTTACTCTGACACAGCCCTTTGCAGAACGGTTGCTAGGTTGTGGCTGGCTCCACCCCTAGAGTGTTCTAGGAGAGTCTTAGGAGGGAGTTCAGAGAGGAACAGAGCAAAGTCCATGTGCTCCTTCTCTTCTGGCCTAACAGATCTCTGTACTATTGCTGCAAGATCTATAGCAGGAGAGAAAGGAGGAGTTTACAAAATCTGCATGGCCGAGCAACAAAACTCAGTAATGTAATTATCGGTGAGGGCAATACAGACTTTACTGCCATGGAGGGATTACAGTTAAGACACCCTACACATGTAAAGGGGTTGTCTTGTCCCACAAAAAATATTCTACAGTTTTCAAACAAGCACCTGGATCTGAATACTTTTATAATTGCATGTAATTAAAAGTTTTGTATAGCCACTGAGTTATTCAATAAAATGTATCTGTATAGCGCCACCTGCTTTTTGTTTTCTTCTTATTTCTTTGCTCTGCTCACTGAGATGGCCGCACATGCTCATTTAGATCCTTCAACTGCCTCCTGAGCTGTGATAGGGAGAGCTGAGACACGCCCCCTGAGCTGTGATAGGGAGCCCATGGACACGCCTTTTGAGCTGTGATAGGGAGCCCATGGACACGCCCCCTTAGGCTGGTTCTCGCTTTGTTAGAAAGAGATTGCAATGTACTATTTGATGTCTGATTTTCATTTTTTACATTATTCATTGGATAACCCCTTTAAGGAACAACTCAGACATTCGTATCATTCAGCCTGTATACCGCCATGCACATTAGAGGGTTAATTCCAAAAGTACAGTAGCCTGCCATAGATTCTACTGAGAGAGGTTTTAGCAGGAGTGCATAATTGCCACCTTTGCCTGTATCTATACCTTGCTATCTGAGGGAGAATTGCACTGTGTACAATTGGAATTGTGCTTTGCTATAATTTGATGCACTACAACTCCCATTTTCCAAAGTAAAGAGAGACGTTTATTCTGCTTAATCTGGTCTTTTTACTTTCTTGCACTATACACTGGCTATTGCATCTTGCACTCTACACGCCCTAACTTGTACCCATCCAAACACCTAACATCAAGGGCACCCCAGCCACCATCAGGCAAAAGCTGTAGAATCAGACCCAGGGGGGCACTAGCAATGAGGCAAGGCAAATGGTAGCACCAGGTAGGGGCAAGAGGGGGCGGTAGAAGGGCCATGGGCAATAAAAGCTTCCATTGTGGAAATGCTTATCTCTACATATTTAACTGCATCGCTGCAACGGGCACCGGAGCGATGTCTCCCTGGCCCACCGTTCAGGATGGGGTGTTCAGAAAGTGAAGAGGAGGATGAAAAAGTAGTTGTCAAACTCTGCAGAGACAAGAGATGGCTGAAAGAAATCATCATGGTGGTCTGGTCTGAATGGAGAAGATAAAGAAAGAGAATGTCTACATCAGAGGACACATCACTGGAAGTAAGAGGTATGTGGCGCTGTATTAGGTCCCATTCACACGTCCACAAGTGTTTTGCGGATCCACGTGTCCGTGGATATGCAAAACACGGACATCGCCGGCACTATATAGAAAATGCCTTTTCTTGTCCGCAATTGCGGACAAGAATAGGACATGTTCTATTTTTTTCGGGAATGCGATTGCAGACCCGGAAGTGCGGATCCGCAATTGCGGACCCGAGCAGGGCATCGTCTGTCCCCATAGGAATGAACGGGTCCGCAATTCCGTCCCGCAAAATGCGGAACAGAATTGCGGACGTGTGAATGGGGCCTTACCCTGTATGTTCTGTAGCTCTGTTTGTAATGTTTTCAAAGTATCTCTATAAGGCCTCTTGCGCACGACAGTATTTTGCGGACCGTATACTGGCAGTTTTTTCAGTTCAGTATACTGACAGTATACTGAACCATTCCTTTAATGGGTCTTCAAAAAATACTGGTGTCTCCGTATGCCTTCCGTTTCCGTTTTTCCGTTTCGTTTAAATATAGACCATGTCCTATTCTTGTCCGCAAATCACGTTCAGTGGCTCCGTTCAAGTCAATGGGTCCGCAAAAAAAAACGGAAAGCACACGGAAAGGCATCTGTATGTCTTCCGTATCCGTTCCGTTTTTGCTGAACAATCTATTGAAAATTTTAAGACCAGCCCAATTTTTATTATGGAATTACTGTATACTGTATATGCCATACGGAAAAACGGAACAGAAAAACGGAACCGAAACGGAAACACAACAGAAGCAAAAAACGTAAAAACGGATCCGATAAAAACGGACTGCAAAATACTGAAAAAGCCATACGGTTGTGTGCAAGAGGCCTAACAGTAGGACTGGAGGGAAGCGGTTAGGTTAAGAAATTGGCATGAGGGGGGGCGCCATTTCAGTTTTCGCCTCAGGCAGCAGAAAGTCTAGGTGCACCCCTGAACCCCCCCCCCCCACCTTTCTACGCTGCACTAGCCCTGAGAAGCAACGTTGTAAGGAAAACCACTGTGATAGATTGTGTGATAACCGGAGCTGCTACCACTTTCATTTTCTGCTCCGGCTCCTCACGGGCTCACGTCACATGTTTCTCACAAGAACCTGTTTTCCAGGTCCTTTCATCCTCCATGTCACAATCCACCACTAATTCTAATAAATTAGAGGTACCGCAATTGATCCAACCTTGATCTTAACTGGTAGGACCACCACCACTGCCTGTTCTATTACCAACCACTATTTCTAACAACCACCAATGCCATAATCCCATGAATCGTAATATCGAGCTATAGCTTCCAGTCGCTCTCCAGTGTAAACACGTGCGGCAATTGCACGATCAGCGAGGATTCGTTAATTTGTAGTTCGGCAAATCTTTTACAATGACCTAAACATTTGTCGACGGGAAAAGTCTGTCAGCGTGATGCCCCAGTGTAAACATTCATCAACTAGTTATTAGCATAACCCTGGGTTCAGACCTGAGCGTTCTAGAAACGCGTGTTTTACTCGCATTTTCGTCGCGCGTATTTCAGCGCGTTTTTGCAAATAAGAAACGCGCGTTCGTACGCGCGTTCTTGTGATTGACTACTGTGGTGTCAATCACAAAACGCGCGACAAACGCCCCCAAAAAAGCTCAGGTACTTGTTTATGCGTTGGGCGTTTTACAGCGCGTTCAAACGCGCTGTAAAACGCTCAAGTGAGAACCAGGGCCATAGGAAAGCATTGGTTTTCATGTGTTGAGCGTTTTACAGCGCGTTTGAACGCGCTGTAAAACGCTCAGGTGTGAACTTAGGGTAAGAGACAATCAGAAGGGAAGAAAGAAGTGATTTCAAAAGCGATCAAAATTACTTCAAAAATATATATTACATACAAATGCATGTCTTTTGAATGTTAAAATTCAATAAACTGATGGCAGCATTTCATAAAATATTTTCTTTCTGTGCAAAAGAACCCGGAAAATCCATTACAGGGAAACTTTACACAAAATGTGTTTTAATGGGCCTTATCGTCAGCAATAAAAAAAAAGTTGCAGTGAGCTGTCCTAAAGGGAAATCACTCGAAAGCGGCATTAAAATAGAAATGACGGGCACAAAAATGGGCATAAATGTTGGCTCAAAAAAGTAGTATTTAAAGAAATAAATTAAATTGGTCCAGTGATCTCACACTGCCAACATACAGAGGGGGATGCCATACATCAGATACAGTTGAGTTTAGCCTGGACTGAACAGGGCAGACGGACAATTTTTACTGACTTGAATAAGTTACTGCTGTTTTTTAAGGGTTAAATCAATTTGGGCCACTGATCTCACACTGCCAACATACAGAGGGTGATGCCATACATCAGATACAGTTGAGATCAGCCTGGCCTGATAAGATTCTTGGTATAAGAACTGGCATCAAAGTGGTCAAATGAACGCATTTCACTGATGTGAACAAGTAACTGGTGTTTCTGCTGTTACTGGTACTCGCACTGCCAACATACAGCTGCCATTAGATAAAGTAAAAATTGTCCATCTGCCCACTTTGATGCCAGTTGTGCCCAGAACATGTTTGGGCAGGCTAATCTGAGCTGTATCTGATGTATGACATCACCCTCTGTATGTTGGCAGTGTGAGATCACTG
The DNA here is from genome assembly GCA_033119425.1 of Bufotes viridis. Taxonomy (NCBI): domain Eukaryota; kingdom Metazoa; phylum Chordata; class Amphibia; order Anura; family Bufonidae; genus Bufotes; species Bufotes viridis. Next base: position 373,118,831 of record CM065592.1, read on the forward strand.
GCCCAAATTCATTTAATTTATTAAATAACACTTTTTGTGCCAACTTTTATGCCCATTTTTGTGCCCGTCACTTGTGTTTTAATGACGCTTTCAAATGATTTCCTTAGGACAGCTCAATTGAACTTTTTTTTTTTACAGGTGACAACCAAACGTTTATATTAATGAATTGCCACCATAATTAGTTTTATTTTGGGGTACATACGACTCTTTGGTCACTTTTTTGTTAGCTTTTTGGGATGCAGGATAAACTGCTTTTTGGTTTTTATATTGCAGCATGCACAGTTTGAGAAAAAGGACACAATACCAATTTTATATAGTTTGTTTTACCACTTTTACACAAAGCATTTTTTAAAACAAAATCATGTTTCTGCAAAGCAATATTCTGAAAGAATTTTTATTTCTTTTTTCTGCCAATCGTCTTGTATGGGGGCTCATTTTTTGCAGGATGAGGTGACGTACATAGTACTTTGTGATTACTTGATATTACACTCTTTGTGAGACAAGGTGACCAAAAGATGGCTGTTTTGGCACAGTTTTATTTATTTATTTTTTTACGACGTTCTCCTGAGAGGGTAGATCAAGTGATATTTTTATAGAGCTGGTCGTTATGGACATGGTGATACCCAATATGTCTGTTTTTCTTATTTTTTTCTTTTTAACAATTTTATAGGAGTTGATTATGGGAAAGGGGATCAAGTCACGTTTGGCACCGCAGTACATATATATGGCGCTGGTATCCTATGGGTTAGTAACTTAATGATTTTTGGGCCATAAACAGGTTATAAACAAGGGTCAGAATGATGAAAAAAGGTTGAATTATGATAGTCTGCAGCAGCTGAGGTGTGTGTTATGAAGTTCTGCAGCAGCCAAGGTGTGTGCATTGTTATGTTCTGCAGCAGCTGAGGTGTGAATTATGAAGTTCTGCAGTACTTGAGGTATGTATTATGAGGTTCTGCAGCAGCTGAGTTGTGTATTATGATCTTCTACAGCAGCTGCAGTGTGTTTTATAATCTGCAGCAACTGATGTGTGTATAGTGATGTTCTGCAGCAGAGATGTATATAGTGGTGTTCTGGAGCAGCTAAGGTGTGTATTATGATATTTTGCAGCAGGTGAGGTTTGTTTATGAGGTTCTGCAGCACCTGAGGTTTGTTGATTATGAGGTCCTACCACAGCTGAGGTGTGAACTATGAGGTTCTGTAGCAGCTGAGGTGTGTATTAAAAGGTTCTAAAGCAGATGAGGTGTGTATTATAAGGTCCTGCCGCAGCTAAGGTGTGTATTAGAAGGTTCTGAAGCAGGTGAGGTGTGTATTAGGAGGTTCTGCAGCAGCTGAGGTGTGTATTATGAGGTCCTGCCGCAGCTGAGCTGTGTATTATGAGGTCCTGCCACAGCTGAGGTGTGTATTAGGAGGTTCTGAAGCAGGTGAGGTGTGTATTAGGAGGTTCTGCAGCAGCTGAGGTGTGTATTATGAGGTCTTGCCGCAGCTGAGGTGTGTATTATGAGGTTTTGTAGCAGCTGAGGTGTGTTAGGAGGTTCTGCAGCAGCTGAGGTCTTATGTGTATTAGGAGGTTCTGCAGTAGCTGAGGTGTGTATTAGGAGGTTCTGTAGCAGCTGAGGTCTTATGTGTATTAGGTGGTTCTGCAGCAGCTGAGGTGAGTATTAGGAGGTTCTGCAGAAACTGAGGTGTGTATTAGGAGGTTCTGCAGCAGCTGAGGTGTGTATTATGAGGTCCTGTCGCAGCTTGGGTGTGTATTATGAGGTTCTGTGGAAGCTGAGGTGTTTATTAGGAGTTTCTGCAGCAGCTGAGGTGTGTATTATGAGGTTCTGTGGCAGCTGTTGAGTGTATTAGGAGGTTCTGAAGCAGCGGAGGTGTGTATTATGAGGTTCTGTGGCAGTTGAGGTGTGTATTAGGAGGTTCTGCAGCAGCTGAGGTGTGTATTATGAGGTCCTGTCGCAGCTTAGGTGTGTATTATGAGGTTCTGTGGAAGCTGAGGTGTTTATTAGGAGGTTCTGCAGCAGCTGAGGTGTGTATTATGAGGTTTTGTGGCAGCTGTTGAGTGTATTAGGAGGTTCTGAAGCAGCGGAGGTGTGTATTATGAGGTTCTGTGGCAGTTGAGGTGTGTATTAGGAGGTTCTGCAGCAGCGGAGGTGTGTATTATGAGGTCCTGTCGCAGCTTAGGTGTGTATTATGAGGTTCTGTGGAAGCTGAGGTGTTTATTAGGAGGTTCTGCAGCAGCTGAGGTGTGTATTATGAGGTTCTGTGGCAGCTGTTGAGTGTATTAGGAGGTTCTGAAGCAGCGGAGGTGTGTATTATGAGGTTCTGTGGCAGTTGAGGTGTGTATTAGGAGGTTCTGCAGCAGCGGAGGTGTATAATATGAGGTCCTGTCACAGCTTAGGTGTGTATTATGAGGTTTTATGGCAGCTGGGGTGTGTATTATAAGGTCCTGTCCCAGCTGAGGTGTGTATTAGGAGGTTCTGCAGCAGCTGAGGTGTGTATTATGAGGTCCTGTCACAGCTTAGGTGTGTATTATGAGGTTCTGTGGCAGCTGAGGTGTGTATTAGGAAGTTCTGCAGTAGCTGAGGTGTGTATTCTGAGGTCCTGTCCCAGCTGAGGTGTGTATTATGAGGTTCTGTGGCAGCTTTTGAGTCTATTAGGAGGTTCTGCAGCAGTTGCAGCAGAGTCCCCTAACACAGATGTGATCAAAGCCTTACGTGTTCTGAGGCTTCAGAATATCATGTTCTGCGCAGTTGAGGTGTGTATTATGAGGTTCTGTGCAGCTGAGGTGTGTGTTATGAGGTTCTGTGCAGCTGAGGTGTGTGTTATGAGGTTCTGTAGCAGCTGAGGTGTGTATTATGAGGTTCTGTGCAGCTGAGGTGTGTGTTATGAGGTTCTGTAGCAGCTGAGATGTGTATTATGAGATTCTGTAGCAGCTGAGGTGTGTTTTATGAGGTTCTGCGCAACTGAGTTGTGTATTATGAGGTTCTGCGCAGCTGAGGTGTGTATTATGAGATTCTGTAGCAGCTGAGGTGTGTTTTGTGAGGTTCTGCGCAGCTGAGGTGTGTATTATGAGGTTCTGCAGCAGCTGAAGTGTGTATTATGAGATTCTGTAGCAGCTGAGGTATGTATTATGAGGTTCTGTAGCAGCTGAAGTGTGTATTATGAGGTTCTGTAGCAGCTGAGGTGTGTATTATGAGATTCTGTAGCAGCTGAGGTGTGTATTATGAGGCTCTGTAGCAGCTGAGGTGTGTATTATGAGGTTCTGTAGCAGCTGAGGTGTGTCTTATGAGGTTCTACAGAGCTGCGGTGTGTATTATGAGGTTCTGTAGCAGCTGAGGTGTGTATTATGAGGTTCTACAGCAGCTGCGGTGTGTATTATGAGGTTCTGTAGCAGTTGAGGTGTGTATTATGAGGTTTTGTGGCAGCTGAGGTGTGTATTATGAGGCTCTGTAGCAGCTGAGGTGTGTATTATGAGGTTTTGTGGCAGCTGAGGTGTGTATTATGAGGCTCTGTAGCAGCTCAGGTGTGTATTATGAGGTTCTGCAGCAGCTGAGGTGTGTATTATGAGGCTCTGTAGCAGCTGAGGTATGTATTATGATGTTCTGCGCCGTTGAGGTGTGTATTATGAGATTCTGTAGCAGCTGAGGTGTGTATTATGATGTTCTGCGCAGTTGAGGTGTGTATTATGAGGCTCTGTAGCAGCTGAGGTGTGTGTTATGAGGTTTTGTGTCAGCTGAGGTGTGTATTATGATGTTCTGCGCAGTTGAGGTGTGTATTATTAGATTCTGTAGCAGCTGAGGTGTGTATTATGAGGTTTTGCGCAGCTGAGGTGTGTATTATGAGGTTCTGCGCAGCTGAGGTGTGTGTTATGAGGTTTTGTGTCAGCTGAGGTGTGTATTATGAGGTTCTGTCGCAGCTGAGGTGTGTATTATGATGTTCTGCGCAGTTGAGGTGTGTATTATGAGGCTCTGTCGCAGCTGAGGTGTGTGTTATGAGGTTTTGTGTCAGCTGAGGTGTGTATTATGAGGTTCTGTAGCAGCTGAGGTGTGTATTATGATGTTCTGCGCAGCTGAGGTGTGTATTATGATGTTCTGCGCAGTTGAGGTGTGTATTATGAGATTCTGTAGCAGCTGAGGTGTGTATTATGATGTTCTGCGCAGCTGAGGTGTGTATTATGAGGTTCTGTGGCAGCTGAGGTGTGTATTATGAGGTTCTGTAGCAGTTGAGGTGTGTATTATGAGGTTCTGTGGCAGCTGAGGTGTGTATTATGAGGCTCTGTAGCAGCTGAGGTGTATGTTATGAGGTTTTGTGTCAGCTGAGGTGTGTATTATTAGATTCTGTAGCAGCTGAGGTGTGTATTATTAGATTCTGTAGCAGCTGAGGTGTGTATTATGATGTTCTGCGCAGTTGAGGTGTGTATTATGAGATTCTGTAGCAGTTGAGGTGTGTATTATGAGGCTCTGTAGCAGCTGAGGTGTGTATTATGATGTTCTGCGCAGTTGAGGTGTGTATTATGATGTTCTGCGCAGTTGAGGTGTGTATTATGATGTTCTGCGCAGTTGAGGTGTGTATTATGAGGTTCTGTAGCAGCTGAGGTGTGTATTATAAGATTCTGTAGCAGCTGAGGTGTGTGTTATGAGGCTCTGTAGCAGCTGAGGTGTGTATTATGAGGTTCTGTAGCAGCTGAAGTGTGTATTATGAAGTTTTACAGCAGCTGAGGTGTGTATTATGAGGCTCTGTAGCAGCTGAGGTGTGTATTATGATGTTCTGCGCAGTTGAGGTGTGTATTATGAGGTTCTGTGGCAGCTGAGGTGTGTATTATGAAGTTTTACAGCAGCTGAGGTGTGTATTATGAGGTTCTGCGCAGCTGAGGTGTGTATTATGATGTTCTGCGCAGTTGGGGTGTGTATTATGAGGTTCTGTAGCAGCTGACGTGTGTATTATGATGTTCTGCGCAGTTGAGGTGTGTATTATGAGATTCTGTAGCAGCTGACGTGTGTATTATGAGGTTCTGTAGCAGCTGACGTGTGTATTATGAGATTCTGTAGCAGCTGAGGTGTGTATTATGAGATTCTGTAGCAGCTGAGGTGTGTATTATGATGTTCTGCGCAGTTGAGGTGTGTATTATGAGATTCTGTTAACCAAATGACCATAAAGGGACACGCATTTACAATTTCACAAACTTTATTAGTTGATAAAAGACCAACGACATACACAATATCAATATAAAAAAAAATAATTATATATAGCAGCAATACAGGTAGTAGCCAAGACATGTGGCTCCCCTCCCACACCTAGAAAACACCGATAGTTCACCTATATAAGGTAAAGACCTTTTACAAAAGTACTGGCATAGATAAACACATCCCCAATATAACAATTGTATAATAGAACCAAGCCCCACTAAGAATGCTATACCATTCTTAGTTAACATTATTTAACATTATTGTAGTCACGCATCATATTATGTGTGTGTAGCGTTGGCATTACTATTATGAGATTCTGTAGCAGCTGAGGTGTGTATTATGAGGTTCTGCGCAGTTGAGGTGTGTATTATGAGATTCTGTAGCAGCTGAGGTGTGTATTATGAGGTTCTGCGCAGCTGAGGTGTGTGTTATGAGGTTCTGTAGCAGCTGAGGTGTGTATTATGAGGTTCTGTGGCAGCTGAGGTGTGTGTTATGAGGCTCTGTAGCAGCTGAGGTGTGTATTATGATGTTCTGCGCAGTTGAGGTGTGTATTATGAGGTTCTGTGGCAGCTGAGGTGTGTATTATGAAGTTTTACAGCAGCTGAGGTGTGTGTTATGAGGTTCTGTAGCAGCTGAGGTGTGTGTTATGATGTTCTGTAGCAGCTGAGGTGTGTGTTATGAGGCTCTGCAGCAGCTGAGTTGTGGATTATGAAGTTTTACAGCAGCTGAGGTGTGTATTATGATGTTCTGTAGCAGCTGAGGTGTGTGTTATGAGGCTCTGCAGCAGCTGAGGTGTGTGTTATGAGGCTCTGCAGCAGCTGAGTTGTGGATTATGAAGTTCTGCAGCAAGCTGAGGTGTGTCTTTGGAGGTTCTGCAGCAGTTGAGGTGTATTATGAAGTTCTGCAGTAGCTGAGGTGTGTGTTAGGAGGTTCTGCAGCAGTTAAAGAAACATCAGCTGTGACTGGATTAAATATTTTAGTATTCTATGTCTGCACCTTGTAAAAAAAATTAAAATTCATTTTATTAGCAAGTAAGGTAGTTCTTAATTATTTCTCCAAAGGGGGGAATAGCAGCAAGCACAGTTCATGATGGGTATGACACACTATTTAAAAGTAAGGTGCACATTTACAATCAGATTCCGGGATTCTGTACCAGCATAGCGGAAGCAGGTATGTGGGGGAGGGGGGGGGGGTGTCACGGATGGGTAGCGGGAGGGGCCAAGGCATGGGGGACCCAATTCAGATTTTTGCTATGGGGCCTAGTGATTTTGATGTGCGCCCCTGGCCATGAATATTAAAATCCTAGATAAATTGCTATAATTCAGGTATACCCAGATTACTCTGCCTTAGGGTATGGCCACACGGAGTGGGTTGCTTTTGGCGAGTTGCAGACATGTTGTGGTGAAGAACTGAACAGCCAATGTTGACTGGCATGCCCACTTCTCCAACCCCAGCGCTCTTCTGCCCTACAGGTGGGAGCCCTTCTTCCGCCATCTGCTTTTCCTCCTTTCCACATCATCTAACATTGATGAAAAAATGTCATCAGGAACTTCCAGCTCCTCCTCTCTCTGCATCTTCCTGACTTTTCTAGGAAGTAAAGCCAGCAAAAGATGAGAATGGTTATCATTAAGACCTGCCCCCCCTAAGGGGTGCAGACTGGATGGTATAAGCAGGGCCGGTTCTATAATAACTTGCGGCAAGTTGCGCTGCAGCGCCCCCTGCCACCCACCCTAGCCTGCATGTGCCATGCGGCCCTGGTCCTCACTCACAGAGCGGCAGCACAGCAACACGGTCATGGGGGCACTCAGGGGGTAGGTGGTAGGTGATGAGCGCAGAGCGCATATTGTTTATAATTATTACACAACATTAATGGGGGGGGGGGGTCACGGGTGACATGATGGGAGGGGGGACAAATCAAATGTCTGTAGTCTGTGCCATGGAGGGGGAGAAATGTGACATGGGGGGGATGATGTGCCATGGGGGGGGAGAGAAGTGTGACACCACAATAGAGGGTCGTAATGTGATCATGGGGGGGGGGGGGGAGGGGAGGAAGGGGGGGGCACCAAAATGTATCTTCGCTTGTGTTGGCAAAAATCCTTGCACCGGCCCTGGGTATAAGCTGCCAAGCTGGCAGTGGAATAATAAAGGCTTCCATCGTATTGGTACTAAATTATTCTATTAATCATTTTCAGCAACACTGTCCCTGGCACATGAGTGGTTTCCACGTCTCTCCTTATGCTCAGCTAACAGGACAATGGGGGAGAACACGCAGGATGAGGGTTTTATAGGCCTGTGACATCACAGGGGATGGCTATCTGTGGATTGGCTGGCTACACGGTGACCTTGCGTTCCCGAGCTTGTCTCCTCTACACCTAGTTTCGTTTTGTAACACGTGCAGCCGTCATTTTAGGCAAACCTGATTCGTTACCATGAAACGTTAGGAAATTCTGATTCGTTGTGAATTGAAGTTTTTCTAAACTTTGGACCAAATTCTGCTTCAAATGCTTCGCTCAACACTACTCTTGACAATTGTCCGAGTTTGACCCTTTACAGGCATCTTATTATGAATGCATGCTTGCTTGTGACTTTTTTCAACATACGGAACCATTGGAGATCCCGTGTTAATATTGACATAATTTGCGTGTGACTGAAAGCCTCCATGTAGCCCCATCCTAAATGAGAATCATAAACTGATGCCATCTATGTAACTCTTTAGTGACTAGCAATTCCTTAAATGTCCAAAAATATTTTAGGAGGCTTTCAGCATCAAAGCGTTGATTGATATAAGTCGGGTAACGCGGCCTCTGCTTTCCAAAGGGAAGGTGATTGAGTTTAATGGATGCCGATATGAATTTATTCCATCATCCCCTGCTGTTGTAAGCCTCATACATGAATTCTGAGCACTTCTTATTACAATGAACTAAAATCCTAGTAGTATCCCTGTATTTTAAGATTACTTGGGCAAAATGTCTTACATTTCTGCTAGCAGGAGTCTGAGGCATCTTCCATAGGGCACAGAACTGATTTCACAACCTAAGACCTTGAACTTCCCTGCCGAGCAACACGCTCATCTATATTCTGGGCACTATAAGTGCTCCTCATACCTTCATTTCTGAGATCCACCACCAGGGCAGGCCCTTTCAGTGTCCCTGTTGTCTTCGAGTAGAATGGAGGGTAGCCTCATGATAGCAAGGACTGGTCGCTTCATTCTCACTTGTATTACTTACAATGGTAGAGTGAGTAGCCTGACCTCAGTCATATTTTAAGTTTTTATGCATGAGATTCAATCAGGAGAAGATGTGTTAGGCTCTGTTCACAACTGTATCAAAAATCTAACTCTAAACACTACCTTTTCTTCAACCAGCTGATTGGCAGGGGCGCTGGGTGTCAGTCCCCCCACCAATCTGATATCGATGACTTATCCTGAGGATAGGTCACAATAGTAAAAAGCGGACAAGCCCTTTAAAATAGTCATACAGACCCATCCACCGCCAAACACACTTGTGGGGAAGCATGACATGGAAGTTAACCCTTTATGCAAGACATGCAATTCTACAAGTTACTACATACTGCGAACCTCTGCTTCAGTAAAAAAAGGTCCCTGTATGATCATTTAAACCTTTGGGTGAGCATGTTTCCAGTTGTAAAATCCAGAGCACTTCTTTGGCTAATATTTTATGTTGCCAGTTTTCTCCTCTCTGTGGCCTATATACTGAATTTTTCACAACCATAAACTGGCAAGTAGTTCACATCCCCTCCATGAACCTGTAAAAAATGCATTGAAACAGCCAACACTTTCCTACTTCGTTGCTGTCATTTGTGAGGTCAGCCAGATTCCCAGCTATCCTCTTCTGAACAGCCTGGCAGTGCATCCTACATATTGCATAAACGGGATGTGCTACAATTTATAAAGTTTCTAATTGGAAAAGTTGTAGCTGTGTTGTTAATTCTTTAGTTTGTTTCATATATTTTATAAACAGGGGCCAATTGGCCATAGACCTTACAGGGAAATTTCCCGGTGGGCCGATGGCCAGGGGGCCGCCTGAGCCCTTCTCATGGCCGGCCAGTGGTCGTTTTTGGGGATGTATTTTGTGCTGCTGGCAATATTTTGTGATTGACTGTGGTATTTGGCTCTGTTGGAGTGGCATAATGTGCCACAATATGCCTTTTTGTACTGGCTCTGCCTTCCATCAGTTTGGACCTGACTACAAAACGGGGCCACTTTTAGTATTTATTTCAGGGCCACTTTAAGTTCTCAGTCCGTTCCTGTTTACAAAGGCCACGTCTTGTTTGTTTACTGCGATACGACCCTACCAAGTCTTCTGATTTCCTTTATCTCTATTTTTGTACAGGTTCATTTGCAGTATATAGTAATCTGTAGGATGGTATATCTTCTAGAAACGCTTAATTTCCACCTGATTCTTCCTCACGTGTTTAGCGCTGGATGGGTCTGCTTGAAGCTTTTTTAACTTGTGGGTAACTACTATTGATAACATGCCATAAGTAAGGGCTCTTGCACACGGCTGTAGCCATTTTTGCGGTCTGCAAATTGCAGATCCGCAAAAACACGGATGCTGTCCTTCTGTGTTCCGAATTTTGCAGATCTGTACGTCCTGCCCTCTGTTAGAACTGCCTATGTTCTATTTTTTTGCGAGGCTTGGAATAGACATACAGATGCGAACAGCACACAGGTTGCTGTCCACATCTTTTGTGACCCCATTGAAATGAATGGGTCCTCATCAAAAAATATGAATGCCTCCTCCTGGTGGGCGTCACCTGCTGCTTCTCTGAAAAAAGGACATACGTCCTCTGATCCTGCTGTATCGCTCCAGGTGCTTGAGGAATAATAACCCATCCCTGAAGATTTTTTGTAGCCAGGTCTTGAGCGTATTGAGTATTTTTTTACCTTATTAAAGAGGACCTTTCACCAAAAAAAAAAGTGTAATAGTTATATTACCTTTTAGGGGACCTGCCCCTGAAGTCTTCACCATATTTTTTTTTTTAAAATGACCCTCCGTTCGGCCGCCTTTGTCCCCGATATGTCCTGCGCCTTATATGCAAATGAGGCACAGAAAGTTCTAGTAGGCGTCTCCTCGGATGTTCTGGTGGGCGTGCCTGGGCGTTTCTCCTCTCCCCCTGGCTGCGAGCACATCCAATAGCAGCGCTCGGCTCTTAGCCAGAGAGAAGGAGCTCAAGTTCTCGCGAGAACCGCGAGAACTTGAGCTTGCCGAGTCCCGGAACCCACGCCATCTTGGATTCCCCAGCGCAGAAGAGGAGCGTAGCGAGTGTACCAAGATAGCGCGGGTTCCGGGACTCGGCAAGCTCAGGTTCTCGCGGTTCTCGCGAGAACTTGAGCTCCTTCTCCCTGGCTAAGAGCCGAGCGCTGCTATTGGATGTGCTCGCAGCCAGGGGGAGAGGAGAAACGCCCAGGCACGCCCACCAGAACATCCGAGGAGACGCCTACTAGAACTTTCTGTGCCTCATTTGCATATGAGGCGCAGGACATATCGGGGACAAAGGCGGCCGAAGGGGGTCATTTAAAAAAAAAAAATATGGTGAAGACTTCAGGGGCAGGTCCCCTAAAAGGTAATATAACTATTACACTTTTTTTTTTTTTGGTGAAAGGTCCTCTTTAAGGAGATATGATAATCCTCGTCATCCCGAGGAATTTAGATCTCTTTTTCTCCTCCGTTTCTTTTCTGTAGGTAGCGATATGGTTATCCAAAGATTCCTTTAAATTTTTGAATTCATCAGTGGTCAGTGAATCCTGCAGCTGTTTTTCCGCACTGCTGAGTTGTTCTTTTATATCAGATATTGATCTTTGTAATTTGTCCACTGTTAGAAGCATTAAATCCAGGAAACATTTATTAATGATCCTTTCAAAGTCATTACAATACATGGTATCCCCAGAGAAGAAGATGGGGTGCAAATCTATCTTGGGTAAATCTAATTCATAAAGAGGAATTTAAATATCCACCATTGATTTGTTACAAACGTAATCCTAGCTACCGTGACGGTTAGTCCACGCAGATTTGGGTAGTAGCAGGATTGACTTAAGATAAAGTACACTACCTACACAGGGGAGCTGTACATTCCCGTGTTTACATTGCGCCAAATGTTCTCACATTATCAAGGGCCAATTTTTCCATCACCAACGCACAGGGAAAGCCTTCAAAGTGAAAGGATATTGTGACACAACTAATATAATCTACCTTGTCATATGTCCCTGTGGTTTGTTGTACATAGGATAAAAACATACAGCCCATCAGGGACCATATTTGTACAGACTAAAAACCTGTTAATGCCACTTCCATTTCACTTTCACCAACACAACCATTCCATACCGTAATTAAAATTTCAGGAACAAATTAAGAGACCAAGAAGATGAGGTGACATTAAAAAGCTTTTCTTGAAGGAGAGAAGCATACTGGATCCATACATCAGAAATAAAGGCTCATATGATATACTGTATCTATATATATATATTTATTTAATTTTTTGATGTTACAATACGTATTTCTTTGTTTATAAATATGGCACAATTTTGTTTCACTTCTTGTTTTGAAAATACCGTCCTGGATGGGGGTCTGACGTCACCACCACGTGACTTAAAGGGAACCTGTCACTATGAAAAGCCAATATAATCTGCCGGCAGCATGTTATAGAGCAGGGGGAGCTGAAAAGATTGATATATAGTTTTGTGGGAAAAGGTTCAGTAAAACTTGTATTTCATTCATTTAAGTCCCTGCTCCTTCTGAGCTTTGAAGTCAAGGATTCGGTCCTATCATTGATTGACAGCCTTCCCTCTATGACTGTGTATACAGAGATCGCTGTCAGTCACTGATAGGACCTTCCCTCTATGACTGTGTATACAGAGATCGCTGTCAATCACTGATAGGACCTTCCCTCTATGACTGTGTATACAGAGATCGCTGTCAATCACTGATAGGACCTTCCCTCTATGACTGTGTATACAGAGAGAGCTGTCAGTCACTGATAGGACCTTCCCTCTATGACTGTGTATACAGAGATCGCTGTCAGTCACTGATAGGACCTTCCCTCTATGACTGTGTATACAGAGATAGCTGTCAGTCACTGATAGGACCTTCCCTCTATGACTGTGTATACAGAGATAGCTGTCAGTCACTGATAGGACCTTTCCTCTATGACTGTGTATACAGAGATAGCTGTCAGTCACTGATAGGACCTTCCCTCTATGACTTGTGTATACAGAGATAGCTGTCAGTCACTGATAGGACCTTCCCTCTATGACTGTGTATACAGAGATAGCTGTCAGTCACTGATAGGACCTTCCCTCTATGACTGTGTATACAGAGATAGCTGTCAATCACTGATAGGACCTTCCCTCTATGACTGTGTATACAGAGATAGCTGTCAGTCACTGATAGGACCTTCCCTCTATGACTGTGTATACAGAGATAGCTGTCAATCACTGATAGGACCTTTCCTCTATGACTGTGTATACAGAGATAGCTGTCAGTCACTGATAGGACCTTCCCTCTATGACTGTGTATACAGAGATAGCTGTCAGTCACTGATAGGACCTTCCTCTATGACTGTGTATACAGAGATAGCTGTCAGTCACTGATAGGACCTTCCCTCTATGACTGTGTATACAGAGATAGCTGTCAGTCACTGATAGGACCTTCCCTCTATGACTGTGTATACAGAGATAGCTGTCAATCACTGATAGGACCTTCCCTCTATGACTGTGTATACAGAGATAGCTGTCAATCACTGATAGGACCTTCCCTCTATGACTGTGTATACAGAGATAGCTGTCAGTCACTGATAGGACCTTCCCTCTATGACTGTGTATACAGAGATAGCTGTCAGTCACTGATAGGACCTTCCCTCTATGACTGTGTATACAGAGATAGCTGTCAGTCACTGATAGGACCTTCCCTCTATGACTGTGTATACAGAGATAGCTGTCAGTCACTGATAGGACCTTCCTCTATGACTGTGTATACAGAGATAGCTGTCAATCACTGATAGGACCTTCCCTCTATGACTGTGTATACAGAGATAGCTGTCAGTCACTGATAGGACCTTCCCCTCTATGACTGTGTATACAGAGATAGCTGTCAATCACTGATAGGACCTTCCTCTATGACTGTGTATACAGAGATAGCTGTCAGTCACTGATAGGACCTTCCCTCTATGACTGTGTATACAGAGATAGCTGTCAGTCACTGATAGGACCTTCCCTCTATGACTGTGTATACAGAGATAGCTGTCAATCACTGATAGGACCTTCCCTCTATGACTGTGTATACAGAGATAGCTGTCAATCACTGATAGGACCTTCCCTCTATGACTGTGTATACAGAGATAGCTGTCAATCACTTATAGGACCTTCCCTCTATGACTGTGTATACAGAGATAGCTGTCAATCACTGATAGGACCTTCCCTCTATGACTGTGTATACAGAGATAGCTGTCATCACTGATAGGACCTACCCTCTATGACTGTGTATACAGAGAGCTGTCAGTCACTGATAGGACCTTCCCTCTATGACTGTGTATAGAGAGATAGCTGTCAGTCACTGATAGGACCTTCCCTCTGTGACTGTGTATACAGAGAGAGCTGTCAATCACTGATAGGACCTTCCCTCTATGACTGTGTATACAGAGATAGCTGTCAGTCACTGATAGGACCTTCCCTCTATGACTGTGTATACAGAGATCGCTGTCAATCACTGATAGGACCTTCCATCTATGACTGTGTATACAGAGAGCTGTCAGTCACTGATAGGACCTTCCCTCTATGACTGTGTATACAGATGTAACCCTGTGAAGTGACACAGGCTGCATTATCTGAAATGCCCAGTAGGTGGCAGATGGACTCAGTATGCTGTTAATAAAACATTGAGCATTGATCACATGACCTGCTGAAATCAGTCACATGGATTGTGGCATCATCGCAGGTCCTGTTAGGATACTTCCGGCAGAGCTCTGAGGAAGGAGGTCCTGGAAGATCTTCTAGAAGTTACCACATGCTCAGCCAGAGAGAGGACATGTGTCTAGTTGTGAGAGACTGCAGCCCAGAGATAGAACCTTGCTGAGAGAACTTGCTTCACCCAAGATCACACCTGCTGAGAGAGGGACCTGCTGGCAAAGACAAGCATTGAGTCCAGACGTCTGGTGAATCCAGTAAGAGGAGACTGCTGCTGACTGGCCTGGTTAATTGTGTTGTGAGGGTAAGTCAAACCTCTCCCTGTATCACCACAGGGCACCTGTCTCCTCACTCACAGTAAAGACTCTGAGGTCCAGTGACGGACATTACACAGCTCAGGCTGCTTCAGTGACCCTGCGGAGCAGGACTTATAAGGGCCCCAACTCTTCTATGTGCACCAACGGCCACTAGGGCGAAGATAAGGGGGTGGGATGCAGGTGTGCTGGTGGGTGGGTGAGGAAAGATCCACATTGCATTGTTATCTGTGTTACTCTATTGTATTTTCCTATGTATGTTGGTTCATTTGCTACGTACTATATAAAGTTAATTCCAGTTAGGCTGTGTCAGTCTCATTGCACCAAGTATGTTCCCAGTGGGACCCCACATCCCTACTCCCGGATGCTCCACTGGGTGGAGGCACTGCCGCAGACATGTACCCCAGCTCCCAGATAGCGGAGGCTCAGGATCCGCCTGTCAGGCAAAGTGAGTTAACTAGGTTTAGGGACCCCAAAGACACTAGGGGTGTCCTCAAACCCCGTTACATATGGAGGCACTGCTGAGATTCATTGGGGTACAACCAGTGAGAATAGGTTAAATCCTCAGGCCACTCCCTCCTTTGCAAAAGAGTGGGCCCAGCAAAGAAATGTACCATTACAGCAAGCTGTGATGTTATGCAAAGTCCCATCCTGCTGTGAGATGAATCACGTCATCTTGTGTATAGAAATTCGACTGGGAATAGAAATGGCGACCGTCAGGGATATCCTGCAGGATTCTGAAGGCCAAACTTACATGTTAATATATTGTCATACGGACTTGGGAGACCATGAGATGCCTACCAACATTCATTTATATGGAGCCCCGGATGAAGGATGCTCCTTAGTGTACGCTCTCCTTGATAAGAAAGAAAGGGTCTCACTGCAACAACCCTTTAAATTAGAACAGAGAGATTATGTCACAGAAAATTATTCTAAGCTCCTGCCTCCCATCTCCGGAAAGGCCGGAGCCATTCCTAAACAAGCTGCCCATCCTCCTAGAGGACAGGGGATGATTACTCCTAAAGCAGAATCTCATCCATCTACAGCATTACTGAAACCAGACAACCCTGAAGTACGCACCCTGCCTACAGGAGGTAGTGATGTATCGGACATACTACAGAAACTCTCAGAAGCCATAGTGACGGCAAACCACACCCATAGTTACCGCAAACTAAAGGTGTTTTCTGGGAATCAGCCTGTTCCTTCAGGAGAAGAGCCTTTGAGGTCTGGAAGGATAATGCTATGCAGTTGTTGGAGGAATGGTCTTGTACGGATACCATAAAGAAACAGCGGTTGGTGGAGAGTCTTCGTTTTCCCGCTACAGACATGATAAGACTGTACAAGGGAGTAAATGGGCAAGCTACTGTGCATGACTATCTACAAGTTTTACAGGATGCTTATGGGAAATCAGAAGATTTGGATGATCTGTTGGTTAAGTTCCTAGCCACTAAGCAGAAGGAGCATGAAAAAGCCACTGACTATATCAACCGGTTACAGCTATCGCTTGGAAAGTTATTCCATAAAGGTGCAGTCACTGCCTCTGAGTTGGATGCTCGGCTATCTAAGCAAATTCAGAGAGGTGGTTTAACCAATAATCCAGTTATGATTCTGCTGAGAGCCAAGTTGGATGATAAAGTTCTGCCTTATTCCACATTAATAAATACAGCCAGGAGATTGGAAGACCAGACGTGTCCACCCCTACAGAAGGAGAAAGAGGATACAGAACTGTCAGCTCTTAGGAAGAAGGTGGCTGAATTGGAGCTCTTATGCAAATCACCACCAGAGAGAGCAGATCCTCCCCTGGAAGTGGGGGCAACACAGGAAGACTCAGAAAAACTGTTTCCTGAGGATTCACCCCGCCGAGGGGACTGCTTTAAATGTGGAAAGTCAGGGCATTTTCAGCGGGAGTGTCCTGCGAATTCCATGGAGGTGGATGTGGAGGTGCTGGCAACCGAGCTCGAGGAGACTCAAATGACCAGGTCTTACAAGCGAAGGAAGACCCGGCCTACATATAGTTTATCGGTAGAGGCCAAGATTGGGCCTAAATCTTTGATACATGTGCAAGTAGAAGGAATTCATGCTTCAGCATTGCTAGATACAGGTTCTCAAGTCACCATTATCTACAGAGACTTCTATGAACGTCATTTGAAACACATTCCTATGGAACCTGCAGGAGAGTTTCAGCTATGGGGCGTTGGGTCTCAAGCTCAACCTGTGGAGGGATGCATAAAAGTGACCATAACTATTCCCCAGTTAAACACCGGGATGATATGTCCTATGGAGCTGGAAGCTTTGATATGCCCTGCAGCCAAGAAAGTGTGTGCCCCAATAATATTGGGTACTAATGCAAAGATGGTACAGGATGTATTCAAGGCCTATCTGACAGAAGTGGGAGATGTCTCCTTAGACCGACTGATGGAGGTCAGCCCTGTCCTAGGAAAAGAGTGTAGACGACTAGCCCTTGAAACAAAACCAGGGTCGTGCCACTATTCAGGAACAGAACCTGCATTTGTGAAGCCTGGTGAGACCAAAACCTTACGAGCCATAGCCTCAATGCACCATGAAATGTTGGGGGAACTGGACAATACCTTATTGAGTCTCTGCCTGAAGAGGATCAGAAGAAGGGGTGGACTCTCATACCTGAGGTAAAAGATTGGCGAAAAAGGTGGTGTCGGAGCTTTCCTGTGATGGTACAGAATTTAACCCCTCAGAAATCCGGATTGATCGTCATCAGAAGATTGGTGTGATACACCTTTAGATCAAGTTTCGTCCATCATGTCTGTGAGTGCAGAGCAGAAGGATCATGTGAAAGCACCTTTAGATTTTGATCTAGAAGATTCTCCTCTACCACAGGAGTGGAAAGACAGCCTTCGCTCAAAACTGGCCACCCGAGAGGGAGTGTTCTCCAGAGCAGAGATGGACGTGGGGTGTTCTAAGAGTGCCACCCATGCTATAAGACTTGCTGATCCTACTCCTTTCAGAGAAAGGTCAAGAAGAATACCCCTCGAGATGTGGAAGATGTCCGGGACGTACTCCAGCAGATGGAAGGAGCAGGCATCATCACAGAGTCCCGGAGCCCCTATGCCTCACCTATTGTGGTAGTGAGAAAAAGAATGGTTCAGTTCGGCTATGTGTGGACTACCGTACTCTGAACAAGAGGACTGTGCCAGATCAGTACACTTTGCCCCGGATAGAGGATCTTCTGAACGCCCTATCTGGCAGCCAGTGGTTCAGTGTGCTTGACTTGAGGTCTGGATATTATCAGGTACCCATGAAGAAGGAGGATCAGGAAAAGACAGCTTTCATCTGCCCTTTGGGGTTCTTCCAGTTTACCAGAATGCCACAGGGAGTCACAGGAGCTCCTGCTACTTTTCAGAGGCTGATGGAGAAAACTGTGGGGATATGAATCCCAAAGAGTGTCTAGTGTATCTAGATGACCTAATTGTTTTCGGGAAGACACCAGAGGAGCATGAACAAAGATTGCTAAAGGTGTTGGATCGACTTCAAGCTGAAGGCCTGAAGCTATCAGTGGACAAATGCCGATTTGCCCAGAACTCTGTCACTTATGTGGGGCACATAGTCTCCGCTGAAGGAGTAGCCACAGATCCTGCTAAAATTGAAGCAGTGTTGAATTGGCCAAGACCAAATAACATCAGTGAGTTGCGGTCCTTTCTCGGATTCTGTGGTTACTACCGAAGGTTCGTGAAAGACTACTCAAAGATTGCTCGAGAGTTACATGACCTACTGAAGATTACCTCTGACGTAAAGGGTGCTAAGGCACCATATCCTAAAGACCCCTTTGGAGAGAAATGGACTTCAGGATGTGAAGATGCCTTTCTGACATTGAAGAAGAGACTTACAGAAGCTCCTGTCTTAGCCTATGCAGACCCTGAGAAACCATATATCCTCCATGTGGATGCCAGTATGGAAGGCCTAGGGGGTGTACTGCACCAAAGTTATCCAGAAGGATTGAGGCCGGTGGCTTACATAAGTAGAAGTCTTACAGGTGCAGAGAAGAACTATCCAGTCCATAAATTGGAATTTCTGGCACTCAAGTGGGCCATCGTGGATAAGCTGCATGACTATTTGTATGGAGCAACATTCGAAGTAAGGACTGACAACAATCCACTTACCTACATCCAGACTACAGCTAAGCTGGATGCCACAGGACATAGGTGGTTGGCTGCCTTGTCAAGCTACAGTTTCAGCCTGAAGTACAAGCCTGGGCCCAAGAATGTCAGCGCAGATGCCCTGTCCCGCAGACTCTAGACTCCTCCTCACCAAGAAGAAGAGGAGTGGGAAGAGATCCCTGGGCCGGGGGTAGGAGCCTTTTGTCAGATGTATGTGGTGGCCGAGAGTCAAGAAGAATTTGCCGAGCTAAGAGGGATAGACTCCATTAGCCACTCTCCAGAAGCCGTGCCTGAGGTGTTCCATGCTCCAGTCATGCTTCAACAGTGGTCCAGTATAACCACAGAAGACAAGAAGAAGGCTCAAGCGCAGGACTGGTATATTGGGATAGTTATCAGAGCAATAAAGACTAAGAATCCTAAATTGCTGACTTCTCTACCTGTGAGTCAAAGAGAATTATACCGAAGAGAATGGAGCCGACTACATCTCGAAGATGGAGTACTCTATAGGGTCGTGAAGTATCATGATCACCCTGACAGAAAACAATTGGTACTACCGCACAGATACCGTGGCATGGTCCTGAGAGCTCTCCACGATCAACATGGGCATCTCGGGGTGGACAAGACCTATGGCCTAGTACAAGATCGGTTCTATTGGCCTCGCATGAGGGAACATGTCGAGCAACATGTAAAGACATGCAGGAGGTGTATCCAGAGGAAGACCCTGCCTGTGAGAGCTGCCCCTATGGGTCATCTGAAAAGTACGGGACCCATGGATCTTGTGTGCATGGACTATCTCTGCATTGAGAGCGATACAGCAGGAATTGGAAATGTGCTGGTGGTAACGGACCATTTCACCAGATATGCTCAAGCCTTCCCCACTAAAGATCAAAAGGTTGTGACTGTAGCCAAAGTCCTTTGGCAGAAGTATTTTATTCACTATGGACTACCCAATCGGATACACTCTGATCAAGGTAGAGACTTTGAGAGTAAGTTGATCAAGGAGCTGTTGGACATGTTGCAGGTGCAGAAGTCCAGAACCACACCTTATCATCCGGAGGGTGATGCACAGCCAGAACGGTTCAATAGGACCCTTCTAGATATGCTAGGGACTCTCAAGCAAGTCGAGAAGCGGTCTTGGAGTAAACATGTGGAAGCCATGGTCCACGCATACAACTGTACAAGGCATGAATCTACAGGGTTCTCACCCTATTTCCTAATGTTCGGGAGAGAAGCTCGATTGCCGATAGATGTCCGTTTGGGAGTGTCTCCTGATGGAACAGATTCAACTTCACACTTTCAATATGTGAGGAACCTCAAACAAAACCTTCATCGGGCCTATGAGTTGGCCACCCAAGCTGCAGCGAAAATGGAAGAACGGAACAAAAGAAGGTATGATTCTAAGGTGAGATATCGGGAGATTCAAGCAGGGGATAAAGTTCTTCTCCGGAATTTAGGTGTGCCTGGAAAACACAAACTGGCTGACAGATGGAAAGATGCCCTGTTTGAGGTTGTGTCCAAACTGGAAGGACTGCCAGTGTACAACATTAGGGGCCCGGAGGGCCGAATAAAGGCTTGGCATAGAAACCATCTGCTTCCAGTTGTGTATGCTGATGAAGAGGAAGAGAGTAGTGAAGAACTGGAGGAAAACCCAGCAGAGAGTCCTGGAAATGGGCCAGAGGAGACCCCGGGAACTCCCAGTGCAGAGGATCAGTGGTGGTCATCACCCGCAGAAGAAACACAGCAATTACCTCCTTTAACTCCTGTGGGTTCACAAAGTCCCGGAACCTCTCCTGGGTCACAAAGTTCTCCAAGGTTGAATCCAGAAAGTCCATGTTTTGTGCCTGGAACTTCCCTTAGAGACTCTACTTCGAGGGCAGGAGTCGAAGTTCCACAGTTGATGTCCCAAGATCCTCTCCCACAGCGAGAACTGAGACACAGCACCAGAGTGCGGCAACCCCTAGGGCCCTAGTTTATGATAATATAGGAGAGCCCAGTTATGCTCCGCTGACACAAGCAGCGTCTAAAATGGCCACTTTCCTACATGCACTAGCTGAAGTGGTAAATGTTAGTGACTCTTTACCCTAGATAACTAGCTAGCTAGGATGTTACTGTGCTAACTGTACTGTATGTATGCTAAACCTTTTTTTTTTTTTGTTGTTGAATTTTTGTTAGGCCCCTGGCTAGGACTTGCCAGTGGAAGGCAAGTATTTTCAAGGGGAGCATGTAACCCTGTGAAGTGACACAGGCTGCATTATCTGAAATGCCCAGTAGATGGCAGATGGACTCAGTATGCTGTTAATAAAACATTGAGCATTGATCACATGACCTGCTGAAATCAGTCACATGGATTGTGGCATCATCGCAGGTCCTGTTAGGATACTTCCGGCACAGCTCTGAGGAAGGAGGTCCTGGAAGATCTTCTAGAAGTTATGACATGCTCAGCCAGAGAGAGGACATGTGTCTAGTTGTGAGAGACTGCAGCCCAGAGATAGAACCTTGCTGAGAGAACTTGCTTCACCCAAGATCACACCTGCTGAGAGAGGGACCTGCTGGCAAAGACAAGCATTGAGTCCAGACGTCTGGTGAATCCAGTAAGAGGAGACTGCTGCTGACTGACCTGGTTAATTGTGTTGTGAGGGTAAGTCAAACCTCTCCCTGTATCACCACAGGGCACCTGTCTCCTCACTCACAGTAAAGACTCTGAGGTCCAGTGACGGACATTACACAGCTCAGGCTGCTTCAGTGACCCTGCGGAGCAGGACTTATAAGGGCCCCAACTCTTCTATGTGCACCAACGGCCACTAGGGCGAAGATAAGGGGGTGGGATGCAGGTGTGCTGGTGGGTGGGTGAGGAAAAATCCACATTGCATTGTTATCTGTGTTACTCTATTGTATTTTCCTATGTATGTTGGTTCATTTGCTACGTACTATATAAAGTTAATTCCAGTTAGGCTGTGTCAGTCTCATTGCACCAAGTATGTTCCCAGTGGGACCCCACATCCCTACCCCGGATGCTCCACTGGGTGGAGGCACTGCCGCAGACATGTACCCCAGCTCCCAGATAGCGGAGGCTCAGGATCCGCCTGTCAGGCAAAGTGAGTTAACTAGGTTTAGGGACCCCAAAGACACTAGGGGGTGTCCTCAAACCCCCGTTACACAGAGATAGCTGTCAATCACTGATAGGACCTTCCTTCTATGACTGTGTATACAGAGATAGCTGTCAATCACTGATAGGACCTTCCCTCTATGACTGTGTATACAGAGATTGCTGTCAGTCACTGATAGGACCTTCCCTCTATGACTGTGTATACAGAGATAGCTGTCAATCACTGATAGGACCTTCCCTCTATGACTGTGTATACAGAGATCGCTGTCAGTCACTGATAGGACCTACCCTCTATGACTGTGTATACAGAGATAGCTGTCAGTCACTGATAGGACCTTCCCTCTATGACTGTGTATACAGAGATAGCTGTCAGTCACTGATAGGACCTTCCCTCTATGACTGTGTATACAGAGATAGCTGTCAGTCACTGATAGGACCTTCCCTCTATGACTGTGTATACAGAGATAGCTGTCAGTCACTGATAGGACCTTCCCTCTATGACTGTGTATACAGAGATAGCTGTCAGTCACTGATAGGACCTTCCCTCTATGACTGTGTATACAGAGAGAGCTGTCACTGATAGGACCTTCCCTCTATGACTGTGTATACAGAGAGAGCAGTCACTGATAGGACCTTCCCTCTATGACTATGTATACAGAGATCGCTGTCAGTCACTGATAGGACCTTCCCTCTATGACTGTGTATACAGAGATAGCTGTCAATCACTGATAGGACCTTCCATCTATGACTGTGTATACAGAGATAGCTGTCAGTCACTG
The DNA here is from genome assembly GCA_033119425.1 of Bufotes viridis. Taxonomy (NCBI): domain Eukaryota; kingdom Metazoa; phylum Chordata; class Amphibia; order Anura; family Bufonidae; genus Bufotes; species Bufotes viridis. The sequence goes on from CM065592.1 coordinate 373,141,263, forward strand.
ATAGGACCTTCCCTCTATGACTGTGTATACAGAGAGCTGTAACTGATAGGACCTTCCCTCTATGACTGTGTATACAGAGATAGCTGTCAGTCACTGATAGGACCTTCCCTCTATGACTGTGTATACAGAGATAGCTGTCAATCACTGATAGGACCTTCCCTCTATGACTGTGTATACAGAGATCGCTGTCAGTCACTGATAGGACCTTCCCTCTATGACTGTGTATACAGAGATAGCTGTCAGTCACTGATAGGACCTTCCCTCTATGACTGTGTATACAGAGATAGCTGTCAGTCACTGATAGGACCTTCCTCTATGACTGTGTATACAGAGATAGCTGTCAATCACTGATAGGACCTTCCCTCTATGACTGTGTATACAGAGATAGCTGTCAGTCACTGATAGGACCTTCCCTCTATGACTGTGTATACAGAGATAGCTGTCAGTCACTGATAGGACCTTCCCTCTATGACTGTGTATACAGAGATAGCTGTCAGTCACTGATAGGACCTTCCCTCTATGACTGTGTATACAGAGATAGCTGTCAGTCACTGATAGGACCTTCCCTCTATAACTGTGTATACAGAGATAGCTGTCAGTCACTGATAGGACCTTCCCTCTATGACTGTGTATACAGAGATAGCTGTCAATCACTTATAGGACCTTCCCTCTATGACTGTGTATACAGAGATAGCTGTCAGTCACTGATAGGACCTTCCCTCTATGACTGTGTATACAGAGAGCTGTCAGTCACTGATAGGACCTTCCCTCTATAACTGTGTATACAGAGATCGCTGTCAGTCACTGATAGGACCTTCCCTCTATGACTGTGTATACAGAGAGAGCTGTCAATCACTGATAGGACCTTCCCTCTATGACTGTATATACAAAGAGAGCTGTCAGTCACTGATAGGACCTTCCTTCTATGACTGTGTATACAGAGATCGCTGTCAGTCACTGATAGGACCTTCCCTCTATGACTGTGTATACAGAGAGCTGTCAATCACTGATAGGACCTTCCCTCTATGACTGTGTATACAGAGATAGCTGTCAGTCACTGATAGGACCTTCCCTCTATGACTGTGTATACAGAAAGAGCTGTCAGTCACTGATAGGACCTTCCCTCTATGACCGTGTATACAGAGATAGCTGTCAATCACTTATAGGACCGCCTGCTTAACTTCAAAGCCCAGAATGAGCAGGAATTTAAATGAATGAAATACAAGTTTTACTGAACCTGTTCCCACAAAACTATATATCAATCTTTTCAGCTCCCCCTGCTCTATAACATGCTGCCCGCAGATTACACTGCATTCTTACAGTGACAAGTTACCTTTAATTGCTAACCTGATTTAAACCCTGGGATAATCTTATCTTTGTATCAGTTGATAAACGCTGGCTGGGTCTAAACACGTCCTTTCGGTGCATTCTATATGACACAATGAAAGCATATACCTTTTGAAGCATTGAACGTCTGTCGGGATTCTTCTCTTAACTACTATTGGGTATTGCCCCGTCCCGCTGCAGCGCTTCCACCGATCGAGTGCTGACCGGATCGCTATATACTTGCAGGATAACAGGCTGACCGAATCACTATATACTTGCAGGATAACGGGCTTCTACTTCTGCTCAGGGCTGGTTTATGGGAAAGGCTCATAGGGTCTCTACTACTTTTAGAACCTCCACCAGCCATCCTCACTGCTGACTGGTAAGTGATCATATTAAAGGGGTTCTCCAAGCTATGAAGTGAGTAGTCTGAATCTGCTGCTAATAACAAAACATAACAACTCATCATTCCTGTGCCACTGCCCCATTCCAGGCCAGCTCCATGACTTCCAAAGACTTGTGGGGCAACAGACATTTAGTACCACCTGTCCTATGGGTGTCTGCAAAGGGGTATGGTGAAGGCCTGGTCCCAGAGCTTGGTATTGAGTCCTCACCAACTTTACAGGGATTTATCACGATAACAATATTGAGGGATATCAGGTCAAGGGGAGTCCAACTCTCTGGCTGATCACCTGTTTGAATTGGTCTGGGCCAGTAACACTTAATAGCACTGGTTCTCGGTGTTGTAGCTTCGTACCATTCAAGTGATGTCCTAAGGATAGGCCAGTGGTGGCTAACCTCCGGCACTCCAGCTGTGGTGAAACTATGACTCCCAACTATCACTCCCATTCATTTCTATAGAGTTCTGAGAATAGCCAAGCAAGTGCACATCTTGGGAGTAGTAGTTTTACCACAGCTGGAGTGCCGGAAAATTTCTATCTTAAAATAAAAAACCCTTTTAATCTGGCCATGTTTCTGATGCATACAGGAAAACCATATCCCACTCCGATGTCGTCTGTTGTATGCCAGATTCTTAGACTCTTGACAGTGACACTTATTCTCTATTACAGTTTTTAGTTTTTCAGGAGATAATACCTTCTGTAAAACTTACTTGTAACAGATATTTCTATTTAAATACTGATCATCTGAAGAATTCAGGTCATTGCCTTTACTTTCACTAGAGAGAGTGATTCTGGGTGCCAATATGAATGGAGACGTCATTCATTCCTTCACCCCTGCTGTTCTAAGCCTCATAAATGGATTCTGAGCACTTCTTATTCCAATAAACGAAAATCATAGGAGCCTTGTATTCTAAGATTACTCGGACAATATGCCTTACATCTCTTCTAAAAAGAGTCTGAGGCATCTTCAGTAGCACGCTGAATTGATTTTACAACCTTGTAACTTTCCTGCTGAGCCACAGATTTAAAGAGAACCTGTCACCTCTCCTCACACGTCAGTTTTAGCGACTACTTGCATTCCCCATGTATTACCAGTTCTGGGGCATCTATTCTTATGGCTCTGTTTTGGGCCATTCCTGTATTATTCCTGCTATATTCAGGATATGAGCTGAGCGCTGCGATTGGCCAGCGCTCCAGCCCTGGGAGAAGGAGACGCCCAGGGCAAGAGAAGAAGTCTCCGCTCCAGGCAAACGTGGAGAAGCACGAGCGCCGGTACCGGGGCTGCAGAGGACGAACGGAGCGGCACCCAGAGATACAAGTAAGTGCAGGGACATCCCTGGGTGCCGCTCTCCATGTACATAGCTTTGCCTAATAAACTGTGGACCAGTGAAAGGTCCTCTTTAATATACTGTTACTTCTGTATGCTGCACTTCTCTCTTTGGTCTGATTTATGGTTATGCCAGGGAACTTTCCTCCTCACTCCTGAGGCTCCAAGCTTTGGCCTCCATGGCCAGCAGAACTTAAGGTTCTATAGCTGACATGGGGACATCCAGCAGAGACGTGCCACGGAACACCCTTCCCCTAGCAGGGGGTAAGCTAGACTGACTAAAACTGGTCCCCAACCTTCCTGCAGGAAGTAGTCCTGGCCCACTCCCCTACAGGGGGGTTAGAATGGAATGGTAAGTTCCATTCTCTCTCAGTACAGCTCTGCCATATTGTCTGCCACCTGCTGATGAACCAGGCACATTACATGAACATAGCAGTTGCAAACGGATTAGGAATGCACAGTTTGGAGGACCTGGAAATAAATGCATAAGATGACATTAGGTTAGACCAATAAAGACAGTAGCAAGGTGCAGAAGTGGTAACACCACTCTGGGGTGTTACAATAGGTCATCAATATATACTGCCTGTACAACCCCTTTAAAGTGAAAGTAAGATAATCACAGCTAAGCTAAAACTTAACCTTTTATGACAAAAACTGCTGAAAATTTTTAATAAAGACCGATGGAAAAAAAAATTTGTACCCAAAATAATTAGCAATTATAAAAAAAATAGGATATGAACATAGTCTTTAAAGAGCACCTGTTAGCAGGATCCTATTAAATCAGATATACTGTCTGGTAGGGTTGATTCTGCTGATCAAAATTATACCTATTTAGTGAAAACAGGTTGTGGCATTTCTTAGAAAATAAAAACCATTCATTCTTTATGCAAATGAGGGTTAGTTCACAAGCATAAAATATACACTGGAGGAAAATGAAAAAAAGAACACCTGGAAGACTTAATGCAATTGAGCTGAGACTGACAAAGTATAAACTGCTAGTGGTGCTTGGTCCCTTCTGCAGCAGGGTGTATGTTGAGGCAGGGTCACATTAATACTGGGTGGCATCTCCCTTTGCTGTGATACAGCCTGCCCTCTGACATGGTAACGGTCATACAGATGCTGGATATGCTCCTCTGCTCATTCCAAGATCTTTTCACTTGGACCCGTGTTAATCCATTCAGTCCTAAACATTCTCAATAGGGGAGAGATCTGGTGATGAAGTTGGCCAGGGGAGCTGCTGGATACAATGAGGAGCATGTTGTATAGAGTGGGCAGTGTGTGGGCAGGTGTTATCTTGTTGGAACACCATGTCTCCTAACTAGGTTTGTCATCTGACTGATAAACCACCACCCTGGCAGAAGACCTCTGTAAATATTTTATTTTTACTGGCACATTGAAGTGCTCGTAATTTTTAGTAGTAGTGATCCTTAATAAGACCTCAGATCAGAGCCCCAATGGGAATGATCCTCAATAAGACCTCAGATCATAGCCCCAATATGAATAAGACCCCCATTCAGACCTCAGATCAGAGCCACAATGTGAATGATCCTCAATAAGACCTCAGATCAGAACCCCAATGTGAATAAGACCCCCATTCAGACCTCAGATCAGACCACCGATGGAAACGACCCCCAATCAGACCTCAGATCAAAGCCCCAATGTAAGTAATCCTCAATAAGACCTGAGATCAGAGCCCCAATGTGAATAAGACCCCCATTCAGACCTCAGATCAGACCCCCAACGTGAATGATCCTCAATAAGATCTCAGATCAGAACCCCAATGTGAATAAGACCCCATTCAGACCTCAGATCAGACCATCGATGGGAACGACCCCAAATCAGAGCCCCAATGTGAATGATCCTCAATAAGACCTCAGATCAGTGCCCCAATGTGAATAAGACCCCCATTCAGACCTCAGATCAGACCCCCAATGTGAAAGATCCTCAATAAGACCTCAGATCAGAACCCCAATGTAAATAAAAACCCCATTCAGACCTCAGATCAGACCCCCAATGTAAATGATCCTCAATAAGACCTCAGATCAGAACCCCAATGTGAATTAGACCCCATTCAGACCTCAGATCAGACCCCCAATGTAAATGACCCTCAATAAGACCTCAGATCAGAACCCCAATGTGTATAAGACCCCCATTCAGACCTTAGATCAGACCCCCAATGTAAATGATCCTCAATGAGACCTCAGATCAGAACCCCAATGTGAATAAGACCCCCAATCAGACCTCAAATCAGAGAGTCAATGTGAATAAGATTCACCAATCAGACCTCAGATCTGGCCCCCAGACAAAAACTAAACAAATCAGCTCACCTTTCCTGCTCTGGACACTGCTGCTACTCCTGTGATTCAGAGCTCCTCATGGTCTTCCTGGCACGCTGTGCTGTGACTCAATGTCAAACAGCATGAGATCACAGAGTGCACCGCAATCCTTACACTGTGCCCAAGTCACAGCACAGAGTGCGGCCGACAAAGACCAGGAAGCGGTGACTACAGAGTCCGCACGGGGTGTGCTGCATTCACCGTTCCCCGATCCTACTGTACTAATAAGTGCTTCCATTATGTAAGCGCTTATTAGTATTCGCCCCATAACACGCACTGACATCCCCCATCCCCCCGCACACACACACACTTTGGGGGGGGGGGGGGGAGCGAGAAAAATATGGTACAAAATTACATAGTTTTTGCAATACACTTTATGAAATGAATGTCACAAAACCACCCATGAGAGGAGCAAATAAGCTAATTCAGCAGCAGGAGCTCCTGACAGATCCTCCAATACAGATATGAATAAGGCCTAAAATAGACTTCTGTGTATGTAATTAATCCCCCAATCAGTTAGATTATACTTGCTCTCTGATTATCCCATACAGAATAAAGGAGTGAGAAGATGAGTGTTTGCCCTATAATCCCCCCCTCTGCCTAATTAGGCCATTTTATTGACACAATAATGTTTACCAGCGTCCGGGTCACAGCATCACATTATATGCAGCAAACAAACAAAGATCAGTAACGTTTCCACTGCACCCCCTCTCCATCCCTGATCTAATAAAAACAGGATAGGTCATCATTATCACATCGGCGGGGGTCTCAGTCCCGGCAACCCCGCTGATCAGAAGCTTCAGGGAGCCATCACGCTCGCCGGAGTTCTGGTGAGTGCAGCTGGCTCCCGGCAGCTCTCCAACCACAGCGCTGTTGATAGTACAGTGTCTGTGCTTCGTGTTGAAGCTCAGCCCCGTTTACTTCAAGAAACAGTCCCCATGGATTGATCTGATATTGATGACCTGTCCAGAAGATAGGTCATCAATATTAATTACTGGATACTGGATAACCCCTTTAAATCTGTATGGTCAAGCACAGGAGTCAGTAAAGTAATCTGCGACTAGAGCAATTCAGGACTCGCTGCTGTGAGGGACACTGTTAAGACACCCTTCACAAGTGGACACACCCTGGCCAGACATGCCTTCAAAACCCGCGATGGACATTACAACCATTATTGCCAAGGTACTGTTGCTCGCTAAAGAGATACTATAGTAAGATAGTGTACAAAGAGGACCATAACTCCCATCCTTGCCTGAGTCTATACAGCTCTATCTGGGAGAGAATTGCACTGTGTACGGTTGGAACTGCGACTGCTATAGTTGCATGAACTACAACTCCCAACGTTTATTCTTCCACCACTGGCCTGGTTTCCAGCACTCTACGCGTCCTGCCTTGCACCCATACAGACACCTAACATCAAGGACAAGTCAGGCAGGAGACCCAGAATCAGGGTGTGACCCGAAGAAAGAAAGAGTGCCCTAGGGAGCAATGGTGTGAGTTCAACCAGAGCCACTACCACTCCCATCCTCCGCTCCGGCTCCTCCTGGGTCACTGCACATGTAACACACATCTCCACATGGCCCCAGCCTTGTACCCTGTAGGTAGCCCTGCAGGGTAGATATATGAAAGGGGAGTGCCATGAATCACGTGACGGTGTGGGGCGGTACAGGGACTCCCTGCTGCTGACATTTTTATTTCTCCCATCTGATTTCTCGCCTATCCCAGACACAGAGCAGCTTTCATCAGGTCTAAGGGAAAAGGCAACAGAATGCAGCACGTGACCAACCGGCGCGTGTCACGTGACAAGTCTTGGCTTCCTCGGTTGCTATGGTTTCCAGCGGCCATGACACGCCGCGTTGCATTGTGGGCTGGGAACCGCTCACAGATACAGAGGTCATACCCAGGCTCTGCTTTGGAACGGCGCTCGGTGTAGCCGGTAAGCTGGAAATCATGGCGGACGGAGCGGGGAATCACACTGGAGAGGACTTTGATAAAAGAGTCACGAAACTGCGGAACAGCCTGAGAGACTGGTGAGTGTGGGAGGAGCTAACCGCCCGGGAGACTTGATTTTTACAGGGTGAGGTGAGGGGGCCCCAGTACAGCCGCAGCCGTAAAGTGAGAAGGGGCTGCACATAGCAACCAGACAGGGCAGAAGCTTGAGGCTGGTTGCTAGGGGCAGCATGGTAGTTTTGCTTGCTATGTATACATTATGGAGGTGCTCAGCTGGCCTGGTTATGGAGCTGGGATCTCTGGGCAGATGCTATGGGTAGGGTAAAGAGTACTGATTAGCACCAGTAATGGTTGGGGGTAGAAGAAGAGTGTCCCCTCTTGACTGAGGCATCATGTGAACAGTGCCCTCTCTTGGCTGAGGGATCATATAAACAGTGCCTTCTCTTGGCTCGGCTCATGTGAATAGTCCCCCCTCTTGACTGAGAGATCATGTGAACAGTGCCCCCTCTTGACTGAGGGATCTAGTGAACAGTGCCCCCTCTTGGCTGAGGGATCATGTGAGCAGTGCCCCCTCTTGACTTAGGGATCTTGTGAACAGTGCCCCCTCTTGGCTGAGGGATCATGTGACCAGTGCCCTCTCTTGATTGAGGGATCATGTGAACAGTGCCCCCTCTTGACTGAGGGATCATGTGAACAGTGCCCCCTCTTGACTGAGGGATCATGTGAACAGTCCACCCTCTTGACTAAGGGATCATATCAACAGTGCCCTCTCTTGGCTCAGGGCTCATGTGAACAGTCCCCCCTCTTGACTGAGAGATCATGTGAACAGTGCCCTCTCTTGACTGAGGGCTCATGTGAACAGTGCCCCCTCTTGACTGAGGGATCATGTGAACAGTGCCCCCTCTTGACTGAGAGATCATGTGAACAGTGCCCCCTCTTGACTGAGAGATCATGTGAACAGTGCCCCCTCTTGACTGAGGGATCTTGTGAACAGTGCCCCCTCTTGACTGAGGGATCTTCTGAACAGTGCCCCCTCTTGGCTGAGGGATCATGTGAACAGTGCCTTCTCTTGGCTCAGGGCTCATGTGAACAGTCCCCCCTCTTGACTGAGAGATCATGTGAACAGTGCCCTCTCTTGACTGAGGGCTCATGTGAACAGTCCACCCTCTTGACTGAGAGATCATGTGAACAGTGCCCCCTCTTGACTGAGGGATCATGTGAACAGTGCCCCCTCTTGACTGAAGGATCATGTGAACAGTGCCCCGTCTTGACTGAGAGATCATGTGAACAGTGCCCCCTCTTGACTGAGGGATCTTCTGAACAGTGCCCCCCCTTGACTGAGGGATCTTCTGAACAGTGCCCCCTCTTGGCTGAGGGATCATGTGAACAGTGCCTTCTCTTGGCTCAGGGCTCATGTGAACAGTGCCCCCTCTTGGCTGAGGGATCATGTGACCAGTGCCACCTCTTGACTGAGGGATCATGTGAACAGTGCCACCTCTTGACTGAGGGATCATGTGAACAGTGCCCCCTCTTGACTGAGGGATCATGTGAACAGTCCACCCTCTTGACTAAGGGATCATATCAACAGTGCCCTCTCTTGGCTCAGGGCTCATGTGAACAGTCCCCCCTCTTGACTGAGAGATCATGTGAACAGTCCCCCCTCTTGACTGAGGGCTCATGTGAACAGTCCCCCCTCTTGACTGAGAGATCATGTGAACAGTGCCCCCTCTTGACTGAGGGATCATGTGAACAGTGCCCCCTCTTGACTGAGGGATCATGTGAACAGTGCCCCCTCTTGACTGAGAGATCATGTGAACAGTGCCCCCTCTTGACTGAGGGATCTTGTGAACAGTGCCCCCTCTTGACTGAGGGATCTTGTGAACAGTGCCCCCTCTTGACTGAGGGATCTTGTGAACAGTGCCCCCTCTTGACTGAGGGATCTTCTGAACAGTGCCCCCTCTTGACTGAGGGATCATGTGAACAGTGACCCCTCTTGACTGAGGGATCATGTGAACAGTGACCCCTCTTGACTGAGGGATCATGTGAACAGTGCCCCCTCTTGACTGAGGGATCATGTGAACAGTGCCCCCTCTTGACTGAGGGATCATGTGAACAGTGCCTCCTTTTGACTGAGGGATCTTGTGAACAGTGCAGGTGAAAATCCTGTCTGATCTGTCCTGCCACAAGTGTGAAAGTACCCTTATATTGGTGTACTATTGCTATAGTGTAGCATGTGCCATATTGGCAAAAACATGTTTATTGGAGGTGATAGTGCAGCTACTGAGCTATGCCAGTAGACTGTAAGGTCCTCTCCCCCGCTGTACCAATCTGGTAATAGTTTCTTGTTTTTTTTATATTTGTGTAACTCCGTCTGGATGTCCAGAGCCATGGAATTAATGGAGCTTTCAAATAAATAATAATAATAGACATCGGTGCCCCCTTATGGCTGGTGACTTAATTGGCATGCGCAACCGTTCTGACCTCTGGGACTCCCACCTACATTTTGATTGAAGGGACTGTAGCCCCTCATGATTCTTCTGCATTTCTCAGGACAGCACCGCCCCAGAGGAGCCACGGCCTCTTTGTTCTTGTGATCGGTGGATGTCTGAACACTGACAAGGGACTTACAGCATATCCTGTGATGGTTGAGCAAATCTTTTAGCCCCTTGGGAACCACCACCATATGTTACAGTACTGGTGGCAGGTACTTAAAGGTGTTGTTTTTTGATGGGGGGGGGGGGGGGCTAGTAAAATAATAGAAAATAAACTTTACTTTGCGTGACTGCTCTGATCAGGGGCTGCAGCCCATGATGTGCAGTGGTGACTGTCCTTACACCGATGCAGCCAATCAAATAGTGTATGGCACAACACAGTGTGTGGTGTAAGGTACTTTTTAAAAAATTATTGTACCAGGCCCCCAGTCACTTTAGTAAAAAATAAATAAATAGTCAGACAACCCCTTTAATGCCCAGCTATGTAAATGTGCCGCACAGTCGTGGCCCCAACATGCAGTACTGACACCTTGTTGCAATGGCCAGAATCAGATTTAGCTCAAATCCCGACCATATAACCCCTTTGATACTATGGTCAGTAGTGATTGCGGCATTTAAAAAGGTTAGACAAAGAGAGGGGACTTCCTCTGTCACCTCATTTGTACCACGTCAGCGGGATCTTGGGGTGCTTATGGGTTGTCAGGGCACCCAGGTCGCTGTTTTTTCAATAGATTCCAGGTCTTGCAGGGACACAAAGCCCTATTTTTAACTTTTTGAAGCCAGAATTCTGGAGTGACGGCTTAATAAATCAGGGCCACGGTGTCCAATATTTCTCTTTAAAATGGAGTAACCCTTTAAGTTAGGGGGGGATATTGCAGGTATTGGAGGATGAATCCATGTTCTAGCTCTGGTGCTGTATGCCCTCCTCCTAGACTTATGTAGGAGAAGGCGTCCCATATCTGGAACGTGAGACAGGAGGGGTGCTGGATGGTACAGATTGGAGGCACTGCTGAGACCCGGGCATAATTAGACAGTTGGTTTTGGTTTTCGGATTGTTGGCTTTCTTAGAAGTTTGAAAGTATTAATTCTGTTTCCTGATTTCTATTTCTATGTTGCAGTGAATTAAAAAGACTGGAATTGGAAAAAATGATGTCTCACTACCGCTCATCCAATGCATACTTGTAAGTACGACTGACATGTACATCCCTTACCCCTTGAAGAACATGTATGTCATGGAAGGCTTTGTGTGAAGGTGCTTTGCTCAACAACTTCATCACGGGATGAAAAATGGGAGCTTGGCAGTGATTGACACTTAAAGGGGTTATCCAGGAATTTGATATTGATGGCCTATATGACCTAATGACCGCTCCCGAGCGCTTAGGTCTCTTCCTAAGCCATCTTAAAAGGGTATTCTTATGTGGGATATTTATGGCTTGTTGATTGGAATGTAACTCTGAAGTAGACAGAGAGCAGCATTCCCCCCCCCCCAAAAAAAAATAGAAAATAATGAAAACATGTCCCCAAAGCGGAACCTAAACGGATTGCTACAATGAAAAGCGAAAACATTGCTTGGTCCTCAAGGGGTTAAAGTGGCATAAATACAGGTGAAATTTAAAAAATTCTAATATTGTGCAAAAGTTCATTTCTTTCAGTAATGCAACTTATAAGGTGAAACTAATATACGAGATAGACTTATTACATGCAAAGCGAGATATTTCAAGCCTTTATTTGTTAGAATTTGGATGATTATGGCTTACAGTTTATGAAAACCCCAAATTTGCAATCTCAGAAAATTAGAATATTATGAAAAGGTTCAATATTCTAGGCTCAAAGTGTCACTCTAGTCAGCTAATTAATCCATATTACCTGCAAAGGGTTCCTGAGCCTTTAAATTGTCTGTCTGGTTCAGTAGGAATCACAATCGTAAGAAGGACCGCTGACCTGACAGTTGTGCAGAAAACTATCACACACCTTCCGTAAGGAGGGAAAGCCTCAAAAGGTAATTACAAAAGAAGTTGGATGTTCCCAAAGTGTTGTATCAAAGCACATTAATAGAAAGTTGTGTGGAAGGGACAAGTGTGGAAGACAAAGGTGCACAAGCAGCAGGGAAGATCGCAGCCTGGAGAGGATTGTCAGGAAAAGGCCATTCAAAAGTGTTGGGGGCTTTCACAAGTAGTGGACTGAGGCTGGAGATGGGGCATCAAGAGCCGCCACACACAGACGGATCCTGGACATGGGCTTCAAATGTCGTCAAAAGCGTCTTACCTGGCTAAAGAAAAAGAGAACCGGTCTGTTGCTCGGTGGTCCAAAGTCCTCTTTTCTGATGAGAGCAATTTTTGCATCTTATTTGGAAACCAAGGACCCAGAGTCTGGAGGAAGAATGGAGAGGCGCACAATGCAAGATGCTTGAAGTCCAGTGTGAAGTTTCCACAGTCTGTGTTGATTTGGGGAGCCATGTCATCTGCTGGGGTTTGGCCACTGTGCTTCTTTAAGTCCAGAGTAAACGCAGCAGTCTACCAGATTTTGAAGCACTTCATGCTTCCTTCCGCAGACGAGCTTTATGGAGATGGTGACTTCATTTTCCAGCAGGACTTGGCACCTGCCCACACTGCCCTGGTTTAATGACCATGGGATTACTGTGCTTGATTGGCCAGCAAAGTCGCCTGATCTGAACCCCATAGAGGATTTATAGGGCATTGCCAAGAGAGAGGAGACTGAACATTGCAGAAGAGCTGAAGGCTGCTATTAAAGCCTCCTGGTCTTCCATAACACCTCAGCAGTGCCAGAGGCTGATGGCGTCCATGCCACGCCGCATTGAGGGGCCCAAACCAAGTACTGAGTACATACGCATGATTATACTTTTCAGAGGTCCTACATTTTTCTATTTAACATCCTTTTTTTGTTGATTTCATGTAATATTCTAATTTTTGGAGATTGTGACTTCTTGGTTTTCATAAACTGTAAGCAATAATCATCCAAATTATACCAAATAAAGGCGTGGAATATCTCGCTTTGTATGTTATGAGTCTATCTCATATATTAGTTTCACCTTTAAGTTGCATTACTGAAATAAATGAACTTTTGCACGATATTCTAATTTGTCGAGTTTCACCTGTACTTCTTCACATTCAGGTAAAGTAAATAAGGTAACTTGCTAATGATCACGTAATCCTTATTTCAAGGTGTCATCGGCCGTATGAAAGGTTAAAAAACTCTTTAAAAGAAATCTGTGAGAAGGAGAAGAAGGCGCGTCTCCGAAATCAAGCATTCCTGCAGGAATTTGGAAGCCTTGAGGCGCGCTTGAGTTTTCTCATATCAAATTTAAGGATATCCCAACATATGAAGGTATTATATACGGATGGTTTACTTTGCATTGAGCATAACCAGTTTTTTAAAGGTTCAAAATAGAGAACTGTAAAAACAGCAAATGATGTTCTCAGTCACAGTGCGGACAGTCTTCCATCTTCTATTCTCTGTTTATAAGGTGAAAGGGCACTGAAAGGAGAGCGTCACTAATTCTTTCTGTTTAGGGGCACAAGACTTTGTGTGCTCTCCCCCCCTGCAGTCAAAGACCTTAAATTACAGCAGGGTACAATGTATTCTAGTATTAACGGGATTGGCCCGTGTGGGACATTGATTGTATAGCGCTAGGATATGCCATTATTGTCAGATAGATGCAGGTCCCACCTTTGGAACCCACTGCTATCTGGAAAACAAGGCCCCCAAAGTGAAGTAGAACACACTGCGCATGCGCTGCATTCATCACCATGAGAGTTGCTCTGAAAATGGCCATGCAAGCGCGCTCAGCTGTTTTTGGACATTCCCTAGTGGTGATTGGAGAGCGCACCCTCCTGTTATGGGACTGCCGGAATAAGTCGAGCAAGCACTTTGCTATTTTTGAAGCTCCCATAGCTTGAATGGAGGGTGGGGTGTATACATGGGCACAAAGTGATGACCTCACCAAGTAATCCCCTGATGACGTCACTCAGGTCAATAAATAACCAATCACATTGGGGCTCACAAGTCACTACATAATAACCCTGCAAAGAGCCATAAGTACCTGTAGTGTTCAGCGGGAATCTATAGCATCCCGATTGCCGATAATCCGGCTTCAGTGAAAGTCAGCTGTGGCTGCGCAGCTGTCAGGTCAAACACTGCACGTGAAAAGGCCAGCATGCGTCCTGCCAGAGCCCCAGCATCTCTATGTGCCCATGGGCATGCAAAGATAATGTGCACATGCCCACCTCTTAAGCTGTAAAAGATGGCAATTTTTGTATGCAAAACAGGAAACATTAAAATGGACAACAGGGGTGTGGAAATTAAAAAAACAACTACTTGTCGAAGGACTAAAGCGGGGGCTCAATCTACTTGTCCCTCATGACAATCTACTTGTCCTGAACTTATACTGTATGGGGGCGGGGGCTACAAGGAGACGTTATACTGTATGGGGGCCACAAGGAGACGTTATACTGTATGGGGCAGCCACAAGGAGACGTTATACTGTATGGGGCAGCCACAAGGAGAGGTTATACTGTATGGGGGCAGCTACAAGGAGACGTTATACTGTATGGGGCAGCCACAAGGAGACGTTATACTGTATGGGGCAGCCACAAGGAGACGTTATACTGTATGGGGGCAGCTACAAGGAGACGTTATACTGTATGGGGGCAGCCACAAGGAAACGTTATACTGTATGGGGGCAGCTACAAGGAGACGTTATACTGTATGGGGGCAGCCACAAGGAGACGTTATACTGTATGGGGCAGCCACAAGGAGACGTTATACTGTATGGGGGCAGCTACAAGGAGACGTTATACTGTATGGGGGCAGCCACAAGGAGACGTTATACTGTATGGGGGAAGCCACAGGGAGACGTTATACTGTATGGGGGCAGCCACAAGGAGACGTTATACTGTATGGGGGCAGCCACAAGGAGACGTTATACTGTATGGGGGCAGCCACAGGGAGACGTTATACTGTATGGGGGCAGCCACAAGGAGACATTATACTGTATAGGGCAGCCACAGGGAGACATTATACTGTATGTGGCAGCCACAGGGAGACATTATACTGTATGGGGCAGCCACAAGGAGACGTTATACTGTATGGGGGCCACAAGGAGACGTTATACTGTATGGGGGCAGACACAAGGAGACATTATACTGTATGGGGCAGCCACAGGGAGACGTTATACTGTATGGGGCAGCCACAGGGAGACGTTATACTGTATGGGGGAAGCCACAGGGAGACGTTATACTGTATGGGGGCAGCCGCAAGGAGACGTTATACTGTATGGGGGCAGCCACAAGGAGATGTTATACTGTATGGGGGCCACAAGGAGACATTATACTGTATGGGGGCAGCCACAGGGAGACGTTATACTGTATGGGAGCAGCCACGCCATACTGGGGCAGTGAATCCCTTTAATGTACATGCTATACTGGGGCAGTGAATCCCTTTAATGTACATGCTATACTGGGGCAGTGAATCCCTTTAATGTACATGCTATACTGGGGCAGTGAATCCCTTTAATGTACATGCTATACTGGGGCAGTGAATCCCTTTAATGTACATGCCATACTGGGGCAGTGAATCCCTTTAATGTACATGCTATACTGGGGCAGTGAATCCCTTTAATGCACATGCTATACTGGGGCAGTGAATCCCTTTAATGTACATGCCATACTGGGGCAGTGAATCCCTTTAATGTACATGCTATACTGGGGCAGTGAATCCCTTTAATGTACATGCTATACTGGGGCAGTGAATCCCTTTAATGCACATGCTATACTGGGGCAGTGAAGCCCTTCAATGTATATGCTATACTGGGGCAGTGAATCCCTTTAATGTACATGCTATACTGGGGCAGTGAATCCCTTTAATGTACATGCTATACTGGGGCAGTGAAGCCCTTTAATGTATATGCTATACTGGGGCAGTGAATCCCTTTAATGTACATGCTATACTGGGGCAGTGAATCCCTTTAATGTATATGCTATACTGGGGCAGTGAATCCCTTTAATTTATATGCCATACTGGGGCAGTAAATCCCTTTAATATGCATGCCATAATGGGGCATTTACCCCCCACCCCCTCTTTACATGGAGGGTGAGTGGCTGGAACCTGGCAGCACTCCTAGCTTCAGCCCCAGGGAGAAGAAGCAGAGCTGCAGCCTGACAGGAGAGCATAGCTGACAGCTCACCTAGAGGAGTCACCACACACCCTGCAAGTACAACACACAGTACCTGCTGGGCTATCAGAGCACGGGCTGCCACCATGTGAGGAGACAGGAGCTCCCACTACTGCTTCAGCCGCTGACCAGCGCTTCTGCTGGGAGCTGACTTCCCTCCCGCGGCGCACTCCTCTGATCTAACCTGCACATGAGCGCTGATCACAGTGCGGCAAGCAGTCCGAAAGTGCTGCCGGGCTGTGTATGAGAGGAAAATCTGCCGCCACCCTAGCCCTGCTACTTGCCCGCATTAGGGCTAAGCTACCTGCACAAACTACCTGCCCGGCGCCCGGAACTGCATGTCCCGGGCGTCGGGCGATAGGAATTCCACACCCCTGGGACAAAATGTCACAAGATTTGTTACTACAGCAGCAATGAGAAATTCCATAGTAGCCGTACCTCACATTTCTCTCAGTCATAGGCCTTATTCATACAGTCAGTGTTTGGCCAGTGATTTCCATCAGTAATCGTGAGAAAAAGATATGGTATAATGGATTGCTTAAAGCATCCTATCCCTTTATACAGACCTACAGCAAAAATATGATCTTCTTAGTTTTTTTTTTTTTAGATACATACAACTTTGAGACACGTTAAGGCCCTATTCACACGTCCGTAGTGTGTTGCGGATGCGCAACACACCGTGCCACCAGCCCTATAGAGATACCTATACTGGTCTGCAATTGCGGGCAAGAAGAGGACATGCTCTATATTATTGCGGAGCCGCCGGCGGCGGCGCCCTCCGCAAATGCGGATGCGGAGAGCACAGTGTGTGCTCTCCGCATCCATCACGTCCCCATTCAGATTTGCAGAACGGCTCCGGACGAACATTGTGGACGTGTGAATAGGGCCTTATTGCCCTCAAATAGATCTCCTATTTCACACTACTCTTACTTTAAAGGGAATCTGTCAGCAGCATAGTAGCATTTTTTTTTTTTTCATGAATCCTTGTTAAATAAAGTACCTTATTTCCATAACTGGTGTTGTTTTTCATTTTCGTCTTGTCCTTTCTTCAAAAAAACGCTTTTTCCTATATGCAAATGAAGTTCCTAGGAGCCCAGAGGGGCGTTCCTCCTTTAGCAAGTAGCCCAGGACGCGCATCACTGGGCTCGGCGCATGCCCAGTGACGCTGATGAGGCTGTTGCCCTCACTTTCCATAGGATCGCGCAGGCGCGAGATTTCGGCCGGCCGGGGAGACGCATCGCTGAGAGGAGAAGAGGAGAGAGGACCTGGCGCGGGGGGGGCGGAGCATTTAGACTGATATAGGCGGGCACATCACATCAGGGGGGCGTTCCTGGGCTACTTGCTAAAGGGGAACGCCCCTCTGGGCTCCTAGGAACTTCATTTGCATATAGGAAAAAGCGGTTTTTTGAAGAAAGGACAAGACGAAAATGAAAAACAACACCAGTTATGGAAATAAGGTACTTTATTTAACAAGGATTCATGAAAAAAAAAAATGCTACAATCCTGACAGAGGAGCAGAGTTCAGTATGGGAATCTTACACTGCCGCACGCAGCGAGTTTTTGCACTGACCTCGCTTGTCTGTGTCTGGCTTAGGGTATATGCACACAATGTGGATCTTCCTACAGAGATCCTCAGCATGATACAGTAGCAGCAATGTTATTAAGAGTTTCCAAGCCTCATGTACACGTTGCATTTTTTAATTTAAATTTTTTACATGCAGAACTTAACCTGCAGTGTGGATTTTGAAATCTGCAGCAATGTCAATTGTTGGTGTGGATTTTCTGCGGTGCAGAGCGTGAGCTCTGGGGCAAATCTGTATCATTATCCAGGACTTATCAAATGTCGTATACAGATTTTGGTGCAGATTTAGTGTGGAAATGCAGCAAAATTCGGAATTTGGAAAACCGCTGTGTGCCTGGGGTTGTTTTGGTGGGAAGCACATGAATTTCTGCAGGCCCCATTCAGATGAATGGAACCTGCTGTGTGGGAAGGCTCCCTTAGAGCGCCTCACATCTCATATTTTTGTAGTGAACAGAGATGAATTCAGTTAATATAAAAAAGTTGCCTCTTCAATAAAATCTGGGCTGTGAGTCAAGCTCCTACCAAACCAGAAGTCGGGTGAAGCTGTTGTGAGAAGCTGTGATTTACTCCTCCGCTCTCAGAGTTGTCACTCATTAGCGTCCTTTGTTTCTATTAATATTGCTATTTCACCTTATTCCAATGCAGAATAAAGACAATGTATCCACTAAATGTTAGTTTTCCGAACGAAATGCTCGCACTTGACACACGTGCCTGATAATTACCGCTGTCTGAGTGTTTATTCTTATTAATTGCCTTTTTTTGTACCATGTAATAACTTGTCGATTCCTGTCTATAGCAAGTATTACACAGAGCAGTTGTCAGGATGAATTGCTACTTTTTGAGCATTCGTAAGGATAATAGACCGGTGTACATAGAAGAAAAGATCAAGGATTAATCTACAAATAAGTGTCTATTGTTAAACTCACTCATTCATGTCACCTTAATATTAGACATTTTTGTAGGAGATGCTTCCTGTAGGAATGTTGCTGTGTAGTGCATCACTAGCGTAAGAGTCCTTGACAGGCATCAGTGACACAGCCCATCCGAAATGAGGGAATTTTCTGCTGTGTCCTGAGGATAGGTCATCATTGTCAATTCCTGGATAACCCCTTTAAGGGTAAGGTTTATTGAACGTTCAGTGCCACCAATACAAGGAAGCAGCAGTGTTTTGGACACATTGGCGGTCATTTATTAAACAGAAATACACCTAAATTAGGCGTATTTCTGATTGCGCCGCAGTCTGCGACCTCTCCCCGCTCACGCCAGGTCTAAAAAGGTGGGCGTCTAGTTTTGTCTAGGAAGCTGTCTTACATTTAGCGCAGGGCCTTATTAAGACCGGTGTCTAAAACGCCAGTTATAATCAGTGCTGTGGAGTCGGAGGCAATTTTGGGTACCTGGAGTCGGAGTCAGCAAAAATTAACCAACTCAGACTCCTACAAAATTTTAATTGGAATTAAAAAATAATAAAAAGCAAGTTTAAATGTCCCAATTCACAAAAAGTTATAATTAATTACTTCTCTACTGTAAGAATAAAGGCCAAAGCATGCTTTTCATGTGCTTCACTATATGGCCCGCAACGCACAGTTAAGGAGCGGCAATACTTATACTTTCCATTGTGTTGTGTTCCACTGTTACAGGGAACGCAGCGCCCATGGTTAACCGAGCCTCTCACTGATAACTGATTAGGTAAATATGTTTTTTGCAGGACTAGAGACACTTGAATAAGTGAAGGGAATGTATAGTCAACAGTTCAATGACTGAAGCTGTAAACCATTGGGGAAATGTATAAAATACATTCTCATATTAAATACAGAGGAGTTGAGTCGGAAGTACCAAAAACTGAGGAGTCGGAGTCGGAGCATTTATCTACCGACTCCACAGCCCTGGTCTTAATAAATGTGCCCCGTTGTCCTTTATCAGTCTGGATTGGTGGACAAGGCTGGAGACCAGGCTCCTTCTTGCATCATTAGATTTGCGTGTTGTCCTTGACTTTCTATTCTATTGTGGATATATAGTGATTCATGACCCTGGGCACCACTAGGATGTGCATCTCCATCATTGCAGTTACCTTCCAGCGAGGACAGTGTTGTGACCACTATCAAAAAGGTTGTCCCACAAAGGACACAGGTTGGGTAATAAAAGTCTGGGGTTTGGTCCAGAGCACCTTGTTCCTCCTCACGGCATGGCTGCAATGAAGAGTTTGAATTGAGCGGTGGTCATACATGTTCCCTTCCTGCCCATTCAATGTCTAAGGTGCTGACAGAAACTCCTTGGCTGCATCTTTCTGTCCAACCACTACACCAGTGCCTCAACCCTGTCCCAGTCACTGCACTTGTAGTCTATACAATATATAATACAATGTAAAAGGTTTTCTGCAGGTTCTGTCCTCAGAATAGGTCATCAATATATGATCGTGTGGGTCCGAGTAAAGAGCCACGTCCTCTTTCTAGGCGAGTTATGTGATGCTCATTGGTCACGTGGCTTATGTGCAGCTCATTCCATTTCAAGTGAATATGCATCTAAATAGAAACAGAATCGGCGGCGCTCACCGGATAAGTGGACATTACTCTGGCCTGAGAAAGCGCTAAGGCGCGAAACGGCCGTCGCCACGAGCTACATGCCTGCGATGTGTTTGTCCGCCCCATGTCTGTACTGGTGACTATTTTTTGAGTCCGGAATAAAGAATATCCACTTATCTGGCGAGTGCCGCCTATTCTGTTTCTATTTGGATGCCTATTGTTAAGACTGGGAAAGGGCTGGAGCACTGCCAGTGTCGGTACAGAGGATCCGGTCTGGGACATATAACAGCAGTGCCACCCCATCTGTGTTCTACAACTTGAGTACCCTTTAAAGTGAATCATACAATGCAACAGCACTCTGCAAACCAAATAAAGTGCAAGAAAGTATTTTAATGCTAATGCTACGCTCATTTTGTAAATGAGATGCTTGGCAAATAAATACATTTTGTACAAAATTATTTGGGCCCGTCTGCCACACGTCAAGCCGATCTCTGTAAGACGGGAACCTAACACTAAATTCTACCTGTTATGTGCCATGATGGCCACCATAAAATTCAGGGAGTGTAGGTACCTTTAAAGTGAATGTACGCCACTGTGCTTGGTAAGCTGCGAGGAGACTGCCGGTCTTTCAAACTGATCAGTGGAGGTGCCAGGTGTCGGACCTCCACCAATAAGTTGTTGGTGACCTGCTCTGAGGATAGGCCATCAATATTGAACTCCTGGAAACGACTCACTCTCACCTACAAAGCTCTCCACTTGTTTCACTGCCCTATATCTTAATAAACCAAATAAACATAGCAGGTGTCGCTGCGTATGACAATGTCTGAAATATTAAAATATTTTTTTCCTTTCTAGCGTTCGCTGGAATGGGGAAAAAAATTGTGAGTCGCCATTTTTTGTCATCTTGTACCTCCCCAAAAATTGAATAACAGTAATCAAAAAGTTGTATGTACCCTAAAAATGAGACCAATAAAAACTACAGTTCTTTCCACAAACCGCAACCCTCATACAGCTCTGTAGACAGAAATATAAAAAAGTTATGGCTGAAAATGGCAATTCAAAGAAAATGTTTATTTATCCCAATTTTTATTTATTTTTTTGTAGTAAAACAAAAAACCTACAAATTTGGCATTGCAGTAATTTTACTGACCCCCAGAATAAGGATGTCATGTTATTTTTTTAGCACACAATGAACACTGTAATATCAAAAGGCAAAAAACATTGTTTTTTTTTCTTTTTTTCTTTAATTCAGAAGAATTTTATACAACTTAGGGTACTTTCACACTTGCGCTAGTGTGATCCTGCAGGCAATCCCGTCGTCGGAGCCGCCTGCCAGATCCGCCGATCAGTGTGACCACTGACAGCATTTGTAGACGGATCCGGGTGCGGATCCGTCTACAAATGCATTGCAAGAACGGATCCGTCTCTCCGCTTGTCATGCGGATAGACAGATCTGTCCTGCACTCTTTTTCACAGTTTTCGGATCCGTCCTTCAGTTGTTTCGCAATGCCGGATCCGGCACTAATACAAGTCAATGTAAATTAATACCGGGTCCGGCATTCCGGCGACTGATCAGGCATTTTGGACGGACATAATACCGCTGCATGCTGCGCCTGACAGTGACTGAACTGTCCATTCAGATTGCATGGGAATATGCCTGATCAGTTCTTTTCCGACATAGAGCCCTTTTGACCGAACTCTATGCCGGAAAAGAATAACGTAAGTGTGAAAGTACCCTTATCCTGCAAAAATAAAGCCGCCGTACGGCTATATGAACAGAAAACCTTTTTTTGTTTAAAAGTATGGCTATTGGAATGTGGGGAGTAAGAAATGAAAATATAAAAACTAAAATGTATTTTACTGGGTAAATTCTCAGAGAACGGGCAAATAAAACCATTTTGTCCAATCGACGTGGAGAAAGATGAAAATACAGTACATCACGTTCACTATTTCAGCTATAGGGAAAAAACTATTAAAGGGGTTACCCGGATATGCCCAGATTTTCACCCAGGCAGTACCCCTTTACTTGAGCATTGGAGCAGTTCATGCTCCAAAGGCATTTTGTGGAGTTCTGGTGATGAACCAGGCTACCCTTCGGGCTGCCAGGCGGAGGCTTCCGTCCAGCAGTGAGCCCGGTGACGTCACCAGCACTGATGGGTGGGCTTTAGCACTGCCCATCAGAGTTGGTGACATCACGGAACACACTGGTGGTCGGAAGCCTCCGCCCGACAGTGGGTTATAGTAAATAAAAGAGCCCTTGGCCTGCGTGACCCTGCGCAGGGCAAAGGAGAGCATCTGAGCATGAACTGCTCCGATGCTCAAGTAAGGGGGCGCTGCCTGGGTGAAATTCTGGGTATGTCCGGGTTCAGCTCTGAACCCGGACAACCCCTTTTAGGTTGGGTTCGCAACAGATCCGTCAGAAGAACAGGAAATAAAAAGAACACAAAAGACAGATCCTTTAGGGCTCACGTACACGACTATTGTTGTTTTGCAGTCCGCAAATTGTGGATCCGCAAAACACGGATACCGGCAGTGTGCAGTCCGTATTTTGCGGAATGGAACAGCTGGCCCCTAGAACAGTAGAACAGTCCTATCCTTGTCCGTAATGCGGACAATAATAGTACTTGTTTGATTTATTTTTTTTGCAGAACGGCCATGTGGACATACAGAAACGGAATTCACACAGAATCATTTCCGTTTTTTTCAGCCCCATTGAAGTGAATGGTTCCGCATATGGACTGCAAAAAAAACGAACGGACATGGAAAAAAAATACGTTTGTGTGCATGAGCCCTTATTTTGTGCATCTGTTGTGCTCATTTAACATCCGTTTTAGCCATTTCCATCTGAGATCCGTTATTTTAGATGGGAGTAAACGTTCTTCGTGGAGGGCTTTTCCGCCTGTCAAAAATAAAAGATCTTTGACGAAATGGCTAAAATGGATGCAAAATTAGCATAACGGATGCTCAAAGTAAAGGGTCGACTTTGTTTTTGTTTTCTGTTCTTCTGACGGATCACGGACCGGTCTGGATCCGTCGTCAGAATCGGCACGGATGTTGCCCGTGCATTGGGGACTGCAAATTGCTGTCCCCAATGCACGGAACGGCCGAGTGCATGAGGCCTTACGGCCAGTTCACGCACTTTTTTGTTGTTGATTTTGCAGCGCTTCTGCCTTAAAATCAGCTCTAAAAAAACACATGAAAAAAACATGCAGCCCCTATCTTAGGGCAGAATCAGCACTGAATCTCCCATTGAAATTTTGTGCATTTTTTTTCACGCAGATCTGCTTCAAAATTCAGCTTTGTATTGAAGTGAACACCCATTGGTTTAGAAAAGACAAGCCTCACCAAAAAGCGCGCTGATTCCACGCTAATTAAAAAAAAAAATAATGTAAGCGTGTTTTTGAAAATCAGTCATGTGAACTGGCCCTAAGACTAAAATATTTCCCTTTCCAATTGAATTATCAGTAAGGCGGATGGCTGTGTCTGGTAATCCACGCAACACATGGACTAGCAGTCCGGGCTTGGTTACCGTCTTTGCCATGATCAGGCGTATTTGTGTTCTGAACACACATTACAAAATATCATCATGCCGGGCCACGAAGCACAACAGAACGTAGCAATTCGATTTGTTTGTCGTGTACTTTATCCCCCTCTTTTACAAAGGAGAGGAAGCCGATTACATATCTCCGGGACTGGCAGCGAAAAAAAAAAAAAGTCTGCCGGAAAACGCTGAAATGTATTCGGTTATGTATCTGTAGCAATGCAGGCTTCTAATCCCTCCTACTATCTCCATATAAATGATGCCGTTCAAGGCCATTGCTTCTTTCTTGACTTAAAAAAAAAGCAAAAAAAAAAAGCAAAAAAAAAAAACAGCAAAGCCCTTTCAGATGAAATGTCTAAAAACATGGCGTAATAACTTGGAGCATGCTGGCAAGTGTAGTCACTTGTGACTGCGTGAATCCCCCTCAGCAAGTCAATATTGTAATAAGCAGAACTGGTAACATCTCTCCATTATTCAGAGGAGCCAACAGCGTGCTTGTCCCTTAGGCTGCGGCATTCATTAAGAAAAGCTTACTGGGCTGAAAGCTGGAAACAGATGATAACAGGATATGATTTTCATATTTAATGCATCCCCTTGGAAGAGTCTGTGTGCTGCAGATTGATAGAAGAATCTACTGCTACTTTACTGAAAGACTTTCTAGTTTGCCCTATAGCTACCGATGGAATCATTCAGCCAAGAAATTACCTTTTCCTCTTTTTTACCTGCTTTATATATCTGCCAAGCAGGCAGCCGAGCTGCCAGTGAATGTTATTGTGCGGTTAACTGTTTGGTATTTAAGACGCTTATCAGAAAAGAAACAGAGGCCATACGTTTTTTTTTTTTATAAGTAGGAATAAGGTTTGAGTTTTGCTTTTTTCTTCCCCCCTCCTCGGTATTTTAGTTGACATAAATGTGAGTTTGCTGGAAGTTGTTTCTTTAGTTGTCTATGCCTCTTTCTTTCCTTGTGACTATTAAAACTTTGGGGGCGTATGGTATGGTTGCGATATACGTCCAAGGGGGTGGCTTTGATCTGTGCGTAATGATGGGAAATGCTCATGAAAGGGGCGTTATGGAGCCAGAAAGGCTTTTTAGGGTGATTGGTGGGCTTAATGGAAATAGGCCCGTGGGCTTTGATACCTGCCTATCCCTTCTATTCTTCTCTGCCAGTGAGAATGAAAGAGGACTTGTCAAATATGGCTGCTAGACGTGAGAAAAGTGACTGTTCGGTCATGGGGTGAAAAACTGATTTAAAAATCAGTACCTCTAAGGAATACATTCTTAAAGGGTTTTTTAAGACTCTGATATTGATGACCTATCCTCAGGATAGGCCATCAGTATCAGAATGGCGGGGTATGACTCCCACCAATCAGCTGTTTGAGGAGGCAGCTTACCAAGCACAGCACTGTCCATCGGATATCGGCCATGCTTGGTATTGCAACTTGGCACCATTCACTTGAATGGGACTGAGCTGCGCCTAAACATGATGACACTGGCCTAGAAAGAGGCCACGGCACTCACAGGAGTGCCGTGGCTTCTTCAAACCAGGATCGGACGGTGTCCCCTGCCAATCTGATATTTACGACCTATCTTGAGGATAGTTCATCAATATTAGTATCGCTAAAAATCCCTTTAATTTTTCCTCAGATATTTCTTGTTGGCTTCTTTTTAGCTTGGCTCCAGTAGAGCAGAGCTGTGACTACAGTTCAGCTTCAGTGCCTACAGGACATCTGAAGCATTCCGGCCTCATGCTGCTGCAGGTTCCCTCCCCCTAAAGCTGCTTTCTCAGATTGGCTGCTGTGTGTGAACACAAGTCTATCCCAGACTCACCAGGACATTAGTGCGTGGAGAGCGGATTTCTGTTACCGCAGGGCAAGTATGATTACCTGCCTCCCAACTTTTGAAAAGAAGGAAGAGGGACACTATGTGCGGAGCAAAGTTTTTTCACCACTAGGCCTCCACATAGTAATTATTCCCCCTTTATGCCACCACCCAGTATTTATGTGAGCATTGTGCCCCCCTTAACAGATTATGCCCAGATATGTGCCCCCTCACAGTAATATGCCCAGCTGTGCCCCCTCACAGAAATATGCCCAGCTGTGCCCCCATCAGAAATATGCCGAGATATGTGCCCCTTCACAGTAATATGCCCAGTTATTTGCCCCTCAGAATAATATGCCCAGTTATGTGCCTCCTCACAGAAATATGCCCAGTTATGTTCCACCTTACAGAAATATGCCCAGCTGTTCCCCTTCAGAACTATGCCCAGCTTCAGAAATATGCCCAGGACTGTGCCCCCTCAGAAATATGCCCAGGACTGTGCCCCCTCAGAAATATGCCCAGGACTGTGCCCCCTCAGAAATATGCCCAGGACTGTGCCCCCTCAGAAATATGCCCAGGACTGTGCCCCTCAGAAATATGCCCAGGACTGTACCCCCTCAGAAATATGCCCAGGACTGTGCCCCCTCAGAAATATGCCCAGGTGGCACGCTTCGGTGTGGGAGGGAAACGCCGCACCGAGCATAAGAGGGAAGGGGGGAACAGGGAATCAGGCCTGAGAACTAGGGAAGGAAGATGGACACCTCCTAGTAAAGCCCTAACCAAAATCCCGACTGACTACCAGTATGAACAGACCCCAGAGGTAGGTGTGTTCATACGCAGGAATACCTAGAGTTCTATCTAGCCCTATAGGACCCTGTGTCATGGTGGGAAGTGGGGGAAACCCCCCACCGTACAATGTCAGCAGATACTAGGCCTGCAATCAGGGATAAAGGGGCAGGAAACAACTAATTATCCCTAAAACCTATCCCTGACTTCCTGACTGTATGAACTGCCCTCGATGGTAGGGGGGCTCATACCCTTGAACCTGGGCCCTACTGACCCTAACGGTCCCTCCATTATGGAGACAGAGGGTGGAGACAACAGATTCCTCACAACTGAAACAGAAGCTATAAACCCCACAGTATTGTGGGAGAAGCAACAATAAATAAGGAAAGTTAAATGACCACATTAGCAACACCTGAGGCAAGGGGTGTGGCCATTACCAGAAACAATACAGACGCCTATTGATCCACAAGAAGAACCACATGTTGCCAGTCTCACCAATATCCTGTCACGAGAACGTCCGTGACACCAGGACTGTGCCCCCTCAGAAATATGCCCAGGACTGTGCCCTCTTCACAGAAAGTAAAAAAAAGGAAACTTTACATACTCACCTCATTCAGCAGCAGCAGGATCCACGTCGGCTGCACTGGTCTGTGGAGGAGGAGTAGAGGCTGACTGACCGCCGGCCCCGCCCCGTGCACAGACCTGCAGTGTGGAGCGCTGGCAGGGGGGAGAAATGATGGAGCAGGGAGCCAATGGTTCTCTGCTTCATCATTACAGGCAGCTGGGGAGTGGCTACAGCTCTGAATAGAAAAAACGCTGGACTCATATCAACTACTGGACTCATATCAGCTCATTAGCATATGGATTAAAAGTGCTTTTTCTCCACAATAAAGCAACAGATCACCAAGTGAAAGGTATCATTATATTCAGCAGGGTGAGCCCTACAAGGCAGAGTGCCTGGTTTATCAGTGAATTTCCTGGCGACAGGTTCCCTTTAAGGGGTTATTAAAAAAAATATTAACTCGCCTCATCCAATTGATCGCGCAGCCAGACATCATCTTATTTCTTCTTCTTTGATGACGTAATCGCGCTCTCCACGTGGTGGTCCTGCTGAATAAAGATAGAAGGATTCATTCTATCTTCATTCAAACTTAAATACATTTTTTTTTTTGCATCATCATATTGCCATTATGTTTCCATCTACAGAGCCGTGTGTGCTCATTTTGGGGTATCTAAGATTTTTAGATCACTTTTCATTCATTTTTTTTTTTACATGAAATTTTTTTTAATTAACCTCACAGATGCCACAGTTGTTATTGACAGCGGCATCTGAGGACAACTGCCTAATGCATATGACATACAGGAACGTCGTATAGAGTTAAAGGGGTTGTCTGGCAGGATAAAACTTTTTAGAAAAAGAACATTTTTAAAAAGATAAAGTCATTTTTAACATTACTTACCTCAACAGTCCGTTGCCACTGCTGTTCTGGCACTTACTGGGTCACCGCTCCAGTGGTGGCAACTAGGATGAAGGTGCGAGATTACAGGGCTCGGGAAGTGGATATAAGTGAGAGTGGGGGAACTCTGGTGTGCTGAGTGGCTTGGGCCCCCCTTAATGACCTACTTAACATATTAATAAAAGGTTAATATTCTCAGGAATGGTACAACAGAGGATCACAAGACAGATATTGCTCAGCAGGGTGAACCCTTTTAGGAATTTTGCACAGATTTATAGGGTTGATCCTGCTGGTAGATTTTCTTTAATGTATGGGGGTTATGTAATACCAATAAAAGTATGTCAAACAGGATTTACCTAACTAAAAGTGGCCATACACATTATTAGATGAAAGAGGCACTCCAGTACTTTATTCATTCATTATGCACTAACATACAATGGTGCTAGCCGTCACGTGATCCAACGGTAACCGCCAGGTAGGCCCCTGTTGTACGTGTTGTAGGAAGGACTTACTTGTCTCACTTCTTGCAAGTGTGCCTCACTTTCTGCACCCAGCTCTCCCCGCTGAGCAGCCCCACCGTCAGTAAGGCGAGTTCCACGCTAGCGGTAAGTCATCCGGCAGGCTGTCCCAGCTCTCTGGATCTAGCATCGCTGGACAGTACTTGAATGCCCTCTGGCCCCATTAACTATAATAGGATCTGACGGAGATCAGGCCGCAACCCTGCAAAGATGCCTAGAATTGGCCGGACAGAAACCTCTGCCGCAGAGGACAGTGATTGGCTGCAGCAGAACCATTCTATACCAGCAAGTCACCACTTCAGTTTGTAAACGAGCAGCATTGGGAAGACCGGTGCAGTGGCGCAGAGAACAAGGTATATATAGTGCATGATTTTTATCTTTGCCATCTGTGGGGCTTGTCTAAGATTTTTAATGACCTTGGACAACCTTTTTTAATTGAGACAAAAAAAAAAAAAAAAGAGCTTGTGTCTAATGTGTGCAGGGTTTCAGGACGTATGCAAGCTTATCTGAGCGTGCATGTGTATACGGGTGGGATGAATATTCGGTGATTGTTCATCTCCCATAAAGTTTTAATATTGTCGGCTTCACATCCCCAATTTACAAGCTTGCAGCTGTTCGCTGCAGTGTCTGTCCACGATTACGTGCCCATGTGAAAGGGCATTAAAGAGGTTGTCTCAATTCAGGAAATGGCACTTGCTAAAGGTGCTGGCCTATGCCTCTCAGTCCCGGAAAAAACAGACCCGGTTTTCTGGTCTGCGCATGCGCAGACCTTTAAAAATGTGAATAAGATAAATGCCGGATCCGTTTTTCCGGATAACACCAGAGAGACGGATCCGGTATTTCAATGCAATTCCAGCAATGGAACTGCCTGCCGGAATCCTCTAATGCAAGTGTAAAAGTGCTACAAAAGTGCACCCTTAGGCCTCGTGCACACGAACGTGTGCGCCCGTGCCCGTGCTGCGGGCTACAAGTTGCAGTCCGCAATGCACGGGCACCGACCGTGGGGCAGCCGCAGCGGATCGCGGACCCATTCACTTGAATGGGTCCGTGATCTGCCCGTTCTGCAAAAAGATAGGACATGTTCTATCTTTTTGCAGGACGGAAGTACGGAACAGAACACCACGGAAGCACTCCGTAGTGTTCCGTTCCGTCATTCCGTTCTGCACCGTTCCGCATTCCGGATTTGCGGAACCATTTAAATGAATGGGTCGCATCCGTGATGCGGAATGGCCACGGAATGGTGCCCATGTATTGCGGATCTGCAAATGCGGTCCGCAATACGGGCACGGGGCGCACACGTTCGTGTGCAAGAGGCCTTAGCGAGACACTTGGTCGTTTATTAAACTGGTGTAAAGTAGAACTGGCTTTGTTGCCCATATCAACCAATCAGATTCCTCCTTTCATTTTTGACAGCTCCTTTGGAAAAGGAAAGGTTGGTTGGTTTCTATGGGAGACTAAGCCAGTTCTACTTTACACCATATCTGATTTTACATGAATGATAGCATAACCCTTTTTAAGTGAATGTATCTCTTATAGTGTATTTACAAATTACAACCAGATAGTTACACATAACTTTTTTAATCTGTTGTTATTTTCTGATTGTAGATTCTTTTTATTCTTTATTCTGTGCATGTTTATGGGGGTAGCCATCTTGCCTGAGCTGCTGTTAGCAGTATTCAGAGATATGCTTTACAGCAGCCCCATAGACCATTGGAACCTGTAGTCTGGAGATGACTTATTGACATCTATGGGAGAGTTTTGTAGACATGCTCTGTGACCTCTGCAGAGGTGATTGTGCAGGGAGGGGGAGGAACAAGTGACCATCACCTGTTGTGAGTGGTGGCAACCTGTTTTATCCATATCGGGGATGCTCAACCTGCGGCCCTCCAGCTGTTGTAAAACGACAACTCCCATCATTCCCTGCTGTAGGCTGTCCAGGCATGCTGGGAGATGTAGTTTTGCAACAGCTGGAGGGCCGCGGCATCCCTGATCTTTATATAGGTGTTACTTGTCACTGTAATTCTGCCTGTGATAATGAGATGACTGCTGAGAACTGATCTGTACACACAGGAATTGTCAGCCTATTATGACGCTCAGTGGCCAGAATAAAAACGGCAAGAATCCAGGACTGTTCTTTATGGATAGACGTGTAAAATAAATAAAAAAATCCAAAATATTTCTAACGAATATATTACAAAAAAATCATTTAAACACCAGGTCGCTCGCCGATGACATATTCCCTTTAAGTGAGAACACTTGGAATTGGGTGTACTTTACACAATGGTAAGGAATCTTTACCCAGCGTCTTAAAAGCATTTTAATACTCGCTTTTGAAAACAAAAGATGTCATTTTAAAGAAAGACCGTTCAATTCTCTCTTAAAGCCCCACAACCTCTATTTTCCCAGATGCCGCAAGTTTTACGACAGGCAGAAATTAACACAGGCGCAGACATGTCAAGAAGAATCTATCATCCGGCAACAATCTTCATGGGCCGCCAAATGTCAGCCAACTTGAGCATTGAACATTGCCTTACACAGAGGAAATCTCGCCAGCCCACAAAGAGCTTTTCTATTTCTGACCCACATTCAGCCAGACAGGCAGCAATAAACAGCAGTGTGA
This sequence comes from Bufotes viridis, assembly GCA_033119425.1. Lineage (NCBI taxonomy): Eukaryota > Metazoa > Chordata > Amphibia > Anura > Bufonidae > Bufotes > Bufotes viridis. Next base: position 373,172,126 of record CM065592.1, read on the forward strand.
CAGACAGCTGTGTAGTACCAGCTAATAGTGATACTCAGTGCTTAAATAAGCCTGACAAAATAGATGGGGAGACATCATCCCTCCAGATTAGTCAAAAAATGCCGGTCACATCCATCGCTTCTTCTGAGGACGCCAGAACACACCGCGCCGAGATCGACAAGACTCAAAGTGGTAGGAAACATTTAGTTGAAAGCAGGCAATCTGCACAACTTAGCTCCCAGACTCTGAAAAGATTAAGTCCAGAGAACAGAACAGGGGATTTACAGAATGACAGCCCAGGCAGCAAGGTGGAAGATGCATTGATGTATGAAAGGCTGATTCCTAATGAAGAGAGATTTACACACGCAAGCCCCTCTGGATCTCCCCCCGATGCCTCTGATTACATAAATAACCAAACATCAGATAACCGTAGCGCCTGTGAAAATCTGTCAGGTATGATGCCTTTACTTCTACATTTATTTCTCCTTTATCCTACATTATTTTTGCCTTTTCTTTGATGTGTTCTTTATTGTCCTTGGTCTTGCTGCAGGTAATCTTCTGAGCGAAAGTGAAGCAGCAGACACCTTCATAGTTACCCTTTAATTGGGTTCTTTCCTAAAGTCTGTAGAGTTAGTATATTGGGTATTCATGTGATATTTGAGATGTTTATGCCTTTTTTTTTTATCCCCTTTCGCAAAACTTTGATCAGCCTTGCACAGAAACTTACCGTCTCCTATTCTATAGACGGAAAGGGCGTCTTCTGCTGAGAGTGAGTTGAGTCATTTGTGAATATATCCTGACTAGCAGGGTTGTTCCTGCCTCAAGGAGGAGTAATCCAGAGCTAGGGATGGGCAGCCACCAGGAGATCAGATTCCTTGCAGTTGTAGTAGAGGTCTTACTACACTATAGCCCGGGGGCCACATGCGGCCTTCAATACCATTCTGTGCGGCCCCCAAACATCTGGTAAAAGACATGTAGGTCTATGTCTTATGGCTTCTTACATGTATCTTTCAAGTATTCTCCTATTAGATGGTTGTCCTACAACTGTAACTAGACATTTATAGTATATACTGTATGTTCAATATGCCAAACATACAGTATTTCATTTAGTAATACCCCTTTAAGTTTTATTTTCGGCCCTTGGAATTCGGTCAGGCTGACAATGTGGCCCCCGACCAGAAAAGGTTGTGCACCCCTGCTATAGACTGAGGTCTCAGGTGGCTTATAGTTGGTTTATGGATGGTGGCATGTTTGCTACATTATGTATATCACAGATGATACAATTCCTTATTATACTACCCTGTGGTTATCTACCTTGATCATATTTGGATATGTGCCATAGGAAATGTTTTTTTTTTTTTAGATAATAGCATGAACATGAGACCACCAACTAGTTCAAAAGACATTGGGGGATTTATCATGAGGAGAATATTTGAAGCCAGTTTTCATTGATTCTGCATTTGCATACTTTGCACCAAATTTCGTCCAACATTTGAGTCTACAATTGCTACTCCAGTTTCTGCACCACCTCCCTTATTGGAGAGACTTTTGGATTATTTTTTTTGCAACTTTTTAACACAGTTCCAGTTGTAAATTGGGAGTGAAACTCATTAACATGGCTAATCACACCCACTTTCCTACCTACTTTTTGAAACTGGAGAACTGGAGTGAGTGGTGAAAAAAAAAGTCACAAAAATGTTGTGAAGGTGACACAAGAAAGAATTCTGGAGTTTAGGGAATGATTATTCCTCCCCACCCCCATATGTCTCACTATAGGGCGGAGTTTGGTGTATTTCCTCTTCAGTACACAGTAAAATTAATATGTCCCCGTGTTAAAGGGAACCTGTCATCAACTTAATGCTGACCTCATTGAGGGTAGCATAAAATAGTAACAGAAATGCTGATTTCAGCGGTGTGCCACTCATGAGCTAAAAGTAAGTGGTTGCCGAGAACCAGCATCATAATTATTGCAGCTCAGGCCTTGAAAAGAGTCAAATCTACCTGAGAAGAGTCCTGGTTATTATAATCTCCTGCTCTCTCACCCATCTGCTGATAATTGTCAGTTCTCTCTTAGAGAGAAAGGGAGAAAACTATGTAGAAGACTGTCAGTCATCAGCAGATGGGCAGGAGAGCAGGAATTCATGAATAACCAGGACTCTTCTCAGGTGACCGTGACTCTTTTCCAGGCCCAGTCTGCAATGATTATGATGTTGGTTCTCGGCAACCACTTACTTTTAACTTATAAATGACAGACCGCTGAAATCAACTCACCTGTCTCTACTTTATGCTGCCGTTAAAAGTTGATGACAGGTTCCCTTTAAGATTTGTATTTAATATCCTGATTTGGTCTCCACGATTACATTTCAAACCTTTTCACATTAGGCCAACCCGACTTCCCATCTATACATTTTTGTGGCTCAGTGTAAAAGCTCCCTCACTTTCTTCCCTGGCTCTGCAGTTCCTACTATGTTATCCCCAAGCCCGTCAGTCCCGTCCCCATTTTGAGTGAGCCCATCTGACATCACTTCCTGTGGAAGGATGAGACTTCTCATCGGGGCGTCCTGCCAAGTGAGGACTGAGTGCAATTCTCCAACACTTGAAGCTCACATCCGTATTTTGACCAAAGCCACATTTAGGAGGGTTTGTCGCTTTGTTGTATTGACTCCTATAGACAGCAGCCAGTTTTTCGTGTGTCATGGAGTATCTGAGGACCAGAATTTTAATGCTAGAGCCAAAAAGATAAATGTGTCTCCAGCTTTATACGCAATGATTTGCAAGTACCCACTACACTTTTTGCCAACTTTATCCAGCTGAGGCAATCCAAAAGGGAAGTCCTGGTGAAATATAATCTCATGTCACCTCTCCGTAGTCTATAGCTTGCACTTTATAACCTTAGTCAACTTGCAGGATAACAGTCTGAACTGGATGGACCATGTCTTTTTTCAGCCTTATAAACTATGTTACTGTGTATTATACTAAATATATCCAATGCATCGGTCCTCACTCATGAAAATATGATCTAAGGCAGTGTTCACATCACATTAGGAGCCCCATGTTGGAAGTATACGATTGGGAGGATCGCCCGGCATGTACCTCCAGTAGAAGACAGAGACGTAATCCCAATGTTTAGGCTGATAGGGTTCCCTGGTTGAAAGATTTATCAAAGACCGTTTTTCACTGCTGGGGGATGCTACTAATTTATGGCGAGCTGTAGGCCTTGTATTAAATTAGGCGCATCTTCACACAGTCCGTGTGCCAGACTGAAAACTACGGCAGCTCTCTTTATTCATGCCAGAAAATTGCCATTAATGAAGATAAATTCTTAGTTTTGGCCCCATCCTTGTGACTTTTCTGAAAGTGGAGATGGCGGCCTAAAAATGCCACTTGCAGCAACATCTTGTTGCAGTGGCTTTTAAAAGGCACAAACACTGTGTTTACGACTTTTTTTCCATCAGAAAACTTGTGCAGGGAGATGATAAATCTCCTCCTTTAACTCTATACCTTTGTTTGGAACGGTGTAGTCTCCTGCACTTTTCCATACCAAAAAAAGGTATACTATTGTATACCGGCCCAACAGAGGACAAAAGGACACTCTTTTGGTGTCCGTTGGGTGAACGGAGCCATTATGGACACATTTATCATACACTGGGAAAAGCTCTTAGTTTATATGTGCCTAACATAGAGCGCCATTGTGATGTAATGAGTGCCAGCCTAGTCCATAACAACCAATCAGATTGTAGCATTCATTTTTCTGGAACATGTTTAATAATGAAGGAATGGCTCAGTCACGGATGGCCTGAACCCTAGGCTCATTACTCCATGGATACAAACAAGGTGGTGTGTGAGCTTTGTCCAACTGTAGTTTGTCTTTTCAGCTTTTCATCCAGACTCAAAAAACGACGACAGTGATGTTCTAGACAGCAGCAGTGACCTCACAGTGTCCATCACTGAATCAGAAGATATGTGCGCTGCTGATCTGCTTGACGCCATTGACGGGAAAAAAGATCCAGTGGAACCACAAGCCAAAAATGAACATGAGAAGGAAAGTGTGTCTAACAAGAAGCTCCCCAACAGCAAGATGGGAAGTTCCCCAGAACATATATCCTATGAGGATTCTTCATCGATCTCTGCAATTAGCCTGTAAGTCTAAGAACATTTTTACTTAACTCTATCACAGGGCACTTATGCACTTTTTGTAAAGGTCCACATACCTTTGTCTGGCATTGGAAGAAGGTCTGAGTGAAAAAAATGTAGGGAAGGAGAACACAAGTGGCAGGTAGCAGGCTGCGGCAATTTATTTTTCTGTTTACAATTAGCCATACATCTAATCCCGCCCAATCCCCTTTGTGCCCCTAACTAATGGTGTTGCCTTATTGCCTTCCCACTCTAATGATGCTCCATAGAGCCTTGCAGACAGTAATAATGCTGCTTAGTGACCCCCTGACAGTAATGATACCACGTGCCCCCCACACAGTATTAGTTACCCCTACATAATCTGATGCCCCTAAGTACCCTTTCTCATAGTAGAATGTCCCCTCACAGCAGGATGATCCCATAGTGCTCCCCACACAGTATGATGCCTCCCCACCCCAAAGTATGAAATGTCGTACATGATAATCTCTTTTTAACTAAGCTAGAACCAGCCCTGTACCTCACATGGGTCCCGGGATCTCCCCATTCATTGCACCAATTTTTCTGCTGGATTTTTTTCAGGTTGACAGCTCAGGGAGTGTGTCCTTCTGCCGTAGCTTTTTCCCTGTAACTGCCGCAGCTTCTAACGGAAGATCTGGCAGGTGACAGTTGAAGATTTAAACTGAACACGTGCGACCAACTCAGTGAGTTGGACAAGAAATAAGAGAGTGAACAAACAGCAGGTGGCGCTATACAGATACATTTTTGAATAGCTCAGTGGCTACACTAAACTTTTAATTGCATGCAGTTATAAAAGTATTAAGATCCAGTTTCTAGTTTGAAAAATGTATAATATTTTTTGTAGCTCCCCATACAGTATGAGACCCCCTTAAGTGTCCCCCACACAGAGTGATGACCCTTTAAGTGCCTTTCACCACAATGTGATTGCCCTTATTGCTTCCAATTTGAATACTCAAGTCACCTACCCCAAGTTCCAATATACCATTCTGTGATTACAGCAGCCTCTGCAGTGCTTGTTAAGCATGTCAGTCTGCTGTGTGAGAGGGTTGTGATCAACAGACAGTTCTAGGGGAGAAGAGGCAAGAGTAATAGGATCTCTGCAGGCTTGTAGAAGCATCTACTCTATATGTGTAACATGGCGGACAATGACAGCAACTTTCTGCAAACGCTGCTGCAATTCACGTCAGTGGGAGCAGTGCTGCAGTAACTACACAATGGACAGAGCTGTGTAGTTTCTGTGCCAACTTCTAACACTGGAGCTATTGCGGAACAGCTAATCGGCGGGGATGTTAAACCCCCGTCGATCAGATATTCAAGGCCTATCCTAAGGATAGGCTATCAAAATCATGCACAACCCCTTTAAAGTAATAAAAATGTAACCCAGTCTAATACTGTCAGCACTATTTGATCAGTGTCAGACTGTGCTGGGACATGGCCCATTGACAAGGAGAGTGATAAAGCCAAGTTGTTGATTTAGACCTCTTGCACACGTCCGTGTGCATTCCGTATTTTGCGGAACAGAACAGCTGGCCCCTAATAGAACAGTCCTATCCTTGTCCGTTATGCGGACAATAATAGGACAAGTTCTATCACTTAGCGTAAGGTATATACGGAAATGGAATGCACATGGAGTACCTTCCGTTTCTTTTGTGGACCCATTGAAATGAATGGTCCGCAAAAAAAAAAAAGAACGGACACGGAAAGAAAATACGCTCGTGTGCAAGAGGCCTTACTCAGTCATTTCCAAGAGGAGTAACAGAGAAACGGCACAATACAGAAGAATGGACACTCCAGAATTTTTATTTTATTGGGAATAAAAGTATTTAGTAAAGCAAATATGTAAGGGGAGCCGACCGATCCTCTGTTATGTCCGCCTCTAGCCTAAGGGATCCTCTTGAGCCGAACTCACGTCATGTCTTATACGGGTTGTGAGGAGGCAGATTTTGACCCAGGAATTCTCTCTTTGGTGACTTTCTGTATGTCGTGCACTGCTCCAGCAGGCCCTGTCTAAGTTTTGCCTGGAGTGCTTCTTTAACTGTCTGACAACCTAACTGTGTTGAGCACTTTACTTGCAGCCAGGAGATTACCCTTTAGGCCTCTTCACATTTGCGTTTTTCATGAACGCGCGCTATGTGCATTTTCCATGGAGAGTACACGTACCCATTGACTTTAATGTGTTTGTTTGCACATCGGCAGAGACATGCACTACTTTGGTCTGTGATGTGGACCAAACACGCCCATTGAAGTTCATGAAAAACCACTGACACAACACAGATGCCATCCGTGTTCTGTCAGTGTTTCACAGACCATTTGTAGGAGATCCTCTGGAAATGAATTTTCAGCTGAGCAATGTCCGTGGAATACGGATGACACATGGAGGGCAAAAACCAGACACGCAACTAAGCGCAGATCCTTCAAAGACAACTTCACGGATGAAACACAGACTGATCTTCTACAGACGTCAAATGGACATGGAAATGAACGAGTCCTTAGGTTATACATTTTCGTTGCAAAGACTCCAAGTATATAAAATGAGGGGAGTAGGCAGTGTACTTTATGGGAGGGATTAGTTTGTGCCTGAAAAGTGGCATCAAAAAGTCGCAAACTACAAGGGGTTGTCTCACTTCAGCAAATGGCATTCATCATGTAGGGAAAGTGAATACAAGGCACTTACTAATGTATTGTGATTGTCCATATTGCCTCCTTTGCTGGCTAGATACATTTTTCCATCACAGTATACACTGCTCGTTTCCATGGTTGCGACCACACGGCAATCCAGCAGCAGTGGTCGTACTTGCATAATATAGGAAAAATCGCCAACCAGACCGTATAGTTCCTTCACACTGTAGAAAAAAAGTGCTGGACTATGTACTCTCCCGCGGTCCTGGCCACCAGAGAGGTTGGCGCTTTTTCCTATATTATGCAAGCGCGACCACTGCTGCAGGATTGAAACGAGCAGTGTATAATGTGATGGAGAAATGAATCAAGCCAGCAAAGGAGACACTATGGCCAATCACAATACATTATAGGTGGTGTGTATTACTTTCTCTACATGATAAATGCCATTTGCTGAAGTGAGACAACCCCTTTAAATGGGACTTTAAAATAAAAATAGCTGCAAGTGACGTTTTTTTCACACCTTCCTCGCCACTTTTCCAAAAGGGGGCATGGCAAGAATAGGGCATGGTCAGCCACCACCGCAAATTTATCTTCGTTTATGCCAGTGTATAAAGCCAGAAATCTACGTCAGCGCTCGCTGCTGGTTGGGCGCACCGACTGCCAGAGGATGCGCCGAATTTGTGACGAGGCCTGCACCTTGTCATCAATTAGGCGCATCCTCTGGCAGCGCAGGAGATATCAAGACTGGAGCAGAAAGCATCGGTCTTAATAAATCTCCTCCTATGTTTTACAAAAGAGGCTAAAAAATGATCCCAAAGCTTGTGCTGCCAGAGGAACTGGCTTTTATTCCTGCCCTGCTTTAGCCGGGATGAAGGGGACCAGATTTATTGTCTGCTGCAGAATGTAAGAGATATAATTCAAGCCGTCAGCTTAATCAGACCGTCTCCAGGAAGCAACCTGTAAAAGAGAGGAACCTGGTGTTTGATGACCTCTGATCCCAAGCCTGCTGCAGATTGTCATAAATTCTGTTCTCCTTTCTGCTGGTGTCCCTTCCTTCTCCTCCTCCTTATTATCACCGTCCCCTCAAGTGGCACCCAGAAAGACCACCCAGACGTAATCACAATGGAGAAAAATGAGCTATCTTCCAAAATAAAGGTTTGGTGAGAATAGTTGAGGAAGGGAAGAAAAGCCCTGCTTATCTGAATCGGGGGTTATATTCGAGCTAAAACAAACACTCCAGTGATGGATGCACAGCTGCCGGCAAACTCTGCCCCGGCTTTATTGTCATATTCTGTCCCGAAAGATACAGCCGTCCATTCTGCAGAGCTAATGGTATCTATTGTATGACTTTTGTTGTAAAGGAAAGTCAAATGATGCTCTCAATAATTCCCATCCCAAAAAAATGGCTTGAAAGCGGGCCAGGATTCTGTGTGGCTCGACAGATATCTGATTCTTGTAGTGCCTATTTACGTTAAACCCTACACAAAGCAGGCGGTCTGGACGTGAAGGCTGAATGGCCATTTACAACGCTGTAAAAAGGATTAACAGATTTCTATTGTTACAATGTTTCAATCTTAATTTGCATTATTAAACGACTGAAGCCGTCACCAAATCCTCATTTGTCCACCACAAGATGTAGATGTGTGTGTCTGCAGGTGGTCCGTAGATCTGATCTCAAACCAAGAGATAGCTGGCGCAGGCGGCTCCTCTACACTGATCAATTGTTCCTGCCTCTCAAGACCCTGGCAGAGGCGCTGGCAATTACCCCGCCACCTCCATGAGTTATTAATTATCAGCTGGCCTCATCATGCGTGAAGGATTTATGCTTTATGATCCTTCATCATATTTTTAGTAAACTTGGTTCACGACAGGCAAACACATTAGGATTTTCAAGTCCACTTGAGTACAAGAGGCCGACACCAGTGAGTCTCCTAGCTATTGTTACCAGTTTATTGCTGAAGGCTTATTCATTAGCGCTACAAAACCATTAGCCTCACGAAACCAGATTCTGTAGCGCATTTAGATGCTGAAAGGAGCAGCCGATTGTCGACAGTCGGCTGCTCCTTAAAGGGGTTATGCCATGATCGGTGTAAAAATGTAAATCAGACATCATACAGTACATGACAATCTCTTTCTAATAAAGCTAGGACCAGCCCTGTACCTCACATGGATCCAGAGATCTCCACATTCACTGCTCCAATTGCTCTGCTAGATTATCTTCAGCCTGGCAGTTCATACGGTGTGCCCTTTCTGCTGCAGCTCTCTCCCTGTAACTGCCACGGCTTCTAACAGTACATAGGGCTGGTGGCAGTTGAAGATTTAAACTGAGCATGCTCGACCAGCTCAGTGAGACGGACAAAAAATAAGGAAAAGAACTAACAGCAGGTGGCGCTGTACAGATACATTTATTGAGGTTATACTAAATTTGAAATTACGTGCAATTACAGAAGTATTCAGATCCAGGTGCTGGTTTGAAAAATGTAGAAATGTATGTTTCGTGACAAAACCCCTTTAAGTGGAAGTGAAGTAAATTCAAGGATCTCCTCCACAGTATGAGGACAAGCGATTACTGCTTGTCCCCAAAATCATTGTTCCTGGGGAGCAGATTGCTGTTTAGACAGCACGATATGCTGCCCCGGGAATAATGTTTGAGGTGTCCGCACCTCAGATAATTTCCCTCATTCATTGGGTGATCTATGGCACCCTTAGACGGGCAGATTATCGGGAACGAGCGTTCGTAGGACCTTTCATTCCCAAACATCAGGCCATGTAAATCCAGCTTTAGTCTGCTATAAGGGAGATACTGAGTGCCTCCAATGATTAGGCTTTAATAAAATGAGATTTTTGGAGATGCTAGAAAATCTCTGGGGCAGGCTTATCAATGTACTGACGCCTGTTTTGTGGTGTGATACATTAATATGTATGATATTGGACCTTGTGAAACCCCCTACACTACTTCTTCTGATGTGCCAAGAGTGGGCTGAACTTCACAATACCACCCTGTGGATGAATAGAGCGTTTGCCGCACTGGGTCGTACATCAGTGTTGACATTCAGTAAACAAGAGTATGGTGGTTACAACCCATGCAGCATATGCCCAAAAATATAGATGTATGGGTAGTTCCCTACTTCTGGTCCATGGGACCTCATCTTCAAGCCAACAGTGATGCTGATGGATAGCTTGGCATGCTCGTGCTGGTGATGACGTGACAAGCGTGTGCAGGAATCATCACTGGAGTCTGAATTGGCATGCTGAAACGCCTAAAGAATAGATGCTGTGAACCTGACAACTGGAATAGCAACGAGGTCCTGAAGGTCCTGGTTGTCAGGTAAACTGCTGTTAATTGGCATGCGATTAGAAACCTAGAATGTGTCGGCAGATAAGAACCATTTGGCCCATCTAGTCTGCCCAATCTCTCATGTGATTATTTGTCACATGAGAGATTATCAGGATTTCTGTACTATTAGTTGCTGGACCTTTTGCTGTTATTTTTCATGTTTTTTTGTCCTTATAGAAATAACCTGTCTAGCAAAGGATTCATTCATTTGCTTCAGTGCATAGAAGGTATGCTGAAACGGATGGAAGCCGTTCCTATGCAATTGTACCAGGATACCGGTGTCGGCCACAAGAGAAGGGATTATCTCATTAGGTATTTATTATAAGAAAACTTCTGCTTGATATAAGTGTATTAGGCCAGAATCACTCATGTCGTTTTTGCGGCAGTTTTTGAACTTGATTTAAACAATAGGTCATTTTCTGATGACACATTCCCTTTAAGAGGCATTCATTTGATGGTGAAATGTTCAGAGTGTTAGACTTGCTGTGACTGTATACTCTGGTGCAGATTTACTAATATTGTTTAAGATATAGACAGTGCAAACTTAGACCAGACAGTCTAAAGACCAGACACCAAAATGGAACCAGATTTATCATCCAGAATCAGCCACTTAGATAAATCTGGTTCATTTGGTGCATGGTGTTGCGCTGAAGGTCAGGCTCCCTTTCCCACAAACTTACGCCCCTTAACAGCAAGGCCACACCCCCTTGTAGAATGCAGCGGAAAATTGACTCCTAAATGTTGCCTGCGGCCAGGGGCGTAGCTAAAGGCTCATGGGCCCTGGTGCAAGAGTTCAGCCTGGGCCCCCCTTCCCTCAGTGCTTTGTGTGTCTTCTAATGCAGCAAAAGTGTCTTTGGGCCCCTTCAGGCTCCTGGGCCCGGTAGCAACTGCTACCTCTGCACCCCATATAGCTACGCCCCTGCTTGCGGCATATGTGCCAGAATTCTGGCATATTTTTTTTTACTGAAAACATAGCTCATTTGTATTTTTAGGCTTTAAGGGTAACATCCAGGTTTTGCTTAGAGGTCTTCTGTCGAATCATGTTTTATCATTATTTTGCCCCTAGATTAAATTTTAAGATTCGTAGCAGTGCAGACAACATGGTTAGATCCCATGTTTAGGGATCACAAAAATTCTACCATGATGACAGTCAGTACAGGTGTTCACCAGTGAAATATCCATGTAGATTGATCTGAGTCCGAGGATTCGTATGTCGAGTCGAGTTTCAACTTACTGTATGATATCCCAGGAAATGCTATTGTAATTTTGGATCCTGAGGCCATTGTATCTTGAGAGACCACTTGTACCAATCTAACTTCTGATTTACTAATATATGGCCAATTTTATGGGATAATTGGCCCTAAAAATTGGATATTTATTTTAAAATAATAGAAAACATTTTATTTCTTTTTTTATTTCGGCAGTACTATAGTGCTTAAAATTAAATGCAAAATATTGTCCTGTAGTGGTGAGCACGGAGAGATAAAACTCCTGTATACATAGGCAGCCTACTGTTAGTTTACTGCTGCTGTGAGGGAAATGTTATCTGCTGATTAGTAAATCAGTAGAATTAGGATAACACTGGGACAGCCCTATTGTTCTCCTGATAGGCCTAAATAAAGATGTCCATAGAAGAGCATTGCAGATATCAGTGTAATGTGCGATACTCTAATTGAGTCACTACAGGGAGACAGTGATTGTCTGAATGAGACAGTCAAGCGAGACTGTCTTCCCTGCTAAATGTCCAAAGAAGGAAGTTAAAGAGACAGGGCAGGAAATAGAATGCATCAGATGACTTCAAAAAATTATAACCAGGAAGCCATCAACCTATTTTTTTCTAAAAAAAAATGACATAGACTATTCCCATGTAGCCTATTAATATGTGATACCATTCTGATAGTAGTGTGCCTTTCAATCGTTTTTCTGGTTTTATGTAAATGAAAAGTTCAGCAATTTTCTAAGTGTTTTTCAAAGTGGCAGCTTTTAATGGCCAGCTTTTCTGTCTGGTGAACGACATACAGTAGTTATTTGCTGTTGTTATATCTCCATGTTCTCCATGAACTCTTTAAATATTCAAATCCATAAAGTTTTATTCGCTTTTTTTCCCTATTTTACGGCTGCGTATCTGTCAGCATTATGTATTCCTGATATCGTAACACATCTTTATCTTCTAGTCTATGTAATCAGATGAAGCCTCTTAAACCAGAAGACCTCGAAGCCTGTACTGCCCTTGTCACCCGCCAGCTCCAGACAGACAGTAGAAGATTCTTACACAAGGAAAGCAATGACGACCACAGTCGCGACCAAGATGAAACCAGGTAAAGTGATGATCAGGAAAGTTGTGATATTTATTATATTCCGCAGCGCTTTGCAGACATTAGCATCAAGCTGTCCCCAGAAGAGCTCACAATCTAAGGTCCCTATGAGTATGTCCTTGGAGTGTGGGAGGAACCCCACACAAACACGGGGAGAACATACAAACTCCATGCAGATGTTGTCCTTGTTCGAATTCGAACCTAGGACCTCAGCGCTGCAAGGCAACAGTGCTGTTATGATATTTATTTCATGATATTTATAATATTAATTTCATGCTGGTTTTTCAAACAGGAACAGTTAATATGGTAAATAATATGGGAAAATCAATTTTTTTAATTTTCAGCAGTTTTTTTTCTTCATAAGCTACCCAAGTAAAAGACGCCATTCTTGCTAAGAAATTGCCCCTAGCAATAAAGTCATGGAGGGTTAAATAGGTATTTCGGTATTTTGAAGTTATCCCCTATCCACAGAAGATAACTATTAGATCGGTGGAGGTCCTACCACTGGACCCCCCAGCAATCATGAGATTATAGGTCCTGTACACCACAGGCCCCCCGAAATGAACAGTCTGCCCACAATTCTATACAGGATGTGGAAGTGAAAGGATCTTATCGGGAGATGCAAGTAACGAAAAATTAAGATTATTCCACCCAAATTCTGCCTATTATTTTGAATGGCTTATGTGGTACACATATTATTTTGACAGCGTCTGATAATGGGAAACCTTTGTCACCAAAATGTTTTGGTTTTTTTCTGATTGCAGATTTTTTTTTTTTATTCCATGCCCCGAACATGATTATGGGGGCGGCCATCTTGCCTGAGCTGTTCTTAACAGCATTTAGAAAGCATTAAAAAATTGCTTTACAGCAGCCTTATGGGCCATAGACACAATAGTCAGGAGGGGACCTCATCGACTTCTATGGAATAGTTTTCTAGGCATGGTCTGTGACCTGTGCAGAAGTCATTGTACAAGGAAAGAATACAAAGTGAGCGGAGCCGGCACGTGACATAATGAGTTACGTTTTCAGCGCCCGCCCGCCAGCTCAGCCTGCTGCCTGCCGGAAAGTTAGTATCCTAAGTACAGGCTGCATAAAAGGCTACTGTTAGCATTGCCTGCAGTTAGGATTCCTACAGTGAGCGGGCCTGGTGTAGCAGAATACAGTGACTGCATCGGGCCCGCTGTAGTTACAGAGCTGGATGCCGGCCCCTCCCCCCTCATCCCTGCCTGCTAATACACCCGCCACCGCGCTGCGCAGCATGCAGTCGGCGGTATACAAACTGAATTATTGCCCCATAAGACGCACTGCCCTTTTCCCCCCACTTTTGGGGGGAAAATAGTGCGTCTTATAGGGCGAAAAATACGGTAGATAAGTTCTGACAATGGTGGACCCCGTCTTATCTATACACAGAAGTAATATCAGTACAGGCAGGATTAGACTGACAGATAAGCAGATAACTTCAGTAAAGTGATCTGTACAGACCAAGAAGTGGTGCCTATTATTAGGCTTAGTGACCAGTGCGAAAGCTGCAGAATTTAATGGTTTTTGTTTTAATATAGATATGGACATGGGAAATAAAAAATAACATTTATAAAAAAAAATTACAAATAAAAATCTGATTTAAACAGCCTTCCAGACACACAAGTGACTCTTACCCAGTCTAAAAGATACAGTACATGTTGATTGTCATATGATTTCTATGTTTTTTTTTTCTATTCTGCTGGATTACTTTTAGAAGCCATGCTTGGGGAAGACCTGGTTTTCTAATATATAAACTATCTTTGTGCTTCTGGGTGCTTGCTTTATGACAATCACATCTGTACTTGTGACCATTTGCCTTTTTAGATGTGATTAGACTCTTATTATAAAAATGTGATCTCATTATTTTTGCAGCTATTTCTTAAGCTGGAAGGATTTGGCTCAAAACCGAATACAAACATTCCTGCACATATCAATTAGCATTTTTTATGCATATATGAAATACAGTAATTTAGATGACTGACTGTTGGATTCCATGGGATTACTATAAAAAGAATGGAGAGTTACCACATATATCTGCAGGGAGATACAAATCAATGTATAAATATAGATGCATATATAATTGGGAATCCGATGTAAAAACATCATATTGGGATACGGTAATGGGTCACTACTTAGATTAATAAAAATATATAGCACAAATAATAAGATTGTAGCTAAAGTAAAAGCAAAATTTTATAGCTATGGGGGGCCTTAAAACGTGGCAGAAAATTCCTCGACTGAAAATCAGTTCCATTCATTTGAATGAGGCAGCAAGCTCATGGATTTCTGCAAGCCTCATTCAGGGGAATGGAACTGATTTTAAGTTGCGGAATTTTCTGCCACAAAATCTGCCCCACGTAAAGGCACCCTAAAAGTAAAAATCTACTGTGATTTAACATGAGGTAGAATTTTTATAAAGTTAGAGGGGTTGTGCAGTGGCAAATATTGATGATCTATCCTCAGGATAGGTCGTCAATATCAGATCGGTGAGGGTCCGACTCCCGCCACCCCCACCGATCAGCTGTTTGAGAGGCCTCGGCACTTGTGTCTATCTTTTAGTGGAGGTGCAGTGTAATTACAGCTTATGGGGAGTGGGAGAGAAAGCTCTATCCACTCTTTTCTCAACAAAAGGGTGCATGTGCCCATCATCTCCCACCTAGACTACTGTAATATCCTTTTCTCTGGTCACCCATCTAACACTCTGCTGCCCCTCTAGTCCATCCTCAACTCTGCTGCCCAGTTAATCCTCCTTTCTCCTCATTTCTCCTCCACCTCTCCCCTCTGCCAATCCCTTCCCTGGCTCCCCATTGCCCAGCAAATTCAGCCCAAAGTACTATCAATGGCATACAAAAATGTGTCCACAACCTCACCCCTCCTTACATCTCTGACCTAATCCTTCCAAGGCCGCTTTCTTTGCTGTCCTGTCTGCTTCTCATACAGTCATTTACAAGATGTCTCTTGTACATGCACCCCCATACTCTGGAACAGCAAATCCGACTCTTTACCCACCTTTCTTCAGGAAAGCCTACAACCTACAATAACCCTGCTGCCAATACACTACCGTTTGAGCAGCTTCTACCCTAACCTACTGTCGTCTTCTCCTTCCCTTGTAGATTGTAAGCCCTTGTAGCAGGGTCTTTTTTCCCCTCTTTACCAGTCTGTCATTAAAGGGATTCTCTGGGAATTAGGAAAATGAAAATATTTAAATATTATTTTATTATAAATATATTCCTAAATACCTTTCATTAGTTATGATGGCTTATTTTGTGTAGGGAGCAATCATTAGGAGAAATAAAATGGCCCCCATGCTATTGGTACACACAGAACCTGTCCTAATCACACAGGAGGACAAGTTACTTCAGAGCAGTGAGCCAAATCGCTGTCTCATCTTATTCTATGATCCTGAATACAGTTTAATATGATCTTCAGCTAAATCTCTGTAGAAATGGAGTTCATGAGGAGGCATGAAATACAGAGAGGAGGTGGGGGTGATGTGGATGTGCAGCAGCACTTGTCCATCCTCTCTGTACTTCATGTCTCTTCATGACCTCATGTCTCCTCCATTCCCACAGAGATTCAGTTAAAGTTCTTATAATCTGTATTCAGGATCATAATTCCTGACAAGTGGGAGAGGAGGATGAGGCGCACCATACATCCATCAGGGGTAGGCAAACATCACTACCTCTTTAATTTATGCTAGGGCAGCTTTTCTTCTGTCCTGAGCATACAATAGGACATCAGTGCTGCGTGTATTGCGAGCATTATATATATATATATATGTTCGCATGCAGTTCAGCATTTCATCTGCTACATGCGATATGTATTTAGATGGTAAACATCCTTTCCCCTTGCACACTGATGCCACGCTGCCACATTTATTCTTACCGCCGTCTTGTCCCTCTACATTAATTGACAGGAGTGTTTTGACGCTCCCAACGTGATTGCTCCATGGAGGGGGCAGACAAGAGGTCTGGTTGGAGCTGCGGCGTTTGCCACGCCCCGTTCCCTCTGATTGGCCGTCCCAGGGGCTTGATCCGGTCGAGCGGAGGGGCTTCCTCCTCTTAAGCCGCGTGTCCTCGTGGTCGCGTACGGCCATTCTAGTGCTGTTTGCCGCGGCCTCTGGACGGGGGTCGGTGGCTCTTATATGTTGTTTGTCCATCCCCACATATTGCTCCTGACGAACCTAATATGGCAAAACGCGTCGAGCTAATAATGGGGGCACAATAGTATATTACAACAGCCAGGTCTCACTATTTGATTGGTGACTGCACATCAGTAGTGGTTTGGAAGTTCTCGGCCCTCTGCTGATTGCCGTCGGACACTTTTCAAATATGTCGCTCATACCCAGCCTCTATTGTTGTTAGCTTTTCCTTAACATAGTCCCTCTGGTCGGCAGTAGCAACGGCACCACACCTATAGTGGGCACGTGCATTGAGTTACTTGTAGGTGACTGCTGTGTGTGGGTACGCTAATATATGGGCAAGCTACACTTAGGTGCAAAATATTGAATAGGCACGCTGTGGTATTGAGCCTCAACATTTTTACACTGAGTATATACACAGATGCTGCACGTACACCTACAGGTGCTCTATGGTCAGTACCAGATCAGTAGGAGGTGTGTTGGTGGACTAATATTATATCCAATTGGTCCCTACTCATGTGGTCTCCCGTTGTCTTGGTTCCATATCTGAGTGATCTAGCACATGGAGGTCTGTGTGCTCTAAACTGACCAGGTGGTGTCAAATTTTGGTTGCTCAGATTGATGTGGACTTGAATTATCAATTGGGAGTGTCTTAGAGGTAGTAGGTCCCTCTTTGTTCATGTTTGTATGTCTAATTCCCCCCTTTTTTAGACGTTTCAATAAAGAAATAGTTTTAACTATTCCCTTACAACTTCCTATGTTCAGTGATTGTGAGGCAGCTCTTTACCTCAGTGCTCCTCCTGTGTGATTAGAGCAGGTTTTGTGTGTATTAATAGGACAGCGGCCATATTGTTTCTCCTAATGATTGCTCCCTAAACAAAATGAGCCACTATAAATAAAAAAAAGGTATATGGGAATGTATTTACAATAAAGAAATATTTAAGTATTTTCATTTTCCAAATTCCCGGAGAACCCCTTTAACTTAGTTCATACAATGTAGTGCTTTGTTTTTGCTCTACGTTATGTAGTGTGGGGAGTCGCTCTGGTAGACAGCGGTGCGGGTGCAGTACCGAGGCAAAACAAAGAGTCCAGGATGTGCAATAAACAGTGTTTTATTCACACTGACACAAAAATACACAGCAAACAGTCTTTCGGTGGTAATTCACACATGTCAGAAACAAGGAGGAAAAACAAAACAGGCCAACACAGGTTCAGTCACCTGGGAGGTGTAGGTGCAGGTTCGCGCCAGGCTGTCGGCCCAGCCGCAGGAGAATCCACCTTCAGGTAGCCAGGAACAAAAGCCACCTCCTTGCTGAGCTCTTTCCTCCAGGACAGAGAACTCCAGAGCCCTGTTAGCAGGCTCCAGGATAATCACCACCTCAGACACAGCTGCTGGCTGTGTTTTATACCCAGCCCAAAACCAGGACTGGATCGTGGGGAGCAGCCACCCACCCTACACTTTAGCTGCTCCCGGTAAGAGCCGGCCCGGATCGGCTTTGCAGCCATGCTATTTAACAGAGTCAAACAGCACTAGCTGCTGCAGACAAAAAAACCCGGCTCTTACCTCACCGAGGCCAGCAACCTCGGTGACACGTACCTGCCATCAAATATGACACCTTGCACCCGCTTACAGTAGTTAAAACCCTTTTCAAATACACAGCATCCTGGAATTAAAAGGGTTTTCTGGGACTTAGGGTACTTTCACACTAGCGTTTTGGATTCCGTTTGTCAGATCTGTTTCAGGTCTCTCACAAACGGTCCAAAACGGATCAGTTAAGCCCCAATGCATTCTGAATAGATAAGGATCCGTTCAGAATGCATCAGTTCGGCTCCGTTCCGCCTCTATTCCGTTTTGGAGGCGGACACCAAAACGCAGCATGCAGCATTTTGGTGTCCGTCTGAAGAGGCGGAGCCTAACGGATCCGTTTTTTTTTTACAATGTAAGTCAATAGGGACGGATCCGTTTTCAATGACACAATATGGTGCATTTGAAAACGGATCCGTTCCCCGTTGACTTTCAATGTAATTCAAAACGGATCCGTTTTGGACTTTTTCATTTTTCTTTAAACCTAATGCAAACAGATCCGTTGTGAACGGATACAAACGTTTGCATTAGAGGTGCGGATCCGTCTGTGCAAATAAACAGACGGATCCGCACCAACGCAAGTGTGAAAGTAGCCTTAGATATTAATGACCTATCCAGAGAATTGGTCATTAATATCAAATTAGTATCGAAGAAGATAGGTCGGCACTGCGGTTTGCACATGGTGCACGCGTCCAGGGAAGGCGGCCCAAAGCGTAATACTGATCATGCTATTATGCGTTGAATAAAAGTTTCTTCATATCATCAAGAAAATGAGAAAGCTCTGTCCAAAAGTCGTGCATACAGGACTTTTGTCTCCGCTTCAAAAATCTTCCTCTGAGTGGAAACCTAACAGACCCCATTATAGTCTATGGGGTCCGTAGGCTCCGTTCGGCTGAACACTGATGTGAACTCAGCCTTACAGATGAAGTACTCATTTTTCTCTTTCATTATTATTCTTAAAGAATGTATTAGCCAGTTAATGTAGCTTCTTAGTTTATGACATGTTGCATTGTTGTCTGAACTTAAAATTCTAGAGCACAATTTAAAAAAAAGCTATTTAAAAAAAAACTTAAAATAGTAATTTCTTTTTTGTTATACACTCCGCAATATTGAAATTGCAGCAACAAGAAGGAAAAGTTGTAGAATTAAAGAAATCACATTTCACATTAACACGTTAATGAAATGCAAATGATAAAGAATGGAAACAAAATATTCAAAACATCTTGATTTATTCAGTATCGAGTGTGAGCGCCACATGCAGAAATGAATGCACTTATATGCCTTGTCGTGTTATCAGTGAGGTTATTAGTGGTTGTCTGAGGAATGTTCTGCCACACTGAACGCACTTGGGCACGCAAATCATCAAGATCCACTGCTGGCAGCTCCCTTTGCAATCGCAAACCAATGAATAATGAAGATTATAGCAGGTAGATAATCCTGACTTATCCTTGCAATCTAGAGTACAGAAAAAGAAAAGAAATGCGTAAGACAGTCTGGTAGTCCACCTATCTAGAGGGAGGACAGAAAAAAACACAAGCGGGTGGAGTTTGGGGCACCTGATATATAGTGTTCAGATGTCAATGAAACATTCCATCTGTCCTTTCAGCCCGCAGGGTGGAGAATTTCCCATATGTTGTGTTGCTGTAAGGGAAGTACTTTTAATCCATATGCAAATGATCACTTAAGTGCAGTGAGGACGGACTTAATCTATTCTATACCCTTCCGCTTCTTCTACCAGCCCTCGGTGCACTTAAAGGGATTGTCTCCCTTCAGCAAATAGTATTTATCATGTAGACAAAATTAGTACAAAAACACTTACTAATGTATTGTGATTGTCCATATTGCCTCCGTTGCTGGCTTGATTCATTTTTTCCATCACATTATACACGGCTTGTTTCCAGAGGTTATGACCACCCTGCAATCCAGCAGCAGTGGTCATGCTTAAACATTATAGGAAAAACCGCCAGTGTTTCCAGTGGCTGGGACTGTGGAAGCGCATATATACAAGTATACGTAGCAGCTCTCGAGCCGGCCACCTGGTCTCTGATCCTCAGTGGCTGTAACCCCTGGTAATGAGCAGTGTATTTGATGGAAAAATGAATCAGGCCAGCAAAGGAGACAATATGGACAATCACAATACATTAGTAAGTGCCTTGTGTTAACTTTATCTACATGATAAATGTTGTTTGCTGAAGTGAGACAGCCCCTTTAACGGATTATTTACGTATGGATTAAAAGTAATTTTTCTTCAGTATAAAGCAACAGATCACTAAGGCCTCTATTACACTGGCGTCATGTTTGACGCCCGGATAAGATGTGGGTGCGTTGCGGAAAAATGAGCGATTTTTCCGCGTGAGTGCAAAGCATTTTAATGCGTTTTGCACGCGCGTGGGAAAAATCGGCATGTTTGGTACCCAGACCCGAACCCGGACTTCATCACTGAAGTGCGGGTTTGGGTTGAGTATTCTGTAGATTTTATTATTTTCCCTTATGACATGGTTATGAGGGGAAATAATAGCATTCTCTATACAGAATGCTCAGTAAAATGTGGATGGAGGGGTTAAAAATTAAAAAATGAACTCACCTTATCCACTTGATCGCGTAGTTGCGATCTCTTCTTCATTCATTAGCTGTCAGCTAAAGGACCTGTGATGAGGTCACTGAGCTCATCACATGGTCCATCACCATGGTGATGGACCATGTGATGTGACATCATCACAGGTCCTTTAGACAGCAGCTAATGCTTGAAGAAGACAGAAGAGATCGGCAACTACGCGATCAAGTGGATAAGGTGAGTTAATTTTTTTTTATTTTTAACCCCTTAATCCACATTTTACTAAGCATTTTGTATTGAGAATGCTATTATTTTCCCTTATAACCATGTTATAAGGGAAAAT
The DNA here is from genome assembly GCA_033119425.1 of Bufotes viridis. Classification (NCBI taxonomy): domain Eukaryota; kingdom Metazoa; phylum Chordata; class Amphibia; order Anura; family Bufonidae; genus Bufotes; species Bufotes viridis. The sequence goes on from CM065592.1 coordinate 373,193,172, forward strand.
AATAAAGATCGGGTCCCGTCTCTTAGCAACCTTGCGGGAAAATCGCACTGCATCTGCACTTGATTGCGGATGCTTGCGATTTTACCGCAGCCCCATTCACTTCTATGGGGACTGCGTTGCGTGAAAAACGCACAATATAGAGCATTCTGCGATTTTCACGTAACGCAGAAGTGATGCGTGAAAATCACCGCTCATGTGCACAGCCCCATAGAAATGAATGGGTCCGAATTCAGTGCGGGTGCAATGCGTTCACCTCACGCATTGCACCCGCGCGGAAATCACGCCCGTGTGAAAGGGGCCTAAGTGAAAGGTATCATTACATTCAGCTGAGCTAGCCTTAAAAGGCATTGTGCCTGGTTTAACCCCTTCACAACATCTGCCGTTCATGTGCGTCGGATGTCGGGTTTTTAAAGATGGCACCCGGAGCGGAGCAAGCGCCATAGCTGCCAGGGGCCTGCTGTTTCAATGTCTAATGTCTGCCATCGGAGGTAATGCTGGTAGTACATTTAACTCCTCAGATGCCATGGTCAAATGAGAACACGGCGTCTGAGAGGGCTAAAACCTGTAAGCGTGTGCTTCCAAGGCAGAGCGATTTCCCCCCGCGGAGATCGGTGAAAGCGTTTTATGCATGTCATGAGCCTGTACTAAGCTTCTAGGCTCATTACTTGTATATTACAATTCAGGCCAGCAGGTGGCAACACTGAACTGTAATATTCCTATTTCTGCATAGCCTAATGGAGAAAATTCCATTATTCTATACTAATTGCGATCTCATGAAGTTGGAGTCACCTTGGGGATGTAAAAACGTTAAAAAAAAAAAGCTTAGAAAGATATATATATAAAAAAAAATTGAAATCCCCCAAAATATAAATAAATAAAAAAATAACATTATGGGCATCGCCGAGTACAAAAACAGCCGTACTATTAAAATATTAAAAAAGTATCCAATATGGTGAATGGCGTAATGTAAAAAAAATAAATAAATGGCTGATTCATCGATTTTTTTTTTTTTTTTAAATCACTACTTCCCAAAACAATGTAATAAAAAGCGTTCAAAAAGTAATACATACCCGAAAATGGTATTAGCAAAAACTGCAGATTGTCTTGCAAAAAGTGAGCCCTCACACATCTCCGTAGACATAACTATAAAAAAGAGTGTTGTAGGGTAATTTTTTCAAATTTTTTTTTTCAAAAGTTACTTTTTTCAGTATTGAAATGCAAGACAAACTACACATACCTTATGTGGTATTGCCGTAATCGTACTGACCTGTAGAATGAAGAGCACAAGTCGGTTTTACCACATAGTGAACGCTGTAAAAACGAAACCCATAAAACTGTGGTGGAATTGTTTTTCTTTCAATTCCACCCCGTTTGGAATTTTTTCCAGCTTCCCTCTACATTGTATGGCATATGAAATGGGGGCATTAGAAAGTACAAACCGCCAAAAAACAAGCCCTTATACAGCTATGTGAACGGAAAAATAAAAACGTTAATGGCTCTGGGAAGGCAGGGCGGGAAAAACAAAAATGGAAAATCGCTGCGTCAGGTATGGGTTAATGGTGAGTTTCCTGGTGACAGACTCTCTTTAACATATTCACTATTTTTAAATATTGTCAATGATTTTCTCTCTAAAAAAAAAAAAAAAATCACATTCTTTTCAGTTGTGCTGCCAAATTGTGACCTAGTTTTGGCAAAAAAATAATCGAGAACTATGCAAAACAAAAGTAAGTTGTACCCGACCCCACAGGTACATGGACATGTAAAACCTTGAATGCCTATAGCCAGACGTGTTGAGTGGTTTGGGTAGAAAGCACGCGCTATTATTTTATGTCTTTTGTTCATAATTGCTGCCTTTGTTTAGTAGCATTTCATGGAGCGCAGAGTGAGTGGTTGAGAACGGCTCGCTGCATTTTTCTACTAAATACCAAAGTATTTGTTGCAAAGGTGACACTTCGTAAGCAGATGTGTTATTGTGTCAATGGTTTCATGTTACCAAGTACACGGAGGCACTGCTGTTCCTATAGATCTTACGCCACTTATAGCCTCGCACGGAACACAAACCTTGACTGACAGAAGCTACATGAGAGCCGCGAGACGACATCAACAGTATTTTATTTATTTTTTCATCTCCGAAAGACAGAAAAATAAATCAGATTTTTAATTTAGATGCCTAATACATTGTTATACAAATTTACAAGATAGAGATCTTGTTTTTAGTAAAATTGTCTTTTTCTTACAGGACAGTCGCAGCATCCTTGCGAGAGCATCTGCTCGGCCATATATCTTTCTTGAAAGAACGTGGGATTTTGAAAGGCGGCGTTCCAGCAGGTTTTGCTAACGTATTGATGCTGCATGATGAAATGAAATCTCAGCAGGTAGGCGATGCCTATTTTGATAATCTGTGTGCCTTGATATTTTAACAAGTTGGATGTTTGCAACACTTTTTTTGTGAGGAGACATGTCTTTCAGGTTTAACCGTTTTTCTTACAGCAAGCTCCTTGGTACACGCTGCCCCAGTGTCGGGGTGAAATAGGGCAGTTTAGAATAATCTGACATTCGACTTTAATATAATGTTCATCCATCCATCCATCCATCCATACTCTTCTACTCATGGATGTGGTCTGCACCCTGTGTACTTAAAATTAAGCTCTACTTTGGAGCTACTTTAAATGTTTTATTAATGGAGGACATTATCATCATGTCACCACTGAGGCCATTCATTGGCTGCAGCAGCGCATGTGACGCTGTCCATGTGTAAGTTGACAGACTGGGACTGGAAGTCCTGTGCAGAGACTATGGGAGTCAGTGAGCTGGAAGAGAGAGGCAGGGAGCAGGTGAGTAAGGCCTCTTTCACACGGGCGTCATGTTTGACGCCCGGATAAGAGGCGGTGCGTTGCGGGAATATGCGCGATTTTTCCGCGCGGGTGCAAACGTTTGTAATGCGTTTTGCACGTGCGTGAGAAAAATCGCCATGTTTCGTACCCATCACCATAGTAACATGGACCATGTGATTGGACCATGTGATGTGACGTCATCACAGGTCCTTTAGTTCTTAGCTGATGCTGGGAAAGAGAGGACAGATCGCAACTGCGCGATCAAGTGGTTAAGGTAAGTTAATATTTATCATTTTTAACCCCTTCCTCTTTATTTTACAATGCATTCTTTATTAAGAATGCTATTATTTTCCCTTATAACCATGTTTTAAGGGAAAATAATAAAGATCTGGTCCCGTTGCTAAGCAACCATGCGGGAAAATCGCACTGCATCCGCACTTGCTTGCGGATGCTTGCGATTTTCCTGCATCCCTATTCACTTTTATGTGGCCTGCGTTGCGTGAAAAACGCACAATATAGAGCATGGTGCGATTTTCACGCAACGCAGAAGTGATGCGTGAAAATCACCGCTCATGTGCACAGCCCCATAGAAATTAATGGGTCCGAATTCAGTGCGGGTGCAATGCGTCCTCCTCACGCATTGCACCCGCGCGGAAAACTCGCCCGTGTGAAAGGGGCCTAAGGGTTTCTCCATGGATATTGCAGGCTATGTAGACCTTCGGGGGCATTTTTTTTATGATTGTACTTTACTCATTTTGGGCAAAAAAATACTTTTTTCAATTGGCTTATATAAAAAATATTGAGCCGTTGTGTCACAAAAGGTTAACTGTTTGCCCAGCTGTGTGACTGGTACTTTCACTTTCTGCCGGTCATCTAATAAACCTTATCTCTAAAATGTCATAAACATTTATTTAAGCCACATTCTTATCAGTAATAAGGATTGAGCTATAATGAGTATTTAGGAGGTCAGAGAGCAGAGATAAGGAGTCGTCCGCTGAGTCGTAGCTAAAACCTCTATGTTTACGTCGTATTAGTGGTCACTAAAGTGTTAAATAAAGTTTATTAAACCCTATTGTAAACATCTTAAACATTTATTGAAGCCACATTCTTATCAGATTATAATTATAATGAGTATTTAGGAGGTCAGAGAGCAGAGATAATCTTAAACATTTACCATATTTAAGCCACATTCTTATCAGTAAGATATGGATTAAGCTATAACGAGTGTTTAGGAGGTCAGAGAGCAGAGATAAGGCTGAGCCGCCTGGAACAGAGTGAAAATTCAGAGCCTGCTACTATGATGTTTCTCTCAAAATGAGTACAATGCAATAATAATGATAAAAAGGTGTACATAGCCTTTAATTAAAAAAAATAAACCTGGACAATTCCTTTCATATAATAGTAATATAGGAACTGCACCCTAAATAATAAACCTACAGGGTAATTGTAAATGTATAATTCTCGGTCACTCACAGTACATGCAGAAAGGCCCCATCTTCAAAAGTAGGTACTATTTTTAACAAACAATGACACAGCACTCTACAAACACAAATAATCAAGTAAATACAATAGTGCTAAAATGTACTAATGCTACGGTATAAATTTGAGATTCTTTGCAAATACATATTGTACAAAAATTATTTGTGCCTGTCCGCCAACGTCAAGGTGATCTTTTAGTTAGTGCAAGTATAAAGTTGAAGCCTGCTCTCCCTGCATTTATTGGAGGCCATTTGACACCAGGAGGTGGGCGTTTCCAATACAGGGCAATTAAACATTTAGCAGCTGTTAGCACATGGAGGAGCAGCCTGGCACCAGGGCCTCGAATAGTATTTAGGACCAAGTTAAGCAGCAATATGAGCGGGTCTTTTGAAGACTAACTAGTAAACGAGTCACCTCAGACTGAACAGGTCCAGAGTATATGGAATAATAAAGCCTTCGGTTAGGGACATCTGCAGCATAGGTCTGGTATTCCCGGATTTAGAGTATGTAATAGCTCTGGTCAGGGGCGTACATAGAAATCAAACTGGAGACATTGTAGGGGCGGGGCCTTCTATCCACCCCGGGACCACCCCCCGCCACAAGCCCTGTAGCAGCTGCGTAGTCTGCCTATATTGGCGTTACGCCACTGGCTCTGGTGTATGGTACCAATGTGTCAGGATTTTAAGCTAGTTTTCTCTGTAGGGGATACAAGAGGAGCTTGCATGCGCTCTAGACCATATAGTCCTCCATGTATTTGGGGAAATCTCCCTGCCCAGCCACCCCTCCCGTCATCTCATATAGAGATGTTTATGAGTAGTGGAAAGTTAAACAAAATCTGATAAATATCAGAAATAAGTCCTTTAAAAGATGGACCACGAGAACAAATCCGTTCAAAAGGGGAGAAGGGTCGCAGAGCCAGAGAGCCCTTTGCCGCTTGGCAGTAATGCACAATTCCTTGGTAATGAAAGGCCATATTAGGAGAAAGATTAAATCTGTTTCGGAGGTCAGTTAAAGGAAGCAGACAATCCGAATACGGGTCCTTCAAATCCGCAAAATCAAAAAGTCCCGCGCAGTTACCCATGGTCTAGCCATACCTGCTATCGGGAAGGTAAGGGGTGAACGTAGAGTGGACAGGTTGAATCTAATTCTACATTTAAACCACACCTCTCTAGTAAACAACATTGGGCCCAGCAACTCGTTGTTCGTATAGAAGCAGGGAGCCCCCAAATCAAAGTGCCAGGATGTGTCGGGCCCAACCAAAGCCTCTCGATCTCAGTCCATCTGTTATAGGAATCCATGAGGCTATGTGCCTGAGATGTGTAGTGGAATAGTATAACATAATGGTACCTGGACAGGGAGGGTTTCAAATAAGTAGAGTTTGCTGGAATTTCATTGAATCGATTCCTCTACCAGTGAAATGTTCCCTGTGCCATTGCAACACAACCCCAAAGCATGATTGATCCACCCCATGCTTAATGGTCTGAGAGGTGTTCTTTTCATGGAATTCTGTTCCCTCTCTTCTCCAAACATACCTTTGCTCATTGTGATCAAAGGGTTGTATTTTAACCTCATCGGTCCACAGGACTGGTTTCCAAAATGCATCAGGCTTGTTTAGATGTTCTTTTGCAAACTTCCGACACGGAATTTTGTGGTGAGGACACAGAAGAGCTTTTCTTCTGATAATTCTTCCATGAAAACTATGGGTCAGATTTATCATTACACTTCCATCTTACTCCAATTTCACATAAGTCCAAAGTCACTTTTGACTCTGCGGATCCATAAACACACCCGGTCGGCAGCCCCATAGAAATGTCTATTCTTGTCCGCAATTGTGGACAAGAATAGGACATGCTCTACTTTTTTGCGGAGCTGCGGCCGTAAGATCGGCGGCGCGCTCCGCAAAAACTGATGCGGAGAGCACAGTGTGTGCTCTCCGCATCGTTCCGTACCCCATTCACAGTCAATGGGTCCGCATGTATTCCGCAGAATTACGAAATACATGCGGACGACATTGCGGACGTGTGAATAGGGCCTTATTAATGGTCCTTTAATACTGTGATAAATGTGGTTTGATGGCAGCAGTTCATCCTTCAGTAAACGGCTTTACAAAAGTCGCACCTATTTACAAAAAAGTCGCATGTTCTATTAAAAAGTCGCATAAGATAAGCATGGTCCTCCCTGGAGGGAAATTGGGACTTTTTTGCGACTTTTTTAAAAAGTCCCAATGATAAATCTGGAGTGAAACTCATTAACATGGCTAACCACGCCCATTTTTACAAAACTGGAGTGAGTGGTGTACACGTGTAAAAAAAAGTCGCACAATTATGCGCAAATGAGTGTGAAAAGTCGCAAATGCCCTATTTTTGGACTTTTTGATGCCAGAATTCTGGAGTGAAGGTATGATAAATCATGGCCTATATGTGTGCAGGTGTCCCAGAAAAAGTGCTGGCCTGTCTGGTGGCCGAGACCGCGGGAGCACACATAGGCTGGTGCTTTTTCCTATAGGGTGCAAGCACGGCCACCGCTGGTGCATTGCAGGGTGGTCGTAACCATGGAAACGAGCAGTGTATAATGTGATGGAAAAATGAATCTAGCCAGCAAAGAAAGCAATATGGATAATCACAATACATTAGTAAGTGCCTTGTATTCACTTACTCTACATGTTAGATGATACTTGCTGGCGTGAGACAACCGCTTTAACTGTTCACAGTGACAGTAAGTTTGACCACGGTTGTCCAAACATTTGAATGCCACTGTAGGTCATCAATATAATAAAATGATTGCAAAACCAAATTTCAGCGTAAAATACGGTAAATGGCCAAAAAAAGAAAAGGCTGAACACCCATAAAAAGCATCAGAGAATTTAATAAAGCGTGTAGCTTTCATTTCATCAAGTGCAGGAAATAGTACAAAAAGAGATATTTCGATATGTCTCATCGAGACTTCAGGAAAGTAATGAAGAGCCCTGAGCGGTATTGAGAAGCGTGAATCCATACATGAATCCTCCTATTGTGATATGCCATGGTTTCACTTTCATTGGTATGTCTCAGTTTGACATTGTCCTCTAATAGCTTATTAAAGCGTTCTTCACCTTTTAATAGACTAGCCTTGGAGTCTTTTCCTAACTAGGAGAGTAAGCCTTAGAATATGCCCTTTGGGGCGAAGCAAATTAACCTTGTATTGGTGCCTTTTGTGAGCGGCGTGACAACAGCGGAATGCATCTAGAAGTAAGCAAGTATGATTCAGTCCATTATAGCCGATGCCTGTCAGCCCAGCTTTGTGGAATGGAAGGCGGTTAGCTTCATTATCATGAGGATGGAATTCCCATCAAAACTGGGAGGACGCTCATGTGCATTTGTAAAGTGCCTATTTGTTCTTGAATTATAATAATAACCCCTCTTGGCTTTATTTTCGATCTGTTATGGCCTTCATTTAAGTACTGAAGAAGAGAACTAATGAATCCAGTTTCATTGTTGTTGTTAAAAAAAAAAAAGGGTCGTCAAGGATTTGAAATAATGGGGGGAATTTATTAAGGCCGGCATTTCACACGCCAGTTTTAATCTATCCCCCTCCGGCGTCAGATATGCTGCAATTATTAACAGGTGTAAGCATCTGTGCAGTGATGTGTGTCAAAACGGAAATCCAAGCAAGCGAGGCGGTGTACCTTTCCGGTATAACTGACGCCATTTCTTTGGCGTAGATTATAATAAATGTCCTAGGCCGGCTCTGGTCTCCTCTGTGCCGCCCACTTGTTTGTAAAGTGGCGAGGTGGAGGGGTCTAAATGCCTGAAAAGTTTAAAAAATTTGCACAAGCATGGCACGGAGTTTTTATTTTTTGAAGGAAACCTCTCTTATTCATAAACTGTGTTTGGTCCTGTAGCTCATCCAAGACCTCATACTACAGGGTGAATCAAAAGTCTCAGGACACCCTTTTATTTCAGAGGAAAAGGAAAAATGAAATATCTGAATACCCCAAGCAAGTAATGGGTGAGGGAGCCGTTCTTTTAGGCTACGCCCGGAACATGGCCGCCATCTTAAAAGCCGACCATATTGGATCAAGGGCACATTTTTTCCAATAGGAACGGTACAACCAATTTTCAAAAGACAGGTATCGTTTTAATCAGCAGGATCCACCCTACCAGGCAGTATGCCTGGTTTATTAGGGTTACTCTTGCTGACGAGTGCTCTTATGGATATAGGGTACATTTCAAGGTTCAGACACTTCTAAAACAATTTTCCCATTTTCCTCTTGCAGTGTATGAAATTCTTTCTCATGATCTGTTCTGAACAGTCTCCTTATATTGATAAAAATGGTCAAATTTTAAATTAATTGCCTTGATATTTTGCAGACATGCCTGTAATGGTAAATACTCCCCGTAGTAGAACAATTCTGGTGCTCCTTTTCCTAGAATCCTTCATTGTGTAGTTTTTCTGTTATTCCAACTAGAAAGATATGAATGCCTTGATAAGTAGATTTTACCAGGTGGGGGTGTTTACCTACACTGTCTGGCATTGCCCAGTCAGCTGGCAGTGCCACACTGTATGGACACACTCGTTTTACAAGGGTCATGGCGTTTTCAATTTATTTATAAATTTCTATGAGGCATAATAGAGGAGCCGCACCGCATAGAGTTATGAGAAAAGAAGGACAGGAATTGTAATTTCATGGAGAATACAGTTATTAAAGGGATAATCCTATCTTGACATTTATGTAAGTCCCACCTTCTCGAGAACGGCGTTCTGTCTTGTGACCACCATACTTGGAGAGGCGACGCATTTCATTCACTTCTACGGGAGCTCTGAAAATAGCCATGTTAGCATGCGCTCCCACCTCTCCATTCACCAGGACAGCAAGGCTGAGGAGATAGGTGTGGGTCCCAGAGGACGCAACTGTAGCCAGTACCAAAATGTCTGTCCAGTAGGTATTATCAGCATTAAATCTATCTCCTTGTATCACAGTGTGATACATGACTGTGTGCATTGGCTCCGAATGCAATTTTTTTATAATTGATTTTGGTCAAGTGACAAATTCAAACCTCTTCAAGCATAAGCGTGCCTGGCGGATCTCTACGTGATGACACTGCTTTCTTTTGTATGTCAATTGATACTCTTGCCGTGTTAATGAGCATATTGTAGGCATTCCTGTGTTGTCATTGTAGGGTAACCTGAACGCTGCCGGAGATTTCAACAATCCTACCTCAGTTTCCAGCACAGACGAACAAAGCTCCAGCTTTCAGAAGAGGGGTCAGACTGTAGATGGTCCTTACAAACATATGCTGAGACATGAAGACTATCAAATAAAAAATGAAGGCAAGTTTGTTACCACAATGCCATGAAAGCACTACTACTCCAGATAAGCAGGGGTGGACATATCCCAGGTAGCCAAGGCATAGAAATTTGCGGCTGCTAGTTCACGTTATCAGGATTTTTTATTCTCTTGTTATTTATGATCAGCTGAAGAATTCGAGTTCCTGGCTCCTACAGTTTACACTAATTTGTCCACCGTGGCATGCAAGTGTTTTGCCGGCGGTTGGGGCCATCGGTAGAGCAAGCAGAGCCTCCAGTTAAAGGAATATCTGTCACACGGATCAGCAAGTACAACTATTACCATGTAGAGTAAAATACCTTATTTCTTGATGTACCCTTCATTCTGGGCTTCTGGCTTTCAGTGCTGGTGGGGGCGTTTAGTTTCGGCCCCGGAGAGCAGTGCTCGGGCTCTGATGGAGGGCGGGCTGGGCAGTGGAGGGGTGCGTTCCTGGACACTTTTGAATGATAATTAATAATGCCCCTCTGGGTACCTTAGTTTCTAATTTGCATAATACAAAAATCGGATTTACGTGAAAATAAAAGCCAGAAGCATAGAATGAAGAGTACATCAAGAAAAGGGGTATTTTAATCTACATGGCAATAGTTGTACTTTCATATTGCCGATCCATGGGACAGATTACCTTTAAGGGGGGTTGTCCTTAGCATAAGTGTCATAAATATCGCATCTCAGCAGGATTCATAAACTGTATACAAGGCATTTGTATACGTTTTGATCAAAATGCATAAGCCCACTCACCATGTCAAGGTTGCCTCTTTCGAGTGGGTCCCTACTCTAATTTGGCGCTCCTACCACTGCTGCTGGCGAGACCGAGCAGTCCAACAGCATCCCTTCAGTCAGATAAAGCCCCCTTGATGGCCAGGTCTGCCATCCCAGTTCTGTCTCTTTTTTAACTAATGAATGACTTCAGGGATGACCTGGATTTCAGCCTGTAAATACTCAGATACATCTGCGGCTTTCACATCAACTTTGGGCTCTTTCCGTTCTGAGCCATTAGAAGAAATAACTGATCTGTCTTATTTTCAGCATCAGTTGTGACCAGTTTGTGTCAGTTCCATCAGACATCATTTATATTTGACGGGGTAAAAAGTCCTGCATGCATGATTTTTTCTCCAGTCAAATATAAGGCTACTTTCACACCAGCGGTTTTGCTGGATCCGTCATGGATCAGCAAAAACGCTTCCGTCATGATAATGCACCCATCAGCATCCGTTATGAACGGATCCGGTTGTATTATTTTAAAAAAAGCCAAGACTGATCCTTCATGAACTCTATTGAAAGTCAATGGGGGACGGATCCGTTTTCTATTGTCAGAGACAATGGACCCGCCACCATTGACTTACATTGTGTGTCATTACGGATCCGTCTTGCTCTGCACCACATCGCGGACAGAAAAACGCTGCTTACAGCGTTATTCTGTCCGCGATGGGGACGCAACCAAACGGAACGGAATGCATTCTGGTGCACTCTGTTCCCTTCAGTTCAGTTTTGTCCCCATTGACAATGAATGGGGGACAAAACTGAAGCCTTTTCCCCTACTATTGAGGTCCTAAGACGGATCTCAATAGCGGAAAGGGAAAGCGAAGATGTGAAAGTGGCCTAATGCAGACTGATCACAACTGATGCTCAAAAGTACGGTAACTGATATCTGATGGAACTGACACAAACTGATGCTCAAAATAAGGGTAGATTCTCATCACAGTCAGTTTCATTTTCCGTTCCTCTGATCCGTCAGAAGAACAGAAAACAAAAAAAAAAACGGATCCTTTATTTTGAGCATCCGTTATGTTCTTTTTGCCTCCGTTTTAGCAATTTCCATCTCAGATCCGTTATTTTAGACGGAAGATAAAGTCATTTGTGGAAGAACTTCTTCTTCCGTCTAAAATAATGGATCTCAGATGGAAATTGCAAAAATGGATGAAAAATTAGCATAACTGACTCTCAAAATAAAGGACCTTTTATGTTTTTGTTTTTTTGATTTCTGTTCTAATGGATCTGAAGAATGGAAATCAAAACGGTGATGTGACTCTACCCTCAGACGAATCAGTTATTTAAAAAAAAAAAACTGGGCACATTTATTAAGACCGGTGTTTTAGATGCTGGTGTTAGTAAAGCCCTACACTGGCGGTGGATCTGCCGCCAGTTCTAAATTTAAGACAGCTTCCTTCTTGTCTTATATCTAGACCTTTTTCTACGCCTAAAACAGGCGTAGAAAATGGTAAATGAGACGGGCCTGCCATCCCGCCCACTCCACGCCCATTTTTTTTAGACCTGGCGTGAGGGGGACGAAGTCGCACATGGCGGCGCAACTCACCGCCATCTGCGCCTGAAATACCCCTAATACAGGCGTATTGCAGTATAATAAATGACCCGCTTTGTTTTTCTGACAGATCAGAAAGCTAAACTCAGATGTGAAAGAGCCCTGCGAACAACAACAAAAAAAAAAACTCAACCAGAAGCATTTCTGTATCTGATAAAAAACATAGATTTAGCTTAGGTGAGCCGGTAATTGCGTGGTAATTAACCCCTTTTGTTCTTTTAAATTTTGAAAACCGCAAATGTTTTCTATGATATCATATCAAGCAAATTAAGATGCTACATGGAGTGTTCCCCTTTTTTTTTTCTCCCACTGCTGCAAAATAACAGCACATGATTTGTTTTAATTATGTCAAGGCAGACCATAGAGAAAGCAATTATGTCAGCCCTATTCACCAAGAATCCATTTTAATAATCAAAGTTTAGTCTGGGATAATGACTGGGTAATATAGACTCGCTGGGTTATCTTCCACAGTATCCATCTCATCAAAATCTAAAGAGCTCGGCAATTAGGATGAAAAACCCTTTATATGATTAAGCTGGGCACATTGATTTAGGTCTTTTGAGTGCATGCTTGTTTTATTCTCCGCGGAAAAAGCAACTTTGATTCCGGCTAATTAAGTTTGTTGGGGATTTTTTTTTTTTTGCACATGTCATGCTATTCAGAGAGACACTGTTGGCATTTATGTACAATTTTTCTTTTTTTTTTTTTTTTATATCATCTAGTTAAAGCATAAATAATTTAAGAAGCCTGGTCGGCTCAATCATTTTTATGGCAGCTGAAGAAGGCCAAGAAGAAACCCATTTGATAAAAAGTTCACAGTAGGCTTTTCTTTTGAGAACCAGAAAGTAGACGCCAAGATCAATAAACGCTAGATAACAACAGTATAAGGCAGAAAAATATACTCAAAGAGCAGGGTTTAACTGGAACTAAGCCAGCTCGGTCATCACGCCTTTGAAATGTTTCATTATTTTCTCGTCTCAACATACAGATGACACAAGCTCGTGTGAAGATGACAGCAGAGACGGAAAGTTTGGAGAGAAAAAACGTGTTCCAGGTAACAGTCATTTCAGGATGAAAGAAAGAGGCACAACACCCACAAGGGTATTAATACAAATGAGCTGCTATTTACTAAGCCCAATGTATGCCTGCGAAACAAAGGTGATGGCGCACTAACGAGTAGGAAGAAATGCTCGGAAGGCAAGTCCCACTGTTGCCGAGTGAAAATCACCTGACCTTTTGGGTTTCTCCTTGATTTCTGGATATTTTAGAATGATTAATGCTTGTAAGCTTGCTTCAGTAATTACCCTGCAAACTGCAGATGTTGCTAATTTGCTCCTTGTCTTTTGTAAGTAGTTACGAGTTAGTCAGATGTGCTGCACGAAAAAGCCGCTCTCCCACGCTGACTTTGAGGAACACATCTCAATGGTGTTATTCAGATGTGTCAGATTTAGATTTTTTTTCCCCCTTATGCCTTTGTTTTCAGATATCGGAGAATGTACAAGGAATCGCAGGGCAAGGTTGCAATTAGGTAACCCTGTAAATGATCAGAAAGCGCCTTTATTAACATATGGTACAGCATTGTGCAAGATACAAATCCCTCCGATCCTACTTTTTCATATCGCTAAGTACAATTCCACCATGGCTTATTTGTAGGGTAAGGGGGTAGATTTGATGAATTCTAATCTGTCATCTAAATGTATATTTATGACCCATGGTAAAAAAAAAAAGAAAGATTTCTGTTAATGCCATGTTGTTACATAGTTAATACGGTTGAAAAAAGACATAAGTCTTCAAACAAGGAATAGGTGGGGGGCGCGAATCCCAGAAGGAAGTGAGACTCAGATTTCTACACTTTTTCATTAATGTCGTTTACTTTGAGGAATTCATCTAAACCCTTTTTAAAACTGTCCACTGTTCCTGCTGTGACCACGTCCTGAGGAAATCTATTCCACAGATTCACAGTTTTTACAGTAAAGAAGCTTTGACGCTTCTGGAGACAGAACTTTTTCTTCTCCAGGCAGTGCCCCCTTGTCTTTTGAGGGCATTTTACATGGAACAGTTTTTCACTGTATTTTTTGTATGGTCCATTAATGTATTTGTATATTTTAATCATGTCCCCCCTTAGACGTCTCTTCTCAAGACTAAATACATTTAATTCTTTTAATCTTTCCTCATAACTAAGACCCTCCATGCCCCTTATCAGTTTAGTCGCTCTCCTCTGTACTTTTACCAGCTGTAGAGCATCCTTTCTATAGACTGGTGCCCAGAACTGAACTGCATATTCCAGATGAGGCCGCACCAACGCTTTGTAAAGTGGCAGTATAACATCCCTGTCCCGCAAGTCCATGCCTCGTTTAATGCATGACAATATCCTGGTAACCTTAGAAGCAGCTGAATGACATTGTATGCTGTTATTTAATCTACCATCTACAAGTACACCCAAATCCTTCTCTATAAGTGACTTCCCCAGTGTTAAATCACCTAGGACATATGAAGCACAGAGATTATTACTACCAAGATGCATAATTTTACATTTGTCCACATTGAACCTCATGTGCCAAGTTGATGCCCAGTCACTCAGTGTTCAAGTCAGCTTGCATTTTATGGACATCTTCCATAGACTGCACAGTACTACATAGCTTAGTGTCATCTGCAAAAATAGAAATGGTGTTATTAATCCCGTCCTTGATATCATTAATAAATTAAATAATAAAGGACCCAGCACTGAACCTTGGGGTACACCACTTATAACCTGGAATCATTGACCACACCTCTCTGGACAAGGTCCTTCAGCCAGTTCTCAATCCAATTACAAACTATACTTTCCAAGCCTATAGACCTTACTTTACCTATTAAACGTCTATGAGGGACAGTATCAAAAGGCTTTGCAAAATCAGGTTAGTCTGACAAATTCTGTCCTTGGTAAACCCATGTTGGTTATCACTTATACTGTATTATTTACAGTCACATACTCCTGTATATAGTACCTTAAGAGTCCTTCAAACATTTTGCCCACAAAAGAAGTTAAACTACCTGGTCTGTAATTACCTGTGGAGGACCTAGATCCTTGAATATGGGCACCACATTTGCCTTGTGCCAATCACTTGGCACTGTACCAGTACCTACAGAATCTTTAAAAATTATAAACAGGGGCACAGCAATGACTGAACTGAGCACTTTAAGAACTCTTGGGTGTAATCCATCTGGACCCGGAGCCTTGTTCACATACACCGTATTTTACTTATCTTGGACCATATCTACAGTTTGCCAATTGAGTATATTATCTTTTGTATATACAGAGCTAAAAAAAAAAACATTTAGTAACTCTGCCTTTTCCTTATCTTCAGTGACTAACCCCCTTTTACCATTATTTAGGGGACCTATTGGCTCATACCTTGGTTTTTTACTATTTATATATTTAAATAATTTTTGGGGATTTGTTTTGCTCTCTTTTGCCACCTGCTGTTCGTTTTGTATTTTTGCAAATTTTTTCTTCTTTTTACAGATTTTATTGTTGATTTGCCAGTTGAAAAGTTTTTAGCAGCCCAAATGGGACATGGGATCTAGATTTGCAGAGCTGCCATCAGTAGACTGGTGAGCCAGAGGCATTCAAGATGCAGACATATTTGTTGCTACAATTAAATGTTTCAGTCAATATCAAAAGTGATTGTGGCCATGTCTGTGAGCCATCTGCTCTTTCCATGATAATGCTACATTTTTAGATCGGCAGGGATCGCTAGAATGAGGAGAGAGAAACGCTCACAGTGTCCTCTCTCCTCACTGCAACAGATAAAATTGCGCTCATACAGGACTCCTCGTTTTAGCGATCAGGGGGGATTTCAGCAATTGGACCTCCACTGATCAAAATCTTTGATGTCACTATGACAGAAGATTTTTAAATGTTCAAGGGTCACAGACATTCCAGAAACGGTGCCACTCATGTTCACTGGTGGACCCGGTACCTTTAAAGTGAAATGGAGCAGGTGCAAGTCCAGACACAACCAATGAACAAAAGTGTTTTGGGTTTTTTTTCTAGGAAAAACAAGGCCATTATGTCTATGCTCTGACAACCCCTTGGTTGTCACCGACATTAAATATTTATCTGAAGGCTCCTTAAAAAAAAAAAAAAAAAAACACTATCCAAGGCTTAAGCTCCCCTAAAAAAGATAGTAGTGACACTGACCCTGGTTCCACTGTCACTTTTATTTTCTTAGTTTTCATAAAAACACACTTTATTTATTTGCATTCGCAGTTGAGCGCAGAGTCCTTGTGAGGCTCCATGCACATGTCCGCATCTGATCCGCGTTTTTTGCGGATCGGATACTGACCCATTAATTTCAATGAGGCTGCAAAAAATGCGCACTGCACACCGTGTGCTGTCCACATCAGCATGTCCGTTCCGTCACCCCTAAAAAAAAAAATAGAACAGGTCCTATTCTTGTCAGTTTCTGGACAAGACATTTTTAACGTAAGGCGGGATGTGTGGAACGGGAAGTTGCAGAACGTACATGACAAGTATCCGTGTTTTGCTGATCTGAGTTTTGGGTACTGCAATGCGGTTACAGTAGTGTGCATGGGGTCTAATCATGTGCTGACTGACAGCTTTCTGCCTATACTGTGCATAGAGAGAGAAAAAGCTATCAATTATCAGTGGGGGAGCTGGTGAATATCCACGAGTCCACTGCACATGCACAGCATTGAGAGGACTCCACTGTGCAGCTTCTGCTATAGCTAAGTGCTGCAAGGAAAAAGGTGAGACAGTGACTATTTTATACTGTGCACAGATAGGGCAGCACATACCTGATGACAGATTCCCTAGTGGCCAGCGCCCTCATGAAAGTTAGTTTGGCACAGCCAAGTGAGTACTTCTCACTGAAGGACATAGGAGATGCGTAGATGCCAGACACTCCTGACAACACAGTACCTGACAACACTAAAAGAATTGGAAAAGATTAAACCTGCGTGATTTTCTTCACCGTTCTAACCTGTTTGAGCAAGACTGTAATCGAAAATCTTAATATTGACTGGTACTTTTAGAGTGCTAAATATATATACAGTGTATGTGTGTGTGTGTGTGTGTATATATATATATATATATATATATATATATATATATATATATTTATTTATATATATATATATATATTAGGGCTGCACGATATGGGAATTTTGTGTGATTGCGATTAAGAACAAACACAGAACCAGAGATAGGTGCACGCTGCCATCACACTAAACCCTCACACTGATGTTAAAAATTGAGAGTTAGTTCGACATATCCTACTAGGAGGACGTGTCTTAAGCCTCGGGCACCAGCGTCAAGGTCTCTCAAGTGGCCCGTGGGCCCTAACACTCACCTACCTGCGCCATATGGGAGATATCAGGGGCCAGTGGGCAATTACAGGAGCATTAGGACGACTCACAAACATCTCCTCTGTTACCTCCAGCATGTGGCCATGCTTGCAATGGGAGGTGGGAGGTGTCTATGAGCCCTACCCAAGACTGACTGATATAGCCCAAGGCCAAAGCAGGTGCACCCAAATGTGACCTGAGGTTGAAAAACAGGCACATTTAAATTTTAAATGTGCCACGTCCTCCTAGTAGGATATGTCGAACTAACTCTCAATTTTTAACATCAGTGTGAGGGTTTAGTGTGATGGCAGCGTGCACCTATCTCTGGTTCTGTGTTTGTTCTGAATTCTTGCCACATCCACATAAATTTCATCTTATGTAGGATGTCCATTGTGGTACTTGTAGTCCGTTGCTGGCATCATCCATTGTATGCATTTTTTGCTGGTGATTGCCATTAGCAACGGACTACAAGTGCAGGATGTGCTCCCCTACAGAAATGCACAACTGCATATGGGTATGAGCGCATCCTGCTTTCTTATCACCACATTTTTTGATGGTTTATATATATATGTATGGAGATGTATAAACTCCATTTTAAATGTGCCTGTTTTTCAACCTCAGGTAACATTTGGGTGCACCTGCTTTGGCCTTGGGCTATATCAGTCAGTCTTGGGTAGGGCTCATAGACACCTCCCACCTCCCATTGCAAGCATGGCCACATGCTGGAGGTAACAGAGGAGATGTTTGTGAGTCGTCCTAATGCTCCTGTAATTGCCCACTGGCCCCTGATATCGCCCATATGGCGCAGGTAGGTGAGTGTTAGGGCCCACGGGCTACTTGAGAGACCTTGACGCTGGTGCCCGAGGCTTAAGACACGTCCTCCTAGTAGGATATGTCGAACTAACTCTCAATTTTTAACATCAGTGTGAGGGTTTAGTGTGATGGCAGCGTGCACCTATCTCTGGTTCTGTGTTTGTTCTGAATTCTTGCCACATCCACATAAATTTCACCTTGTGTAGGATGTCCATTGTGGTACTTGTAGTCCGTTGCTGGCATCATCCATTGTATGCATTTTTTGCTGGTGATTGCCATTAGCAACGGACTACAAGTGCAGGATGTGCTCCCCTACAGAAATGCACAACTGCATATGGGTATGAGCGCATCCTGCTTTCTTATCACCACATTTTTTGATGGTTTGATTGCGATTAAGGCCCTAAAAATTGCGATAACGATATGCGATGCGATATTTTAAGGGAATTGTGCTAGAGGTCTATCTGCTTGTATTTTCAGAGTAAAAGCGCACACAGATGACTGATAATGCTGAAATGTAGTTATGCTGAACTCAAGAACTGAAATGCGCAGTGTTTTTCAAAATAAAATACATATTTGCATTACTACAAAAGCACAAAATACAAAACTTGCCATTTTCTTAATAGCGCTGCACAGAACAGATAAATAAAATAGATATAAGAACATGTTCATTAAAATAACGACTTTCCACCAGCCCCTCCTCCCTCCCCGCACTGTGCAGCATAGCGGCCGGAGATACAGTGTCAGTGTCACGTAGAAAGTCAACCATCGCTTTATAAGACGCACTGCCATACTGCCCCCCCCCCCGCCCCCACACACACACACACTTTTGGGGGGGAAAAAGTGTGTCTTATAAAGCGAAAAATACAGTAATATAATTGCAGCATTTTTGGGTCAGCAAATTGCGATATGGCGATTATTGCGATGGCGATTGCTTTCGTGATATATTGTGCAGGCCTAATATATATATATATATATATATATATATATATATATATATATATATAAAATTGAAATTGCAAATGTGCTCTAATGCTTTACAGATGGAGCCGACCCATACAGCAGTTAACCGAATGTTTTTTTTTTTTTTTCCTAGTTCCTAGTGGCTTTTTTATTGCATTTATCTTCACATTTCAGACTACACAATTTCATCTCCCGTCGTGCTGATTAGTATTAGTAATGGCCTGTGACCTTAAACTCATGTGAACATTACCTACTCCTTTGGAAAAAAAAAAATCTGAATTTCAGCAGTTACTTCTTATAATGAACCTGTAAAAAAAAAATAGAATTTGCAATTAATAAGGTGGTGTTTTCTATGCAATTAGATCTAATCTTGTGAATATGAACCACACACATCGTTAGCAAGTAACCCTAGATCCACCCATGTCTCCTCCAGATAAATGATATGTCCTAGCACCTCTCCATTAATGGCCATCATGCATGTATTATGCATGTAGACTGCCTCCAATTGAAGAGCAACATACATGTGCTGTAAGAAAAGCAGCTATTCTGCCCAATTCCTTTGGACTCGAAATTAAAATAATGATTTGCGGAAATATACCCTCGTTCCCCGTTCCAGCTATATAGTCTCTCACTCTTTCCCTTGCTGTGTGTTTGAAGATGGAGCAAAGCGCAGTAGGGTGCCCCAGGGAGCCACAGCAAGAGCACTGTATTGTCAATTAGCTTTTTTTTTGTTGTTTTAGCAAAACTGATTCTTACTTACAAAATCTCTCACTTATTAGAATTTTAATTACTGGCTACAGAGCACATTTTCTCAGTACAGAAATCTTTAAAGACTGTTCTAGTGAGACATACAGTGATAAATGACCGTACATAAATAACAATATAGCGTCGCTACCCACCCGGCCTGCACAGTTTTATGTTTGCGGTCATACCAAGCATTTTAATGTTTATTTGCTAATATTAAGTACCGTTAACTTATATAACCCTTTGTGTGGGGTTAACTGAGGAATCGGGGCCATTTTATGTGCCTTTAAGTACTCGCAGTATTGATTGCCGTTTTAGTCTTGAGAAGAACAGATTGATTGCAGTTGGTGATAACCTTTAATAGACCAGGAGTTCTCGATGATGAAATACTTCGATTTTAAAACCTCGAAGATTCTTGAACAGACCTCCAAGGTTTGGAAAATCCTCTTCTCCATATATGAGGCTAACTGGAAAATCACCAGAAGTGCCTTTTAAACAGGGGCATAGCTATAGGGGGTGCAGAGGTATCAGTCGCTACTGGGCCCAGGAGCCTTGTGCATGCTGGTCAAGTTACACCTCTGGCAGGAGGGAAGGGGTTAGGTCAAGAATTTAGGCATTTTAATTTTTGCAGGAAGGCTATGTGTTTCCCTTCCTCTTGCCCCAAAGCACTAAGGGAAGAGGGGCCCATGAACCTTTAGCTACGCCCCTGCTTTTAAACCTATAGGAGCTCGCTATGTTCCATCATTCGGCTCTTTTAAAATGACCTCCCGACACTCAGAAAGAACGGGTGAAGGGCAGAAAATGGGATGGCTCTTTAGTTATAGCGCAGAAGAGAGACGTTCTGCCAGCTGTTCATTGAATTTCGATATCATTCCACAGGGTGCACACTACTCACCATATTCTTATCATGGATGCAATGATATTTGTATTTCCTTTACTGATGATTTTGAGGATTGTCTGATTTTATTCATTGGCGATGCAATTACCATATGGCATGTAGGAACAGTAGATTAGGGGTTGGTCCATCTAGAGCAGGGGTACTTAAGTACTTTTTGTAAAGGTCCACATACCTGAGTCTGCTGTAGGATATAGGGCCAAGCTGCAAAACAAAAAAATATATAAAGAGGGACAGCACCATTGGCGTGTAGTGCTGCATTATTATTATTTTTCTTTTACAATAATCCACACCTCTAAGACCACCTAATCTCCTTTCTGCCGACCAAACAGTAAGAATGTCCTTTCAGTGCCCCCTTTAATGCCCCCCAGACAGTATGATATCCCTTTAGTGCTCCACAGAGTATGATACCCCTAAGCGCACGCTCACAGCAGGGTGATCCCTTGGTGCCCCCACATATTATGTAGCTCCTTAGTGCCCCTGACACTTTGCTATGCCTCCTTAGTTCCTCCCCACATATTATGAATATCCTAAGTGTCCACTCACGGTAGGATGATTCCGTAGCTGCTTCTCACACAGAATGAGCCCCACTTAAAAGCCCCCAGAACAAAGTGATGTTCTCTACATGCCCCCTCACACAGTATGATGTACCCTTAAATGCTCCCCTCCCCATTGTGCCCCCTTCATAAGCAGACTTCACACAGTATGATGCCCCGTTAAGTGGCCCCCACACAGTGCTGCCCCCTTAAGTTCTCCCCACATAGTATGATGCCCCTTTAAGTAGCCGCACACACCGTGATGCCCCCCTCATAGATTATGCCCCTTTAGATGGCCCCAACATTGATGCTTGCCTAATAATTATGCACCCTTTGGTGGTCGCCTTACAGAGCTATGCCCAGCTCCCCACCCAGTTATGCCCCCTAAATGGCCCCCTACACACAGTTATGCCCCCTTTAGTGGACCTTCACAGAGTTATACACCTTTAGACGCGTTCGCACAAAGTTATACACCCACAGTGCCGCCCTCTCCAGTTCCTCCACACATAGTGATGCCCCTTTAGGTGCCCCCCCCAAACACAGTGATGCCCCCCTCATAAATAATGGCCCCCAAACAAAGTTATGCCCCTTTTAGTGCCATCACAGTTATGTACCTTAGGTGGCCCCCCACCCAGTTATGCCTGGTTAGATGTGCCCCCCTACCACAGAGTTATGTTTAGTAGTCCCCTCACAGCTTGCCACTTAGATGCCCTCTTTCAAAGGATTATGCCATCGTATATGCCCCCCCCACACACACACACAGTTATACTGCCTTACTGCCCCCCACTCCCCCCAGGTTTATGTAGCTCCCTCCTCAAAGAGTAGTGCCTCCAGTGTAAAAACTCACCTATGATATGTTGCCCTGACCAACAGAGTGCGCTCTGTGCTCAGCTGTTTGTGGCAGAGCTCAACAGGCATGGTGATGTCACTACATTGCGCCGGCATGCACTGGACTACGAGCAGCACGGGAATGGTGAAGCAGGAAGCTGACTGCTCTCTGCTTCACCATTTTATTCAAATGGATCTGTGTCCTCAGGACACAGGATAGAGTTGAAAGGGGGACATGCAGGCTGTGGCGTGCCTAGGTTGTTTGGCACACGGGGCGGGTCCTTTTTCTTGCAACACCCCCCTCCCCTTTCCCTTCCCAATACTTTAAAAAAAAACGTGCACAACCTTCACAGTAGTTTTGTACAGATGTGTGTCCCCTAACAGTAGTTATGCCCACATTTTGCCGCCTTAAAGTACTTATCCCTTCATTGTGCCCCCTTCACAGTAGTTATGCCCTTATTGTGCCCCTTCACAGAAGTGATACCCTCTCTGTGCCCCTTTCACAGTAGTAATGCCCTATCTGTGCCCCTTCACAGTTGTAATGCCCTTTTTGTGCCCCCTTCACAGTAATAATCCGCATTGGGCCCCCTTCACAATAATAATCCCCATTGTTCCCCCTTCACAGTAATAATCCGCATTGGGCCCCCTTCACAATAATAATCCCCATTGTGCCCCCTTCATAGTAATAATCTGCATTGTGCCCCCCTTCATAGTAATAATCCCCATTGTGCCCCCTTCATAGTAATAATCCCCATTGTGCCCCCTTCATAGTAATAATCCCCATTGTGCCCCCTTCATAGTAATAATCCCCATTGTGCCTTTTTCACAGTAATAATGCCCCTTATTACAATGCCCATTGTACTTCCTTTAAAGTAATAATGCCCATTGTGTCCCCTAATAGTAATAATGCCCATTGTGCCCCCTTAATAGTAGTAATGCCCATTCTGTCCCCTTCACAGTAATAATGCCCTCTGTGCCCCCTCCATAGTAAAAATCTCCATTGTGCCCCCTTAATAGTTGTAATGCCCTCTTTGCCCCCTTCATAGTAGTAATGCCCACTGTGCCCCCTCCATAGTAGAAATGCCCATTGTGCCCCCTTTATAGTATAAATGTCCATTGTGCCTCCTTCACATTAGCAATGTCCTCTGTGCCCCCACCAGAGTAGAAATGTCCATTGTGCCCCCTTCACATTTGCAATGCCCATTGTGCCCTCTCTAGAATAGAAATGCCCATTGTGCCCCCTCCAGAATAGAAATGCCCATTGTGCCCCCTCTGTGTTAAAAAAACAAACAAAAAAAAACACAGTAACTGCTCACCTTGTCCCGTTCCTGAAACTCGCAGTCCTCTCTTCCCTGCAGGCACAGATCGCTCTGCAGCACTATGTGGGCGGAGCTTATGCAGATCACCGAGCTGAAGGCTCCGCCCACACAGGTCGGCAGCGCGATCCATGCTTGCAGGCTGAATGGTGGAGCAGGGAGAAGTCTTCCTGGTTCACCATTCAGAGCGTGGCTAGACTGAAGAAGGGAAGGAGCGCGGGGAGCTGAGCAGTGAGTGACAGGACCCAGTTCCCTGAAAAATAATCTAAGTAGCATAGTCTACAGCAGGGATGCCCAACCTGATGCCCTCCAGCTGTTGCAAAACTACAACTTACAGCATGCCTGGACACCCTACAGATATCAGGGAATGTTGGGAATTGTAGTTTTGCAACATATGGAGGGCTTAAGGTTGGGCATCCCTGGCCTACAGCATTCATCTAGTACTTTTCAGTGTAACTACTACATAAGTGCGCTAGACTGTGCTCTTAACCACTTCCAGAACAGGCCATTTAACCCCTTCCTGACCAGGTCTAATTTTGCAAATCTGACATGTGTCACTTTATGTGGTAATAACTTTGGAACGCTTTTACTTATCCAAGCCATTCTGAGATTGTTTTCTTGTGACACATTGTACTTCATGGTAGTCATAAATTTGAGTCCATATATTTCACCTTTATTTATGAAAAAAATCTAAAATTTACCCAAAATTTAGAAAAATTCGCATTTTTCAAAATTTCAATTTTTCTGCTTTTAAAACAGAAAGTGATACCTCATAAAATATTTATTACTTAACATTCCCCATATGTCTACTGTATGTTGGCATCATTTTGCAAATGTAATTTTACTTTTTTAGGATGCTAGAAGGCTTAGAATTTTAGAAGCAATTTGGAAATTTTAAGAAAATTTCCAAAACCCACTTTTTAGGACCAGTTCAGTTCTGAAGTCACTTTGTGGGGCTTACATAATAGAACCAACCCATAAATGACCCCATTTTAGAAATGGCACCCCTCAAACTATTCAAAACTCGTATTAGAAATGTTGTTAACCCTTTAGTTATTCCACAGGAATTAAAGCAAAATTAGAGGTGACATTTCAAAATGTCACTTCTTTTACAGATTTTCCATTTTAATCAATTTTTTCCTGGAAAACAGCAATAGTTAAAAACAAAACAAACCTCAATATTTATTACCTTGGCTCTGTAGTTTGCAGAAACACCCCATATGTGGTCGTACACCGCTGTTTGGGCACACAACAGGGCACAAAAGGCAAAGACTGCCATAAGGTTTTTGGAGGGCAGATTTTGCTGGAATGGTCTTTGGGCACCATGTTGCATTTGAAGAGAACCTGAGTTTCCCCCACAGTCAAACCCCCAAAAAGTGACCACATTTTTTAAACTACACCACCCAAGAAATTTTTAAGGGGTGTAGCAACACTTCACTCCACAGCTGTTTCATAGAATTTTTAATACTTGGGTGTGAAAAAAAAAATGTACATTATTTTTTTTACAAGAAAACGGTGCTTTAGGCCCAAACTTTCTTTTTCACAAAAGAAAACAGGAGAATATCCCCCCCCCCCAATTTGCTACCCACTTTCTCCTGAATACAGTAACACTCCAATTGTGGTCGTAAACTGTTATTTGGGAATACACCAGGGCTCAGAAGGGAAGGAGCTGCATCTGGATTTTCTAACATGCAATTTTCTGTCATGGTTTTTAAGAGCAATAACTTTTTTTATTTTTTGTTAAATGATCTGCCTGAGAGATTTTTTTGTCCAGGACAAGTTGTAGTTTTTATTGGCACCTTTTTGGGGTACATTTGGCTTTCTGGTAGCTTTTTATCTCATTTTTGGGAGGTGAAGTCACAAAAAAAGCTGTATGGTGCATTTTTCTATATTTTTTTTTTTTCCCTTCACTTGATGGGGTAGATCATGAGATTTTTTCATAGATCTGGTCATTACGGACGCAACAATACCAAATATGTCTAGCTTTTTTTTTTTTTTACGTTTTACAGAATAAAAACATTTTTTGAAAAAAAAATCATGTTTTTGTGTTGCCATTTTCTTAGGGCTCGTTCACACGACCGTGGTTTTGGTCCGCATCCGAGCTGCATTTTTTGCGACTCGGGTGCGGACCCATTCACTTCAGTGGGGCCGCAAAAGATGCGGACAGCACTCCGTGTGCTGTCGGCATCCGTTACTCTGTTCCGTGGCCCCGCAAAAATTATGTCCTGTCCTATTCTTGTCCGTTTTGCAGACAAGAATAGGCATTTCTATAAAGGCAAATTGCGGAAGGCACACGGACCGCAAAACATGGCACGGTCGTGTGAACGAGCCCTTAGAGCCATATTTTTTTCATTTTTCAAGCTATAGTCTTGTGTGAGGGCTTTTTGCGGGACGAGGCGACGTTTTAATTGCTACCATTTTGGGGTACATACAACCTTTTGATTGATATTATGTTTTTTGTGAGGTGACTAAAAAAAACAGTTTTGGTATAATATTTTTTTTTTTTATTTACACCATTCACTTGGTGGGGTAGATCATGTGATTTTTTTTTTTTTTAGAGCCAATTGTTACGGACGCGACGATACCAAATATGTCTATTTTTTATTTATTTTTTTACATTTTACACAATAAGAGCATTTTTAGAAAAAAATATGTTTATGTGTTTCAATTTTCATAGGGCTATATTTTTTTTATTTTTCTGGCTATGGTCTTGTGTGGGGGCTAATTTTTGGGGGATGAGGTGACGTTTTTATTGCTACCATTTTGGGGTACATACGAATTTTTGATTGATTAAACTTCTATGTTTTTTGGTAGGTGAGCTCACAAAAAAATCTGTGTTTATTTATTATATTTTTTTTACAGCCTTCATCTGATGGGGTAGATCATATGATATTATTATAGAGCCGGTCGCAACAGACACGGTGATACCAAATATATCTATTTTTTTTTTTTTCTTCTATTGTTTTTACATTTTTCAAATAACGAATTTGGGAGGAACTATTTTTTTTATGTAAAACTTTTTTTATTTTTTATTTTGTCAAAACACTTAATTTTTTTATTTTTTTATTTTACACTTTGTGTCTCCCATAAGGTCAGACAGTGCAAGACTGATTGTGGTCTATGGAAGACCCGACAGCTCCTGCACTCCTCCGGCCCCGGCGGTCACACCACACAGGAAGCACATACACAGCGCTCATTCAGAACGGTCCCTGCCTTATCTCTGGGGTGACCTGCACCCCAGACCTCCCGCTCGGCAGCTGCACGATTCCAAACAGGAAAGGAGACAGGAGACGGCATGTGTCTTCTCTTCATACAGACGACACCTGGGACCCCCGCCGATCTGATATTGATGACCTATCCTGAGGATAGGTCATCAATATTAAACCCTTAAGAACCTGATGGACGCGACTTAAGGACCAGCGCCGTACATGACCTAACCCCTCTGGTGAACACCGTTGAAAAAATAAAATAAAAGTGCAACATGGGTAGTACAAATACCAATCTAACTGTCCCCTCATCCTGCAAAAAATGAGCCCCTACCTAAGACAATCGCCCAAAAAATAAAATATGGCTCTCTAAAATAAAGGTTTAACAGAGTTTGTAAAAGTCGGTTTTGAATACCTTGAGGGGTGTAGTTTCTAGAATGCGGTCATTTTTGGGTGGTTTCTATTATGTAAGCCTCACAAAGTGACTTCAGACCTGAACTGGTCCTTAAAAAGTGGGTTTTGGAATTTTTCTGAAAAATTTGCTTCTAAACTTCTAAGCCTTCTAACATCCAAAAAAAAAAAAAAATGTCATGAATTAGACATATGGGAAATGTAAAGTAAAAACTATTTTAGGAGGTATCACTATCTGTTTTAATAGCAGAGAAATAGAAATTTTGAAAATTGCGAATTTTTCATTTTTTTTGTAAATTTGGTATTTTTCTAATACATAAAAACAAAACATTTTGACTCAGATTTACCACTGTCATGAAGTACAATATGTGACAAAAAACAGTCTCATAATGGCCTTGATAAGTAAAAGCGTTTTAAAGTTATCATCACATAAAGTGACACTGGTCAGATTTGCAAAAAATGGCCTGGTCCTTAAAGGGAAAAATGGCCCGGTCCAGAAAGGGTTAAAAGCATGGGAAACCCATTTAAACCATAATTTTTTTAGCTTATTTACTAATTCACTTCACTTTTATAGCGGAAAACCACTTTTTCATTTCCCAATTCTGTAAATGTTCTGTACCTTTTATCTGTGTTTATCTGCGTTTATTTGCAGGCAATCCCACTGTTTTGTTACAAGATGTAAAGAATAAAACTGATATAGATGAAGATAAAATTGAGGAATTTAGTGATGTGTCTGATATTGAAATTCCTGGTAAGTAATTGTAATATATGCACATTACATGATCAGCATACTGCATTACTCATGACAGCCATAAAGTGAGTTGTGTCTTTGGGTGTACATTATAGTCTGCTGTCTGTACACATAACAGCCTGTAAGTCTTAGGCTACTTTCACACTGGCGTTTTGGATTCCGTTTGTGAGATCCGTTTCAGGGCTCTCACAAACGGTCCAAAACGGATCAGTTCAGCCCCAATGCATTCTGAACGGATAAGGATCCGTTCAGAATGCATCTGTTCGGCTCCGTTCTGCCTCCATTCCGTTCTGGAGGCGGACACCAAAACGCAGCTTGCAGCGTTTTGGTGTCCGTCTAAAGAAGTGGAGCCATACGGATCCGTTTTGACTTACAATGTAAGTCAATGGGGATGGATCCGTTTTCAATGACACAATATGGTGCATTTGAAAATGGATCCGCCCCCCATTGACTTTCAATGTAATTCAAAACGGATCCGTTTTGACTTTGACAATTTTTTTAAAGCTAATGCAAATGGATCCGTTCTGAACGGATACAAACGTTTGCATTATAGGTGCGGATCCGTCTGTGCAAATACCAGACGGATCAGCATCTAACGCCAGTGTGAAAGTAGCCTAAGGCCCCTTTCACACTTGAGGTGTGTGGATCCGGCGTGCACTTCGGTCGCAACTGAAAGCATTTGCAGACTGATCAGTCTTCAAAATGCTTTCAGTGTTACTATGGCAGCCAGGACGCTATTAAAGTCCTGGTTGCCGTAGTAAGTAGTGGGGAGCAGATACTTACAGTCCGTGCGGCTCCCGGGGCGCTCCTGAATGACGTCAGAGCGCCCCACGCGCATGGATTACGTGATCCATGTGATCATGTGATCCATGCTCATGGGGCGCTCTGACGTCATTGTGGAGCGCCCCGGGACTCGGGAGCCACACAGACGGTAAGTATGCTTCTCCCCTGCCTCCCCACTACACTTTACCATGGCAGCCGAGACTTTAGCGTCCTGGCTGCCATGGTAACCATTCACAAAAGCTAAACGTCAGATCCGGCGATGCGTCGAAACGACCTTTAGCTTAAAGCCGGATCCGGATTAATGCTTTTCAATGGGCATTAATTCCGGATCCGGCGTTACGGCATGCCTTCAGGATTTTTGGCCGGCCAAAAAACGTCTCAGTACTGAACTGAAGACATCCTGATGCATCCTGAACGGATTTCTCTCCATTCAGAATGCATGGGGATAATCCTGATCAGTATCTTTCCGTCCTAGAGCCCCGAGGACAGAACTCTAGGACGGAAAGATAAAACGCCAGTGTGAAAGAGGCCTTAGAAGGGTTGTCATGCACATAAAAAGTTGTTTGGGTGTGCTTCAAAAGGAAATTAATCATATATTTTTTCCCATCTCAATATTTATAGCATATCGCTTTGGGTGGGACCTGCTGCTGTCTCCAGAACGGATCCCCCCAAAGTGAAGGAGAGCACAGCACACGCTGCATGCGCAGGATCCCCCTGTGCTTCCTGCCTGTCTGTGTCAGTGACATGCTGGCTGCCCTATCTAAGATCAATAGCTAAAAATAAAAAAGTAAAAATGAAAATAAAAACGGACATATTCGGTATCACCGCGTCCATAACAACCTGCTCTATCTAAGATCAATAGCTAAGCCAGCCCTTTCTCTAGCTCTTAATCAGTCATGATGGGGAGGGGGCTGGCTTAGCTAGAGATCAGAGCCACATAGTGAGCCTCCTTCTTTACGTCACCAACAAAGAGGGATGGAAGCTTCTTTTCCCTGTGGTAGAAAAAATGTGGAAGTGATGCTTTCTGGACCTCAAGAGGGTCTCTGAAATCAAGACATTTTAATAATTTTCTTTTGCAACCAGACAACTTTCACTGGAAATATTTAATATTATTTTAAATTTTACTCCAGAAGCAAGCACAGCAACATGGCATAACTACTTCCAGAAACCCTAACTGGAAGTTTTACTTCTACAGCGTGTGAAGCCATGAGTCAGGATGACCCACCACAAGATTAGCTTTTTTGGAGGCAGTTCACGTATGCCTTTCTTTTAAACCCTTTGTTTCTAGTGAGTGTTAGAAATGAAGGAATGCAAGGATTCCTTTTTTCAACTAGTAAAATATGTATTAGTTTATGGTAATGAAAGGGTACCGAAATGAAGGGCCCTGCTAGCAGTGCTGACATCTGGGTATATCACAAGATGCCGAACGTAAAGTGGGAGACTATTATGCCAGATTTATGGCACAAAGTCCCAAAGCCACTCTAGTAGGAGGGTGGTGCAGAAACTGGAGCCCGCAAAGTGAAAGAGACCAGACTGCACATGCATGGCCACCCTCATTTCATTTCCATGGGAGTGCCGAATATAGCCGGGTGCTGGCTCGGCTATTTCCGACAGCCCCATAGAAGTGAATCAAGTGGTAGCCGCGCTTGCGTGATTCCCATTCATTTCTGTTGGACTTCTGAAAATAGTTGAGTGCGCCGCTTGGCTATTTTCGGCAGTCCCATAGAAATGAATGGAGGGCAGACTACTCTCCCTCACTTTGTGGACACCGTTCTAGAGATGTACGTGTTCTGATCGGGTGGGCACAGCTGTTGCTGAAAGCTGGCCCCCTGCTGTATCTGCCAGCATCACTTTATCCACCGATGCCAGCAGATTAACCTTTCACATGCTGCAGTCAGCGCTAATAGCGGCACATACGCGTTTGCAGAGTAAGGGGGCTCCCTCTGACAGTGGGCCGATGGTTGCTATGACAGCCCCGATGCCTTACATAGGCATTGGAGCCTGCCAGCTACGGAAGCCCAGGAGATCCGGCCCCCAGGCTGGGTCTCCTTGTAAGACACTGATAGTTCAATGCAGCACAATACAGCATATATTGTACTGCATTGAAATAGGGATCATACCCTGAAAAGTTGAAGTCCCACAGTGGGACAAAAATAAAAAAGTAAAAAAATGTTTTTTACTAGTAAAAAAATGAGTTTTAAGTAAAAAAAAAAAACTTAAAAAAATAAAATAAAAACAAACATATTCAGTGTCACCGTGTCCATAACAACCTGCTCTGAAAAATATCACATGATCTACCCCCTCAGGTGAACACCGTAAAAAAAATAAAAATAAAACTTACATCATAAATAGCGTAATGCCAAGCAATCAAAGACATATGTACCCCAAACTAGTACCAATCAAACAGTCACTTCATCCAGCAAAAAAGGAGCCCCTACATAAGACAATCGTCCCCCAAAAAAATATGTCTTTCAGAAAAAGAAGACCATAAAATAAATGTATGTGTAAGTGGGACCCTTTATTGACCCCTCTGCTGCAGAAATAAAGTGGAAGGGTCCACCTTCCACTTTATTTCTGGAGTGCTGCCTCATTTTTGGATATATTGCTATATATATATATATATATATATATATATATATATATATATATATTATTATTTTTTTTTTTAAGTAAGCATATTACGTATTGCCACGTCCGTAACAACCTGCTCTATAAAAATATCACATGATCTACCCCCTAAGGTGAACGCTCTTAGAAAAAATAAATAAAAACTGTGCCACGATAGCCATTCTTTGGTCACCTTGCACCAAAAAAGTGTAATATTGAATGATCAAAAAATCATATGTACCCAAAAATTGTGCAAAAAAAAAAATGGCAGCCCCTACCCAAGACGAAAGGCAGGAAAATAAAACAAATGCAGCTCTCAGAAAATGAAGACTCAAAAACATGATTTTTGTTATTAAAAATGCTTTATTATGTAAAACTGAAACAAAAAAATAAATAAAAATACACATTTGGTATTGTCGCGTCCGCACCAACCTGCTCTATAAAAACAACACATGCAGTGGCGTACACACGATCCATGGGGCCTCGATGCGAAACTGATCCATGGGGCCCCCTACCTGTCGCGCCCCCCCCCCCCCATTTCTGAGAGCACTGCTAAGGGCCATTTCAGCCCCAGTTTACTACTAAAATTAAACGTTTTGGCTAATGTTACCTATCACTTGCCCTACACTTTAGCAAAAAAAAAAAAAAAAAAATGTATATGGCAGTTACTCTTTAAACTTTGGGCTACTAAGGACTCTTTCCGTGCAGCTAATCCGCTGCGTGAATGAGTGCCAAGCCCCATTCCGGACAGCAGAGATACGGAGCATTAACATGATTGACTGTGATCTTTTAACTACAAAATCACGGTGACAACTTTATCTCACTATGATTTTGTAGTAAAAAGATCACAGAGAGGCACAGAGCAGTATCAACCATATTACTACTCCATGTCTCTGCTGTCTGGAGCGGGGCTTGGATCTCTTTCACGCAGCGGATTAGCCGCACGGGATCCGCTTGTGTTAAAGAGCCCTAAGCTCAATGGCTACACTCACCTAGTCCTAATAAAATCTGGTCCTACCTGATCCAGGGTGTCGCTGGCGTCGGCGTGATGTCCACTGGATCCAGAACAAGGTCCCTGTGGTGAGAAAAAAAGAATAATCACATAAGGAAGGGAAAATCACCATGCCCCTGTGAAATCACCAGCAGGGGCGCTGTGCTGGTCCTGTAAGACCAAGCCATGGCAATGTATAGAAGGGTAATCTAGTGCTACCACACAGTACTAATGCCCACCTTTCTTCCTGTCACAGTAGTTATGCCTTGATATGTGCCCCCTCGCAGTTTTTATGTCCAGATATGTGCCCCCTCACAGTAGTTATACTCAGATATGTGCCCCCTCACAGTAGTTATGCCTTGATATGTGCCCCCCTCAC
This sequence comes from Bufotes viridis, assembly GCA_033119425.1. NCBI lineage: Eukaryota > Metazoa > Chordata > Amphibia > Anura > Bufonidae > Bufotes > Bufotes viridis. The sequence goes on from CM065592.1 coordinate 373,225,700, forward strand.
AGTAGTTATGCCCAGATATGTGCCCCCCTCACAGTAGTTATGCCCAGATATGTGCCCCCTCACAGTAGTAATGACCAAAATATGTGTCCCCTCACAGTAGTAATACCAGATTGTGTCCCCTCAAAGTAGTAATGCCAGATTATGTGTCCCCTCACAGTAATATGCCCAGATATGTGCCCCCCTCACGGTAGTTATGCCAGATTATGTGCCCCCTCACAGTAGTAATGACCATAATATGTGCCCCTCACAGTAGTAATGACCAGAATATGTGCCCCTCACAGTAGTAATGACCAGATTATGTGCCCCCTCACAGTAGAAATGCCAGATTGTGTCCCCTCAAAGTAGTAATGCCAGATTATGTGTCCCCTTACAGTAATATGCCCAGATATGTGCCCCCCTCACAGTAGTTATGCCAGATTATGTGCCCCCCTCACAGTAGTTATGCCAGATTATGTGCCCCTCACAGTAGTTATGGCCAGTTAGATGCCCCCCTCAAAGTGGATATGCCCAAATATGTGCCGGGTTGTGCCCCCTCAGAGTGGTTATGCTAGATTATGTGCCCCTTCACACTTTTTATGCCCAGACATGTGCCCCCTCAAAGTAGATATGCCCAAATATGTGCCCCCTCAGAATGGTTATGCCAGATTATGTGCCCCTTCAATGTATTTATGACCATCAACCCCCCCCCCCCCTCCCTATCCTCGGCCCCCAGTCTGCAGCCTTAGAAAAAAAAAAAAAACATACTTACCTTCTTCCCTGATGACAGGCTCCCACACTCATTGCGCTGCTGGCTGTGCTGAAGGTAGATTTGCGGGTTTTCAGATCTCCTCCCGCAGCCAGCAGTGCGATGTGGGGCAAGCAGGGGGAGCTCCTGAGCTCTGGAGATCAGTGAAGCAGGGATGAGAGAGGTTTCCCTGCTTCACCATGGAAAGGAACTGCCGGCCGGCCCCATCAGAGCGCTCCATTACATGTGAGTAACAGGCTTTAGGGTGGCCTGGGGGCCGGGTCCACTGGCGGCCAGGCCCGGTCGCAAGTTCGACCCCTGTGACCCCTGTATGTACGCCAGTGAACACATGATCTATCCTGTCAGGACAACTCCGTAAAAAAAAAAATATAATGAATGTGCCACAACAGCCATTTTGTGATTACCGTATTTTTCAATTTATAGGACGCACCTGATGATAAGACGCACCTAGGTTTTTTAGGAAGAAATTAAGAAAATAAAATATTTTGAACTAAATAGTGTCCTTTTGGTGGGTTTTGAACTAATGGGGGGGGGGGGGTCTGTGGATGGTGCACTGTTATGGGAGATGTGGATGACACTTTTATGGGGATCTGTGGAGGACACTGTTATGAAAATCTGTGGAGGACACTGTTATGGGGATCTGTGGAGGACAGTGTTTTGGGGATCTGTGAATGACTCTGTTATGGGGGGATTTGACCCCATGACATTGGGCCTTAGTCATAGCAACCATCACATATAAAGTGTATGCAGCAGGGCTTGCAGTGCTGCTTTGTTAAACTTGCAGTAATCACATATCTGTAAGCGGTACTCGCCATGAACGCAGCGGGCAGGCCGGCAGCGCACGTCACTCATTCACGCTCAGGCCCTGCCCACTTCATTAATCCCATAGATGCCGCGGTCAGCAGCCGCCCGTGGCAACCATGGGGTTGAGAGGGAGGGAGATCCCTCTGTCTTCCATTGGGCCGCTGATGCTGCGATGGCAGCGGCCCAATGGTTGCCGTGGCAACCGGACGCCTTACAAGGATGTCCGGGCTGCCATGTACCTAAGGCTGATCAAACCCTGAGGGTCGGATCAACCTTAGTGTAACTGTAATAGACACTATACAGTGCATTGCAATAGATGACTATAGCCATCAGGCCCACTGGATCTTCAAAGTGAAAATAAAAATAAAAAAATAAAGATTTAAATAAAAATAAAAAATTGTCTTTTCTCATATCTGTTCATTTGTCATTAAAAAAGGGAAATAAATTAAAAAAATACACATAATTTGTATCGCAGCATCCGTAACGACCTAATCTATAAAAATATCATATTGCTAATCCCGCGCGGTGAACGCCGTAAAAACTAATGTTGAAAAAAATGACGGAATTGTTGTTTTTGTCACCTCACGTCCACAAAAAATAAATAACAAGTGATCAAAAAGATATATGTACCCCCAAAATAATAACAATACAAAACTACAGCCCGTCCCGCAATAAACAAGCCCCCACACAGCTACATTGGTGAAAAAATAAAAAAGTTATGGACTTCAGTATATTTATTTTTAACACTAAAGTGATTTTATGCTGAAGAAGTAGTAAAACATAAAAAACTACATACATTTGGTATCGCCATAACCTTTTCAACCCACAGAATAAAATAATCATCTAATATTTACCACAAAAGGAGCCCCATAAAAAAACACTGACAGAATTGCCATTTTTGCCCACTTCATCTCCACAAAAATGGTATAAAAAATCTGCTCTCTGCTCTCCGTTAACAATATAGCACTCCTTTCCTTCTGAGCCCTGCCATGGGCCCATACAGAAGTTTACGACGACATGTGGGGGGTTTCTGTAAACTGCAGAAACAGGGTAATAAATATTGAGGTTTCTTTGGCTGTTAACCCTTGATGTGTTCCAGGAAAATTGGGTTTAAATGGATAATCTGCCCCAAAAAATGAAATTTTAAAATTTCCCTTCCATTTTGTTTTAATTCTTGTGGAACACCTAAAGGGTTAATAAAGTTTGTAAAATCAGTTTTGAATAACTTGAGGGGTATAGTTTCTAAAATGTGCTAATTTATGGGTGGTTTCTACTATGTAAGCCCACAAAGTGACTTCATAACTGAAATGGTCCTTAAAAAGTGGATTTGGGAAATTTTCTAACTTCCTAAAAAAAAAAAAACATTTACAAAATGATGCCAGCATAAACTAGACATATGGGGAATGTAAAGTAATAACTATTTTATGAAGTATCACTATTCTTCTTAAAAGCAAAGAAATTCTAATTTTGAAAATAGCAAATGTTTCCAAATTTTCAGCAAATTTTGGATATTTTTTATGCATAAAGGTAAAACATATCAACTTAAATTCTCCACTATCACGAAGTACAATATGTCATGGGAAAACAATCTCAGAATGGCTTGGATAAGTAAACATTTTCCAAAATTATTACCACATAATTGTCACGTGTCAAATTTGAAAAATGGGGCTCTGGCATTTGTTCCAAACAGGCTGTCGTTTGTAGAGGTTAAAAGCAGAGAAATTCAAATCTAAAAAATAGTGAATTTTTTTAAAATTTTCTATAAATTTTGGATTTTTTTTTTTTTTTATAAAATGTAAAACTTATTGAATAAGTAAAAGCATTCCAGAGTTATTATCACATAAATTGAAACATGTCAGATTTGCAAAATGTGGCTTGGTCCTGGTGCTGAAAACTGGCTCTTTCTTGAAGGGGTTAAATATGAGACAAATTTAACAAACAACATGCACCATTTGAGAAATTTGATGAAGAGCATGCTATCGCGGACTCAAGGTAAACTGACTTCAAATATTACCTTCATGATAAATTCCACCAAAGAGTTTTGTGACCGAGACCAAGGCCAGACTTCATACATTAACGTTGTGATCATGAGGCTGATGAATTCTAATGCAATGGGTCTTATTTTAAAAGTAGAGAGGAATGATGGGGAAGGGGGGAAGCAGTATGTTCAAGCTGAAGCACCTGTCATAACAATCCCATTACATCCATGGTACACAGAGATCACTCTTCTGCTAGACAAATGTTGCTTAGAAACACCTCCTCTCAGGATATTAAACATTCTCCTCTGGATCTTCAGCCTTTTACTGACAAGTAGTCTTATTCTCTTTGAGATATAATACACGTGACAGCAAAGGCATTGTATGTATGTGTATCCTGCACAGGGACATGCCAATCTGAAAACACATGAGGCACGTGTCATGTCGCTTTTTATAAGGCTGGGTTCACATCACATTTTAATCATCCGCTTGGCAGATCCATTAAACAGATACTCCAAAAACTTGCACAAATGGAGGCCAACAGAAGGGCATCTGTTTGCGAACCTTTTACATTAACCTAAATGTTAAAAAGATCTATCCTATTTTTTTATTTTTTGGCTGGACACAAAAACGTGGTCGACTTTGCTTTTGTGTCTGTTAAAAAAAAAAAAAAAATCTGCTAAGTGGATGATTGGAAAATGATGTAAACCCAGAGGTGTCTTTCAGCAGTTTTCTTCAGTCTCCCTGTTAAAAACAAATATACTCTCAGCTAAGAATGTATGTTTATGAGGAGGTCAGGAGAGAGATAGTTGACGGACAAATGAGTGTTCAGCCGAGAGCTGTTGAAGGTGTCTGGACACCATTAGTGTACAGTAGAAATCCAGACCTAACACGCAAACCTCAGATGACCCTTATGTTACTAGTTGGGTCACCAATGTTCTTACTCTTAATTGCCACCATCCTATAGCTACAAAACCACATCCACTAATATTTTATTTTTTTATTGAAAACTGCCAGCTTTTCAACAAAAACAATAAAAGGACAGCCTCCAAAATCATAAATGGTTTACTCAATATAGAAATATTAAGTTGATGGTTCCAACTGCTGGGACTCCTCACTCGATAAACCTCTAGTGCACGGCTACACTGCGGTTACTATTTGCTCCATTTATATTTACCACCATAATCGTAGCTGCAGAATAAAGTAAAAGGGGTTGTCTGACCCCAAAACTAGTTTTAGTTATGGCTGGGAAAGTGTTTGACATAAATAAAAAAGGGGAAGGGGGGTAAAACAGGATATGAAATGGTAGATAGGTAAGAGAGGGGTCATAATACATTAGTGGGTGAAGGGGATAAGGGCACTGGATAGGGAGATTCACACGTTACAAACTAACATACTATCTCCCAATGTAGTGGAACACATACATATCTCCCAATGTAGTGGAAATGATGCTAGAATGCCAGCTTTAAAACAAGAACAGGCCCATATCTCTAGCTGCTACCAATCCTGAGATATGAGCAGCTAAAGCAGCTGCTTTTCTCAAAAAGTGCTTATCTTAAAGCCCGAGCAGAGCTTGGGAGAAACTGTTAGGTGGTTAAAGAACTCGGTACAGTTATTGCTGTGACCCTGTTCATAATTTCTAGAGATTCTCTAGTAAAAGGTACCGCCGAATGACTGGCACAAGGCAAATATAGTTCCCATATTCAAAAAGTCTTCCCCCAGATAATTATAGACCAGTAAGATTAAAGGGGTTGGCCACTTTATCGTTACTGTTGACCAATGTGTTTGTAAGATGACTTTATGACACTCTCTAATATAGTCTTTGTTGAAATCCTGCACCATTTTTTATATTTCATAAGGTAAGCACCCTTGTTTACAAAGTCTTTTGCACTGTTCACAGGGAGGACTTGTCTATAAAATGGCTGCTGATGGAGGGTCATGTGACCAGACAGATCACCTCCACGTGATGCCTCCTTCTTCAAATACACTGCACCTGCCATCTGCACTTGTTCTGTTGGGAATTTAGTGAAGGTGCAATGTGTTTGTATGGAGGATACAACACATGAAGCTGATTTGACTGGTCCCATGACCCTCCATCAGCAGCCATTTTATGTGTGGATAGTACAAAAGACTCTGTAAACAAGGGAGCAGACCTTATGAAATATAGAAAATTGTGCAAAATTTCAACCAAGGCTATATTAGTAAGTGTCCTATAATTATCTCACAAACACATTGGTCAACCAAAAACAGAAAGTGGCTAACCCCTTTAACTTCCATTCTGGGAAAAATGTTTGAAGGGCGCTTAATGGACTATATACAGGAATATATGACTGTAAATAATATTATAGGTGATAGTTAGCATGAGCTTATGAAGGATAGAAGTTGTCAGACTAAAGCCGGATTTACACTGGGCAGTTGTCAGGCCTATTATCGGGAACAAACATTAGTACAAACGCATTAGCTGCTATCTTGGAATTGGTAGCAGCTAGAGATATGGGCTTCGTCTTGTTTGAAAACCGGCTTTCCACATATCAAAATGCTTTTACTTTCACTTTTAGCTGTATTTACAGCCAACCTGATTTTTAACAGCTATATCTTCCTATGTCGTGGAGATAATTCTGTGATTCTGGTCTTGTTTAAAAGCTTTGAATGCTAGTTTTCAAACAGGGCCCATATCTCTAGCTACTACCAATCCCAGAATATGAGGGGTTAAAAAAATTCTCCCCCCTCCAGTCTGGAGGAGCCTACAGGAGAAGAGAAAATATTATAAAAAAAGATATACATTTGGCATTATGATATTTGCACTGACCCACAGAATAAATTTATCATGTTACTTATACCACCCAGTGAATGCCATTGTCACGAACTAGCGGGTGTGAACCCACTGTGCCACATGTCCTACCTCCTCTAAGGGCATTGTCTAAGTGAACCCCTCGATCTTTACAGTACCCCCAGTATCCCGAGGGGAACACCAGGTCTCTACCTCTTGAGGAGAATAGGCACACGAGGCAGCTGGTCCAGGCGGACCAGGAGGTACCTGAGAAAGCAAACTGTGGAGCGGACTGTTATAGCTGTAAATAAATTCCATAAAATACTGTTAAAATTTGTTTTCTTTGCTCTTAAAAATAAAATAATAAAAGTTCTTTAATATACTATATGTACCCCAAAATAGTTCCTAGAAAACTACAACTCATCCTTCAAAATAAAAAAAATTCAGAAGAAAAAATTAAAAAGTTATGCTGGAACAGAGAGAGGGAAATGTTACTGGTCCTTAAGGCTAAAAATTTAGTCACTGAGGGGTTAAAAAATGTCCCTGTCTCATTCTTAGAATCACTTAATCCTCAGAACCATATAAACACTTTGAAGAGTCATATTCAGTGTCACTGGAGAAAGTGAACATCTCAAGGTCACTTGTTTCTCGCCCTCGCTGGCATTTAATACATGTAAATGAACCCCCGAGATGTATCAGTGAATACACCTGCGAAAATGGTCTGAGGGAGAACTTAACAGCTACAGTCAGTGTGACACTAATGACTTAATTTGGTGGCTTTGAAGTGAGAGGTCATCAATGCAAGCTTAGATTTTTAGGCAGGGCGACCAAAACAGCAGGGGGAAACCTTTCATGTATTTTTGAAGACTTCAATGCAATCCCATTTGCTTTAAAAAATAATAATGTGGAAACCAAGGAATTGAATAAAGCTTCCCTTTTTAAAAATAAATAAAAATAAAATCTCTCTTTTAAGAAAACTAGTTTTGTCGAAAGTTGAGGGAAGTAAACAATATCTGGCTAATGACGATGGCTTTGAGTAGGATTACTGGACAGATTTACTCTAATAATCCACTTATGGTGCCTTTGCTATCGCCTGCAGACTAGGACAGATATAAAGCTTCCTCTGTACTGTTCGACTGATCCGCGTGTCCTTGATTTCATGGTTATTACGTGTGGCCATTTTCCTTTATGCCGTTCATGTGATCGTAGAATTATATTGTTTCTCCCTGAAGTTTAAGTGATTTAGGGATGAAGTTAAACGCAGGCGCCTGGTCGTATCTTCTAATCATAGAATTGAAATGATCAGGGGGTACGCTTACCCGACGCATGTCATTTTGAAACTCTTCCTTGTATCCTGTCTTGGTATAGGCTCTATCCTAGAATTGAATTTGAACAAAAAAAAAATGTATGTAGACAAATCTGTCTATCATAAAATAAATGCATTAAAACATAAGTAAATGATACATGGCTTATCCCACTGCAATAAATGATGACATATCACTAGGATTTGCCTTACCTCACTAAAGGGCCCTTTACATGGCCGAGAATCCTCCAGATAATCGATAATGAGCATTCATAGGAACGTTCATTGGCGATTATCTGGTGGTGTAAAGGTGCCACGATTACTCGATAAACGAGCGAAACGCTCTTTCATCGGGTAATTCAATCGCCCATGTAGGCACCTAAATCATCGTATGCCGGGAAACGAGTCTATGGGGACGAGCGATGGCAGTAAGTGATCGCTCCTCCCCATACTGTGGAGGGGATCACTGCATGTAAATACAGTGGTCTCCTTCACAGAGGAGCAGGCAGTTGGAAAAGAACTCTTCCTTCCTGACAATTGCCTGCAAAATTGTCCCGTTTAAAGGGGCCTTAACTGATATGGTTTTAACGTGACACTGCAGAAAACTACAACATGCATCATTCAAGTGAATTGAGCTTGGCAGGTTGAGAGTGGCAGACAAAAACAATCTGAGGGGGTGATGCTCTTTACCTGGTATTGTACCCACTTCGTTCTAGGATTGCGTTGGATTTCAGTTGTCCCAGTATTCGGCTATGTTCTACTAATATCTTACTGTTGTTGGATAACCCTTTTAAACAGAGTTATCCCCTATCCAGTGTTAGATTGGTGGGGGTCTTACTACTAAGACCTCCTCCAATCATGAGAATGCTGCTGCATTTATCTCTGTGGGATTGCTGGAGATAGCCAGTAGAGTCTCAGTCTATATGCCTGACTGCTAATCCGTTCAAATAGGGGACATGGGACCTATTCTCTTTCATTCAGGCTTCTGCATTGCACTGCCCTATACCTATAACAGAAAATAAAAAGTATCCCCCAAACAAGTGATAAGTTGGGAGATCTTCATTACTTTTGCCCCTCTGTGTGATCTTGTCCTTAATGCTGTCCTCTCCCTGTGTCAGATAGGGTTTATTAATCTAACTTGACCCAGGTATGATTTTAAAATATCGCTTGTATTGGTTCAGTTTAAAACGGCTGTGAGCCTAGACCAGGCATGTCCAAACTGCGGCCCTCCAGCTGTTGCAAAACGACAACTCCCAGCGTGCCTGAATAGCCTACAGTTATTAGGGCATACTGAGAGTTGTAGTTTTGCAACAGCTGGAGGGCCGCAGTTTGGACATGCCTGGCCTAGACACAAGTTTAAAAACCTTGTTTGCCACTTCTGTGTGTATTCAAAATGTCTACCTTGTGGGTGGTGGAGATATGCACCCTCTCCTCCCACACCCCAAAAACCTGCACAGTATTGTCTTAGGAACCACCAACCAGGTAGTGACCGATAATGTCTGGCACCATGTCGGTAGCTGTCAGACCTGAGATTACAAGTCAGTTAATGCACTGACAATCATATGCATTAAATCCGTAGCAGATCTAGTCTGACCCTATGCTATGAGCTATCAATTATAAGGCTGTGAATCAGTTTCTTCACTGACATCCACATGCATTTGAGGCGTACCAAACTAGTCTGACACTGTCAATAGCTGTCAGATACACAGTCACTCAGAGTCAGTCAGAGTCAGTCACACTGCACGCACTACCATGCCTAGCTGCCTGCTAGCTACGCCTGCCGACTTATTGTGGACTGCACTTGGCTACCAGACTAATACTGTGACAAAGGTGCGATAGCTCTGTCTAAAGTGATTGTTCACTGCATAGCTAGCTAACTGCACTGGAGTGGACAAACAAACAGTAAAAACTGTATCTGCCCCCAACATGTTTCACCAGTAACCTGGCTTCTTCAGGGGTTTGGGCAGAATTGAAGACGCCTGCCATTTGCGGGATCTAAATGACCCTTGTTTATTAATTGAGGGAGAATGATCCACTAACATTAACTAGAGGCCTGTCAGATCGCATCAAGGATCCTATCAGCTGTGGAGTATAGGTCCACCCTCCAGACACTGCTACGGAGCAGAAGAGGAGGTGCCTAGGTCACATGATGCACAACCCAGGTCTGCGCACCAACTTAGAGACGAATACACACGTCAGCCAACTAGTGCGCATGAGCTGCGCCACACATGCTTTGTGTGTGTGACTGCCTGCAGTTAGCTTACTGCACATGACATGCGCACAGACATAGACCCAAGTGCCGAGGGCTAGGGGAAGATGATGCATTGGGTACTGATGTCTGTTATGGAAGTAATCTGTTAATTGGATGAACTGGATTATCGCAACAGTAACAGCCTTAACCATACACATACTGTCCTTAAAGTACCCCAAAGAGTCACCATTTGGTATCCAAATAGAAGATACTAATTAGTTATCAAATAGATAGACCACACAAAACTTTCTTTTGCTTATGCAAACTATACTGTTGTTTATGATAATACTTGTACATCTGTATTGAAAACAGAAAAAACTAATATGAAAAATAATAGACACATTATAGGACCTTCCCTTACGACCTCTGTAAGTGGAGCATAAATTACATTAACAATAATAGGCTGGCATCTAATAAAAGCTCACTGCTGAGTATGTTTGATCATTGCTGAGTACATTTTGATAGAATTCTCCCATAATGGCCTATAAGAAGGACGAAAAAGTAAAGCCCTCATTGAGCCCTACGGTAAGTGATACTAGGCCGTTTGGTTAACACCTCTCTCAGGTCATTATCAACCTGTAAAACATGCCAGTATTTAGTCAGAATCTGAAAAACTTGATGATTTTGAGCATCATATGTTCCAATACATCTGATGAACTGAGAAGAAGGTGTTATAGGTTTCTCAACTAGTAGATCTAAACTTTTGGAATTTTTGGCCCGTGCAAAAGCCCTGTGAATGACTTTTTTGGGGTAGCCTCTGGTCCTGAACCTGTGATATAAATTGTTGCTCTCCTGAATGAAGCTAGAGTCTACTGTACAATTCCTACGAGCCATGATGTACTGACCGGTAGGTATCCCTTTCTTGAGGGGTTGTGGATGATAACTGTTCCAGTGCAATAAATTGTTTGCCGTCGTAGGCTTGCGGTATATTTCTGTGAGAATATGGCCACCAGAATCCAAGGAGAGCCTGAGGTCCAGGAAAGTGATGGTGCAATTGTCTATTTCTGAGGTGAACTTCATTCCAATGTGGTTTAAATTGAGTGCATTTACAAACTCATGAAATAAGTCCGTGGGGCCTTCCCAAAGTATAAGAACGTCATCCATGTATCTTCCCCAGAATAAAATGTGTTCCGTGTAAACTTGATAGTCGTCCTTCTTATAGGCCATTATGGGAGAATTCTATCAAAATGTACTCAGCAATGATTAAACATACTCAGCAGTGAGCTTTTTTTTAGATGCCAGCCTGTTGTTAATGTAATTTATGCCCCACTTACAGAAGTCGTAAGGGAAGGTCCTATAATGTGTCTATTAGTTTTCATTAGTTTTTTTCTGTTTTCAATACAGATGTACAAGTATTATCATAAACAACAGTATAGTTTGCATAAGCAAAAGAAAGTTTTGTGTCATCTATCTATCTTATAACTAATTAGTATCTTCTATTTGGATACCAAATGGTGACTCTTTGGGGTACTTTAAGGACAGTATGTGTATGGTTAAGGCTGTTACTGTTGCGATAATCCAGTTCATCCAATTAACAGATTACTTCCATAACAGACATCAGTACCTAATGCACCATCTTCCCCTAGCCCTCGGGGCTTGGGTCTATGTCTGTGCGCATCGGTGCGGTGCGCACGTCATGCGCAGTAAGCTAACTGCAGGCAGTCACACCCACAAAGTGTGTGCACATCTGCCCGTGGCGCAGCTCATGCGCACTAGTTGGCTGACGTGTGTATTCGTCTTTAAGTTGGTGCGCAGAGCTGGGTTGCGCATCATGTGACCTAGGCACCTCCTCCTCTGCTCCGTTAGGATTGGCTTAGCAGTGTCTGGAGGGTGGACCTATACCCCACAGCTGAAAGGCTCCTTTTAGTGATCCGACCAGCCTCTAGTTAATGTTAGTGGATCATTCTCCCTTCAATTAATAAACAAGGGTCATTTAGATCCTGCAAATGGCAGGCGTCTTCAATTCTGCCCAAACCCCTGAAGAAGCCAGGTTACTGGCTAAACATGTCGGGGGGCAGATACGGTTTTTACTGTTTGTTTGTCCACTCCAGTGCATGGTAGTGCGTGCAGTGTGACTGACTCTGACTGACTCTGAGTGACTGTGTATCTGACAGCTATGGACATAGTGTCAGACTAGTTTGGTACGCCTCAAATGCATGTGGATGTCAGTGAGGAAACTGATTCACAGCCTTATAATTGATAGCTCATAGCATAGGGTCAGACTGGATCTGCTACGGATTCAATGCATATGATTGTCAGTGTATTAACGGACTTATAATCTCAGGTCTGACAGCTACCGACATGGTGTCAGACATTATCGGTCACTACCTGGTTGGTGGTTCCTAAGACAATACTGTGCAGGTTTTTGGGGTGTGGGAGGGGAGGGTGCACATCTCCACCACCCACAAGGCAGACATTTTGAATACACACAGAAGTGGCAAACAAGGTTTTTAAACTTGTGTCTAGGCTCACAGCCGTTTAAACTGAACCATTAACAGGGATATTTTAAAATCACTTGGGTCAAGTTAGGTTAATGAGCCCCTTTGGCTTTAATAAATTATGTAATTAATGCACCTTTACCCAGATTCAGGTCCTTATTGTTAAGATAGGGTTTATATGGGCTTCAACCTGTGTGGTCACATTATAGTGACCTCAGCAGAGAGCAGAAACCAAGCAGCAGTGCCGACTACAGGAGGGAGATGCCTTGTTCAGCAGACATCCCCTATCACTGCCCCGTCGTTGCTTTGACACGACCATGGACATAGCATCACAGGAAATAAAGAAGAGTTGCATGGACATGGTCATGTGACCACAGCCCAGAAACAACATGTTATATTTTCGGTCTTAGGTTACATTCTGATAATTTTTTAACATATTTGTATAGGGGGTTCAAGCCTCATTTTCTGATAGACACCTCTAAATCCCCTGTATCAAGAGAGAGAGAGAGAATACTCTGCTTGCCAGAATTTAATCTTATTACTTTGTCCGTGCAGGGGATTTGGCGCTTTATATCATAAAAGTGGACCACTATAATGTTGTGCTGGTTTCCAGTGGCATGTGCCGGTGACATAGGCAGTGTAAGGAAGCCAAGATCAGTCGGTACAGATATGTATCCATCTTTACTGCTCCTGTAACTACTAACTCTGCCCCAATCTACTGAGGTGAAAAACACTGCTCTGGCCCAAGACAGTGAACTTAATGGATTGTGCCACTAATAAATGTTATATTAAAGAAGTTCGCTGCTTTTTTAATTTTGATGACCTATCCTCAGGATAGGTCATCAATATCAGATTGGCAGGGGTCCGACACCCGGCACCCCGGTGATCAGCTGTTTGAAGAGAAAGCAGCGCTCATACAAGTGCTGCCTTCTCGTCACTGTTTACTTGATCACCATTGCAACTGCAGCGATGAGCAGGTGTAATTACAGCTCGCCCATCCCATTTACTACCTTCCGATGCAAGTGGATTGTGACGGTGAGCAGGTAAACAATGAAGTGAAGGCAATGCTCGTATGAGTACAGCTTTCTCTTCAAAAAGCTGATCAGCGGAGTGCTGGGTGTCAGCTCCCCGCTATTATGATATTGAAGCCCCATCCTGAGGATAGGTCATCAATATTAAAAAAGCGGACAAGCCTTTTAATATAATTCAGTATGAAAAAAATGTCTTTCTGTTACAAAGTTGTAAGATAATTTCTTTACTTTATTATAATGTCACCCCTTGGTGTTTAATCTGTATAGTATTGCGCACCTATTGAGGTGGTCGCAAGTGCTCAGTTCTATTCTTCAGTTGCCATCAGTTATAATTACTGTAAGAACCTGTGACAGTTAGGCCCCTTGCAGACGAGCGTGTCCGGATGCGTTCAGTGAAAACTGCGCGATTTTGCAAACAAAGTCATTCAGTTTTATTTGCGATCGCGTTCAGTTGTTTAGTTTTTATCGCGGGGGTGCAATGCGATTTACTGCGTTTTGCACGCGCATGATAAAAAACTGAATGTGTACAAACAACATCTCTTAGCAAACATCCGTGAAAATCGCATCGAATCCACACTTGCTTGCAGATGCGATGCAATTTTCACGCAAAGCCCTATTCACTTCTATGGGGCGAGCGTTGCATGAAAAACACAGAATATAGAACATGCTGCAATTTTCACGCAACGCAAAAGTGATGCTTGAAAACGCTCATGTACACAGACCCATTTAAATGAACAGGTCCGGATTCCATGCGGACGCAATGCGTTTGCATCACGCATTGCACCCGTGCGAAATTCTCGCTCGTGTGAAAGGGGCCTTAGGGTAGTTTCAGACAAGTGAGTCCAATGCGAGAAACACGCTGTGTGTGTAAGTGTGATTTCCCGTTATAACCTCTGCTCCTCTGACAGGTTCACACAGCATTATAATGATTTATAATGCTGCGTGTCCCTGCGAGACTTCGAATTTACTGAATTGTTCTGACATAATGCTGTCAGTAGATACAGGGGTGGCAGGAAAATACAGCATAATAAATCATTATAATGCTGTGCGATCCTGTCAGAGGAGACGAGGTCATGCTTACACACACATCGTGTTTCTTGCAGTGAACTCTCTCGTCTGAGCTTGGCCTTACACGGAGAGACCTGCATCCGAAAGAACACACCCCCTGAGAAAGTCCACACCACCTGAGCTGTGATAGAGAGAGCTGCAGAAGAAATGTGATAGAGAGAACTGCAGCAGAAAGACACACCCCTTGAGCTGTGATAGAGAGAGCTGCAGCAGAAAGACACACCCCTTGAGCTGTGATAGAGAGAGCTGCAGCAGAAAGACACACCCCTTGAGCTGTGATAGGAAGATAATTGCAGCAGAAAAGGACACTTCCCCTGCTCTGGCAGCTTAAAATAAATCAAGCAGAGCAGTTGGAGCAATGAATGTGCAGATCTCTGGATCCATGTGAGGTACAGGGCTGCAGGGGGGAGCTGTGAACCAGTCACACTTTGAGGCCTCTTGCACACAAATTTTTTTTTTTTTTTTTTTTGCGTTCAGTATATGGAACCATTCATTTCAATGGATCCGCAAAAAAAAGCGGAAGGTACTCCGTATATTTTCCGTTTCCGTATTTCCGTTCCGTTCAAGGATAGAACATGTCCTATTAGGCCCCATTCACACGTCCGCAATTCCGTTCTGCATTTTGCGGAACGGAATTGCAGACCCATTAATTTCAATGGGGACAGACGATGTCCCGCCCGGGTCCGCAATTGCGGATCCGCACTTCCGGGTCCGCAATCGCGTTCCCGAAAAAAATATAACATGTCCTATTCTTGTCTGCAATTGCGGACAAGAAAAGGCATTTTCTATATAGTGCCGGCGATGTGCGTTCCGCAAGTTGCGGAATACACATCGCCGATGTCTGTGTTTTGCGGATCCGTGGATCCGCAAAACACTTGCGGATGTGTGAATGGGGCCTTATTGTCCGCATAACGGACAAGGATAGTACTGTTCTATCAGGGGCCAGCTGTTCCGTTCCGCAAAATACGGAATGCAAACGGACGTCATCCGTATTTTTTGTAGATCTGTTTTTTGTGGACCGCAAAATACTGAAAAAGCCATACGGTCATGTGTAAGAGACCTAAGAGCTGATGTGTAACGAACGTTGACGGGGTTTGCTGACATAATGAGGTAGCACCTCAGATTGTATTCAGGCTCCAGAACTTGGGGTCTGACTTTTCTTGGGGTCTTGGGTCTGAATTAATTATAGGTCTGAATTAATTGCAGGTTTTGATGTCTGGTGTCTCATTTAATTGTGCGGTTTGACATCTGGGTCTGAATTAATTTTGCTGTGTTTGCTAAACAAGATAAACCTTTTTTCACCCAGGTTCCTCAATGCCAACTGTCCCATTGACTTTGTCATAAGAATAAGATGGCAGCCCCCATAATCATGTTTTGGAAACAGAGTAAATAAATATGAAATCAGAAAATAAACAGATTAGAAAAAAGGATATGTGTCACTATCTGATTTTAAGTAGCAGAAAAAACGTTTATTTATGAAATTATGTCTATTAGTATGGAAAAACATAAAAATTCCTTGGTCTCCAAGGACCAAGAGGAATATTATTTACTATTTAAAATATAGTCTTTATATTTTGTATGACATTTATATTTACCCATTATGATTAAGCAAGAAGATTTTAGGGTGCTGCCACACGTTAATGTGTTGTTGTTTTTTTATACAGTTTTTAAAGCCAAGAAGTGAGACAGCCCCTTTATAGTGACCCTCCCAGTTCAAGAAAATAATTCACATGAACTGGGGGGTGAACAGAACACTTGCATGGTCCCTTTTTTATGTTTGTAGTTGTAGATCTGCTAATTCCCAAGCTCCTCTTCTGCCATCCAAGATGGCTGCACCGATTCTCAGACTGATGCATACTGTGCATCCGTAACCCTAGGCGCTTCCTACTGGTCCAGCCCTGCTCTTGAATTGGCCAGTCCTGTTCACGTGAGCAGCCCTGGCCAATCTAAGAGCAGCAAGAAGAGTTTTGGGCTACTGTTTGCAAAGTATGCATCAGGCAGTCAGAGAAAACTGTGCGGCCATCTTGGATGACAAAGGAAGAGCCTGGGAATTGACAGATCTACAACTAATAAGATGAAAAGGAGGTCACCATGTACATGTAAGCGTTCTGATCATTCCCCAGTTAATGTGATTTCTTTACTGGAACAGTAGGGTCACGTTGATACTTCTCTCCTTTTTATGATTTTGGCTTCAAAAACTGTATTGTAAAACCTGAACGTGTGGCAGCAGCTTTCGAACTGCTTTGCGCCTTGTGACTGAGTTTGCTTCTAGTTTCTAAAATGTATTTCTAAAATTTATTTTACTGGTTTGTTTTGATTTTGGGATTCTAAAACATTTTCCATATGTTTATCCTGCATTTGAATTACAGGGTTAACACAGGACCATTCTAATGTAAGAGGAAGTTCAAGGAATAAACAGAGTTCAGAACGTACCTTATCTTCAAGTGAACCAAGCCCTATACACAGGTAAAATAAAATGAGAAAAATTGAATTTTACATGTTTTATATTTGTATCATTGTTGCGTTTAGTTTGGTTTCCTTAAACTACAATCGCTGTTTAAGTTTAGAATTTTTTCACGAAGCCCAGGTATTGTTGTGCAGCTGTTGTCTTCTCATTTTAAGACTCAATTGACATTGCACTGAACCTCAAATTAACGTGTACAGCTGCTCTCCGTAGGGCTACTTAGAGACCAGACAAAGGCAGTTGTCAGGCAGAGAGCTGACATAATGCAGCAAGAGTCTTGAAGAAATAAAGTGCTGCATGTATTCTAGCTGATATTGACAGAATGTAAACCAAGCTTCGCTCAATGCAGATATTATGTTTTATTCAGAGCCGGACTTTTATCACTTTCTCTTTAATGTCCAATTTAGTAATCCTTTATTCAATTAAATCAATAACCTAGGTGCTCCTACGGTATGGGAGAAAAGAAGATTTTCAAAAAATAAGCGTCTATGTGTTGTATTCTCTTTATTTGAAAGTTGTATTTATTGTAGATGGCTGAAATGCTATGTAATTAATTTAGAACATACACTAAATACTAAACAAACTATACAACGAAATAATAAACTATATTGTGAGAATATGTGCAGTAGTACCTAATCTGTGTGCAGAAATGTGGATTCTACATGGACAGAAACACAAATATCGATACCCAAAGGACTGAGAATAGTGTAATTCCAGTTTTAGGCAGGTATCACACAGAAGTTGTTGTTTTTTTTTTTTGTGACATTTTGCATTTTTTGGTAAATTTTTGCTGACTTTTGCTAGCGTTTTAGGCAAGAAAAGCCAATTCCAGATGATGCATGGAAGTCTATGGTAAATATTAATGGGGTCATTTATCACTGGTGTAAAGTAGATCTGGCTTAGTTGTCCATAGCAACCAATCAGATTCCACTTTCCATTTCCAAAGGAGCTGAGAAAAATGAAAGGTGGAATCTGATTGGTTGCTATGGGCAACAAAGCCAGTTGTACTTTACACCAGTTTGACCCCATAAATGCAGACAAAAAGGCATCATTTTGTAATGGCTTTTTTCACCGTTGAGGTGTATTTTTTTGTGACAATGGCATTTTCGTGTTCACATTGCTACATACTCTAGGTCTGGCATTCTCCCCTAGGCCTCCATAGTTTTTTTTTTTTGTTTGTTTTGTTTTTTCAGCTAGCTTAAACAAAAATAAACATGTTTTCTTTTGTATGGCATTTTTTTCACCAATGCTTTTTTCCCCATACAGAGCTGCAAAGGATCTGACATTACAGGGTGCACATACTTTCCTCTTTAAAAAAATAAATAAATAAAAAACCACATTTAAAAATTCCTAATGCTCAATAAGGGCAAAAATACCTCAATAATTGTATAAAAAATCCTGATAAAGTATGGCGTTTTTGAGGCTTTTTTTTTTGGTCCAAAAATGTGTGTGAATGAACCCTTAAAGGAGAGGTGCGGGATTAGAAAAAAGGGGTCTGCTTTTTTTTTTTTTTTCTAGCAGTAGTGCTACCCTTGTCCATGGTCTGTGTCTGGTATTGCAGTGCAGCCACATTCACTATAAAAGCTTAAAGGGGTTGTCCCATGAGGACAGCTTTCTACAGGATTGGCGGGGGTCTGCCCCCTGGGGGTAACATTCTCCCTTTATCTGAATGGAGCTGCGGTCACACATGTACACTGCCGATCCATTCAGCTCTCTGAGGCTTCTGGAGATAGCGGAGTGCTTGTACTTAGCCATCTCCTGCAGTTGCATAGAGTTGAATGGAGCATCAGAAACGCATGCGATCAGACTCCTGTGGATAGAGGATACGTTGCCTCAATGTAAAAACCCCATTAAGGTGACCATATTTTTTGACTCCGGGATGTACAGTTTCTTGACTGTCAAATGTAACTCCACTCAAAATGCTTAATCCTATTTCCTTAAAGGGCATCTGTCAGCAGATTTGTACCTATGACACTGGCTGACCTGTTACATGTGCGCTTGGCAGCTGAAGGCATCTGTGTTGGTCCCATGTTCATATGTGCCCGCATTGCTGAGAAAAATATATGCAAATGAGCTTATAGGAGCAACAAGGGCGTTGACATTACACCTAGGGTCTCTGCAACTGCTGCGGCTTCTGCACTTTGATTGACAAGGCCAGGCGTTGTAGACATCACGCATACCTGGACCTGTTAATCAAAGGGAGGACATGGCAGATGCATAGAAAGCAGAGCCTCTAAATGTAATGGCAACGTCCCCATTGCCCCTAGGGACTCATTTGCATATATTAAACATGACATGAACATGGGACCAACATAAATGCCTTCAACTGCCAAGCGCACATGAAACAGGTCAGCCAGTATCATTATTATTTATTATTAAAGCGCCATTCATTCCATGACTCTGTACATATGATAAGCGGGGCACATACATAATACAGGCAATAGCAATAAACACGAACAAGACGAGTTACAGACTGGTACAGAAGGAGAGAGGGCCCTGCCCACGAGGGCTTACAATCTACAAGCATAGATAGAAATCTGTAGTGAT
The DNA here is from genome assembly GCA_033119425.1 of Bufotes viridis. Lineage (NCBI taxonomy): Eukaryota > Metazoa > Chordata > Amphibia > Anura > Bufonidae > Bufotes > Bufotes viridis. Next base: position 373,245,097 of record CM065592.1, read on the forward strand.
TGTAGGTGCCGCGCGATGCACTCCCTATTGTCCCCCTCCTATGTGAGCTCACTCTATTGGGATGTAATTCTATACGGCTAATTGTGCGTACCTGATCTACGGCGCACGCTGTTCCCGTATGTCCTCTTTCATCCAACTTCAGCGCACATTCCAAGGAGGGAGATTCAAAGGAGGCTTTTCCCTGTTTCTTCTTTACTCTAACTACGCTGCCCCGGCCGGTGGCGAGCTGCAGTTACGAGTTGGAGATTCGTAGTTTGGCTCTCGCTCTCACGGAGCGCTTGTGATGTCACAATCTGAGCTACGGAGTCTGTGGAGGTACACACTTCCTTCCAACGCGTTTCGAATACTTCGGTATTTTTCCTCAGGGATGTTAGATAGAAATCTGCTGACAGATGCACTTTAAAAGGTAATCGCTTTTTGCTTGTGAAGATTTTATATTTTGATCATTTGGACAGGAATCAAATCAGTTAATTTGATTTAAAGGATCTTTAGTTTCTCAATGTCTTTAATATTTTATAATGTAATATATTTTTTTTGTATAAAATACGGTACATATCATTGTAGAATAACGGTTCAGATGTCATGTATATGAAAAGCATGCTTCAGATTTCCACAGAAAATTCATATCACATAGGAGGAGATATACAGGCAGCCGCCTAGTCGCTAACAGACCAGCTTCCAAAAAATAAAGATTTTCAGGTTAAGTGGTCATTGTACTTTCACACAACTTTGCATCAATCAATAGTATGGGCAAATATAACACACTTTATAATATATCTTATCAAACTAAATTATTTTTTCTAGGGTTATCAGCTGTTTTCTTCCCCCTCTTTTCTAAACTAACTTTCTCTCTGAAACTTGTGAGCAACCTGTCTTGACAAGCTGCCTGCTCTCTGAATGGTCAGATTGCATCATCCCATAGAAGTCTATAGAGAGGGGAGGAGGAAGGAGGGAGGATGTGCAGAGAGAAACAGAGAGACACAACACAGGAATTATTCAGCAACTTATAGCAAGTGTTATATATCACCAAAAGTGATTCATTCACATCTATACCGTTCAGTACTTCTGTATAATATCCTATATATTGCTTCTGGGTGATTGTGAGTGACTGAGAAATAGCTAGGAAGCAGAAAATGCTGCCGCCATGTGTAATCTATGGGAAGCACCCTCCTCCTACCACACTACTGAGAATTAAGAGACACAGCATGTAAAGGAAAAAACTGTTAAAATGTCAGTTACAAGTCATATTGCGGTCAGATATATCGCTATCACTCATGTATATACATGGCAGCTTTGTTAGAAATAACGGGTACACTTTAAAGGGGTTGGCCGCTTTCTGATTCCTGTTGATAAACATGTATGTAAGATGACTATATGGCACTTACTAATATAGACTATGTTGATATTCTATTCTCTTGGCTATATTTTATAAGCTATGTCCCATTGTTGGGCAGATTTTCTGTGCTGTCCACACACAGAGGTCCTGTCCATAAAATAGCTGCTGATGGAGGGTTTTGTGACCAGATATATCACTCAGTTCTTCGTTGAAATGCCCTGCACCTGCCATCTGCACCGTTAGGAGTTTAGTGCAGGTGCAGTGTGTTTGAATGAAGGAGGCTGAGCGATGTGTCTGGTCACATGACCCTCCTTCAGCGGCCATTTTATGGTGAGGGCCTCTAAGTGGACAGCACAGAACATATGCCAAACAAGGAGACATAGCTTCTGAAATGTAGCAGAAAGCATAGAATATCAATAAAGATTATATTAGTAAGTGGCATAGAGTCACCTTACATGCAAATTGGTCAACCATAAATGGAAAGTGGTCAACGCCTTTAAATTAAAGTATTGGCCATGTACCTTTAGAAGAGGGCAAGACCTAGAATAAGGGGCTGTTTAGCAAGGAGTCAAGGAATATGACAATCATTGATCTGGAGCTTACCCATCTATTCCAAATTTTAACAAATTGATCCTCACAACCTTTGTTCTTTTACATCCATTTGATCAGAGGTGGAGACAGATCAACTGATTAAAATCAGTCCTGAAGGGTAGGCAAGACATGACTATTTGTGGCTGCATCTATAGAAACTCCTAGATTCAGGGTGATCACCTTCATTGGTAGCTGCACATCCAGTCTGTCTAGCTAATCATGTATTTACGTGTGTTTATCTCTCTCTGTTTTTCCCATGACTTGCCTAATTTCCGGAAAAAAATCATGAAAAATAAATCCATATTTATAAACTAGAACATAGGTCTCAGTATAGCTGTTGTAATCTTAGACAGGTTAAGAAACCAGAGATAAAATTTCTCTGATGTGCACACCCAGAATGAGATCCTATGTCTGCTTTTCTAACCATCTTAGGCCTTGTTCACTTCCATGTCGGAGCAGATCCCGAATGGAAACTGAATGGGCTCCTTTGTAGTGAATGGAGTCTGTTCAGTGCCGTTTGTCTGTTATGTGCTGAATCCGGCAATTTAGTGATTTTCGTTGTTCCGCTCCTATAATGGAGGAGAACAACAGAAATATATAATGGGGATATGAACTCATCCTTAATTATGTTTCTTTTTAACATGTACCTCTGATTTTAACATTTTTTACTGAATATACATACGAACAAAATAAATGACCAGCAATTTCTTATTCCTTTGTTATATCGGCGTACTTGTGGGCTGAAACTGAAGTATTCGGGAATCTAAATCTAAACATTTCTGTACGAAATTCCATAAAATGTTATTAAAGGTTGTTATCCTTTTTTTTGTTGTTGTGTAGCGTCTCAACATGCTGACAGTGCCCAGACTTACAAGTGACTTATGATGGGCGAGCACTGCGCTCCCAGGTCTAGTTCCATTGCGGGCACTTCCGGGATTACATGCCATACATTAGGCACGTGATCCTAGCCCAGTTTCAACCCACAGGGTACAGGGATTGCGCCTGCTCAGTCAGGCAGACGTAACATTATCATAAGTTACGCCTTGTCTGTCTGGGCTCTGTGGGTATGTGGAGATAAAAAAAAAAAAGGAGAACCGCTTTAAATCCAGAGTGGCCGTTAAGTCCTATATTACAGCAGAATATAGTAAATCATTAGTATTTTTAATTTATTCAGATTCTAAGATGAGATGTAATATTTCTGCCACTTATGGTTCCTGTCAGCTGCTTTTCATATTGCCTTTTAGAATTTCCTGTATTATATCAGTGATGAGTACAGCTACTTGACTAAAGAAATGGCTCTGTAAAGTGAACATTACAATGGCCACACATTCAGAACACTATGTTAATTATTACTGATCGCCGCCACTTAATTAATGGACTTTCCAGATGAGCTAAGAAAGCAACAGTACAATGTACAAGTCATAGGCCCTCAGCATGAAAACTTGATCTACAGCCACAGCACTCCTCTATGGAGTACAGTGATATATTTATCTGCAGCAATTATTCCTCTTTGCTTGCCTGAAGACTGACTATAGAGCTTCCTTTATTTTATGTATTTTTCTTCCCTTTCCTTTTGCTGATCCACATAAATCATGCGGAGTCATAAAAGACTATACCATTAGGGAGAATCCACTTACCGGATTCAATGAGTCTCATGTATGAGCGGGATCAAAAGCAAAATCCAGCATTAGTCAGTAAAAAAAAAAAAAAAAGAACGATCTGGAGACAAGTAATAGCAGGAAATATCAGTAAAAATTTATTGTACGTAATACATCGATCAACAGTTCCTTCTGTGCGGCCTGGCATTTTTTAAGGATGAAATAACGTGTTCTGTGCATTTTGCCAGCATTATTTTTTTATCCTTCCATTATTTCCATCAGTTCCAAAAATAAAAACCCTGAAATAAGGTTTATATTTACAGTCGTATTCCCGATCCCTGGTTTGTGTATCATTAGAAAATGTCAGCATTTATATGAGGGGCTTCATTTTAAATATTTTTGCAATGTTACTGTTTTTATTTAATTTTTTATTAAAAATACTGAAATATTTGCGTTTTCACACTGGTCACCGGCACGCACACACAGCAAGCTTACATTTCCTGATTTCTGGATCTCCCACTTTGTGTAGACTGTCACCGGGTCAGCAAAGTGATCTCATTAGTGGGAGGGAGATTTAAAGGGGTATTCCAGTTGTTTCAGGTTATCCCCTATCCACAGGATAGAGGAAAACTATTAGATCAGTGGGGTCCTACTGCTGGGACCCCACCATACTCTCTGCAGCTGGTCCCACATGCGTGTGGTCGCTCTATTCATTTCTATAGAAGTCCTGGAGATAGCCAAGCGCTGTTCTGTTCATTTCAGGGAGCTACAGGGCCCCCTATTCTAGTGATCGGTGGGGCTCCCAGCAGTGGGTCCCCCAACGATCTAATAGTTATGTCCTACCCTGTGGAATGAACAAATGAAAGATGACACGTATGTTTTACTTCTTGAGGTCCAGGTAAGGCTGGATATTAACACTATACTTACACATAAGGCCGTGTATGTATCGCCCCTTCCGCCTTTTGTACCTTTGGGACGAGCAGCGCTCCGTGTGCATCTGGAGAATGTACTAGCCTTCAATTAACTTCCAGTCACTGCATCTGCCAAAAAGCGTGCACACATACTGCAACCTATACAGGCAGTCCAGGAAGGACGTGTCTCCAATATCGCAGTTTTTAAAAATAAAAAATGTCTACGACATTAAAGAAATGAATTAACATATTGAGACATATTTACTCATAAAAACCGAATTTCAGCACCACATTTTTTGTGTATTTTAAACACTTTTTAGTCACTTGACAAGGTGAGTGACTTCTGTGGGAAACGGGGCATGTCTTAATATGCAACAATTTGCGCCCAAATTTTACTGCAAATTAGGCAAAGGGAAAAATTCATCATTCTCCTTAGCCCACTTTTTTTTGCCTTAAAAAGATTGCAAAAACTGTTTTACGATTTTTCCAATGTCATTGTGACTTTTCCAAGTTGCCCTTACCAGGTTTATGAAAAGGGACGTGGGGAGGGCAGGGTGGGTGGAGGTTATTGGCTCCGGCACATTCACCAGAAACTGGCGTAAATAATGACGGCCCCGAGCTGCCGGAGATTTTATTCTGGCAAAGGAGGAATTTACTTTATGACAAGGCCTACGCCTTATCATAAATTAAATGCCTTCCCCAGCAGATGAATCAGGGGCAAAGTGTCTAAAGATGCACCAGATTTATCATACGGCATGTACATTTTCTGTCTAGTCTGTTTACACCAAATTTTAGGGGATTAGTAAATCTGCCTCTTTTTTTTTTTTCTTCTACATACTTGGAATTAATTACTAAAATAAGATACGTAATACATTTTCTTTAAAGGGAAACTCCACTCAAAGTAAAGTTTCTTATGTGTTCCATCAAGGAATGCTATGGGTCAGTCTGTCATCTGTTCTTTTTCTTGATACTTCTATACCTATATAAATGTACAAAGAGGAATATAAAGGAAATATAAATGGTGAGGATAATCACACTGTATTGCCAGCAGGCAGAGAGGGTACTACTGACCCTAGCTGCCCATGTGATACTGCGCTCAGGGCTGATAGCTGAGCCCAAAGAGAGCATAATTTAACATGGGGTCTGATTAGAAGCAGACGGGAGACTGATCTGCAGGGAAGTGAGTGCAATCTACTACAAGAAGAAGTTCGGGAAGGGGGTGGAGTGATGAACAGATGTGTGTCCGAGTTAGGGCTGGTTGATATGGCCTAAAATCTATATGGCGATATAATTTGAAGCATGTGTGATATAACGATATATTGCGATATATTATTTTCTTCTGTATGTATATAAAATTGCCATTTGCCATCATCCATTTCCCCCAGCCAGCGCTATTAGCCCATGCCATTGCCATATCATCCATGTCCTCCAGCCAGCGCCATCAGCTCCATGCTATTGCCACCATGATCATGTCCCCCAGCCAGCGCCATGAGCCCCATGCTATAGCCAAACACCCCTCCACCCCCGGTAGATTCGGGCCCCTGCTAATATACCTACCTTTCCTGCAGGGTGTGCGGCTGGCTGATTGAGTCCATAGGAGACGGACCGCGTCTTCTTCCCAGCATGCACTGGGAAGGACCTGACGTCACACACAGCGTCAGCCAGCACGCTGATGATGTGTGCACGCAAGGCCCTGGCCAGTGCAGCACGGTGCAGAGTCGGGAGGCCACGGAGTGGTGAGTGAGAAGCTTCTTCAATTCACTACCGCTCCATGGTCATCAATATCGTATATCTTTTATATCGCCCAGCCCTTGTCCGAGTGCATCTTTAATTTTTTGTTTGGGTGTATTCTTCCACACCTTGTGCTACTATAGCCACTCTTACATTTTTGTAATGGTGGTAGCTACGTTCAGTGAAATAGAAAGTATAAAAAGTTGTCCCAGTTTTTGTTCATGAGGCCTATAACATAACAGTTCAGAGAACTAGTTATATTAAACATCACTCTACCTCCCTGTACACAGGAAGATATTCTGCTCATATCGAGCACAGATCGATGATATACAAGTCGATTGGCGCTCCTTTATTACTTTATTTTCACCTCTCAATGAATGTGATGGGGATGAATGAGTAATCGTTAAAGGGGTTTTCTGACTTTTTTATACTGATGAGCTATCCTCAGGATAGGTCATCCGTATCTAATAGGTCGGAGTCCGACACCTGGGACCCCCGCCTATCAGCTGGTCAAGGAGACTATGGCACTCCAGTGATCGCCACTGCGTCCTCACAGCTTACCGAGAACAGCGCCGTACATTGTGTAGCGGCTGTGCTTGGTATCGCTGCTCAGACCCATTTGCTTTGAATGGAACAGAGCTGCTCCTAGGCCACGTGACAGATGAATGTGACGGCCTTCTCAAAAAGCTGATCTGTGGGGACCCGGGTGTTGGACCACCACCGATCAGATACTAATGACCTATTCTGAGGATAAGTCATCAGTATAAAATAAGTTAGAAAGCCCCTTTAATGCAAATGCTCATACCCCTCTTCTCTTATACACTCTACATTATGTCAGCAGCACATTGCTTGTTTAAAGGGGGACATGTGCTGACAACAAGCAATCAGATCGGTGAACTGTTTTATGGGGCAATGAATGTAAAAGGCCCTTAAAGGGGCATCTGTCAGCAGATTTGTACCTATGGAACTGGCACATGTGTGCTTGACAGCTGAGAGCATCTGTGTTGGTCCTACCTTTGGATGTGCCTGCATTGCTGAGAAAAATGAAGTTTTAATATACCGTATGCAAATTAGCCTCTAGGAGCAACAGGGGCGTTGCCATTACACCTATGGGCTCAGCTCTCTCTGCAACTGCCGCGCCCTCTGGACTTTGGTTTACAGGGCTAGACTTGAGAATATTTTCACTGCCTTGCCCTGTCAATCAAAATGCAGAGCTGAGCCTCTCGGAGTAAAGGGAACACCCCCATTGCTCCTAGAGGCTAATTTACATATATTTAAAGTACATTTTTCTGAGCAATGCGGGCACATATGAACATGGGACCAACACAGGTGCCTTCAGCTGCCAGGAGCACATGTAACATGTCAGCCAGTGTCATAGCTACAAGTCTAATGACAGATGCCCTTCAATCCATACAGGGGAGTTCCTGAGGATATACAGTAGTTGGGGCAGAATCACCATCTTCACCAAAGATATTTTCGGCTCTTGATTACGGGAGTCGAAGCCCTATCTTTATTTTAGATCTCAATTTTGTTATCAATGGGATCAAATTAAGCTGTAAAAAATCTTCAGAGGAGATGGTAATCCCCAAATATTCAAATGAATCAGAGCTCTTCATATTTTCATATTGCTATTCAACTCCTCAGTAATAGGTTCTAATCTATCTAGAAGCAGAATAATAGTTTCGGACCAATTGAGCTAAATTAGATTTTAACTTTATTTTAATTTTGTTGTTTAAAAAAAAAAAAATCTTGCCTTAAAGGGGTTGTGTTAAGCCAGTACATACTGATGACCTATACCCCAAGATAGGTCATCAGTATCTTTTGACTGCACAGTCCCTTTACATTTGGAAACATTTTGGTTCACCATGATTTCTTTCCCATCTATTACAGAAAGAAACAACATGTGTAAGAGTACACTGTTCACATTTTAAGATCCAAGGATCAAGATAGAGAATTTTTGCTTTAGGTGATACATTGCTTATTTTTAGAGCATTGCTGTAAATGTGGGGGGTAATCACATTACCTACAGCTGCTAGATGGCACTAGGAGAACATCCTCAGGCCTGCCCCTCCTCATGGTTCCACCTAGCAAAATGAATTGTTGTAATTTTTTACATAATATAAAAGTTTGCATATAGGCATCTCTAGTAAATGTCATTGTTGTGTAACATTATAGAGAACGCTAATAGGCTTTTAGACGCCTTAAGTCCCCTTTACACTGCCTGAACTTTGGGCAGGTAATCGGTAACAAGCATTCGTAGAAACGCTCATTAGGGATTATCTACTAGTGTAAAGGTGGCGCCAATGAACGAGCAAACCGCTAGTTTATTGGGTAATAATTTATTGTTTGTGCAGACACCTAAATCATTGTTTTCTTGAGGCAGAACGTGCCGTCTAAACAGTCTCTGCTGCCGGCAAACAATGATTCTGTATAGAGACGAGCGATGGCATTAGCGATTGTTCCTCCCACTACTGTGGAGGAGATCGCTGCATGTAAATGTGCCGGTCTCCTCCACTGACGAGAAGATACTTGCCGGGAAGGAACACTTCCTTCCCTATAATCGTCTGCTTAATTAAACAGTGTGAAGGGGCTCTTAGACTTTGATACTTTAGATCACTTGTGATTAAAATAGCACTAATACCAGAACCCATTGAAGTGCAGGACACAGCTGTCCCCTACTTTGTCTTGTACTTAAGACCAGATGTTCATCTTCGAACAACATCCTGACTTATTATCAGCCAATAATGAATTCCCTTCTTAGGGTACTTTCACACTAGCGTTGTAAGGGTTCGGCAGGCAGTTTCATCTGACAAATGCATTGAAATACCGAATCCGTCTCTCCGGTGTCATCCGGAAAAATGGATCTGGTATTTCTTTTTTAAACATTTTCAAAGGTCTGCGAATGCGCATACCGGAAAACCAGATCTGTCAATGCGGCAATTTTCTGAACACTTGGAACCGGATCCGGCAATAATACATTTAAATTAAAATTAATTCCGGATCCAGCAAGTGTTCCGGAATTTTGGCCAGAGAAAATACCACAGCATGCTGCAGTATTTTCTCCGGCCAAATACGTAAAAGGAACGGAACGGAAGACATCCTGATGCACACTGAACGGATTGCTTTCCATTCAGAATGCATTAGGACAAAATTAATGCGTTTGTTTTTTTTCAGTATTGAGCCCCTATCACGGAACTCGATACCGGAAAAGAATAACGCTAGTCTGAAAGTACCCTTACCATTCAGTTGTTTCCATCAAGATCGCGCCTGGTCATTTCTTCTTGTAAACTGATGTGTCAAGATTCAGATTGGCCTATTTTTACTGAAACACCTACTTTTTCCCTAAACACATATCATGTCTTTTGGCATACACCTGAAATAAATGCTTGGTCTATGCCAGAGCACTATGCGGAGAAATGGAGAGTGGCCATGCAGGTGCAGCTGTTTTCCCTGCACTTCAGGGGCCCCATTCTGGAGATAGGAGCGGGTCTCTGAGGTAGGACCACCTCCTATCTGATATTGATGGCATATCCTAGCAATATGCTATCATTCCCAGATGGGAATACGCCTTTAAGGTACCCATATACATTAGCCTAAAGTTGATCAGAACAGACTATTTAACAGCAAATGATCGTTTTGGCAGACCCACGGCATTATCTATTACCACTGTCCAGTTTAGTGTGCTACATAGAAGCCCATTGACAGGGATGATGGTAAGCAGCCCGAAGACATAGATTTATTAAAGAGCCTTTCTCCCCACGACAACCCTTGACCTATTACTTTGGACCCCCTAATAGAGCAAAGAACCGCTGACAAGTCACAGACTAGAGCTGTCCTATGTATCATTGTACGAGCAGGGGCGTAGCTATAGGGGGTACAGAGGTAACAGTCGCTACCGGGCCCAGGAGCCTGTGGGGGCCCAGAGACCCATGTGCCGTATATGAAGACACCAGTATTATAGAAAGTGCATGCTGGTCAAGTTACACCTCTGGCTGGTGGAAAGGGGTTGTTAGGTCAGGAATTTGGCATGGGGGAGGGGGTGCCTCAGGCAGCACGAAGGCTATGTGCTCCCCTACCACTGGCAACAAAGCATTGAATAAAAGGGGGCCCAAGCAGAACTCTTGCACCAGGGCCCGTGAGCTTTTAGCTACACCCCTGTGTACGAGTGTCCCATTCTTGTCCCATGTATTACTGTATGTATGTATGTCTTATTCAATAGCAGTTAAATATTAATAATAAATTACTGAAGTCTATTAGTGGCCGTTAGAATGGAGCGAATCGAACTCCGGGAAGTGAAATTCGATCTGAATTTCAGGGAAAACTCGATTCGCAGTGAAGCCAAATTTCCTTGTGCTTTATGGTAATGGCTGGTTGATGTTACCTGAAATAGCGTAAATTTTTTTAAAAAAATCATACTTACCTCATCCGTTTAAGTGCGAAGAGCCGGTCGCCAGTATCTTAATTAAAGATACCGCGCAAAATCCCCTGCGCCAACCTGATGACGTCATCACGGGCTGCGCTAGATTTCGCGTTAGATCTTTAATCAAGATGGCCGCGGCCATCAAATGGATGAGGCAAGTATGATTTCATTATAGTAGAACTCCCAGCAAAATGTTTATTCTCTGATCTGCTAGAAAGTGATGTCCTGGAATCAACTCTCTGATCTCCAGCTGACACAGGACAAGAAGCCGGTTATTCTCTATTAATTCCTAAGAGACTGACATTGAGGCTCCCATAGGAACACATAGAGAAACTGACTTCCTGTCCACACATAAGATGCTTGGAGAGTCTGATTGCTGGTCACATGACACAGCTGAGGATCAGAAGGGAGGGGAAAGCTTACAAATGCAGCCACTGGTAAGAAAATTACATTCACCATAGATTACATTGTATACCTTTCTAGCTGGTCAGAGATAATAATTTATTTGGTGCTAGTGCAATGTGGTGTATGCCTGTGCCTGTAAACATACACCAGGGGGGTTGCCTGGCGTGGATATGCAACTTTATTTTTGCAATTTCATAAATAAGACCTAGGCTACTTTCACATCTGCGTTTTCCGTTCCAGTTTAGAGATCCGTCATAGGATCTCAAGACCGGGGGAAAAAGCTTCAGTTTTGTCCCCATTCAAGGTCAATCAGGACAAAACTGAACAAACCGTAACGGAGTGCACCAGAATGCATTCCGTTCCATTTCGCAGGGTCCCCATGATGTACACAAAAGGGCTGCATGACTCATGGGGTACTGATCTGGCGCCCATTAACTGACAGTGGTTTTAGTGCCGCCTTGTTCATTTTAAAGATAAAACAACTGGGTCCATTCTGAACGGATGCAGACGGTTGACCAAAAAAACTTAGAAATCCAGCACTGATCAAAAGCAGGGGAACTTTATTTCAACGGTTTAAAATCTTCAGTCGCAGGAAAAACTGTTACGCGTTTCAGACCACTTCTATTTTGGGTTCTTCATCATGAAGTGGTCTGAAACGCGTAACAATTTTTCCTGTAGCTGAAGATTTTAAACCGTTGAAATAAAGTTCCCCTGCTTTTGATCAGACCTGGATTTCTACGTTTTCGTGAAACAGCCAAACCCAGGGGTTGTTGTCCGTGCTCTGCACAGCAGGGAGCAGGTGAGAGCTGCTTTTTTCCAATGTTTCATTATTGGATGCAGACGGTTGTATTATTTACCAGATGCGTTTTTGCTGATCCCCTACCAGATGTGAAAGTAGCCTTAAAGGTGTTATAATCTGAAATCCTGACCTACCTTCTCCACTAAAAGTGGCAAGGCTCACCAAATGCTGCAAAAATGTGCAGCAAATGTGGCACACAGGCACTTGCAACATATTTATGCCACAAGCCTGGCATAGCGGATTTTATAAGTGTACCTCTCTGTTTAAATTTGTGGTCATCTTAAAAAAAAATCATTCTGTAATGTGGAAAGACTAAAGTGTGGGGGACAGGCATTTTTATTGACTTCTTTATTTCATATACCTGTTAGAATTCATTTTAGCTGCTAAGAGTCTGCATAGGCGAAGGCTGGGCCTCTCCGCTACAAAAAATATTAGTTTCAGCCTCTACTATTGATGATTTTTTTAAAGTCGATATCAAAGATTTTTGACGGAGGAGGTATTGAACTTGTAAATTTTTATGCAGAAATACACTTTTGCGTTTTTATTTTTATTTTATGAAAACTTATTGCAAGCAAAAAACACAATTGGCACAGTTTAAATTAAATAAAGTACCAAAAAATTTTTGTGTTAAAAGGTGAAATGCCGTCTTTGAAAATCCTTGCCCCATTTTTCATCCCTACAAGTGGTCTTGTCTGTATTGCTCCACAGTGTGCCCTCCATGCCATCAGTGTCTTTTTCTCTTGAGATTTTTTTTTTTAAATGTCCCATAATTCTGGCAATCAATAGATGACAATTTTGTGATCCCCCTTCCCACAGGTGCCTGCTAGATACTTGATTAAGCGAGTTTATTTTGATTTTTCTGTCTCAGTCCTTTGTAATATGGTTAATCCTTATTTAAAGAGCCTCATAATAGCGTTCTTCTTGCCATTGAAGCTTGTTTCCCTAACAGGCGAGGGATAATAGTCTGTTTTTATTTTAAGTTTCGCAGCAGCACATGGTTTGGCGTACTTGACATCGGTCTTGGCAGGGAGAGATTAAGTTGGTGAAAGAGACGCTTGGTGTAGACAGAAAGCAGGGAGCTCAGGTGCTCACTTATTTGTGATTGACGTGCAGCGAAATTTCTTCTAGGCTTACTTTTAAAGATTCCACTTATGGCAGTCACTTCTTGTGCTTTATTGCTTTTACAAGTGGTCTCGAAACCCCGTACTTGAAAATAAACATAACAGTGCTGTTACTGCCATGGTACTTTTTTTTTTTTAAAGTCTTCTTTGCTCTGTTTTGTCAGTGAGCTGATGAGTGACATCAAAGCGGACCCCGCTGGACCGAAATTAAAAAAAAAATGGCTTCCTCTGATGTCCTAGAGACAATAATTATGATGTGCCAGTTAAGTCCAAACTACAGCTGAGGGATTTTACTTTAAAGCAGAGGATTGGGCGCAAAAAAAATGCATTTATAGCTCTTTGTCTGCCACCTCATTATGTGTGGGTCTGATTCATTAAGTAATTGGTTTGCAGTTGTTTACATGAGTATTAAGGCCTTCTATTCATAAGCCTTTGAGAGATACATTGTGCAAATGTTGCATGTTATGAATGCCGAATGAGGGGCAGGGGGCCAGTCCTATTGGCTAAACACTGTACTCTGTTGAAAAGCAAGAGAAAGGGATTGGGTGCTGCTTTGCATAGCAATGACTTTGCTTTAATAAGCTTTAGAGATTAATACACACAAGCTATAAAAGATGCAAAGAGATACTCTTAGCACATTTAAACATGCTCATTTCACCATTGTGGTCCTGGAGACTGAAAGAATCGAGTTCTTTCATATTCATTTTTTTTCTCTCTCTCTCCCCCCGTCCTATGTCTTTAGAGGAAGAAACTTAATAGAATCCGATGTTTATTGTATTATAAATCAAGGGACAGAGCAAGATCTGCAACAGTTTATTATTAAAGATTCATTCAATGTAAATCTTTTTCTGCCATTGTTATTTCCTATAGCAAAATCATTTTGTGGTTGAATGGTGATAAAAGGCGTAATGTGCAAAGAAGTGAGTCTTAATAGGACGCTGCTCTCTGAGTAAAGACCACTTGTTCCCCTTTGTGCAGGAGAACAGGCCAGCTTCCTCCTCTTCAGGACGCGCTGTTCGGCCTTCCACCATTAAAATGCATTCTGTTTCTTTCCCATAAAACATTTGCAAAAAAAAAAAATCCAACTGGGGTAGACTTGGCCCTTGGTTATCAAAAAAGAGCACAAGGTAAAAATGATCAGCGCTCGCAGCTAAAACAAGAAGAACCTCATCAATGTTAGACGGCGCTGTATCTGGTAAATTCTTCACTGACTGCTTTGGATTAAGGCTGATTTTCTGGAAGCTTTTGGAAGCAGACAATATACTTGTGTGGGATGTTGACTGCGTAATAATGAAGAAGCCGGAGGAGGTCGCTAGATACTGAGCCATGCTGAGCTGTGAGATCAGAGCCCTTGTGTGTGTGTAGAGAAAATGCTTACATGGAAAGTTATACACGACTATTACTGTTATGAGATTCTATATTTGTTTATTTTTCATGAATGTATTTTTTTGCCTAGGAAAACCACGATTAAATGAAGACGAGCTGCTGTTATAACCTTATCTTATTTAGGATTCAGATTTTTCAAAAGTTTCTTTTAAGTTTTTACCTTTTGACAAATAAACTGCTTCAGTTTTTCTAAATCATTTTATATACTAGCCCAGTGGTGGCGAACCTATGGCACGGGTGCCATAGGCGGCACTCAGACCCCTCTCTGTGGGCACCCGCACTCTGGAAAAAGTCTATGGTTTACCAATATGCCTTAGACTATTCCTGTGATTCATCAGCACAGGTAGCACTATGAACAGCACAGACGGCCCATTGAATGCAGGTTATTATAGATAAATGATAAGGTACATGGAAGATATACTATAGAGGACTGTAGTATTCAGGGTAAAGGGAATCTGTCACCTAGTTTTACCCTAAAGAGCTGCGGACATGCACAGATAGATCTCCGCTAGCATGTCCGCAATATACCTGTCCCATAGCTCTGTGTGGTTTTATTTTGTTTAAAAAATGATTTTATAGATATGTAAATTAGCCAAGTAAGGTGCCCAAGGCGTGGTTACTTACCGTTAAGGAGCCCAGCCACGCCCCCTGTGAAGGAGCCCAGTACCGCCTGCATCCAGGAATCTCCTCCTTGCTCACAAAGTTACAGTGCAGTAATCTCGCGATGCGAGAGCTAGCGCATGTGCAGTTCGTTCCCTGAGGCTGATGCCAGCAAAGGGAACGAACACTTTGCCGGCACTGCGCATGCGCTAGCTCTCGCATCGCGAGATTACTGCACTGTAACTTTGTGAGTAAGGAGGAGATTCCTGGATGCAGGCGGTACTGGGCTCCTTCACAGAGGCGTGGCTGGGCTCCTAACGGTAAGCTACGCCTTGGGCACCTTACTTGGCTAATTTACATATCTATAAAATCATTTTTTAAACAAAATAAAACCACACAGAGCTATGGGACAGGTATATTGCGGACATGCTAGCGGAGATCTATCTGTGCATGTCCGCAGCTCTTTAGGGTAAAACTAGGTGACAGATTCCCTTTAAGTTGCTGTGTTGGCACTTTGCGATAACTAAGTGGGTTTTGGGTCGCAGTTTGGGCACTCAGTCTCTTAAAGATTCGCCATCACTGTACTACCACAACTTTACTTAACTAGTTTAAAGTGTAGTAAACTGCAAGTGGATCATTTTGGCTTTGTTCACATTAATCATTGGTTTGCAGAAGAATTTTTAGTATTTTTTACAGCAAGAATATTGAAGTCTGTAATATACCAGAAACCTGATGGATCCCTTATAAGTCAATAGGTCGCGCTGGTGATCCTTTGGAAAACGCGGATGTCGAATCGACAATGCTGGCGTGGACAGAGTTTTAGAAACTCATTTTACTTAGATATGATATTGATCTGCAGACCTTTATGTACAGAGATTTGACTATATACATTAACATATAGTGCGTGGTATATTTTAATCTAAATGTTTTACACTTTTATATAATATTTTATTATTTATAGGGCAGAGGATTATAAATCTACTTTCTGGCATCAATGCTGGGTTTCAGCTAGAAAAAAACCACTGCATGTAGCAGTTTTTGTCCAGCCAATACTCAGCATTATGCTTGAACAGGCTGCTGGATCTCCTAACGCTAGTGGGAAGCCGGCAAAATAATTTTTTGTTTAAGTTATTAAACATAAGGCGGTTTATTGTGGGCGCATAGCAATAATATTGGAACAAATACATTGTTTAGACTTATAGATCAGGCCTTAGACACATCCTTCTGTTAATCCTTGTCCTGTTTGCAATTCGTTAAAATGACCATTAGATGGCAGTAATATACATATTTTTTCAGTTGGGATTGCTCAACTAGCATGTTGTATTAGTATTAATATACACAGATAAGCCATATCATTAAAACCACCTGCCTAATATTGTCTAGTCGCCCACCAGTCCAGTCCAGACACCAGCTTTAGATCCATTAAATCCTGTAAGTTGCAGCGTGGAGCTTTAATGGATCTGATTGGGTTTTTCAGCACATCTGACAGATGTTTGATCAGATTGAGATCTGGGGAATTTAGAGGCCTAGACAACACCTTGAATTCTTTGTCTTGTTCCACAAATCATTCTTGAAGAACTTTTGCTGTGTGGGAGGTTGTATTGTCCTGCTGAAAGAGCCCACTGACTTCAGGGAATACCACAGCCATGAAGGGGTGTACTTGGCCTGTACAATGTTTGGGTAGGTGTTACGTGTCAAGTTAGTCCACGTGAAGGCCAGGACCCAAGGTTTCCCAGAGCATCACATTGCTGTACACGTGATATATAAGAAGACGTGATTCATCAGACAAGGCCATTACTTTATGATCCAGTTCTGCTCATTGTAAGTGGAACTGGACAGGACTCAGCATGGGTACTCTGACCGTTCTGTGATGCTCTGTGCGTTATGACACCTTTCTGTCATAGCCATCAGTAACTTTATTTTAGTAGTTTGCGCTGCAGTAACTCTTGTGGGATTAGTTGAGCTATTCTCTCCCATGCACATAAATGACCTCAAGCTCCCATGACCCTGTCGCCGGTTGACCAGTTGTCCTTCTTTGGACCACTCTCTGTAGTCACTAACCACTGCATACCAGGAACACCCCACAAGACCTGTCAGAGATTCTCCGACCTAGTCTTCTGGCGATCACAATTTAGCCCTCTGCTGGTACCCACTCATCCTTAGAATGGGGGTCCCAAGCCCCCCACCCCCCAATTAAGGAGAAGTTTGAAAGGGGCAGCAGTCAAGCATACATGCTGCCGCTCTATTCAAAGTCTATGGCACTGACAGAGATAGCCAAGTACAGCATTCAGCTGTTTCTGACAGCCGCTCCTAATGGGGTTTTCAGTAATTTTAATATTGATGACCTGTCTTCAAAGTAGGTCATCAATATTGGCGGGGATATGACACCTGGCACGCCAGTCGATCAGCTGTTTTAAGAGAAGGCCGCACTTCATGCAAGCACCGCCTTCCCTTCATTTTTTACCTGCTCGCCGTCGACATTGCAGCGGTGAGCACGTGTAATTACAAGCCATCCCATTCAGTTCTATGGGACGGCCCATTCCTATACACTTTTCTATATGAATGAGCCGTGTCGACGCCGAGCAGGTAAACAGCAACCATCTGATCAACGGGGGTGCCAGGTGTCGGATGCCCGCTGATCTGATAGGTCCTCAATATTAAAATGGCGGAAATCTCTTTTAATGGATCGACAGCTCAGCCCCAAAGTGCACCTGGCCATAGGTAGCCAGGTAGCCGGGGCACCGCAGCGCATGGAAAAGTTTGAAGGAAACACTGTGATTAATATCTGCATAGTTAGTGGGATATTCTGACAAGAGACACATATGGCATGTCCATGCATAGAATATGCCACAAATGTCTGATGCAGGTTGCAGAGGTGGTGGGGGTTGGGGGGTGGAATAGGGGTACCTTAGGCTACAATGGAACAGCCAGGTCCTCCTTTGTCCCCTTTTCTTTATAGACCACTAACCAGGGGACCTGCTTAACCCAGTAAAGACTGTCTGAAAGGTAATTAAGTCTATTGTATTTCATTTATGGCAATGTTCCTACTGATATAATAGTGAAGTATATCTCTCTCTGTGAGCCACCATCAGCACGTTGATTGATATGCCAATTCCTCCCCAACTCCTGGATGAGATCTATGAATTCATATCAATGAATGAATAAAAAGCTGACGAATATGTTGGACTCTTGCTGGTCCCAAAAGACACGTATCAGGTTATGTACGTACGAGAAAGGAAAACCTGTAATTAAGAGGTATTGTTATATGGAAATGATAGTGAGGGCCGACTTGATGACGGGTTCCCTTTAAATAGTGAGTATACAATCTTTTGTTATTATTAGCCTTATCTAGCTTATAGTCTGTAAAAACCCACTAGCGGCAAGGAGCTCCGGCAGGCTGTTCCTGCGGGTGAACAGACCGCGCCGGAGCCGTGCTGCTGCTAGTGCACGTGTGGGGCCGGAGGTCCGCTCCAGCCCCATTGACTATAATGCCGAGAGGCGGCCGGAATAAAACTACGACATGTAAAGGGAGGCCATTGATCCCTGACCCTTGAAGGTCTTTGTGGCTCTGAATGTTTGGGAATAGTGATGAGGGAAGCGAGTTTCAGATACTACATACGAAGTCGCTTCGTTCAAAACTACGGATTAATACTGTATGGAGATACGTCTCTGCACTGTATTAAAATGTATGGGCTCCGATGAGCTGAAGTTTGTTACTCTGTTTTGAGGTACCAGTCGAAGCCAAAGCCGAGTTCGTTTTCAAGTGGTTTTCCACTTTAAAAATCAACTACCGAAGTTATTCAACGGAGGCACGTACGACTTCTAAAATAAGCATAGACATAGCACGTACTTGGTTTTTCATTTAAAAATGAGTTGTGTTTGTATTAGTGTATTTGCATGCATACAAATATACAAAGATAGCTATAATAGCCTGTAGTAGCTGTTGATGTTGATGGATGTTGCAGTTAGATTGTAAGCTCTTATGGTTAGCGAATCCGATCTCTCTCCTTTTTCTCATTGTTATTGTTGATAACGTCATTTTACTTATTAATTCCTCATTTGTAAAGAGCAGCGGAATGTGTTGGCGCATTATGAATAAAGATGATTTTTATTATTAAATGGGTTTTCCAAGACTTTTATACTGATGACCCATCCTCAGGCTAGGTCATCAGTATCTCATCGGTGCAGATCAGCTCTCGCAGTAACTTGGCTTGGTATTGCAGCTCAGCCCCATTCACTTCAATGCGGCTCAGCTGTACCTAGGCCACGTGACCGATGAATGTGTTATCACTGGCCTAGTAAAAGTAGAGAGAAGGCTGCAGCGTTACTGTAAGCACCGGTACCTTCTCAATCAGCTGATCAGTGAGGGTCCCGGGTGTTGGACCCCCACCAATCAGATACTGATGGACTATGCTGAGGATAGATCGTCAGTATAAAAGTCTTGGAAAGGCCTCATGCACACGACCGTTTTTTTATGCTGTCCGCAAAAAGGTGTTCCGTTGTTCAGTGATCCGTGTCCGTTTTTGCCTTCCGTTGTGTTTCCGTGTGTCTTCCGTTTTTTTTTGCGGGCATGACCCAAAAGATTTTACCAAAAGACAGGCTGACAATGTTTCCCAAGTGCCTACCAAGGGATCCGCAAAAAAAACGGACACGGAACACGGATGACACACGGAGGGCCATCCGCATTTTTCACGGACCCATTGACTTGAATGGGTCCGTGAACCGTTTTTCACGGACAAGAATAGGACAGGTTATATTTTTTTGACGGACTGGAATCACGGACCACGGACGCGGAGGACAAACGGTGCATTTGCCGAGGTTTCCACGGACCCATTGAAAACCAATGGGTCCGCAGAAAATCACGAAAAACGGAGCAACGGACACGGAATCAAACAACGGTCGTGTGCATGAGGCCAAAGTCTGAGAAAGTCAGAATGCAAACTTTTCAGTACTTTAAACACTTTCCCGGCAGTCAACATTTCTTTTAGGGCAGTACAAATTTATAGGACACAACTGTACCCATTTATTGGTCTCCGTTGTGCCATTGAGAAGTTTCAAAGTAGTTTATACATGTTTCCTTCTTATTAGCCTACTTCCCATTCACTGCTTCTAATGAGATTTCCTGATGTATATTTACTTAGCATCACTGATCTGCATAATTATCACATCCCTATTTGTCTGCCCAATGATCGGCAGGATGATCACCGATCGATGATAAAAACGTCAATCTGTGCTTGTTTGCATTGGCCTGCAATCATTCCTCCCCTATCCAGTTCTATTGGTTATTAGCAGAATATTACACAGAGAGATGTGCCGACTGATTATACGGGCCTGAAAATCCCTCAATCTAATAGGGGATTTAGTCCATTTTACGATGAAAAAAATTCAGACAAAAACTGGCAACTACATAACCCGATCCTCCGCTTCATATTCCAGATCACTGTTTGATTGTGATTAGAAGACCAGACTCCGTCTGCTCAAGCTATTAGTTCAGAGCACTTGCTACTATATTCTGTAAATGCAGCCCCCTCTAGAATTGCTAGACCTATATGCCTCGTGAATAGGTTACAGCGTGCTCTTGGAAAGCAATACCACACACATATTTGACACAAAAGATCAAAATTATTCCAATGTGACCTTGAAAGAAGCCATCTAGTACACAAAAAAGCAGACATTTACGGACAATCTTTTTTCCCCACTCCATATGCATGAAAAGAGATCAAAGGTTGTAAACAGCCTGGGCCCTTTTTCTTGAGCTTACAATGCGCAGGAACGTTACAGAGTAATTATATCTATAGAAGCGTATACAATACATGTATGTGTCACGGACGTTCCCGCGACAGGTGGCAGGAGATCGGTGAAACTAGTAATACGTGGTTTGATCTGACATGTTTTCCATTTGGATCAAATGACGTCTGTGTTGTTTCTGGTGCTTGCCACGCCTTCTATCCCCAGGTGTGGCTATTAGGGTCATTTAACCTTCTCAATTTATAGTTCCTTCTCCCACAATGCTGTGCGGTTTATAGCTTCTGTTTGGACCTTTGGATAGATTGTGTTTGGATCTTGGCTGAGTTCCTGGTGGTTCTTTTGCTCCTTTTGAAGTTAAGTCTTTCCTTTCCCTTTTGTATTTTTTTTTGGGTTCTGTGTGTTTCATTTCTCTATTGTTTGTATTAGGCCTGAAGGAGACTACTGTTCGTCCTTCCTTTTGGAGGAACAGGTAGTCTCGTCCCTGCCATTAGTACCAGGGTCCTATAGGGCTTAATAGGACTCTAGGTATTCCTGCGTATGAACTCGCCTACTTTGGGGTCTGTTTATACTGGTAGTTAGTCAGGATTTTGGTTAGGGTTTTCACTAGGAGGTGTCCATTTTCCTTCCCTAGTTCTTAGGCCTGATTCCCTGTCTCCCCCCTTCCCTCCTATGCTTGGTGTGGTGTTTCCCTTCCACGCCGAAGCGTGACAGCATGCCTGAGCTTTAGGATGCAGAATGCTATAATGCAAAGCAACTTAGATTCAAACTGGGAACATGAATACAAGCAGCAATTGAGAAGGACAGAATCCTTGAACTGAGAGACCTTGGTTTATCACTCCGGCAGATCACTACGCGCGTAGGACAATATCTCAGCAATGCTCAGTGTTGCGTGTGCCGCTGGTTTGGAGAACAGCAATGAAATGACAGAAAGAGGTGCACAGAGGTGAACCTCTGCACAGACGGATTGTCTGAGTAGAAGAATGGAGCGTAGTGATTCTTTCGGTACTGCAAGTGAAATTGGACATTACATACTGAGCCTAGGGCAGCAAACCATGTCTACACAAACAAATCAGAAGGCATTTGAGTGACATTGGGCTGTGAGCCAGACATCCAGCTATAGGTGTTCCATAAACCTCATGCCACTGCTCCCAAAGGCTATCATGGTGCACAGCAAGGTGACGATAGTGGCTGGAATATGGAGGTCTATGCTCTTCAGTGAGGAGTCTGCATTTGTCTCAAATACAATGATAGCTGGAGAATAATCTAGAGACCACATGGGCAACGCCATGAAGAAGCCTTCACAAGGGAACATCCCAGGATTATGGTGTAGGGTGGCATAATGTACAGTAGCTGGACCCCTCTAGTCTTCATTTTAGGTATACTCACAGATCGGCGTTACATTGATATAGTCATGGAACCAGTGGTACGGCCATTTCTCCAAAGTGTCTCAGCCAGGCTGCTTGTTGCTCTTGCTACCATGAGCAGCCCCTGTGGCATAAAAGCGCTACCATGTCCTGCAGAGTCTCCGGACTTGCCTCCCATAGAGCACATCTCGGACATCATTGGTCGGGAATTGCAAATGGAGCTGTCAGCAGCGAATCTTGATGACTTACATTCCTAAGTGTATTCAGCATGGCAGGACATTCCTCACAACCATTAATAACCTCATTAATACCATGCCAAGGCATGCAAGTATGTGTCTTTTTGAGTGCGGTGCTCATACTTGATACTGTAGAAATTGAAATGCTTAGAATATTTGTTTCCATTTTTTTTATCCTTTGCATATCGTTAAGATGTCTATCAATCCTGTGACTTCTATAATTCCACAACATTTCCTACATGGTGTTGTAATTTCAGTGTTGAGGCGTGTATATCGCTAAATAGTCAAGAAACGTATATATTTTATTATTTCCAGCAAAATGGCAGACACCATGATGGAACTGAAGTTCATTATGAGCTACATAGCTTTGCCTTCAATAAGCACCCTCTAGTGGTGACTGTTGGCAACCTTAATTTTTTTATTTGACTGTATGGCTGCATGACGTGAAGCTGCTGTGTTTAGTGAAATAAAGGAGCTCTGAAAAATGAATCGGCACAAAATTTGGGATAATTTAACAAAAAATATACACTTTAGCTAGTGAAATTGCAGAGTTTCAATGTGAATTAACAATGTTCTCACCTGTTCTCTTTGGAATCTCTCGTTACAGAAAAGAAAATGCACCTACAGCAGCAGCAAATATGAAATTTAAGAAAAGACCAAATAATATCAAGTCTAAAGGTGAGTATTTTACCTGATTGTATGTATCCACACTTAGTTCCACTCCGACTCCCCATCTGTTTTACTTCTGCACACATTTTGTCATGGTTAGCCAGTTCGAATATTTATGTCTTCGACTTGCAGTAGGAATGCAAACTACAAATAAAAGCCATGCATTAAAGGCCCCCCCCCCCCATCCCATGTACCGGGCCCCTCACAGGTAATATACTTACCCCACTCCCTGCGCCGGTCCTGGTCCCCCACCGCCACTGCTGCTTCTCCCTGTACACGGATGAAAACATCCGGTGTCGGGAGCGCAGCCAATGGCAAGCGGGGACGGGCCTCCCGATTATCGCGGGTGACTCTAGGGAGGCTCATCCCTGTCCCTGCCTGCCATTGGCTGCATCCCCTCCCCCCCAACACCGGATGTTTTCATCCGTGTACAGGGAGAAGCGGCAGTGTACCTGTAAGGGGCCGGCACATGGGGGGGCTATTTGTGAAGTTGGATGTCCCCTTTAAAGGAATTGTGTCATCAAAAATGTTATCTGCCAGTTAAAACCAAATAGTAACACCTTTTTTCTAATCTGTTTTTATTTCCTGATTGTAGATTTTTTTTATTTTATTCCCTGAACATGGTTATGGGGCCGGCCATCTTGCCTGATCTGTTCTTAAAAGCATTAAAAATTGCTTTACTGCAGCGCCATAGGTCATAGACATCATGGACTCTGTGATCTGTGCAGAGGTCATTGTACAAGGAAGGAATAGATAGGCTTTGGCAATCACCTACTGTGAATGGTGGAGCTTGTCTTATCTATTCACAGAGAAGATATCACTACAGGCAGGATTAGAATGAGGTAACTGCAGGAAAGTGATCTGTACAGACCAAGAAGTGGTGCCAATAATAAGCATGGTGCTGGATTTTTGGTTTTAGTTTAAATATAAAAAGTGACATGAAAAATTAAAAATTGCATTTTTTCATCAAAATTTTTTAAAAAATATGCTAAACATAAAAAAGTGATTTAGACACCAGGTCATCTTCTAGTGACTCATTCCCTTTAAAAGAGGTTGTACATATTACAGTGAATCGACTGGAGTTATTTATTTTCCTCCTTTTCTAAATATAGACAGTGGGGATAACTCAGGCCTAGCCAGTGCTTTCTCTGACTGAGAGGTGGAAGAAACCACCTACAGCTATCACTTTAAGTCCCCTTTCACACGGGCGTGATTTCCACGCGGGTGCAATGCGTGAGGTGAACACATTGCACCCGCCCTGAATCCGGACCCATTCATGCAAATGCAAAGTAAAGAGGGCGATTGAGGGTTAAAAAAAAAAAGGAACTCACCTCCTCTAATTGAGCGCGTAGTTGCCGGTCTCCTGTTCTGTCTTCATCTGGGGGGGGGTAAAAGACCTTCCGTGACGTCACTGGGTCACATGGTCCAATCACTTGCTCCCATCACAATGCATTACAACAGTTTGCACACGCGCTGAAAAATCGTGCATTTTCCCGCCCCTTATCCGGGCGTCAAACATGATGCCCGTGTGAAAGAGGCCTAACTAAAACTGAGGAAAAGCCAACCTTTAGTGCGCCTCCCCCATACCCCATTATTGCGGACTAATGAATAAGCAACCTGATTTGCCACCTCTCCATCATAACCTCTAAGGCTACCTATACACTGTGCGGTTATGCATGATTTTTTCATGTAGATTCTTGTGCAGAAAAAACACAGATAACACAGATTTCATGTAAACTTTGCTTCTTTTTTTTTTTTCTTCCATCCACAAATTGTCCTGCTGTGCGGATTTTGAAATCTGCAGCATGTCAATTGTACGATTTCAGCTGCAACAAAAATATATGTAACAAATGCCATTATTGGTGCAGAAAGACATGTAAATCGGCACCTCTCAGTGGGTACCCTAAACCCACTGATTTAGATTCAAATTTGTATGGGTTGGGGGTGCAGACCACTGTTTGCCTGACAGATATCTAAAGTATATGTTGGGGGGGAAGGGGGTTGAATCCCATCTGGCCATTTATAGCTTATCATTAGGAAATGCCATAAATATCTGATAGGTGGGACTCCGCCGTGCATGTGTTACATCCTCTCCATTCATTGCCCTGGGGCTTTCGAAAATAGCTGAGAAAGCTACTTTCGGAAATCCCATGGAAGTGAATCCCATCCCATAACTCTTCATTCATGGTGGGAATTCGTTCTTGAGATAGTAGCTGGTCCCAGAGACGGGAGCTGCACCTATCGGACACTTATGTTATCAATATGCCATAAAATAGGAATACCCCTTTAACTTCTCCTAATCCCACTGTAATACAGTGCTATCATGATACCGGAATTATCCTATAGAGCTCAGTATAGACTGCAGATGGTGACATTTACTTTGTAAGCCCCCTACAACATATATTTAAAAGAACAGGATTTATTACTGATCCCTGTGGAACCCTATTAGCGATCGCTAGACAATCTGAATATGGCCTCATGCACACGACCGTGTCCGTTGCTCCGTTTTTCTTGATTTTCTGCGGACCCATTGGTTTTCAATGGGTCCATGGAAAACTCGGCAAATGCACCGTTTGTCCTCCGTGTCCGTAGTCCGTGATTCCAGTCCGTCAAAAAAATATAACCTGTCCTATTCTTGTCCGCGAAAAGCTGTTCGCGGACCCATTCAAGTCAATGGAACGTGAAAAAATGCGGATGGCCATCCGTGTGTCATCCGTGTTCCGCATCCGCGTTTTTTTGCGGATCCCTTGGCAGGCACTTGGCAAAAATTGTCAGCCTGTCTTTTGGTAAAATCTTTTGTGTCATGTCTGCTAAAAAAAACGGAAGACACACGGAAACACAACGGAAGCAAAAACGGACACGGATGACGGAACAACGGAACCCCATTTTGCGGACCGCAAAAATTACTGTCGTATGCATGAGGCCTATGTTTTATTAGTAGGGTTCTATCAGTAATATTAGTTAAAGGGGTTGTTTCTTCCCAGAAGGAGAGCCACTCTTGGATTCATGTACTGTGTCTGGTATTGCATTATAGCCCCTGAAGATCATTACCACCTAAAATAAATCTCTGATCTGCTGTCCAAAGAAGAGAGCGACTGTTCAAGCAAGATGCTACCTGCATAATCATGTGAAGAAAATAGAATAAGAAATAAATGATTTAAAAAAAATCCTACCAATAACCACCTAATACCAAACATTTCCAACTTATGACTGTCCCATTCCTACGCTAGCATAATAGCCAGTGCTCAGTTAGTACTGCCATACAGTGCTCAAATGATGCCGCTATACAATGCCTAAATACTCTTGTAGATACTAAGTATCTACATAGTCCTTCATTATAGAGCTCAATTACTGTAATAGCACAATAATCTGCCCACCTAATACAGTACAGCCATGTGATGTTCAAAAAATGCCGTATTACGTCCTCTCACTAGACATATAGGGGGTCATTTTTTAAACAAATACGCCTATATAAGGCTTATTTCTGGCGCAGGTTGTGGCACAAAGGTCCTGTGCACCGCAATCT
Source organism: Bufotes viridis (assembly GCA_033119425.1). Taxonomy (NCBI): domain Eukaryota; kingdom Metazoa; phylum Chordata; class Amphibia; order Anura; family Bufonidae; genus Bufotes; species Bufotes viridis. Next base: position 373,271,538 of record CM065592.1, read on the forward strand.
GCGACTTTTCTCCACTCACGCCAAGTCTAAAAAAAAAGTGGGTGTTGCTTGGGCGGGGATGGGGACAGGCCAGTAGGTCCGTCTCATTTACCATTTTGTATTCCTGTTTCAGGCGTAGAAAATGGTCTAAATGTAAGACAGCTGGGAAGCTCTTCTTACATTTAGAAGCGGAGGTGGATTCACTAAGGTTATGAAGAGGCCGGCGCCTCTACATAACTGTGGCAGAGCCACCGCCAGTGCAGGGCCTTGAGATGGACTGGATCCATAATGCAAGCTTATTTCAAATTCCATGTCATGAAATTCTGTTAAAGGGGTTTTCCCATTAAGACCACTTATCTCCTATCCAAAGGATTGTCTGATTGTTGGTGGTACGACTGATGGGGCCCTCGCAGATCACAACAAGGAGGCCTGCACTGTTCCATTGTTATCATGTTTAAATGTTGTCATGAGGATTTATGCCTCTTTTACTGCATCCAATTATTTTATTTGCCTTGGCAGCAGCTGCCTGGCATTGGTTACTAAAGTCAAGGTCATTGTCTACCAATATCCCTAAATTTCTTCCATGGAGGTTTCAAACAGTGTTTTACCATTTAATGTATAATTGTTTTTTCAGCCTAAGTGCACGCCCTTACATTTATCCACATTGAACCTCATTTCATCAGCGTCCCCAAATCTCTCTGTGATGACCTCTTCTAGGTTTATTACTTAGCAGAGCTCAGTATCATCTGCAGATATTGAAACTCTACTACATACCGACCTCTACAAGGCTTTCATTAAACATAATAAAAAGGAGAGGGCTCAGTACTGACCCCTGTGGTACTCACGGGTGCTTGTTTCCTATCACTCAGCCAGTTGTTAACCCATGTGCACATATTGTCCCCTAGACCAGGCATTCTCATTTTATGCATCAGTCTTTTATATAGTACTTAGTGAAATTCCTTTATAGATCCACAGCAATACTGTACATTCACACGACAGTGAAAAAAAATGGCCATGAAAAACAGACACACTGTCAGCTTTTCGTGGCTATTTTTTAACCACTTTTGCATCCATTTTATGTCCCTCTGTTCATTTTTAACGATCGTTTTCTCCATCTGTGCTTTGCGCCCATTTAAAAAATCCTTTAAAAAAATGGAAGAATTCAATTGGCTTTTTTTTTTTTTTTTTTAACCCCTGCAGAGCCCTCAGAGTACATAAAGCCCCCATAGTGATCTCTAGACATCAAGTGCCCCACCATAGCGCCCCCAGTAAGATTAATACCCCCTTAGAGGACCCTGGTATTTTTTATGCCCCCATTAGTTGCCCCCAGTATGATTAATGCCCCTTTATTGAAATGGATCCAGCAGAAAGTAGAAGTCATTCCTTTATATGTTTCCATTTCCTTCCAACACATTTCTTGCTTTGGAGTAAAAAAAAAACTTCCACAAAAACCTATATGTGAACCAACCCTTAGGAATCCATTACTGTGTACGAACTTGAGCCCACCCTGCTCATACACATTAGATGGTCGGCTGTTCCCTCCTGAATTGGTAGGTTCCTCCAGCGTTCAACTAAGCTGTATGCCACGTTAAGCATTTCCACAGCTGTACTATCATCATGAGAAGACATTGTCCTATTGAGCAGGCCAGGCTGACCCTGCTCATACACATTAGATGTTCGGCCATTCCCCCAGCATTCACCTAAGGTGTATGCCACATTAGCATTTCCGCTGTTGTACTATCATCATGAGAAGACATTGTCTTATTGAGCAGGCCAGGCTGACCCTGCTCATACACATTAGATGTTCGGCCGTTCCCCCAGCATTCACCTAAGGTGTATGCCACATTAGCATTTCCGTTGCTGTACTATCATCATGAGAAGACATTGTCCTATTGAGCAGGCCAGGCTGACACTGCTCATACACATTTGATGGTTGGCCGTTCCCCCAGCATTCACCTAAGGTGTTTGCCAGATTAGCATTTGTGCTGCTGTACTAACATCATAAGAAGACATTGTCCTATTGAGCAGGCCAGGCTGACCCTGCTCATACACATTAGATGGTCGGCCGTTCCCCAGCGTTCACCTAAGGTGTATACCACCAGGGCCGGTTCTATAAGGCAGACCAAGTGGCTGCCTTGGGGCGCAGAGAAGGGGGGGGGGGGCGGAAAAATGAACTTTTTTCTTTAAATCACTTGCGGCGAGTTGCACCGCACTGCCGCCGGCCACCCACCCCAGCCTGCATGTACCATGCAGCCCCGGTCCTCACTCACAGAGCGGCAACACGGTCATGGGGGCACTCAGGGGGTGTGTGACTGGCGAGTGGCTCCGCGGCAGGCAGCAGCAGGGACTGGAGCAGCAGTTGGTGACTGTGACTCACACAGCCAGCCCAGGCCAGCCCAGACGGACTGTTGACTTCGCAGGGTAGGTGGTAGGTGATGAGCGTAGAGCGCATATTGTTTATAATTATTACACAACATTAATGGGGGGGGGGTCACGGGTGACACGATACGAGGGGGGACAAATCAAATGTCTGTAGTCTGTGCCATGGAGGGGCAGACATGTGACATGGGGGGGGGGAGAAGTGTGACACAATAGGGGGTCATAATGTGATCATGGGGGGGGGGCGCCAAAATGTAGCTTCGCTTGTGTTGGCAAAAATCCTTGCACCGGCCCTGTATACCACATTAGCATTTCCACTGCTGTACTATCATCATGAGAAGACATTGTCCTATTGAGGAAGCCAGGCTGACCCTGCTCATACACATTAGATGGTTGGCCGTTCCCCCAGCATTCACCTAAGGTATTTGCCACTTTAAGCATTTGCGCTGCTGTACTATCATCATGAGAAGACATTGTCCTATTGAGCAGGCCAGGCTGACTCTGCTCATACACATTAGATGGTCGGCCTTTCCCCCAGCATTCACCTAAGCTGTATGCCACATTAGCATTTCCGCTGCTGTACTATCATCATGAGAAGATATTGTCCTATTGAGCAGGCCAGGCTGACCCTGCTCATACACATTAGATGGTCGACCGTTCCTCCAGCGTTCAACTAAGGTGTATGCCACATTAGCATTTCCGCTGCTGTACTATCATCATGAGAAGACATTGTCCTATTGAGCAGGCCAGGCTGACCCTGCTCATACACATTAGATGTTCGGCCGTTCCCCAGCGTTCACCTAAGGTGTGTGCCACATTAGCATTTCCGCTGCTGTACTATCATCATGAGAAGACATTGTCCTATTGAGCAGGCTGACCCTGCTCATACACATTAGATGGTTGGCCGTTCCCCCAGCATTCACCTAAGGTGTATACCACATTAGCATTTCCACTGCTGTACTATCATCATGAGAAGACATTGTCCTATTGAGCAGGCTGACCCTGCTTATACACATTAGATGGTTGGCCGTTCCCCCAGCATTCACCTAAGGTGTATACCACATTAGCATTTCCACTGCTGTACTATCATCATGAGAAGACATTGCCCTATTGAGCAGGCCAGGCTGACCCTGCTCATACATATTAGATGGTCGGCCGTTCCCCCAGCGTTCACCTAAGGTGTATACCACATTAGCATTTCCACAGCTGTACTATCATCATGAGAAGACATTGTCCTATTGAGCAGGCCAGGCTGACCCTGCTTATACACATTAGATGGTTGGCCGTTTCCCCAGCGTTCACCTAAGGTGTATGCCACATTAGCATTTCCACAGCTGTACTATCATCATGAGAAGACATTGTCCTATTGAGCAGGCCAGGCTGACCCTGCTTATACACATTAGATGGTTGGCCGTTTCCCCCAGCATTCACCTAAGGTGTATGCCAGATTAGCATTTCCGTTGCTGTACTATCATCATGAGAAGACATTGCCCTATTGAGCAGGCCAGGCTGACCCTGCTCATACATATTAGATGGTCGGCCGTTCCCCCAGCGTTCACCTAAGGTGTATACCACATTAGCATTTCCACAGCTGTACTATCATCATGAGAAGACATTGTCCTATTGAGCAGGCCAGGCTGACCCTGCTTATACACATTAGATGGTTGGCCGTTTCCCCAGCGTTCACCTAAGGTGTATGCCACATTAGCATTTCCACAGCTGTACTATCATCATGAGAAGACATTGTCCTATTGAGCAGGCCAGGCTGACCCTGCTTATACACATTAGATGGTTGGCCGTTTCCCCAGCATTCACCTAAGGTGTATGCCACATTAGCACTTCCACTGCTGTACTATCATCATGAGAAGACATTGTTTGAGCGCAGAGTCAGTTTCTAATTAATCTTTTTATAGGTTGTAATGTGACACTAGCTCTTTGTTATCAGGCTCTTTCTCCTGCAACAATAAAAAAATACTTAGAAAATGTAGTCATGTAATAGCAAGAATGCCTAACCTGCGACTCTGCGCTTTGTGTCTGTCTGAGAGCCTCGCTTATATAATGTTCTATTTTATTAGCCATGAATACTATCTGTCCCTGAATTCCGTTCTGCATGCGATCCTCGCAATTCTGCGCATACCTTTACTTTCTAAGGATTTAAAATAGTTCTTGCAACACAATAAATATCAAATGCCTGTCATCAGTCTCCAAGGGTAGTAATGTTTTATGTTATCCTGCCCTAATTGTAAGGGACACGTTTCCTTTGTTACTGACTCAGTTGTATTCTGAGTAATCTCGGTGGGATAATAGTACAGCTATTTGAGTGACACGCTCCCTCTTATTGTGTTCAGCTGTTTCCTGGTTATTTTCCAATTCTTACAAGTGTGACCTTACAACAACGCTATCATTTTGCTTTTGGGAAGCAAGGTACCGTAATTCATAGCCTGTCTAGGTGATAAGATGCTGCTGGGAACCTAGGCATTTGCTGTGTTTTCTTAGGTTTTGTGATGCACTATTATACATGACCGTCAGAGAATATTACATTTTTCTATATGTTTATGCTTCTATATATAATTTGATTGTTGTTCTATTTTATGTCTTTTTTTGCAGCTTTTTGGGGAGAGTCAGATGACAGCAGCTCAGATATTGAAGCCATTCTCAGACCACAAACAAATCACACTGAGGCCGATGACTTTGATGACTTCTTCGATTAGAACACAGGAAGAAATAAAGGCCCCTGAGTTAAAGAGGTTATGCCCTGATTGATGTAAAAAATGAAAATCCGACATCATATAGCACATGAGCATACTTTTGTAACAAAGCTAGAACCAGCCCTGTACCTCACATGGATCCAGAGATCTCCACGTTCATTGCTCCAATTGTTCGGCTAGATTCTCTTCAGTCTGGCAGCTCAGGGGGTGTGTCCTTTCTTCTGCAGCTCTCTCCCTGTAACTGCCACAGCTTCTAACAGAACATATGGCTGGCGGCAGTTGAAGATTTAAACTGAGCATGTTCAACCAGCAAAGTGAGACGGACAAAAAATAAGCAAATGAACAAACAGCAGGTGGCGCTGTACAGATACATTTTATTGAATAACTCAGAGGCTATACTAAATTTCTTATTACATGAAATTACAAAAGAATTCAGATACAGGTGCTGGTTTGAAAAATGTAGAATTTGCTTTGTGGCACAACCCCTTAAAACATATATAAAATGTTTACAGTATCTAATTCTATGTATATGAACTTTTTGATATAAATGTTTTTGCTTTTCACTTTGACTATATTGTTTATTTTTTCAGTGTTCTCTGATTAATATTGTGTCCAAAAAGAGGCATGTATATAAAATTATGCAGCTATGAGTAAGTTCACATCACCGCTATATATCTCCGTTGCTCTGTTATAGGAGCAGAAGAAGGAAAATAATAGAAGTGATGGATTCGGCACATAACTGAGACAAACGGAGATGAACAGACTTCATTGACCACAGTGGAGTCCATTCAGTATTTGTTCGGGACCCTGTTTTTTTTTACTATAAAGAGACCTAAAAGGCAACATGTCATGTTGAAAATGCAGTCCATTTTGCAGGCCGCATGTTTTAGAATCAGATTTGCTTATCATCCTGATATAGTTTTGTGGGAAATTCACTATGAGTGCCCATTCACATGACTGTATATTTCTTTCCGCATCCGTTCCACAATTTTGCCGACTTATTCATTTCAATGGGGCTGCAAAAGATGCTGACAGCACACCATGTGCTGTCCGCATCCGTATGTCTGTTCCGTGGCCCCACAAAAAAAGATTGAAAATGTCCTATTCTTGCCCGTATTTGCGGACAAGAATAGGCATTTCTATCATGAAGGAAAATGTTGAAGGCACGTGATCAGTATCCGTGTTTTTTAGATCCACGTGTGAATAAGCCCTAACTTGTATTTTTACTCATTTTAATTCCTGCTTATGTTGAGCTTAGTTGGCAGATTTCTCTGTCCCAGTCAGGCTGTAAATCATTGAGACCACCCACTTGTAACCGAACCAGAGTTCGGAAAATGTTTTTTTTTTACAGTACAAATAAATTTATGAAGTTATTGCGTTAAGTCTCACGAGACTTCGCGAAGCAATAACTCCGGCTTATCTGAGCCAATACATTCTAATACTGTACGGCGCTCCTGCTCTGTACAGCTTTAGAACTAAGTTTTATGCGAAACGACTTCGGATATTTCGCTCATCCCTACTCCTAAACTTAGAATGAACAGTAATTAAAATGAATAAAATAAAGTTTATACTGTATCCACAAAACTATGTATCAGCCTCCTCAATACCTCCCGTTCTATAATGTTACCTGCAGTTTGGACAACATGATTAATCCTTAGCAGATCTTCAGACAGATCAGAATAAAGCCTCATTCATATATTCGTATGACCAGGTTTTCAGATTGGACAGGGACCCATTCATTTCAATGGGGCCGAAAAAAATGTGGACTGCACACAGGTGTCATCCACGTGCTGTCCGCAGCCCTGTGGCAGTGCTGCAAATCAGAGAACTTGTCCATCTTGCAGACAAGGGGCCATTGAAAAGTACAGGATGCACACATTTCCGGATCCTCGTTTTGTGTACCGCAAAATAATTATGGCCGTTAGAATGTAGGCTAAATTGGACAACACACATAGCTGTGTATAAGTTTCATTGACCGTCCAACTATCTTATATGTATGGGGGTACTCCCAACTCTCCTGTAATGGCACATGTCAACGGAGAGAGGGATTAGGAATGTTGCAATCCAAGGTCACTGAATCACATCTTCAGTTTGGCTATTGTTACGAGAATTTTACCTGCCTTACTGCATTGTGCCAACTGTAAAGTTTGGTGGAGGAAGAATAATGCTATGGGGTTGGTCCAGGCTCTTAGTTCCAGTGAAGGGAAATCTTAATGCTTCAAAAAATTTTTACAATTGTCTGCTTCCAACTTTTTGGGAACAATTTAGGAAAGGCTCTTTTCTGTTCCAGCATGACTGTGCCCCCATGCATAAGGCAAGGTCCATGAAGGCATGGTTGGGTAAATTTGGTGTGAGAACTCGACTGGCCCACACAGAGCCCTGACCTCAACCCTATGAAACATCTTTTGGTTGATCTAGAATGGAGATTGTGAGCCAGGTCCTCTTGTCCAGAATCAGTGTCTGACCTCACAAATGCTCTTCTGGATGAATGGGCAAAAATTCCTACAGACAAACTCCAAAAATCTTGTAGGAAGCCTCTTTCCAGTAGAGTGGAAGCTGTTTAACCCCTTAAGGACGAAGGGCGTACATGTACGCCCTTCGTCCGCACTTTAAAGATGGCGCCCGCTCCCGCACGGAGTGGGCGCATGAGCTGCGGGTAAACGCTTGATTCATCAAGCTGACACCCGCAGCTCATGTCCGCGACCGGCAGCGATGCCGATCGCGGACATTTAACCCCTCAGATGCCGTGGTCAATCCTGACCACGGCATCTGATCGCCCAAAACCGAAAGTTTCACATTCGGTTTGTGCTCCGGCTCCCTAATGGCCACAAGGGGGAGCCGGAGCATGCATGTAGTAGCCTAGGTTTCTGTGAATGAAACCTAGGTTACTACATAGTATTCCTATGGAGCCTATGACTGTAATAGGCTCCATAGAAATATGCGATTTTCTCATATATTCCAATGCTATTGCATTGGAATATATGAGAATAGCAATCTGATGATTGCATCTTATAGTTCCCTATGGGGAACTATAAGAAAGTGGTAAAAAAAAAAGTTTAAAAAATAAAAAATAAATAAAAAAATATAAAAATTCAAATCACCCCCTTTCCCCAAAATGAAAATAAAATAAATAAAAAATTACACATAATGGGTGTCGCAATGTGCGAAAACGCCCATACTATAATAATATTAAAAATATTCACCATACGGTAAACATAAAACGGAAAGAAAGCGTCCAAATGGCTAATTCGCCATTTTTGGACGCTCATTTCTAAAAAATGAATAAAAAGTGATCAAAACATCATACGCACCCCATAATGGTATCAATTAAAAGTTCAGATTGCCCGCAAAAATGAGCCCCTACACTGCTCCATACGCATAATTACAAAAAAGTTATAGGGGTCAAAACATGGCGACAAAAAATAAAATAAAAAATTCTCACTTTTAATTTTTTTCACTATCAAAACGCAAGAAAACTATACATATTAGGTATTGCCGGATTCGTACTGACCTGAAGAATAAAATTAACCAGTCAGTTTTATCGCAAATCGAACGTTGTAATTTAAAAACCCGTAAAACTGTGGTGAAATTGCTTTTTTTTTTGCAATTTCACCCCATTTGGAATTTTTTTCCCATTTCCCACTACATCACATGCAAAAATAAATGGTAGCGTTAAAAAGTACAACTTGTCCCGCAAAAAACAAGCCGTCATATGGCTACGTGAGCTGAAATATAAAAATGTTATGGCTTTTGGAAGGCAGGGAGCGCAAAACAAAAACGCAAAAATCCCAAAACCCCCGGTCCTTAAGGGGTTAAGCTACTCCATATCAATGCCTGTTGATTTAGAATGGAGTGACATAAAAGCTCCTGTAGGTGTAATGGGTACATGTTTATCTATATTATATATACGGTATGATTTAAGTAGAATTGCTATAATAGGAAAAGTCCAATAGAAAAGTAGAAACCTGTGACTAAATGTGCCTGTGGCAATTAGTGAGATGTAAAATGAGACATCAGAAAAGCTCAAAGCAACAACTTTAACAGAGATATCAAGGGCTGAGACCAATTATAAGTGGAACTGAATCCCATAGGAGGAAATGGCACAAATTAGTACATAAAATAAAAGAGAACTGATAGGACTAGAACTACCGCACTGTTACAGAGGGATCATATTAACTGATCAGTTTATTCAGTGTTTATTGGTAATGGTGAGGCAGTTTTGCAAGGTTTCTGTCTGGCCATTAACAATGAACACCGAATATATCATTCAGTGATAACTCCGTTAATATGATCCCCTTGCATCTTGCACAGCTGCACAGTACCCGGCCGCACTGTGACCGCACCCTTACTTTTTCTTTAATATATGTAGGTACAGTATATACCATAAATGGAAACTGAGGTAAAAACAGTAGTTTCCCATGAGAATTCTCACTAGTGAACATAATAATGTCATAAGAATGGGGGCCCCCTACCATGTGGAGTCCCCCTGAAATGGACATAGCAGCTGGTCAAAAAAGCACTACGCCCCTCCATTAATTTTTATGGAAGCGCCAGAGATAGCCAAGTACAGTGTTTAGCTATATCCGGCTCTTCCATTGAAATAAACGCATTTCTCACCAGTCGCTTCATCCATTTCTGGGGGACTACACAGGGTATGGGGCCTCTGTTATCGTGATCGTGGGGGTCCCAGCGGTAGGACCTCCACCAACCAATCTGATGATATCCAATGGATAGGGGATAACTTATTATAACTGGAATACCTCTTTACGACAATTCTCTCTGCTCTGCAAGATGAGATACTGAATTGGTTATCATCCTACGTTATGTCTCAAGACCTGTTTCAAAAGGTTAACTAATAGCATAGCTGACTTCCCACTGGTGGCAACTTTTCTTTTTTTTAAAAGAAAGATAATTTGCATAAGGTGGTCATACACTAGAGATTTTGGATAAATGAAAAGGCCTTCTCCTGACCATTGGTACCATTTTCTTAACACAAATAGATGTCCCAGATGCCGGACAATGGCAAATATCTGTCAAAATCTTGATCTGCTGTGTTGGATTTTTTTTGTCATTGTTGGGTGCTGTAATAAGTCGTTCATGCCAAATGACAGATCTGAATCCCATAAATAAAAACAATGACTAGGCCACACATCACGTTAAAGATCAATTGTCCATTTTATCCAACTTAACGTTTTAAGTTAATGCATTGTTATCCAAGATGACAACTAACCAACCACGAATGTGCTGTCCGCATCCACATTTCCGGATCCACAATTCTGTTCCCGAAAAAAATAGAACATGTCCTATTCTTGTTTGCAACTGCGGACAAGAAAAGGCATTTTCTATTATAGTGCCGGCATATTGCCGAATGGACCCTTCTGCTGAGATCCCCAATGTTTGACCAGATTTTTATACCTTTATTTGTGGCTCTCCAATATCTTACTTATAATTTGGATTTTTGTATTTAATGATAATAACTAATAATAATACATATTCAAGGGTACTGTTAACCAGGTTGCGCCAGTTCAACCAATCCTACCTTCTTTAGGTTTTCAAGTAGTGATAAAATTTCTAGAACAATATCCTAGAACAGTGGTCCCCAACCTTTTTTGCACCAAGGACCAGTTTCACGCAAGACAATTTTCCCAGGGCCCAGGTGGGGTTTATGGGCGGGGCTTAGGCGTGGGCGTGGCTTAGGGGGTGCTGGTCGGCGCTAACTGATTCACGCGCTTAATAAAACACAAGATGCATATTCAAATATATAACACTATATAACCCCCAATGCATCAGATCAACCCCCCAACCTTCAGCCATCTATCAGCCCCCCAGGTCAGCCAGCCATCAGCCCCCCATGTCAGCCATGAGCCCCCCAAGTCAGCCATCAGCCCCCCATGTCAGCCATCAGCCCCCCAAGTCAGCCATGAGCCCCCCATGTCAGCCAGCCATCAGCGCAAATAAAATAAAAAAAAACACTTACTCTCCTGCTCCTGGACACCATCGCGATCCTCTTCATCCTGCTGTCGGCTGTGTATCGCGGGCGCGGCGCACAGTGTGAGGTCACAGTGCGCCCTCAAGCAGTGCGCAGCCTTGCACAGCTGACAGCCGAGCAGAGGACCAGGAAGCGGTGAGTACAGATCCTTCACCGCTTCCGGGTCTTCCGGTACTAATGATCGCTTCCATAATGGAAGCGCCTTATTAGTACCGCGTTAAAGACGGCCCTGATTGCCGCAGCCTGCCAAACAATCTTCCAGGGCCCGGTGGTTGGGGACCGCTATCCTAGAAGACATAATGAGATCACCTTATTATACAGTATCCACAGCAATAAGGACAAAACACCGAAAACACTAATCTGAAAAAAATCTTGTAAAAATAGTACACACTGTGTATTCCATTTTCTAATGAAAATGATTCTTTTATGCACAAAATTAAATGGGTATCATTTTTTTTCTTCTTGTCACACTGTAAAATGTGTTGACTAGAATTTCCCTATAACAAGTATATTCACCTTCTGTATTTCTTCCTGTCAGTGCTGTGGGTTTTTACACATTAATTACCGTGCATTTGCCATGTACATTAATTTACACATATTTATAGCTAATTGCCATGTTCACTCAGATATATGCAAAGTTGATTGAGAACCTCCTAAATGCAGATTTCCACCACATCAAATTCCACCTGACCCCTTAAATCTTGGCAAAAATACAGATCTTTTTTTGAGATAATAATCACAGATAGCTCGAGCTTCTGAGCTGCAATCAAAGAGAAACAAACTTTGATGCTTTCAAATAAAAGCCACTGTGTGTTAGCAATTTACAACTCATAAATCAGTCGGCCAAAAAAAAATTGTAATGAGATTAGAACACCTGTAAACAATTCAGAAGAAAGGCACTAAATCCTGAGCCAATGAAAGAAAAGAGTTAATCCTTGATATGTCAAGACCAAAGTGAAGTGTCTATAGAGATTGGAGTGTTTTCTGTATATGGCAAGCAAATCTATGCATAAAAACACTTACAAGTCAAACACTTTTTTTATTTAATCTGAATTAGAAATAGTTCTAAAAGTTACAAAATAATTGGTTCCGGGATGACCATTGTATGTTGAAACCATTGAAACTTGAGTCCATAACTCTATGAAAAACTAGTAATTGGTTCCAAAGCCCTAAAATGTCATCCTAGAATAAGAAAAAGTAAAGTTAAAAGCGTCTCTGTCATCAGGATCAACCCTGACATTCTGCCTGGTAGGGCTCATCATGCTGATTAAAACTATACCTTTGTTTTGTCTGTATGTTAAATAGATGCAGGGATATCTGTGTTTTTATTCATATGCAAATTAGAAGTTCGAGCACCAGGAGGTGTGGCTGAATCCTTTGAGCACTGCTTTGTAACACCCCCTGAGCTTTGCATACTCACCCCCCCCCCCCTTGATTGACGGGGCTAGACATGCTGAGGACAGAGCTGTGTCCTAGCGTCTACATATCATACTCTTTGTACTATAGAGATCTACTGAGATCTGTTCAGAAAGCTAATCTACATATTACTGCTTTATTCACAAGCACAATATAAAATTATAAAGACATCAGTAATAAGGAATGTGCAGAGCACAGGGGGTGTTACAAAGCAGTGCTCAAAGGATTCGGCATAGAGGATAATTATTAGATCGGCGGGAGTTCTACTGCTAGACCCCCACCAATCTTATAGTTATCCCTTATCCTGACAGAATTTTAACTTTTGCCCACCTCACCTCCCAAAAATGAGATAAAAATCTATCATAAAGCTAAATGTACCCCAAAATGGTGGCAATAAAACCCACAGCTTGTACCACAAAAAAAAGCCTTCACACGGCAAAGTCAACAAAAAAATAAAAAGTTATGGCTCTTAAAAACCATTTCAGCAAATTCCATGTTAGAAAATACAGATGACGCTCCTTCCCTTCTGAGCCCTGGTGTATCCCTAAACAGCAGTTTACGACCACAAATGGAGTACTTCTGTACATAAGAGAAAATGGGTAGTAAATTGTGAGGTGATTTTCTCCTGTTATCCCTTGAGAAAAAGAAAAAAGCACCATTTGATTGTAAAATAAATTTTCATTTTCACAGCCAAGTGTTAAAAATTCTATGAAACACCTGTTAGATCAAAGTGCTCACTACATCCTTTAAAAGAATCCTTTGGTAATGTAGTTTCAAAATGTCTTCACTTTTTGTGGGTTTCCACTGTAGGGTACCTCAGGGTCTCTTGAAATGCAACATGGTGCCCAAAGGCCATTCCAGCAAGTCCTCCAAAAACCATAACCTTCTGAGCGGTGCTGTGTGCCCATAGAGCAGTTTACGACCGCATATCGGGTGTTTCTGTAAACTGAAGAATTAGATTAATAAATATTAAGGTTTGTTATGTTTTTAACCTCTTATGTGTTACAGGAAAAAATGGATTAAAATGGAAAATCTGGGGGGGAAAAAAGGAACATTTTAAAAAACTTCACCTCCCTTTGCCTTAATTCCTGTGGAATACTTAAAGGGTTCACAACATTTCTAAAAATCAGTTTTGAATAGCTTGGGGGGGGAGGTGTAGTTTCTAAAATGAGTTGGGGTGAAATGGGGTGATTTATTGGTGGTTACTATTATAGTTACTATTATGTATGCCATAAAAAGCGACTTCAGAACTAAATTAGTCCTTAGAAATGTTGATTTTGGAAAATTTCTTGAAAATTGACCGCTTTGCTCTCCGGCTGGCTAATAGATTTCAAGATGATGCAATAAACGCTGGGATTTTAACAGTGGCCTAATTGCTGGAATTTCTGCATTTGTGCACTTTGGCTGAATGTAATTTTATGATACTATTGAGGGGCCCTGATAATAAAATCTTTTAGTCCTCCTGCTGGGTGGGCCCCTTCTGAGTTCGGGCCCCAAAGAAGCCGTTTCCCTTGCTTCCCCTATAGCTCCGCCACTGATTAATAACTATTTTATAAGGTATCACAATCTGTCTTAAAAGCAGAGAGATTCAAATCTAGAAAATAGTGAATTTTTCCAAAATTTTGGTAAATTTTGGATTTTTTTTATAAATAACAGTAAAACATATTGACTCAAATTTAGCATTATCATGCCGTACAATGTTGTATTGGTCTGGTGCTCTTCCCACATGTATTTTAACTAAGATAGTTTATATACTTTATGCTTTTGACAAAGTCAAGTGTTGCCCGAAACGCGTCAAGAAGTCTTTACCTGCTTATGTCTCGCATGAAATAAAGAACCCGGTTTTTCATGTTGGCAATGCTGGATTTTCCTTTCATGATGTACAATGTGTGATTAAAAAAAACTATCTCAGAATGGCTTGGATAAGTAAAAGCAATTCAAAGTTATTACCAGATGAAATGACACATGTCAGATTCACAAAATTAGGCTTGTTCAGAAAGGGGGTAAATGACCTGGTCTGGAAGTGGTTAAATGGACTGAGCTGCACTACCAAGCACAGCCACACCTGTATATATGGTGCTGTGTCTGGATGAAAATGATGTGACTCCTGTTTTCTGTTGATTGGTTGGTGTTCTTTTGGTTGGACAGCCACTGAATATAAGCATGTAAGGGCCCTATTTGACTGCACGATTTTCAGGCCAATTATCAGGAACAAACATTTCTATGAATGCTTGTTCCAGATAATTGATCAGCCGATAAATAAGTATACACTCATTGGTCATATGGTGGGCACATTCAGTGTTTATGGGTCTGGGTAGTTAGGCTGGTGCAACCAAGCGGCAATGGGTGGGTTATCATCCATCGGCGCTCGCTCTGCCTGAAGGTGAAGCAGTGTAAGACCAAGTTCACACTTTAGTCATTTGGTCAATTTTTGTGAGCCAAACCAGTAGTGACGCCTACTCAGAGATCAGGTGTAATTTAAAGAATTTCACTTATTCTGTGTTTTTGACCCACACCTGGTTTTGGCTCACATAAACCTGAAGTGTGAACTCAGCCTTATGCAGCCCTAATAAACATGCTACAGCCAGTCTCTAGTGCCACAGTGCCACAACATACTGTGTACCACACACTGTGCCCTCTTTATAGTGCCACACACTGTGCCCCTTTATAGTACCACACACAGTAAGCCTTTTATAGTGCCACAAACTGTGCCCCTTTATAGTGCCACACACTGTGCCCCCTTATAGTTCTCCACTGCCCCGTGCTCTGTATCTCTGGAAAATAAAAAATACTTACCTGATTCCTACTCCATGCTGCAGTCCGCGGTGTAGGACGCAGCCTGCAGCCCGTGACTTAGGTCTGTCCCGGCACAGGCGGCGCACCGTAAGATGAGGTCATCCCGAACATGCAGGCATGATGACATCATTACATGTGCCGTTTGCGCCGGGACAGAGAAGTCACGGGCCGCAGGCTGACCTGGAAGAAGCCTGCGGTCTACATAATGCACAGCAGCCCCGCTCACAGCATGCACCATAAATTCTGAAGAAAAGACGGGATTTTTTTTCTGCTTGACGCTACAGACGGCAGAAAATAATACCCTGTCCCTAAATCTACAAATAGTTGGCAACCCAGCCTCTACAGCCTCCTGCCCCCTTAATAGTGACCTCCACTGTGTCCCGCCCCCTTAACAGTGACCTATACAGCGCTCTGCCCCCTTAACAGTGACCTCTACAGTGCCCTGCCCTCTTAAAAGTGACCTCCATAGCACCTCGTGCCCTTAACCATGACCTCAACAGCGCCCTCCCCCTTAACAGTGATCTATAAGGCCCGTTTACACAACCGCATTCATTTCCATGGGTCCGCAAAATACGGACAGCATACCATACACTGTCGACATCCATATGTCTGTTCCGTAGCACCGCAAAAAAGATAACACATCCTATTCTCGTCCGTTTTGCGGACAAGGAAAGGCATTGTCACAATGGATCCGCAAAACAGATAAAACACAGATGTCACGTAGATGTCATCCATATTTTTTGCGGATCCGTGTTTTGCAGACCACAAAATACATAAGGTCATGTGAATGCACCCTTACAGTTAGGAAAAATGGCTGAGCCGTTATAGAAACCTGGTGTAAAACTGTGTGTATGTCAAGACTGAAAGACCTGCGTTCTTCTATTGGCTAATAAGGGTCATGTGTATGTGTGTAAGGCGGTTAGGATATTAGTGAAGAAATTGCAAGCTCCTATTGGCTAATAAATGTCATGTGACAGTATGTATAGCAGTTACGATATGTGAAGAAAATGCAAGCTCCTATTTGGTAATAAGGCTCGTTCCCTTTGTGGCCTGCTATTGGAAGCACTCATTATTACCGTAGGACTGGGAAGTGGTAAAGGCTCTGTACTCACCGCTTCCTGGTCCTCAGCTGTTGGTTGTGCAGTGGCTGCGGACAGCGTGAGGGCGCTCTGTGACCTTATACTGTGTGCGTCAGATCACAACACAGCTGGCAGCTGGATGAAGAGGATCGCGCTGTAGGTGAGGAGCGGCAGCGTCTGGAGCAGGAGAGGTAAGTGTTTTTTATTATTTTAAGTTCTCTGTGGCATGGGGCTAATGAGAGGCATGGGGGCTGATGAGAGGCATGAGGGCTCATATGTGGGTGATGAGAGGCATGGGGGCTCATATGGGGGCTGATGAGAGGCACTGGGGCTCATATGGCGGCTGATGAGAGGCAATGGGGGCTGATTAGAGGCATGGGGTTCTTATCTGAGGTCTAATTGGGGGTCATTCACATTGGGGTCTGAGCTAAGGTCTGATTGGGGGTCTCATTAACACTGGGGGTCTGATAGGGGCTGTGAGCTAAGGTCTGATTAACATTGGGGTTCTGACTGCTGGTCTGACCTGAGGTTTAATGAAAAATATTTTTTTCCTATTGTTCTCCTCTAAAACCTAGGTGCGTCTTATTGGCCGGTGTGTCTTATAGGGCGAAAAATACGGTAATTTCTTTCCTAATATTTACAAGGTCAAAATTCCATGTGGATTTTGGTGCAAAAAAAATGTCTGGAATATGAAATGTTTAGAATATCTAAAACAGCAATTTTTTGACTAAAAACAGGTGCACACACTTAAGTAAATGTGCCCCTGTGTGTATTTAAAAGCATGTGAACATACCCTTGCTCGTGTGTGGGCTTGTCTATAGGGGTGGACTGGTAACTTAAAGTGACCCTGGAAAAAAAAAACTAAAAGTGGCCCCATGTTATAAATCGGTCTAAATTGACAAAAGGCGGGTGTCTGACTGATCCAGATAGGTCTGGGAAGAGAAGGTCGCAGCGACTTGCTACTCGCGATAGCTTGTGAGTTTGCTTCATGGTTCAGGGTATGTCATCCAGGTTTTGCCTTGTGAACCTTTTTGTCCTGACTGGGAGTTTGTAGGCATTCTTCTCAGGTGAGTGCTGTCTGCCACTCCCAGCTACTATATTAGTTTCAGTTTCACTTGCAGTGATTGCCAGATATAGTCCTTACTTCCAGTGCTATTCTGACCTTTGAAGGAGATCGTTTGACGGTATTGCTGTGGAGCTCTTGTCTGGCGTGGACTGTCGTTATTGGGATCATCTTCTCAGCTCGTGACTGGATAAGTTTATCTCTGCTGGAGATTGTTTGTTTGTTTGTTACTGTCTTCCCCTGTTGTTCTCCTAGACATGAGTGATGGTGACTAGTGCTCCCATCTGCCTTTCCCCAGTCTAGTCTTCTTAGAGTGACTGAGGGTTTAGGCATCCTGCTCGCCGCACGGGTTCACACCCCGTCTAGGGTATCAGGGCAGACAGGTGCCAGCGTAGGGTTTGTCAGGGGTGGCCGTTCTATTTCCCATCTGTAGATAAGGGTCCCCCTTCCCCTCCGTCTGGTGCGACACGACTGCTGCTGGGATAGCGGTCGTGACAGCGGGACAGCGGAAGTAGGTGGGGCCCACAATACTTTAGTGCAACACAAAATACCGCCCCAGCAGAACCAATTACCAGGAGGACACCTGCGACCAGGTGCATAAGTACCTGATACTCCTACATTAAATAATGCTGAGAGCATCAGATAGTTATGTACCTGGCTGGCGGACGTGAGCAGAGCTCAGGAGGCCCCCTGTGCATCGCACACCAGGAAATTTTCCTGTAGGGTCTATGGAGAGTCCGCCCCTGCTTGTCTCCTGTGTTAGCCACACCCTGCTGCACCAGCAAAGCAATGGTGAAGGGCCCCTTTAGGCTAGTTGTACATAGATGCGGGTGAACGCACATAAGATCAACAAAAATTTCTGTGCGGATTTATGTGCATTTCTGCAGGATATCCACTCCAAAATCCATAACAGTTTTTGGTGCGGATTTGATGCAGTTTTGTCGCTGATCTCACTCTTACATTAAAAAGGGTGAAATCCGCAGCTAAAACCGCAAACAAAATTGACATACTGTGGATCTGGAAATCTGCAATGCAGGTCAGTTTCTGCACGGAAACAATCCGCAAAGTATCCATGGGATTTGTGTAATCTCATACACATTGCTAGTACTGTGATATGCTCCAGTTTTTCTGCACAGGAATCTGCACAGAAAAATCACGCATATTCCGCAACGTGTACAGGTGTCCTTACACTGCCCACTAGAGATGAGCACATTTCAGGTTATGAAATTCATTTGTGAATCGTTTACTTGTAAAAGGTAAATTGCGTTATGGATTCCGTTATGGACTCCCGTGCATAACGGAAACGTAACGCATCCGTTTTGCAGCCCATAGACTTTTATTATGACGGAATGCATAACGGAATGCCTCTAAAGACATTTCGTTATTCATTCCATCATAGAATTGCGATATGGGCCGTGGTAACGGAATCCATAACGCAATTCACCTTTTACCATCAAACAAGGTGTGAACTAATTTCTAAATATGAAATTCGCTCATCTCTACTGCCCACCTTTCAGTGATGGTCGGAAGCAACAGGCAATTCAAAAATAGAGACGAGAACTTTTGAATCTGGATAAAAAACAAACATGAAATTGCAAACATATGCTGATAAATGTTTTAGTGTGAACTAACACTAGTATTATATCATTCAAATTGGCACTGTTTGTTGGTAAATCTAGAATAGGTCTGCAACAAAGTAAATTCGCCAGTACATATGGTAATAATGCAGGACTCCCATAGTGAGCCACACAGCAGGAGGTTGAGAACCACATGTGGCTCCCAAGCCAGTGGCTGGGGACCACTGTGGTGGCTATTGTGGCAGGGAACTGCTGAGCTTTCTGGTTCCGGCATTATTGAAACCGTTACCTGATGCCCGCCGGCCCCATTAACTGCGCAGCTGTATTTGTCCAGCCGATTCTTGGCATATTTACCAGGTTGTGGCCGGATCTCCGCCGGTCCCCATTATAGTTAAAGGGGCCAGCAGGTATTCAGGCAGCGAAAGAGCCTGCCATATCTCTTTAACACTAGTGTGAAACTAGTCTAAGCTGTGTGATCAATACTGCGCAGTCTTCTTACCAGGGGAACTTCTGACAAACTGGGACTGAATTGCAGATGTACCACAACAGTGCTGGGATTGGGGGTATTAAGCAGCCAACCTTCCTCTCTGATGTTTTTCTGGCAGCACAGAACATGTAAACCTTAATTAATATTCACTGCAGATTCTATGTGGCTGTGGACGGATCCTGGCAGATTTATGATTACAGAACTATATTTAACTAGAGCAGGGAAGTCATGGACACCCCTGACCTTAGATGCTGATGCTGGTCCTGGTCACTGAGCTGCTAAATGAATGACTAAGCTAATGATGTCTCTTTCTACTATTGCGCAGTCTCAGCACGCAGACTAGCTTATAGTGAGCACAGATTTTGCCCACACTAGCCACCATTAATGTGATACCAGACACAAGCCTCCTGTTGATCTGCCCTCAGCCATGCATGGTGTCTGTAAACATCCTCCCCCTCCCTCCAACTGCTGGTCTTACTGCACAGTACATAGGAACAGCTTCTGTGTATAGTATGCTGCAGTCCATTCAGATCTTCTCAAATCAGCATTCTGGTTGGACCTTTCCCCTTCCCCATGGGCACCTGTGTAGCTGAACCAACTGCACAGATGATATGTCAACCGCAGGCCTGTCTAGTCTTTAGCTCCCATTTAACATTCTTTGTCAGACCATCAGTCTGACCAAGGAGGAGTAAGGGGTGGTGAATCAAGTAAAGCATCAGGACTTCTCATATTTTACTAATCACATTGTACTATCAAGAGAACAATAGAGCGTTTTTACTTTTCTCTCCTACTGAGAACTTGTATCTCTTGTTCCCTGGCTGACTGAATTAATGATCCAATAAGGTTTGGAAAAATGAATCTATCCTCTGGATAGATCATCAGCATCTGATCAGCAGGGGTCCGACACCTGGGACCCCCACTGATCAGTTGTTTGAAAAGGCTACGGCGATCCAGGAGTGCTACGGCCTTCTCTCTGTTTCCTTCAGGCCCAGTGACGACACGACTAGCAGGGGCGGATTGATCATAGACATTACAGGAAAATTTCCCGATGGGCTGATGCCCATGGGGCCACCCAAGACCTCCTCTCTGCCGCTGGTGGGGTAGATAATGAGCTGTCAGCAGTAATTAACGCTTTGAAAATCAGGTATTTATGTACCCAGCCAGCAAAGGCACATGTCCTCCTAAATTCATCTGCTCTGGCCCGCACCTCACATCCTAAGCTCCTAATCAGAGACAACAGATGGCCACCACAGAGGAACAACTTTTGGCCCAATATATGGTTCTGCACTGTAGTATATGATTCTGCTGGAACAGTATTTTGCACTATTGTATTGCTGACCCTGCCTACTTGTGTTGCCCTGATTTCTGTCCATTTGGACCCAGTTAAAACATGGGCTTTTTTTTTCCAGGCCACTTAAGGTTCCCAGTCTGCCCTTGATGACTAGTATCACTGGCCTGGGCAAGGTTAAGCTCTGTTCACTTGAATGGAGCTTAGCCGCGCCCAGGCCAGGGATACTACTGTAGTTGTGAAGTCACTGGCCTGAGGGAAACAGAGAGAAGGCCGTGGCAGTCCTGGAGTGCATTGGCCTTCTCAAACACCTAATCAGCAGGGGTCCCAGGTGTCGGACCCCCGCCAATCTGCAGGACTGCAGAACCCCTTTATATATACCATATATCTACTTTATGTTGCCATTATTTTTTCAATTCTTTTAAGTTTTAGGAGTCCACACGACTAATAATTTTAGCAGCATTTTTTTTTCGTTTGCAAGAAAATTTACAAAACCTTTATGTTTAGGTACCAATTCTGTTCTGGAGTGGCTTTGAGGTGGCGATACAGTGGGGAAAATAAGTATTTTATACACCTGGAAATGCTTCTTACGGAGTCACTCCTTAATTGCTCTGGCTGTGTGCTTCGAGTCATTGTTATTAGAGATGAGCGCATCAAAGCTGACGAAGTGGAATTTAATCCGAATTTCAGGAATTATTCGATTTGCACCGAATCCAAATTTCCTCACGCTTCGTGGTAACAAATTGCATTTTTCCCTAAAATGGTTATATGTTCTAAATACTTTTTTTGTTCTGGATTAGTGGGGGGGGGGGAGGGGCTTATTAGCTGTTGTGTGGTGAAGTGAGAAAATTACAGCCCTTTTTGGCGTGTACTAGTTGTAAAAAAAAAAAAAATGCCGTTCACAGCCGCAGTTATATGATCTAAAGCCTCTTTTTGGCGTGTATTAGTGGGGAAAAAGAAAAAGGGCTTATTAGGCGTTGTGTGGTGAAGTGAGAAAATTAAAGCCCTGTTTGGCGTGTATTAGTGGCCAAAAAAAAACTTTATTTGCCTTTCACGGACGCAGTTATATGTTCTATAGCCTTTTTTTGGCGTGTATTAGTGGGGAAAAAGAAAAAGGGCTTATTAGCCATTGTGTGGTGGTCAGAAAATTATAGCCTTTTTTGGCGTGTATTAGTGGCAAAAAAAAAACTTTATTTGCCGTTCACGGCCGCAGTTATATGTTCTAAAGCCTTTTTTTGGCGTGTATTAGTGGGGGAAAAAAAGGGGCTTATTAGCTGTTGTGTGGTGAAGTAAGAAAATTAAAGTCTTTTTTGGCATGTATTAATTTACTTTTTATTTACTTATTTGATCTAACAGTATGTCAGACAGAGAAGTAACAGGCCCTACACAGGAGAGGGGCACGGGCCTAAATGTTTCTGGCGCAGGCAAAGGTCGCAGCAGAGTAAGGGGGTGTGGCAGCAGGGGTCACTTCTAATGGCCTGAGCTCCCAGTGTCAGCTAGTGGTCGTGTCTTGACCTGCAACCCAGCGGTTCTTGAATGGTTGACTCTTCGACTTCGTCGCAAGTGACATCAGACACCCCCAGCCAAGATTAGGTGGTTTCATCAGACACAACCCTTAGTTGGCATGGCTCGGGAGCAGGTGGAGCCAGCAATTGGTAGCTTGGCCGGGAGTCAGCAGGGTGGCAGCAGTGGGAGGTCGGGAGCCAAAGGTGCACGGGGTACACCACCTGCTTCGCAGGAGCCTAACGGCCTGTAAAGTAGTGCTGGGGTTCACGGAGGCAGTGGCGATAGCAGTCAGTCAGTGTGGAGTGTTGGAGGTAAAATCACCTACTCGGCAGTGTGGCAGTTTTTTGTTAAGCCGCCAGGGAGGTGAACATGGTCATTTGTCGAATCTGTGGGCGGAAGGTGAAGCGTGGTGAGGGTGCCAATGTTGGCACCATGGCCCTGCGTCAACATATGCAGTGTCACCATAAAGTGGCCTAGGAGAACCGTGGCTCCAATCTGGTAGTCCAGCCTGCCGCAGCAACCACTGCATCACCCAGTTGCACGCACCCGATTTAAGGCAGTCACGGCTCCATTACCTCAGCCGAAGGAAACTGTCTGTCCTTCCCATCATCTGCTGATGCTCCTGATCCTCCTCCTTCTAGTCAGTCATTTCGTCAGCAATCGATCACCGAAGTGATTGGCGATAGACAACGGTATGCGTGCACTTATCCAACGGCGCAGAAGCTGAACGTGCTCCTGGCCAATTTGCTGGTACTGCAGTTCCTCCCTTTCCAAGTGGTGGACTCCCAAGCCATCATTTCTTTGCCAAAAAGGCAGTACCAGCCCTGCACACATATGTAGAACAAAAGGTGGGCCAGTCCTTGAGCCTGTCGGTGTCTGCCAAAGTCATGGCAGCACCGACGTGTGGAGCTATAACTACAGTCAAGGACAATATATGTCCTTTACGGCCCACTGGGTAAATGTGCTTCCTGCCCAGCCAAACTAACAACTTGGCCAGGTGACACCGCTTCTGCCCCCACGTTTTAACGCCGTTGGTCTTGCGAAAATATCCGCCTCTGCCTCCTATCCTCCACCTTGTCCTCAGCCTCCACTGCAGAGACAATTCACAGTGCCCCACCAGCATACCACATGTGCAAGCCAGGACGGTGTCACGCTGTTCTGCACCTAGTTTGCCTGGGCGAACAGAGTCACACAGGGGAGGAACTGCTCCGTGTCCTTCATTAAGTAATCGAATCCTGGCTTTCTCCGCGAAACTGACAATGGGAAGAACATGGTGTCGGCGCTGCGTCAAGGAGAGCTGAGCCATGCTCCCTGCATGGCACACGCGTTTAATCTGGTTGTCAAGCGTTTCCGGAAGTTTTCCACCCATCTGCAAGACATCCTAAAATTGGCCAGGAAACTTTGCATGCACTTCAGCCACTCGTACTCCACCAAGCACACCCTCCTTGAGCTACAGCGGCAAAACGACATCCCCCAACATAGGCTGATATGCAACCGGAGGAGTAAGAGGGAGATGAGGAAGACGAGGCAGATGACCCAAACACACTATGGCAGTATGCAGTGGAGATGAAACCAGGGAGTCCCTCCGAGTCACTTGTGCAAATGGCCCGATGCATGCTCACTTGTGTACTGACAGCCGAATTGTCATCATTCGGCAGAGGGATGACTACTGGCTCTCCACTATGTTAGACCCTCGCTACTGGTCCAAAATGGGGACATTTTTACACCCGCTGAGAGGGAGGACAAACTGTCTATAGAGACATCCTATGTAGTCAGTTGGCCGCTGCCTATCTGCGCCATCATCCATCCTCTCGCAGGTCTGTCCGGGGGGCTCTTGCCACTCTGTGGTCTCCTGATGCTGCTGCTACCTCCACATTATGTCACCTTGCCACTCTGTGGCCTCCTCATGCTGCTGCTACCTCAACACTATGTCACCTTGCCACTCTGTAGCCTCCTCAGGCTGCTGCTACCTCAACACTGTGTCACTTTGCCACTCTGTGGCCTCCTCATGCTGCTGCTGCTACCTCCACATTCTGTCATTGTGCCACTCTGTGGTCTCCTAATTCTGCTGCTACCTCCACACTATGTCACCTTGCCACTCTATGGTCTCCTGATGCTGCTGCCACCTCCACACTATGTCACCTTGCCACTCTGTGTTCTCCTGATGCTGCTGTCACCTCCACACTATGTCACCTGTCCACTCTGTGGCCTCCTGATGCTGCTTCTGCCACCTCCACACCATGTCACCTTACCACTCTGTGGCCTCCTGATGCTGCTGCTACCTCCATACTATGTCACCTTGCCACTCTATGGTCTCCTGAGGCTGTTGCCACCTCCACACCATGTCACCTTACCACTCTGTGGTCTCCTGATGCTGCTACTACCTCCACATTATGTCACCTTGCCACTCTGTGGCCTCCTAATGCTGATGGTGCCACCTCCACACTCTGTGGCCTCCTCATGCTGCTGTTGTCACCTCCACACTATGTCACCTTGCCACTCTGTAGTCTCCTAATGCTGCTGCCACCTCCACACTGTCACCTTGCCACTCTGTGGCCTCCTCATGCTGCTGCTACCTCAACACTATGTCACCTTGCCACTCTGTGGCCTCCTCATGCTGCCGCTGCCACCTCCACACTCTGTCATTGTGCTACTCTGTAGTCTCCTGATGCTGCTACCTCCACACTGTGTCACCTTGCCACTCTATGGTATTTTGATGCTGCTGCCACCTCCACACTATGTCACCTTGTCACTCCTTGGTCTCCTGATGATGCTGCTGCCACCTTCACGCTATGTCACCTTGCCACTCCGTGGTCTCCTGATGATGATGCTGTCACCTTCACACTATGTCACCTTGCCACTCTGTGGTCTCCTGATGCTGCTGCTACCTCAACACTATGTCACCTTGCCACTCTGTGGTCTCCTGATGCTGCTGCTACCTCCTGTCAGGAATAAGGACAGTCATATCCTTAGTTATTATAATGTTTGCAGTGATATTATATGTTTTATGGTTATATGTTGTAGTGTAACATATTCAGGTGTAATTTACATATATATACAGTGTGTATTTATGTATTTGTATCTTCTGTATTACAAGGCCAGCAGCCATGTTGGGGTTAATTGATTTATGAATGGGTTTAAGGCTGCATAGAGACACCAGACATGGCGCATCAACTCGCCTTCATCTTCCTAAAAGAAGGATCTCACCTTCTGAGCGTCCTGGACGTGTCTCATTTGATATGCTAGGACTCGGAACAGTGAGATATGAATTATGAAGAAGGGCTGAGGCCTGTATCTTCACCAGAGCAACTGGGAAAATATATTTTGGATATTTTCACACCTGTTCCCTAGATGGCCAGGGGGGCAAGCTGCATGTGTAATGAAGCTCAGCCCAGAGGACCTGAGTCAGAGGTGTGAGGGAGAATCCACCTCAGGCCTGCCCTTTGAGGAAAGAAGGAAAATGTAATCCCTGGGATATTTGGGTGTTAAAGTGGGAGATCCAATCGAATATGTTTGTGCAACATTACTCTGCCCAAATCTCCTGGGAGGAAAGGACTTTTACCACGCAATTGCTAAGTATTAGAACTTTCTATGTTTTCTCCTTTTTATTTTACAATTGTTTGCCATTTATGTACGTCTCTTGTTAATCATTTTTTGTAACCAAGTACTGTCCATTTTTATACATTAAACCTAAAAGTTGGTGGTTTGTCTTGTAACCTTAACCTCTAAGGCTACATTCACACGACCGTATGAATGGCTCCGCATCCGTTCCCGCAATTTTGCGGAACGGGTGCGGACCCATTCATTTCAATGGGGCCGCAAAAGATGCGGACCCGCAAAAAAGATAGAGCATGTCCTATACTTGTCCGCGATCGCGGACAAGTATAGGCATTTCTATCATAGGGCCGGATACATTCACACGGCCGGTATCTGTGTTTTGCGGGTCCGCAATTTGCGGACCGCAAAACCCATACGGTCGTGTGAATGTAGCCTTAAGGACACGCCATATTTCACCTTAAGGACCAGGCCAATTTTTGCAAATCTGACGTGTCACTTTATGTGGTGATAACTTTAAAACGCTTTTACTTATCCAGGCCATTCTGAGATTGTTTTGTCGTCACATATTGTACTTTATGATAAAATTGACTCAAAAAATTTCATTTTTATTTATAAAAAAAATACCAAATTTACCAACAATTTTGAAAACATTGGAAATGTCCAAATTTCAATTACTCTACTTTTATAATAGATAGTAATACCTCCAAAAATAGTTACTACTTTACATTCCCCATATGTCTATGTCATGTTTGGATCATTTTGGGAATGCCATTTTATTTTTTGGAGACGTTACAAGGCAGAAGTTTAGAAGCAAATCTTGAAAATTTTCTGAAAATTTCCAAAACCCACTTTTTAAGGACCAGTTCAGGTCTGAAGTCACTTTGTAAGGCTTACATAATAGAAACCACCATAAAAAGACCCCATTCTAGAAACTACACCCCTCAAGGTATTCAAAACTGATTTTACAAACTTTGTTAACCTTTTAGGTGTTCCACAAGAGTTAATGGCAAATGGAGATAAAATTCCAGAATTTCGATTGTTTGGCAAATTTTCCTTTTTAATCCATTTTTTCCAGTAACAAAGCAAGGGTTAACAGCCAAACAAAACTCAATATTTATTGCCCTGATTCTGCTGTTTGCAGAAACACCCCATATGTGGTCGTAAACTGCTGTATGGCCAAACGGCAGGGCATAGAAGGAAGGGAATGCCATATGGTTTTTGGAAGGCAGATTTTGCTGGACTGGTTTATTTACACCATGTCCCATTTGAAGCCCCCCCTACAGTAGAAACTACGGGATAAGGTGGCAGTTTTGTTGGTACTATTTTAGAGTAAATATGATTTTTTGTTGTTCTGTATTACCATTTTTTTGAGGCAATGTAACAAAAAATAGAAATTTTGAAATTTCATCTCCATTTGCCAATAACTCTTGTGGAACACCTAAAGGCTTAACAAAGTTTGTAAAATCAGTTTTGAATACCTTGAGGGGTGTACTTTCTTAGATGGAGTCACTTTTTGGAGTTTCTACTCTAGGGTTGCATCAGGGGGGCTTCAAATGGGACATGGTGTCAAAATATGCCTACTTTTTGGGGGTTTGGGGAGTTTAACATAAGCATTTTTAAAAAAAATATTTTTTAGTGTCTCCACATTCTGAAAGCCATATTATTATTTTTTGAGTGACTGTCTTATGTAGCGGCTCATTTTTTGCGGGATCAGATGTCCGTTTGATTGGCACTACCCTGGGGTGAATATGACATTTTGCTCGCTTTCTATTACACTTTTGACAAAAATGGCTTTTGAGACCGTATTTATATATTTTTTTTATTTTTTGGGCGATTGTCTTAGGTAGTCTTTTTGCGGGATGAGATGACAGTTTGATTGGCACTATTTTAGGGTGCATATAACTTTTTGATCGCTTGCTATTACACTTTTTGTGATGTGAGGCGACAAAAAAAGGCTTTTTTGACACTGTTTTTATTTCATTTTTTTACGATATTTACCTGAGGGGCTAGGTCATTTGATATTTTTCTAGAGCAGGTTCCTACGGACACGGCGATACCTAATATGTATACTTTTATTTATTTATTTATCTTTAACACAATAACAGCATTTTAGAAAAAGAAAAACATGTTTTAGTGTCTCCATAGTCTGAGAGCCATATTTTTTTATTTTTTGGGGTGATTGTCCTATATAGAGGCTCATTTTTTGCGGGATGAGATGGCGGTTTGACTGGTACCATTTTTGGAGGCATATGCCTTTTTGATCACTTGGTATTATACGTTTTGTGGTGTAAGGTGACAAAAAATGGCTTTTTTTACACTATTTTTTGGAGTTTTTTTTTATAGTGTTCACCTGAGGGCATTTTTATAGAGCAGGTTCTTATGGACGCAGCGATACCTAATATGTATACACTATGGATGGAGGGGGCACACCAATAAATAACAAATAGTATAAGGAGTGCAAAAGAGTGGTTTGAAATATAATAAGAACACAAATAGACTCACTGAAGAGTCAAAAGAACCACCCTAAAAATGCACATCCAGCAATAACCATAAGTAAAAATATATAAAGTTTATTAGACAACTCAGACAAACAGACACTTTAAAAAATTGTATACAATATAAACAATGTGTCGGTAAATAAATAAGACCGACACATACAGGATCCACTGAACGTCCACAAAATCTATATTTAATAACATAATATATACCAGCTATGCACAATATAAACATATAAGCAACATATAGAAAATGTTAAATAAGGTATGGCCACAGATAAATGGAAACAGACCGCAATGAGGTCAAAGAGTAAAAGCCAGAACCTGTAAAAGCAGCTGGTACAGTGGATCTGAATAAAATGAGAGATGCCCAACGCGTATCGCCAGCGCAGTCCGGCTTCCTCAAGGGTAATGAGCCCAATGAAAGTGTGTCATATATATACACAAAGTATAGTGAGTATTAGAGTCCCCGGGGGAAGTTGGATCTCCTGCAGATGCTGAACCAGATGCATAGAATCCCTGAGATATGATTGAAGGCCTAGTACAAAGGTCTGTAAGAAAAAATCAAGATAAAAACCGGCCTGTTCACATAGCCCTCCTATTCCTGCCACAATTAGACATCCTGGGTGGCCGGCTAGGTCCTTATATACCTTGGGAAGCATGTAAAAGGTAGGGACCACTGGTCGTTTAACCTCCAGGAAGTCCTATTCTTTTTTAGTGATGATATTGAACTGATATGCAGAAGTAAGAAGTATCTCCATTTTGTTCATGAAGGTTTGTGTCGGATCTGTGGGTAATGGAGTATAGAAATGGCGGTTACCCAATTGTCTTCTAGCCTCCTTAATATAGAGGCCAGTTTCCCACAACACAACATTACCTCCCTTGTCCGCCTCCTTGATGACAAAGGCCGAGTTTCGTTGTAGACTCCTGATGGCAGCTGCCTCCGCATTAGACAGGTTTTTGTTGTAAACACTATTAGGTTGCAGTTTTCTTATTTCCAATATCATAACCTGAAAAAACAGGTAGATTTTAGGAAATAAACTGAGCGTGGGTGTAATAATGGAGGGCTTGCGTGGCGTAAATTGTCGCTTACCTGTCTCACATTCACTTTCTTTTAATAGGTCCATCAAATCCATTAAGACTCCCCTTTCATCCTCAGGCAGTTGCTGTAATAATGAAGGTTGAGCGTATAATGCTCTAAAACACAATTGTCTGCAAAATAAATAAACGTCTTTTATAAATTCAAATTTGTCCAGAGTGTTCATGGGAGAGAAAGATAAGCCTCTTACCAGAACCGATTTTTCCGTCTGTGTGAGTGCATATGAAGAAAGGTTGATAATCTTCAAGGAGTCCTCCTCGGTTGTGGGGCTTGCATCCAATGCACCTATTAATGTTGAGGTAGTTTTTTGCAGGTTAGGGGATGTTGATTGTTGCCCCTCTGCTGTGCAAATGTTCTCTTTCTTGAATTTACGTAATCCCCGCCTGACACGCCTTCGTCGCTTTTGCATGTCATCGCGTTATGCCATTTGGAATGCTGCCGCGCTCCCACAGCTGATTCCACCCCCACAGGTGAATTAAATTATCAATAATTGTTGTGCTTTATTTTTGTGTATATATATGTCACACTTTCATTGGGCTCATTACCCTTGAGGAAGCCGGACTGTGCCGGCGATACGCGTTGGGCGTCTCTCATTTTGCTCAGATCCACTGTACCAGCTGCTTTTACAGGTTCTGGCTTTTACTCTTTGACCTCATTGTGGTCTGTTTCCATTTATCTGTGGCCATACCTTATTTAACATTTTCTATATGTTGCTTATTAGTTTACATTGTGCATAGCTGGTATATATTTTATGTCCTGATTTTGTGGACGTTCAGTGGATCCTGTATGTGTCGGTCTTATTTAGTTACCAACACGTTGTTTATATTGTATACAATTTTTTTATGTGTCTGTTTGTCTGAGTTGTCTAATAAACTTTATATATATGTATACGTTTTTTAATGTATTTTACTTTAACACAATAACAGCGTTTTAGGGAAAAAAATATTTTTTAGTGTCTTCATAGTCTGAGAGCCATTTTTTTTTACTTTTTGGGGGATTGTCTCATGTAGGGGGTCATTTTTTTTGCGGGATGAGGTGCCGATTTGATTGGTACCATTTTGGCGTATATATGACTTTTTTGATCACTTTTATTGCCTTTTTTATGAAGGAAGGTAGGCAAAATTTCAATTTCATCATAGTTTTTATTTTTTATGGCGTTCACCGTGCGGGGAAAGTAACATGACCGTTTCATAGATCAGGTCATTACGGACGCGGTGATATCAAACATGTGTAATGCATTTTATTTTTTTTAATTTTTAATCAGTGATAAATGTGTTTTTTTTTACTTTTTTTAAACATTTTTTTGACCCAGACCAACTTGGTTCTTGAAGATCCAGTGGGTCTGATGTCTGTATAATACAATACAGCACACTATATAGTGTACTGTACTGTATTTTCACTTTACACTTAGTCTGATCAGACTTCTGCCTTTAGCAGAAGTCTGATCAGACTTAGCATTACCATGACAAGCCGGAAGCCTGACACACAACAGAGCAGCAGGTGATGAGGAGGGAGGGGGCCCCCTCCCTCTGTGATCCGGTCAAGAATCGGGGGCTGAAAAGGCACAGCAGCCCACGATGGGAGAGGGAGGGAGCTCCCTCTCTGTTAACCCCTTCCATACTACGGACCGCGGCATGGAAGTGGTTAAACGACTGACACCTGTGCCAACACAGATGTCAGTCGTTTCAAGCTGAGTGTCAGCAATACAACAGCTTGGCTATCCTGGAAATGAGAAGGGGGGCGGGCGGATGATTGCTTTTGACCGCGGAGATCAGAAACTTCCGAAAGAGCTGCAAACCGCAGGTCTGGACTGACCTGCGGTTTGCAGCAATTGCCGATACGGGGGGGTCACAGGACCCCCCTTGGCATTGTACCAAGGTGCCTGCTGAATGATTTCAGCAGGCACCTTGTTCCGATCACCGCCCGACGGTGATCGGAAATACACAGGGCATACATGACATCAGGACTCGGACATCAGGGCGTACCTGTTCACCCTGTGTCCGTAAGAGGTTAAGAACCTGTTAGTTCTATGAAGAGTATGTGTGCAGTCTGAGGCTGTATGTTGTTGTTCCGTGAGGCTTACTATCATGTGTGTGTCTGCTTGCGAGTTGAACACTCAGGGGTGTCCCGTCGACCTTATAACGGGCAGGTGGTGGCGGCAAAAGTTTTGTGTTATTGCGTGGGTGTGCTTGCAGGCTTTAGGTGGCGATTTATGCTCGAATTATGGCCCGGCGCAGGGCGTAACAGCGTGTAAGGGCGTGAGGTGAATTGGCTTTGCCCCTCTGTGGTCTCCTGATGGTGCTGCCACCTCCACACTATATCATTGGGCCACTCTGTGGACTTCTCATGCTGTTCCCACCCTTCCCACTTCATGACTGGGCAACTATTTTGCCTTTTTGGCCTGGCTGGCATCATCATTTATTTGACCCTTCTTCTGATCTGTCAGAAGGAAGGAAAAATGAGACACACTGATCATGTCTGTGTAGCAGCTGTAAGGTGTAAAAAAAGTGCGCTCTTTCACACTATAGTAGGATCTTGGGCCTCTGCACGGTTCTTTATACCTGACACTAACATTGACCTGTAAGGTTGAGTTCACACTTGAAGTTTTTGGTCAGTTTTGGCCCCGTAACTGCCCAAAGAAGTGAAGTGTGCAGTGATTCTAAGAGTGATGTCTGTCATCTGCGTGTCATACTTACTCACAGTATTGTTTCACTACCACAACAGACTCACTATGCGTGTTGATGCAAGGCACAGTGTTCTGCAATCTGCACCACTATACAGGCTCTCTGCAGCCAGGAAATAGCTGTTTCACCACTTAATATGGATCGAATCTTTTCAGAAAATTAGTTGAACTGACCGAATCGAATTTTTGAGAAATTCGCTCATCTCTAATTGTCATGCTGGAAGACCCAGCCACAACCCATCTTCAATGCTCTGAGGGAAGGAGGTTGTTGGCCAAAATCTCGCAATACATGGCCCCAAGGGCGTACTGGGAATGTAAAGTAGCCCCATTTTGTAGTCAGGTCCAAATTGACAGAAGGCGGGGCCCGCAATACTACCATATATTGTGGCACGTTATACCACCCCAGCAGAGCTAAATACCACAGTACATCTTAATATACTACCCCAGCTGCACAAAATACATCCCTAAAAACTGCCACTGGTTGGCCAAAAGGAGGTCTCAGGCGGCCCCATGGGCATCGGCCCACTAAGAGGTTTCCCTGTAGAGTTTATGCCCAATCTGCCTCTGGCCCCATCCATCCTCTCTTCAATACATTGCAGTCGTCCTGTCCCCTTTGCAGAAAAGAACCCCCAAAGTATGATGTTTCCAATCCCATGCTTCACGGTTGGTACGGTGTTCTTGGGGTTGTACTCATCCTTCTTTCTCCAAACACAGTGAGTGGAGTTCATACCACAAAGTTCTATTTTGGTCTCATTTGACCACATGACCTTCTCCCATACCTCCTCTGGAGCATCCTGATGGTCATTGGCGAACTTCAAATGGGCCTGGACAAGTACTGGCTGGACCTCAGGAGGGTTTCTTAAATAAAAAGTAACAGGTCTGTGAGAGCCAGAATTCTTGCTGGTTGGTAGGTGATCAAATATTTCATTCTTTGTAGGTGCAAAAACTTTCAAAATTGCCAGTGTATCAAATACTTATTTTCCCCACTGTATATTATAGAAGTCCCCCTAAATTACTCCATTTTAAAAACGACACCACCAAAGTATTCAAAACAACATTTAGGAAGTCTGTTAATTCTCTAGGCGTTTCATAGGAATTAAAGCATAGTGAGGGCAACATTTTAAAATGTAATTTTTTTGAAGAATTTCAATTTTAATCCATGTTTTCTGAAACACAGCATGTGGTAACAGAGAAACAAAACTCAGTATTTATTGCCCTGATCCTGCCGTTTTTAGAAATAACCCATATGTGTATCCTAGTGTGCTATAAGACTCAAAGGCATGGAAACTGAAGAAAGACATTATGGATTTTGGGATGTTATTAGGACGTTTTTCAAACTCCATTTTAGGTTTGTGGAGACCTTGAGGTACTAAAACAATAAAAATAGAAAAACATTGCCAAAGATCCCAATTTGGAAAGTACAACAATCAAGGAATTTATCAAGGGGTGTTGTGACCATTTCAATCCCACAATTGTTTCACAGAATTGACTACAATTGGGTAGTGAAAATTAAAAATAATAGGAATAACCATGGCACTCAATATTATAATTGTTTTTAAAAATATGGAACGCTTCACGAATTTGCGTGTCATCCTTGAGCAGGGGCCATGCCAATCTTCTGCTGCTGAAGCAAGCACTGTGAAAATTAAAAATGACATCTTTTCCTATATGTAGTTTTAACTCAAAATGTATCATTTTTACATGGTTTTGATAGGAGAAAAAACATTTTTTTTTCCAGTATGCAGTTTTAGCTCAACATTTTTAAATGTTTCAAAAAAAATAAAAATTTTTGAGGTTTGGTAAGCACCCTACAGATTGTTGCACAATTTCTCATGTTTAGGACATATGTGCTCATAAACACCTGTTTGTGAATACGGCAGGGTTCGAAAGGGAAGGACCACCACATGGATTTTGCTGGAATCATATTCTAAGAACCATAATATTATTATTTTTCTGGCAGCTGAGCTTTCTTAAGGCTTTTTTTCTGCAGAGCAAGTTGCATTTTTTATTGGCATCATTTTGGGGTGCATATGACTTGATTGCTTTTTATTCCATAATTTGGCATTACCAACCTTATATATTTTTTTATTCCCTTACGTCCTACCAGCAGCACAGATGGGGTTAACCACCCCCCGTGGACTGGCAGGACCGGCGGAATGTTTAATGAGCCCAAGACTAATAACTCAATTTAACAATTAAGTATCTCCTTAAAAGGAGGAAGTCAACCCCCAGCCCACTGTGTTTTTTTCTGTCCTCCTGGACAGGTGGACTAGGCGGTTTGTTCCCCCCTTTCTTATGGAAAGTGTGGGGAACCTTTTTTCGTTTGGGTAACGGCGCTGCCCTTTTTTCCTAGGTACCTTGTCAGTTTGGCCGGCAGCTTATTTGCTGCCGGCCCTGCGCAGTTGCGCCTGGCTGGGGTATTTTGGCGGCGTCCTTGGTCCAGGATTCCCGGTCCTTGTGCGCCGCCATCTTCCGGAGGTGACGCGGGGACTGTCCTTTTGCATCACCTCCGGGTAATCCGGCCGTGATTTTTTCACGGGTACGATTTCTTTCATAGATGCGATTTTTTTTTTTTATGCATCTTCCTGTGGAGGATTTACTGGGGGAAGGGTGGATTGGCTATCCCTCCCTTTCCCCTATTTTGGGAGGCTGTGTGCTCCAGTTCAGTCTCTGGCTACATATGCTTTTTCAGCTAGATCCCAGAGTCCTAAAATTGGTGTTGTTCCACTTGTGGTGTTTTTTCCTCAGCTGCCTCCGGTCTGTTTTTCTTCCTTTCCTGCGTAGTTAGGTGGTTTACAAATGTTTTATTTGTCCCTTTTTTCCCCGCAGTGATGTCTTCTCCGTGGGATTCGGAAGGCAGGAAAGTGGATTCCAAGAGGAAGCATCTATCCTGCTACCATTGCAGCAGTCAACGGTTATTGTAAGCTGATCATACCTGCACTCGTGAGATCGCAGAAGCTAAACAGCTTAAGGCTGGGCTAAGACCAGCTTGGGAGACCGGTTGGGAATCCCTGGTCTGTTGACTTAACCTACAGCCAGGTGTTACAGCTGCTGTTAGAGGTTTCTGACCTCTAGTGAACCTACGTTGCAGGATATGTATCAATGGCTCTATTAAAGGAGTCATAGGCCTGCTGGATGGAAAGGCTTCCTATTCGTGCCCAGGCCCCTATGGAGACCTCTTTCCCTGTAGAGAGACCTTGGTCTCCTTAGTTTCTTCCTCCTCGGATGAGGAGGAGCTGACTTTGTGTTTTCTCCCCTGGAAAGACACAGAAGTTGCTCAAGTCCATCAGGTCGGGGGACCATGATGTTGACTGTGGGGAGCCTCCCGTTCCCGCTACTCGGGCACATCGTGTCTTCACAGCGGATGAGACCCTCCTCTCTATCATGATAGAGAGTGGAAAAAACCTGGAAAAGGGTCCGGTTTTAACAAAGAAGTTTAAATCCATGTTCCCGATGGCTTAACCCTTGGTGGATTCGTGGGGATCCATTCCCAAGGTGGACATGGCTATTGCCAAGTTGTCCAAGCGCACTCTGGTTCCTGCAGACGATGGGTCTAGCTGCAGGACCCCCTTGCAGAGTGCACACTAAGACGGGGTGTTACGGCAGCTGCGGCTTCCGCTTCCACAGCCATAGTGGCTTTTGAAGTCTCTACGTTCCTCCGATCTCGCCTGGATCAAATTCAAGTTGATGTGAACCAGAGGTTTTTTCCAGGACGACATACTGCTTTCAAGACCATCAACCTGGCTACGGACTTCTTGTGCGATACCGCACAGCTGCAGTTGAAGCTAGCGAGGGAGCTTCCCGCTAGCAAAGCAAGTCCTGGGAACGAGGCCAAACACAGATCCTTGCTCTTGAAGCTAAGCAGCAGGTCTGTGGCTCATGGGAGACCAAGTGCGCCTTTGGCACCCTGTAACAATACTATCAAATAAGGTCAGGGGCCTATATATAGCATGGCCCTGGGATCGGCGGCCCATATTCCATTTTGGCCTGAGCCTTGGGTCGCTGACAATTCCTCAAAATACAGCTTATATGGCCTTCCATTCGAGCCCAACCGTTTGTTCGGTTCGGAGCTAGATAAGATCATGGAGGGCCTTTCAGACTAGAAGGTGAAGAGCCTTCCCCAGTGGTCATTTCGAGGGCAGGGTAGACAAGACCGCGGTGGCAGGTCTGGCCAGCAAACAAGCTCTTGTAGTGACTGGAGAGCACAGCGAAAGATTTTGAGGTGCTCTCGTGGAGGAGCCAAAGATGGAAAATCCACCTCCTGACTACGGGCCTCTTCGAGGCTCTTGGTTAATTCCTGTTACTCCTGCCGTCCTGCCAATAAGCTTCCCCATTCCTAAGCTTCATGTACCCGTCGGGAGTCATCTCTCCCACTTCTGAGAAGAATGGATCCAAGAGATCTCGGATCCCTGGGTCCTGAATATCATTTCCAACGGTTATTTAGTCAACAACACCTCTATTCCTCTGGACAGGTTTGTCAAGATCAACCTTCTACAAGTTGCCAAGGAGGCAATCCTAGAGGCCTACATTCAGGACTACATTTGCAAAGGGGCTCTGGAGGAGGTTCCGGCAGGAGAACGGGGCCTAGGGATCTATTCACCAGTTTTTCTGGTTCCCAAGGCTTCAGGAGATCTCCGGATGATTATCGATCTGAGATATTTCAATCGATTTATAAGGAAGGTGAAGTTTTGTGTAGAAACCATCAGGTCAGTAGTTCACGTCGTCAATCCTGGAGACGTGATGGCAACCCTGGACCTCAAGAATGCATATCTGCACATCCCGATCCATCCTGGTTCCAGGAAGTATATCAGGTTCACGGTCCAGGTGTCCGGTGTCGTCAGGCATCTTCTGTTTGTTGCCCTTCCTTTGGCATTTCTTCTGCCCCTCACACTTTTACCAAGGTGGTGGTTCTGTGGTGGCGGCTTTGAGGCTTCAAGGACTGACCATCATTCCTTATCTGGACGACTGGCTTTGAAAGCCTCTGCTCTAGCGGTCCTAACCCAACTTCTTCAGGTAACAATCTCCTTTCTGTTCCACCTAGGTTGGATCATCAGCTGGTAGAAGTCGAACGTGAGCCCGTCGACTTCAGTAAGATATTTAGGCTTCATAATCGACTCCACTGGGATGTCGCTCCAGTTGACTCCAGAAAGAAGATTCCGGGTTCAGAACACGGCAAGTTCCTTTCCCGGCGAGTTCCAATCCGGACTCTCATGAAGATGTTGGAGCTCATGTCAGCGTCTGCGGAAGCAGTCCCTTGGGCTTCTATGGCACCTCCGCCTCTACAGTCGGAGGTCCTCTTCAAATGGAATGGCAGCCCTGCTGGGCTAAACTCCCTGTGCTCCCTGACTTGGCAAACTCGGTATTCCCTCAGATGGTGGTGCCATCTTTTAGACGGGAAGTCTATGACCCAGCTAGTCTGGGTCATATTGACTACGGATGCGTCCTAAGTAGGCTGGGACGCTCACCTAGACGACTCTCCAGTTCACGGCACCTGGTTTCCTCAGGAGTGGCTTCTTTCATCCAATCTCCGCGAGATTCAAGCTATCCGGCTAGCCCTCCTTCACTTAGCCCCTCAGAT
This sequence comes from Bufotes viridis, assembly GCA_033119425.1. NCBI lineage: Eukaryota > Metazoa > Chordata > Amphibia > Anura > Bufonidae > Bufotes > Bufotes viridis. The sequence continues at coordinate 373,309,218 of CM065592.1, forward strand.
CCGGGGCAAAGCGGTGAAAGTCCAGTCAGACAATGTGACTGCGGTACTTTACATCAACCAGCAGGGAGGCACGAGATCACTTCCACTCCTGTCAGAGATCGGGGTGATTCTGGATTAGGCAGAGTTGTACCTTCCCACTTATCTGCGATCCACATCCAAGGCTCCCTCAATATGATAGCGGCTGAGCCGCGGTCTTCCGTTGGTGGAGTGGTCTTTACATCCGGAGAATCAAGCAGATAGTCCTCAAGTGGGTATGCCAGAGGTGGATCTCATGGCAACAAGGTTCAATGCCAAGGTGGAGAGGTTCTGCTCCCTTTACAGGGAGGACAACCCCTGGCGTTAGACGCTCTGTCAATATCCTGGAGGTTCAGGCTGGCTTACATCTTCCCTCCCTTTTCCATGATACCGAGGGTATTGATGAAAATCCGTCAGGATCAGGCCTCGGTGATAGCCATCATACTGTTTTGGCCGAAGAGATCCTGGTTTACCTAGCTCACCCAGTTGAGTCGAGGACAATATTGGAGGCTCCCCCCACAGCAGACCCTGGTGTCGTGGGACACTCACCTCTGCTCAGATCTGCACAGATTCAACCTGACAGCCTGGAGGTTGATCAGTCCCTTCCCAGAATAGAAGGGCTTTCAGAGTCGGTCCTGAGAACGCTGTCTCATTCTAAAGCGGACTCTACCAAGAGAGCCTACTCTTGTGTTATGAGGATATTCTCATCCTGTTGTACCTCAACTGAGGTGGCGTCTGCAGATCCGCCCCTCTCCGCTATCTTTCAGTTCCTGCAAGACGGCCTTGCCTTAACAGGCTTTTTTCTCAGGACCCGCTGATCAAACGGTTCCTTAAAGGAGCTGAAAGATTAAAGCCTACAGTACTGAGACCCCTTTTTTTCAATGGGTTTTTCAGTAGTTCTCAGGGGGTTAGCATCTCCCCCCTTTGAACCGTGAGAGGAGGTGGGCATCAAGTTCGTCACTTGGAAGTTTGTGTTTCTCCTTGCAGTGACTTTGGCCAAGAGGGTCTCTGAGCTTCAAGCTCTCTCAGCACATGAGCCCTATACCATTTTCTTACATGACCGGGACCTTCTTAGATTCCTCCCGTATTGTAGGCCTAAAGTTCCTTCCTTCCAGAACATCAACCAGGTGATATTCCTCCCGGTTCTGTCGACATCTACCACCTCCTCCTAGGAACCTGCTAGACATCCTCTGGACGTCTAGAGATGCCTCCGGATCTATGTGGATAGATCAAGGAGTTCAAGAAAGATGAGAATCTGCTAATCCTGTTGCCGGTAAGTTTAAAGGCTATAAGGCATCCAAACCTTCCATCAGTCGGTGGATTGAGGAGGCTATTAAGGAATCCCTTGTTTCCACAATCTCTGGACCCTCCGGGATTCGTGAAGGCCCACTCTACTAGAGTTGTGGCTACTTCTTTTGCCGAGAGGAGTCTTCTGCCTCTCAACATGATTTGCAAAGCTGCCTCCTGGAGCTCTGAATCGACATTCATCTCCCATTATAGACTAGATGCCAGTCTAGCTGAGTTTTCGGCCTTTGGGCAGACTTTTCTTAGTTCTGCCAGGCAGGAAGGCCCTCCCTAGGGGTTTCTTCTTGCTATCTCCCCATCTGTGCTGCTGGTAGGACGTAAGGGAATTGTTAATTTCTAACGATAATTTGTTTTCCCTTAGTCCTAACAGCAGCACACAAATTTCCCACCCTAGTAAGTCTAGTTTTTTTCTTGCTATAAACACAGTGGGCTGGGGGTTGACTTCCTCCTTTTAAGGAGATACTTAATTGTTAAATTGAGTTATTAGTCTTGGGCTCATTAAACATTCCGCCGGTCCTGCCAGTCCACGGGGGGTGGTTAACCCCATTTGTGCTGCTGTTAGGACTAAGGGAAAACAAATTATCGTTAGAAATTAACGATTTTACTACTTTGGCACCATAAAATCACTTTAAGACCCTAAAAATTTCAGTTAAGACGACTGTAGTTAAGGGGTTGTGTTTTGCATGACAGGCTATAGTTTTTATTTGTACCATTTTTGGGTACATTGGACTTTTATTCCTTCATTGTAAATTTTTTTAGGTTAATCACTTCATTACCGGGCAATTTTCTATGTTTGCGTTTTCATTTTTAACTCCTTGCCCTCCCTGAGCCATAGCTTTTTTATTTTTCTATTTTTCTGTTTACATAGCTGCACAAGGGCTTATTTTTTGCGGGATAAGTTCTACTTTGTAAAGGTACAATATAATATTGCGTCTGATGTAATAGGAAGCTGAAAAAAAATTCCAAACGTGGTGGAAATTCAAAAAGAATGTAATGATTAAATGCTAAAAACATATTAAAAGGCTTTGCATGTCACGTAAAAAGTCTTAAAAACTATTTTGGTGGTCCAACAAATAAAAGGTTACAACCGTTAAACCACCACATGCACTAAATCATGAAAAAGTGTTCAGTCATTAAGGCCTGGTTATTAAAGGGTTAACCAATGGGCGCAAAGAGAAACTGCATACTGCTTATTGCATGGAGCCTATCAAGCAGATGTAACCTATGACTGAGGGACAGGAGGCGGTGATGACCAGTAAGCACTTTCCTTTGCATTGAAGGAACGTGCTAATTTACGAACAGGAGGCATAATGGAACGAAATGTCACCAGTTAAGCCCCTTTTACACTGCATGATTTTTGGGTCTAATACTGGGAACAAGTGTTCATAGAAATGCTAGGCCCATATAATTGTGCCGCCGATTAATGAGCAATCACTTGTTTCACCAGGATAAGGGCTCATGCACACAACCGTAAGGGCTCTGTGCCTGTACTGCGGACAGCAAACGGTGGGTTAGCAATATACAGGCACATGCCATGTGCACTCTGTGCTGCGGACCTAATGACTTGAGTGGGTTTGCGATCCGCAAGATACGAAGTACTTCTGTGGGCTTTCAGGTCCGTGCCTCCACACCGCAAAAGATAGGACATGTCCCATCTTTGGCCATATCCTGCAGATCATGGACCCATTCAATTCAATGGGTCTGCATCCACAGCATGGACACAGCTGGTGCCCGTGTATTGCAGACGGCTATTTGCGGGCAACGGGGCATATAGACTTAGCCTATTTTTTGTTTATTGTTTAACAGCATGCACACGACTGTTGTTTAGGTCCATATCCAATCCACATTTTATGCGGATTGCACACAAACCTATTCATTTCTATGGGTCCGTAAAAAAATACAGGCAGCATATGGGTGTCATCCATGCGGCTGTTCCGCAAATTATAGAAATTTTAGTTCTGTTAGGAAAATGCGGCATGCACATGGCCGGTATCTGTATTTTGTGGATCGGAGGTGTGCAGACCACAAAATACAAAAGGCTGTGTGCATGAGGCCTTATTGGGATGTTTTTATGGTGTCTACCATTGGAATACAGTGGGGAAAATAAGTATTTGATACACAGGCAATTTTGCAGGTTTTCCCACCTAGAAAGAATGGAGAGCTTTAATTTTTATCGCAGGTACACTTCAATTGTGAGAGACAGGATCTAAAAAAATTCAGAAAATCCCATTGTATAATTTTTAAATAATTAATTTGCATTTTATTGCATGAAATAAGTATTTGATCACCTACCGAACAGCAAGAATTCTGGCTCTCACAGACTTGTTAGTTTTTCTTTAAGAAACTCTCCTACTCTGCACTCATTACCTGTATTAATTACACCTGTTTGAACTCGTTACCTGTATAAATGGCACCTGTCCACACACTCAATCAATCACACTCCAACCTCTCCACCATGGCCAAGGCCAGAGAGCTGTCTAAGGACACCAGGGGAAAATTGTAGACCTGCACAATGCCGGGATGGGCTACAGGACAATAGGCAAGCAGCTTGGTGAGAAGGCAACAAATGTTGGCTCAATTATTAGAAATGGAAGAAACACAAGATGACTGTCAATCATCCTCGGTCTGGGGCTCCATTCAAGATCTCTTCTCGTGGAGTAAAGATGATTCTGAGAAAGTTGAGGAATCAGCCCAGAACTACACGGTAGGGCCTGGTTAGTGACCTGAAGAGAGCTGGGAACACAGTCTCAAAGATTACCTATAGTAACACACTACACCGTCATGGATTAAAATCCTGCAGTGCACGTAAGGTCCCCCTGCTCACGCCAGCACATGTCCAGACCTGTTTGAAGTTCGCCAATGACCATCAGAATAATCCAGAGGAGGCATGGGAGAAGGTCATGTGGTCGGATGAGACCTAAAAATAACTTTTTGGTATCAGCTCCACTCACCATGTTTGGAAGAAGAAGAAGGATGGGTACAACCCCAAGAACAGTGTCCCAACTGTGAATCATGGGGGTGGAAACATCATACTTTGGGGGTGCTTTTCTGCAAAGGGGACGGAACGACTGCACCATATTGAAGGGAGTATGGATGGGCATATGTATCTCAAGATTTTGGCCAACAACCTCCTTCCCTCAGTAAGAGCATTGAAGACGGGTTGTGGCTGGGTCTTCCAGCATGACAATGACCCGAAACCAGCCAGGGCAACTAAGGAGTTGCTCCGTAGGAAGCATTTCAAGGTCTTGGAGTGGCCTAGCCAGTCTCCAGACCTGAACACAATCGAAAATCTTTGGAGGGAGCTGAAACTTAATATAGCCCAGTGACAGCCCCGAAACCTGAAAGATCTGGAGAAGATCTGTATGGAGGAGTGGGCCAAAATCCCTGCTGCGGTGTGTGCAAACTTGGTGAAGAACTGCAGGAAACGTCTGACCTCTGTAATTACAAAGGTTTCTGTACCAAGTATTAAGTTCTGTTTTTTTTTATTGTATGAAATACTTATTTCATGCAATAAAATTGAAATTATTTATTTACAAATTATACAATGTGGTTTTCTGGATTTTTTTTTAGCTTCTGTCTCTCACAGTTGAAGTGTACCTACGATAAAAATGACAGACCTCTCCATTCTTTGTAGGTGGGAAAACGTGTAAAATCGCCAGTGTATCAAATACTTATTTTCCCTACTGCAGATGACGTGATACCTTTATGTTACATGTTATTATGATTGTTAGTGTTAAATACTGTATATACTCTATATTGCTTTCCTTTGACGACTTTTCCACAATAAAAGCATTTTTTTTATTGGAACAAAAATCTTGCTTCATCATATTCCGAGCCATACTGTACTGCCATACTTTTTTGCTCTATATGAGGCATCTGACCATAAGACGCAACTAGGTTTTAGAGGAGGAAAATAAGAAAAAAATATGTTTCATCAGACAAAAAAGGAATAAAACAACTTACCTCTCCTGCTCTAGACGGCGCTGCCACTCTTCCTGCTGCGCTGCAACCTGAAGTCACACAGTGTTATAGCATGCACTTACATGCATTACATCCTGACTCAGTACTCTCTCAGGACACAGCACGGCACCTGGAATAGACCAGGAGTGGTGAGTAATGCCAGCGTCACTACACTCAGCAGGAAAAGTGCGGAAAAAGTGCGTCTTTTGAAAAATAAGGTATTTTATTTATTCTGAGTACTCACCTCCTGTGTAAACAGGACTGGTATATTCCCATTTTCTTTTATAATTTTTATCATTGCACATGCAGAACTTATCAGTAAAACTTAGGCCTGTTTCACAATAGCGTTGTTAATTCGGGTATTGAGATCCGCAGAAGGTCTCAATACCAGAATTAAACTGATCCATTTTAATTTTGCACATCAGGATTAGAGATAAGCGAATCGAAGCTGACAAAGTGGAATTCGATCCGAATTTCAGGAAAAATTTGATTTGCAATGAATGCGAATTTCCTTGCGCTTTGTGGTAACGAGTTTTTCCTAGAATGGCAGCTACACGTGTGAGGACATGGGGCAAGGAACTCTGGGAAGGCGGGATGACCCATAATGTCATGCATGCTGCCAATCAGCAGCCAGCCCTTAGATGTCACAGCCCTATAAGTAGCCTTAACCATTTTGGATTCAGGCATTTTCCAGTGTACTAAGTGAGAGGGCACTAGTGAAAAAAAAAAATGATTTATAAGTGCAGGGAAAGGATAGGGAGGAATCATTTCACTGCATCTTAGTGCAGGGAGAGACGTCTAAAGATGCTAGTGACAGTGATAGGAAAAACCTCATTATGAAAAAAAAGCGATTTACAAGTGTAGGGAAACAGTGTTCAGTGCTGCAGTTATCTGTTGAAAAGCCTTGGCGTATATACGTGGAACAAGAAAAATATATTCTGCGTTCAGCGCTGCAGTTACCTGTTCAAAAGCCTTAAGTGGCCTATATACGTGGAAAAAAAAATATATATTCTGCGTTCAGCGCTGCAGTAATCTGTTCAAAAGCCTTTAGTGGCCTATATATATATGTGGAAAAAGAAAAACATATTCGGCGTTCAGTGCTGCAGTTATCTGTTCAAAAGCCTTTAGTGGCGTGTATAGGTGGAAAAAGAAAAATATATTCTTCGTTCAGCGCTGCAGTAATCTGTTCAAAAGCCTTTAGTGGCCTATATATATATGTGGAAAAAGAAAAACATATTCAGCGTTCAGCGCTGCAGTTATTAGTGGCGTATTTCAGTTGAAAAAGAAAAATATATTCGGCTTTCACTCTTGCATTTATATCTGGTAAAGCCTTTACTGGCGTATTGCAGTAGAAAAATAAATATACATTTGCAATTCGCTGGTCCACTTATATGTAGAAAAACCTTTATTGACGTATATCAGTAGAAAAGTAAAAATACATACTCATTCGCAGCTGCAATTATATTTAGAAAAACCTTTATTGACGTATAGCAGTAGAAAAAGAAATATACATTCGCTATTCGCTGCTGCACTTATATCTTGAAAAAAACTTTACTGACGTATATCAGTAAAAAAAGAAACATACATTTGCTGCTGCAATTATATCTTGAAAAACCTTTATTGACGTATATCAGTAGAAAAAGAAATATGCATTCGCCATTCGCTGGTGCACTTATATCTTGAAAAACCTTTATTGACATATATCAGTAGAAAAAGAAATATACATTTGCAAATTCGCTGGTGCACTTATATCTTGAAAAAACTTTACTGACGTATATCAGTAGAAAAAGAAACATACATTTGCTGCTGCAATTATATCTTGAAAAACCTTTATTGACGTATATCAGTAGAAAAAGAAATATACATTCGCCATTCGCTGGTGCACTTATATCTTGAAAAAACTTTATTGACGTATATCAGTAGAAAAAGAAAAATATATTCAGCGTTCACTGTTGTAGTTATATGTGGTAAAGCCTTTAGTGGCGTATTTCAGTAGAAAAATAAATATATATTCGGCATTTGGTGCTGCAGTTAAAGGGAGTCTGTCAGCACATTTGAGCATATTAGACTAATCTGAGCCGGGGAGGAGGTGCCGCCTGGGGCTCGGACGCTGGAGACGCCGCCCTGGGCACTTGAGAGCCCGCATTTACATATTCTTCAAAGTTCATTTTTGGCTGAAAGAAAATGCCGTTATATACAACAAAGGTACCGTTTTTAACTTCAGAGTGGCACATATAACGCTATTTGATTAGTCTAATATGCTCAAATGTGCTGACAGACTCCCTTTAAATGTGGGAAAGTCCTTTTTGCGGTATGGACCGAGTTACGAAATTTTTTATTTCAAACATGTTTTTTTCAGGAAAACTGATGGGTGCTTGAAGAGCTTCTTTTGCTGTAAGGACCGAATTACATTGTTGTGTAATTTTTATTTCAAAATAGTTTTTTTTTCCCGGTGAAATTAATGGGTGCCTTTACCATCTATTCACAATTAAATCAAGCAGTTTCAGTAAGTTGAAAATATTCATGTGCTGCCATCTCCACACTATGTCACCTTGCCACTCTGTGGCCCCCTGATGATGCCGCCACCTCCAGACTCTGTCATTGTGCCACTCTAATGCCTCCTCCTGATGCTGCCTCCACTTCCAGACTCTGTCATTGGGCCACTTTGTGGGCTCCTGTTACTGCTGCCACCTCCAGACTCTGTCATTGTGCCACTTTGTGGCCTCCTGATGCTGCTCTCCCTGGATTTTATGTAGCCGTTATGTCTCAAAAAAGTGTAGGATTTAGTGTTAGGAACCCGTCTAATCGAGATCGCCGTGACATTTGGCAGACGGGCTCAAATAATTTTGTACAAAATAATTTGCCAAGCATCTCATTTGCAAAACCAAGGTAGCATTAGCACCAGGATGTTTTCTATGGCATTGTTGTACATTATTTGTGTTTTGTCATGCCTTTTCATAAGCATATAAACATTTATACATTTATTATTGTTATAACATGCATTCATGGCCTATAGGCAGCCATGTTGTACTTATATTTACCCTCCTGTATGAACCTTCATTGTAAAAGAGAAATATGGGTTCAAGGAAAGGTTCTTCCTGGCAGATGTGGGCCTATCTAAGGGAGTGATTTTACCTCATCACTAGGCTTGAAGCCGAGATAAGGTTCTTCTTGGCACTCGTCTGTCATCTCTTCATAATGAGATGTATTAATGAGACAAACATACAATGTTTGTTCATATAGTGGATCGTATTTAGTTTTGACAATAGTTAATCGATATATCATATATGGGTTGTTTTATATTATTTCATACATTGGTTTTATTTTTGTTACATGTTATAATCACATACTAACGTATATATATCCTGTGTGTGTATCACCAGAAGCGTGTATTCCTGAGGTATGTGGGAAAGCATGCTCAGTTGGATTTCTCTTAATGAGAAGTTGTTGATGAGAAAGTTGTGTTATTTTCATAAGATAAGGCACCTGTGCAATCCAAAACCCACACATTTGTTGTCTACATTTTAACTTTATGACATGAGAACAGTCATACTAGTTTCTGGGAATTTAAGTTTTAATTGCTTCAAGTGTCAGGGGGTATGCCTCCCTTTTGATGTATGTCCCAGGTGGTGGATGTCTACCACTTAACATGAAGTCACATTATATAAATTTAACTCCTAAAAGCTTCACATTTATAGCTTATACAACATTGCCGCCTAGGTATCGGCAGGTAACATAACACGTTCACCTCAAAGCATTTTGGGTAATGTATGATCTCACAGTACCATTACCATATGTGCACACCCTCTGGTTTGGTTGGAAGACCGTTATCTAAAGGGGTGTATTTTTTTTGATAAGTCTATGAATATTAATCATAGACGGGATGAGAGGGGATTCCAAAAGAAAGAAAAAAAAATTCTACAAACAAAGGACTAAAACAGAACGTGCTAAAGCTTTGGATTTTATCCTGGACCACGGGGAACCCTCTGGAGAGCTGACCATCCCTCTGGAGCCCTACTCACCTTTTGACCCTTGGTAACGTATATATCTTGCTTATTGCTTGCGGTATTGATAAGTTACTTAGCCCGGTATAACCCTAGTCCTTGGGAACTTTGATATTCCCTAGCCTGATACTAAGCTGGTAAATTTATAGTGCCGCCATATACCTCAATTGGTAAAAAGGTGATAGGAAGGGGTTGATATCCCTACTCTTCTTCAATTTGAATTGTTGCATATCATTGCATTGATTGGCTATATTCATTATTGTTTGAAGGTAATGGTATTATATTTCATTGTCTATCATTGTACAGGCTGTATCATCGATTTTGTATTTAGCACCTATGTATAATAAACTATGTATAAACTATGTATTTTTGCATAGATGATGGTGCCTCATTTTCTTTCTAGTTGCACAAAATAATTAAGGTTCTCGTCAATGAGCTGAGAGGTTATTATGTCGCCCTCTCCTCAGTAGGATCAATAACTTTGATATTTTTTCCTTTGATCCTTGCTTTTTTATTTTTGTATATAAAGCATTTTTGCGCTTTATATCCTTGACAGTTTGCAGAGTGCTGCTGCATAACCCTCCTTTTTCCTGTATGTTTTAAGCCATGGCAGCGTGCACCTGTGCATAGGCATGTGCTGACTGACCCCCTTTTTCTTTGCTCTTGATGCTGCCACCTCCAGACTGTCATTGTGCCACTCTGTGGCCTCCTGATGCTGCCATCACCTCCAGACTCTGTTATTGGGCCACTCTGGTCTCCTCATGCAGCTTTAACCTCACAATTGTCATAGGGCCACTCTGTGGACTTCTCATGCTGTTCCCACCCTCCCCACTTCATGACTGGGCCACTATTTTGCCTTTTGGCCTGGCTGACATCATCATTTAATTGACCCTTCTTCTGATCTGTCAGAAGGAAGGAAAAATGAGACGCACAATAGATCCTCTCTAGAGATGAGCGAACATTAAAAAAAAGTCCATTGTTCGGCGTTCGGGTGGTGGTAAGTCGCGCATCCCGTTATGGATTCCACTATAGCGGCATATGGAATCCATAAGGGGCGGCTGCCACCAACCCGAACTGTTGCACAGCCGAAGGACCTGGGGTGACGTCACTGTGATGTGATCAGTGCAGGGGGCGTGGCTCAGCACGGGATCAATACATTTTTGAGAAGTTCGCTCATCTCTAATCAGGATCCATTAGGATGCGGTTATATGAAATCAAAATGGAAAAAAATTGATCCGTTACTAAATACATTAAAAGTCAAAGGATGTCTGGTTATTGGTAGTGTTGGGCGCGAATATTCGAATCACGAATATCGCCACTTCGAGAATTCGCGAATATTTAGAATATGGTGCTATATATTCCAGATTTTTTTTGTCATCTGAACACATGATCCCTCCCTGCTTCTTGCTTGTGGGCCAATGAGAAGGCTGCAATGTCTTTGTCTGAGCTTAGCAACATCCAGATAGTTAGTGGGAGATAGTCAGTGTAGGATAGATAGTGATATAGTGTAGCTGATAGGTTCCAGTGCAGGGTGTTAAGTATAGAGATGGCCCGAACTATCCGCCGGCGAACAGTTCCCGGCGAACATAGCTTGTTCGCGTTCGCCTCTGCCGGGCGAACATATGCGATGTTCGGTCCGCACCCTATACATCATCATTGAGCAAACTTTGACCCTGTACCTCACAGTCAGCAGACACATTCCAGCCAATCAGCAGCATACCCTCCCTCCCAGACCCTCCCACCTCCTGCACAGCATCCATTTTAGATTCATTCTGAAGCTGCAGTCTTAGTGAGAGGAGGGAGAGTGTAATTGCTGCTGATTTAATTGGGAAATTGATAGCTAGGCTAGTGAATTCAGTGTCCACTCCAGTCCTGAAAGACTCATCTGATCTCTGCTGTAAGGACAGCGTCCTGACAGCAGCCCAAAAAGCCCTTTTTAGGGCTGCAACATTAGTCTGCTTTTTTTCCCTTTATATACATATTGCAGTTGCCTGGCCTGCCTGTGTGTGAGGAGCTGCAGGCCCACAGACTGTAGTGTGCCCACTGCCAGTGCCCACCCCTGTCATTCCGTGTGGTACAGGACTTTGCATCTAAAAAGGCATTTAATTTTTACACTTTAATCTAAGGTTAGTTGCCTGCCAGTGTGTGTCAGGCTGACTTCCACTGACTGTAGTGTGCCCACTGCCAGTGTCCACCACTCATACCGGCTGGCACAGGACTTTGCATAAAAAGGCATTTAATTTTTACACTTTAGTGTAATTTCAGCTGCTTGCCTGCTGCTAGTGTGTGTCAGGCCGACTTCAACTGACTGTAGTGTGCCCACTGCCAGTGCCCACCCCTGTCATCCCGTGTGGCACAGGACTTTGCTTAAAAAAAGGCACTTAATTTTTACACTTTAATCTAAGGTTAGTTGCCTGCCAGTGTGTGTCAGGCTGACTTCCACTGACTGTAGTGTGCCCACTGCCAGTGCCCACCACTCATACCGGCTGGCACAGGACTTTGCATAAAAAGGCATTTAATTTTTACACTTTAGTGTAATTTCAGCTGCTTGCCTGCTGCTAGTGTGTGTCAGGCCGACTTCAACTGACTGTAGTGTGCCCACTGCCAGTGCCCACCCCTGTCATCCCGTGTGGCACAGGACTTTGCTTAAAAAAAAGGCACTTAATTTTTACACTTTAATCTAAGGTTAGTTGCCTGCCAGTGTGTGTCAGGCTGACTTCCACTGACTGTAGTGTGCCCACTGCCAGTGCCCACCACTCATACCGGCTGGCACAGGACTTTGCATAAAAAGGCATTTAATTTTTACACTTTAGTGTAATTTCAGCTGCTTGCCTGCTGCTAGTGTGTGTCAGGCCGACTTCAACTGACTGTAGTGTGCCCACTGCCAGTGCCCACCCCTGTCATCCCGTGTGGCACAGGACTTTGCTTAAAAAAAGGCACTTAATTTTTACACTTTAATCTAAGGTTAGTTGCCTGCCAGTGTGTGTCAGGCTGACTTCCACTGACTGTAGTGTGCCCACTGCCAGTGTCCACCACTCATACCGGCTGGCACAGGACTTTGCATAAAAAGGCATTTAATTTTTACACTTTAGTGTAATTTCAGCTGCTTGCCTGCTGCTAGTGTGTGTCAGGCCGACTTCAACTGACTGTAGTGTGCCCACTGCCAGTGCCCACCCCTGTCATCCCGTGTGGCACAGGACTTTGCTTAAAAAAAGGCACTTAATTTTTACACTTTAATCTAAGGTTAGTTGCCTGCCAGTGTGTGTCAGGCTGACTTCCACTGACTGTAGTGTGCCCACTGCCAGTGTCCACCACTCATACCGGCTGGCACAGGACGTTGCATAAAAAAGGCATTTAATTTTTACACTTTAGTGTAATTTCAGCTGCTCACCTGCTGCTAGTGTGTGTCAGGCCGACTTCAACTGACAGTAGTGTGCCCACTGCCAGTGCCCACCCCTGTCATCCCGTGTGGCACAGTACTTTGCATCAAAAAAAGGCATTTAATTTTTACACTTTAGTGTAATTTCAGTTGCTTGCCTACTGCTAGTGTGTGTCAGGCTGACTTCCACTGACTGTAGTGTGCCCACTGCCAGTGCCAACCACTGATACCGGGTGGCACAGTAGCTTGCCGATAAATAAGGCATTTAATTTTTAGACAGTAGTCTAAATTCAGTAGCTTGCCTGCTGCCAGTGTGTGTCAGGCCCTCTTCCACTGACTGTAGTGTGCCCACTGCAAGTGCCAACCACTGATACCGGGTGGCACAGTAGCTTGCCGATAAATAAGGCATTTAATTTTTAGACAGTAGTCTAAATTCAGTTGCTTGCCTGCTGCCAGTGTGTGTCAGGCCCTCTTCCACTGACTGTAGTGTGCCCACTGCCAGTGCCAACCACTGACACCGGGTGGCACAGTAGCTTGCCGATAAATTAGGCATTTAATTTTTAGACAGTAGTCTAAATTCAGTTGCTTGCCTGCTGCCAGTGTGTGTCAGGCCCTCTTCCACTGACTGTAGTGTGCCCACTGCCAGTGCCAACCACTCATACCGGGTGGCACAGTAGCTTGCCGATAAATAAGGCATTTAATTTTTAGACAGTAGTCTAAATTCAGTTGCTTGCCTGCTGCCAGTGTGTGTCAGGCCCTCTTCCACTGACTGTAGTGTGCCCACTGCCAGTGCCAACCACTGATACCGGGTGGCACAGTAGCTTGCCGATAAATTAGGCATTTAATTTTTAGACAGTAGTCTAAATTCAGTTGCTTGCCTGCTGCCAGTGTGTGTCAGGCCCTCTTCCACTGACTGTAGTGTGCCCACTGCCAGTGCCAACCACTGATACCGGGTGGCACAGTAGCTTGCCGATAAATAAGGCATTTAATTTTTAGACAGTAGTCTAAATTCAGTTGCTTGCCTGCTGCCAGTGTGTGTCAGGCCCACTTCCACAGACTGTAGTGTGCCCACTGCCAGTGCCAACCACTCATACCGGGTGGCACAGTACCTAGCACGCGTAGTACCACTTCCGTCGTGGTCGTGGTGCTGTGATTTCCACTGTCCCTGGAATAATGCCCAGTTTTCAGAGGCCACGTACCCTGAACCCGAAAAATTCAGAGGACGTAGTTGACTGGCTTAGACAGGACACCCAATCTTCAACAGCTTCCGCTAAGAACCTTGACGCACCATCCTCCTCCAGCTCAGCTTCGGTCACCTGCTCTCAAGTTACCACGCACCCGCCCGTCGCCACCACCACCACTACCACCACAGCCACCACAGCCGCTTCACTTGATCCGTCAGAGGAGTTATTTACACATCAGTTGGATGCAATTAGTGATGCGCAACCATTATTGCCAGATGATGTAGATTACGGGGATATGTCTCAGTCAGGCAGGATTACACACATGGACGTACAGTGTGATGATGATGATGATGATGTTGTACCCGCTGCTGCTTCCTTTGCTGAGGTGTCAGATACAAGTGAAGCGGTTGATGATGACGATGTGTCCACGGATGCCACGTGGGTGCCTGCTCGAAGAGAAGAAGAGGGGGAAAGTTCTGAAGGGGAGACAGAGAGAATGAGGAGACGAGTTGGAAGCAGGGGAGGTCGTCGCAAGGAGTTAGTGGCACAGTCAGACAGCATGTATCGGCACCTGGGGTCAGCCAGACAGCACGCCAGTCAACGCATGCTGTTGCCACCACTAGAATGCCGTCATTGCAAAGCTCAGCAGTGTGGCATTTTTTTGTGTGTCTGCCTCTGATAAAAGCAATGCCATTTGCAACCTGTGCCAAAAGAAACTGAGTCGTGGGAAGTCCAACACCCACCTTGGTACAACTGCTTTGCGAAGGCACATGATCTCACATCACAAACGCCTATGGGATCAACACATGAGTACAAGCAGCACACAAACTCAAAGCCACCATGCTCCTCCTGGTCCAGCATCTTCAGCCACGTCAACCACTGCTGTCCTCCCTGCCCCCTCTCAACCACCCGCCACTCCATCTCTCACCTTCAGCAGTTCCTGCTCATCTGCCCACAGTCAGGTGTCTGTCAAGGACATGTTTGAGCATAAGAAGCCAATGTCACAAAGTCACCCCTTGCCCGGCGACTGACAGCTGGCTTGACGGAACTCTTAGCCCGCCAGCTTTTACCATACCAGCTGGTAGAGTCTGAGGCCTTCAAAAATTTGTCGCTATTGGGACACCACAGTGGAAGGTACCCGGACGAAATTTTTTTCAAAAAGGCAATCCCAAACCTCTACCATGTCATTGAAAAGGAAGTCATGGCATCTCTGGCATACAGTGTTGGGGCAAGGGTCCATCTGACCACTGATACCTGGTCTGCAAAGCACGGTCAGGGCAGGTATATCACGTATACTGCGCATTGGGTCAACCTGCTGACGGCTGACAAGCATGGAATGCGTGGGCTCCGCAGCGGAGTTGGTGACACCACCACGACTTGCAGGCAGACCTACTGCCACCTCCTCTACTCCTACTCCATCCTCTTCAATATCCTCCTCGGCTGAGTCCTCTTCTGCTGCGGCGTCTGGCTGCACATCAACTGATTCCCCCAGCTCCCCAGGGGCTATTCCACATCCCGGATACGACAGTGTCACGCTATCTTGGGGTTGACTTGCCTGAAAGCAGAGAGCCACACAGGACCAGCACTCCTGTCCGCCCTGAACGCACAGGTGGATCAGTGGCTGACCCCGCACCAACTGGAGATCGGCAAAGTGGTGTGTGACAATGGAAGCAATCTGTTGGCGGCATTAAATTTGGGTAAGTTGTCACATGTGCCGTGCATGGCACATGTGTTGAATCTCATCGTACAACGTTTTGTGTCTAAGTACCCAGGCTTACAGGACGTCCTCAAGCAGGCCAGGAAGGTGTGTGGCCATTTCAGGCGTTCCTACACGGCCATGGCGCACTTTTCCGATATTCAGCGGCGAAACAACATGCCAGTGAGGCGCTTGATATGCGACAGCCCGACACGTTGGAATTCAACACTCCTAATGTTCGACCGCCTGCTCCAACAAGAAAAAGCCGTCAACGAGTATTTGTATGACCGGGTGCTAGGACAGCCTCTGCGGAGCTGGGAATCTTTTGCCACGTTACTGGACACTCATGCGCAATGCCTGTAGGCTTATGCGTCCTTTTGAGGAGGTGACAAACCTAGTCAGTCGCACCGAAGGCACCATCAGCGACCTCATCCCATTTGTTTTCTTCCTGGAGCGTGCCCTGCGAAGAGTTCTGGATCAGGCTGTAGATGAGCGTGAAGAGGAAGAGGAAGAGTTGTGGTCACCATCACCACCAGAAACAGCCTTGTCATCATCGCTTGTCGGACCTGCAGCAACGCTGGAAGAGGAGTATGAGGAAGAGGAGTCAGAGGAGGAATGTGGCGGCTTTGAGGAGGAGGAAGACCAACCACAGCAGGCACCCCAGGGTGCTCGTTGTTGTCACCTATCTGGGACCCATGGTGTTGTACGTGGCTGGGGGAAGAACAGACCGTCAATGACATCAGTGAGGACGAGGAACGGGAAATGAGTAGCTCTGCATCCAACCTTGTTCAAATGGGGTCTTTCATGCTGTCATGTCTGTTGAGGGACCCACGTATAAAAAGGATAAAGGAGAACGATCTGTACTGGGTGGCCACGCTACTAGACCCCGGTATAAGCAGAAAGTGGCAGAAATGTTACCAAATTACCGAAAGTCGGAAAGGATGCAGCAGTTCAAAACCAAACTAAAAATATGCTTTACACAGCTTATAAGGGGGATGTCACAGCACAACGGGAATCTAACAGGGGAAGAGGTGAGTGTAATCCTCCTCCTACCACGGCGGCAAGGACTGGACGATTTACAGATGTGTTGTTGATGGAGGACATGCGGAGCTTTTTCAGTCCTACTCATCGCCACAGCCCTTCGGGATCCAGCCTTAGAGAACGACTCGACCGACAGGTAGCAGACTACCTCGCCTTAACAGCAGATATCGACACTCTGAGGAGCAATGAACCCCTTCACTACTGGGTGTGCAGGCTTGACCTGTGGCCTGAGCTATCCCAGTTTGCGATAGAACTTCTGGCCTGCCCTGCTTCAAGTGTCCTGTCAGAAAGGACCTTCAGTGCAGCAGGAGGCATTGTCACTGACAAGAGAAGTCGCCTCGGTCAAAAAGTGTTGATTACCTCACCTTCATAAAGATGAATGAGGCATGGATCCCGAAGGGACTGACAGTGGGGGATACGTTTGACTAACAAAAGGCCTGATTACATGCCATGGCCTCAAAATGGTCCCCACGCTGCTGTATTTAATGTCTGCATACCGGATGACTTTCGTGAATTCTCCACCACCAACTAGGGTTCAAGCCGCAATGTTTTAGTCACTTTTCTGCCTGGAAAACATAAATTTTTCCGGCCGCTGCTACAATAGCGGCTGCAACAGTGCCATTATTTTTCAGGCATGTGTACATGCCTAATTTTTCTGTCCTATGGTGCAGCACTGTGGCTGCAAAAACAAACCAAAAAAAAGGCACATACAAGTGTCAATTCCCCTTCGTGATCGTTACCTTGTTGTGGTGAAGGGGCTTACGTATCACAATGAAGCAATCATCATCACCTCTATAAGTGTGTTGGCAATGTTGCCACACCCCAGATGATAAGGCCGTTGTTTCATTATGGTCAGACCAAAAGCGATCGGGTGGCCACGCTACTAGACCCCGGTATAAGCAGAAAGTGGCAGAAATGTTACCAAATTACCGAAAGTCGGAAAGGATGCAGCAGTTCAAAACCAAACTAAAAAATATGCTTTACACAGCTTATAAGGGGATGTCAATGGGGGATTCGACAATGGTTAATCAATTCGACCGGATAGGGTCCGTAACAGGGATTAAACTGATAGCAATAGTACTAGTTAAGACACCACTCATATAGGGTGTCACAGCACATTGCTCTGTGCACGCGCAGTGCCCCAATTTGGGAGTAAGAGGACCGACCAAGCTGCTTTTTCCATCTCCCGGTTCCTGAAATCAATTCAGTTTAGTGTATGAGAGTTTGGTCTGTCACTGTGAAGGCAGTCGAAGGTACCCGGCCTAAATTTTTTTTCACAAAAGGCAATCCCTGATATGGGACGTAACAGGGATTAAACTGATGAGAATAATACTACAGAAAATACCACTCATATCAGTGGAGGGAGCCAGCGTTTTTTAACCATCTCCCCGCTCAAAAATCTATTTAATAAATGGCCCCCAGATTGGGGAGTCGGGGACGTTAGAGGGATTAAACTGATGAGAATAGTACTACAGAAAATACCACTCATATCGGGTGTGACAGTAAATTGCACGGCGCAGACGCAGTGACCGTGGTTTAAAACAGAGTGGAGGGAGCCAGCGTTTTTTAACCATCTCCCGTTCGAAAAATCTATTCAATAAATGGCCCCCAGATTAGGGACGTTAGAGGGATTAAACTGATGAGAATAGTACTACAGAAAATACCACTCATATCGGGTGTGACAGTAAATTGCACGGCGCAGACGCAGTCACCGTGGTTTAAAACAGAGTGGAAGGAGCCAGCGTTTTTTAACCATCTCCCGTTCGAAAAATCTATTCAATAAATGGCCCTCAGATTGGGGACGTTAGAGGGATTAAACTGATGAGAATAGTACTACAGAAAATACCACTCATATCGGGTGTGACAGTAAATTGCACGGCGCAGACGCAGTCACCGTGGTTTAAAACAGAGTGGAAGGAGCCAGCGTTTTTAACCATCTCCCGTTCGAAAAATCTATTCAATAAATGGCCCCAGATTGGGGACGTTAGAGGGATTAAACTGATGAGAATAGTACTACAGAAAATACCACTCATATCGGGTGTGACAGTAAATTGCACGGCGCAGATGCAGTGACCGTGGATTAAAACAGAGTGGAGGGAGCCAGCGTTTTTAACCATCTCCCGTTCGAAAAATCTATTCAATAAATGGCCCCCAGATTGGGGACGTTAGAGGGATTAAACTGATGAGAATAGTACTACAGAAAATACCACTCATATCGGGTGTGACAGTAAATTGCACGGCGCAGACGCAGTCACCGTGGTTTAAAACAGAGTGGAGGGAGCCAGCGTTTTTTAACCATCTCCCGTTCGAAAAATCTATTCAATAAATGGCCCCCAGATTGGGGACGTTAGAGGATTAAACTGATGAGAATAGTACTACAGAAAATACCACTCATATCGGGTGTGACAGTAAATTGCACGGCGCAGACGCAGTGACCGTGGTTTAAAACAGAGTGGAGGGAGCCAGCGTTTTTTAACCATCTCCCCGTTCGAAAAATCTATTCAATAAATGGCCCCCAGATTGGGGACGTTAGAGGGATTAAACTGATGAGAATAGTACTACAGAAAATACCACTCATATCGGGTGTGACAGTAAATTGCACGGCGCAGACGCAGTGACCGTGGTTTAAAACAGAGTGGAGGGAGCCAGCGTTTTTTTAACCATCTCACCGTTCGAAAAATCAATTCAATTCATCTTTTGGGGACCCTTGGTGTTGTACGTGGCTGGGTGGAGGAAGAAACCTTCAATGACATCACCGGGACGTGGCTAGCTTGGTATCCAA